>CM056998.1:35406751-36638001 GCA_029891345.1 Dryococelus australis | reverse complement strand
TGCAGGTGCGTGTTCACAATTTTTGTTCAGAGCACTATTTTTTGTTAATAATCTTGGGTCGTTTATGAGGAGTGCAGCGATGTGTGGATATATCGCGACTTTGTACTAAACTGTCAGATGGTAAGCGTTTTCTTCAATTATCTTCGCTGCCTTTGGGCAAGGGCATAATTGAAGCAGGGGCAGAAAGGAACAGTATAGCTATAAAATGACCAACCCTATGGGATAATTTTGTATGCGAAAATCCCTAATTCCACTTTATAATCCGATCGGAGATGTCAAAACACTAACGGGAAGTGTGATAGGTCTTGGAAGCCGTTCCCAGACTTCCAGCATCAGAGACATAGGAACTGTTACTTTATACTTTATAACACGCGGGGGAAGAAACGTATTCCAAGCTGGAAAATAAAGTCTTATAACTGTGTCGGTGAATCGGAGTGAGAAAGGAAAACTCTCTTATTCGAAGCAACGTCCGTTTAGATCAAATAGTACAGTCTTGTATAGTGAGCACTCTTGAAAGCCCTTTTATTTGGAATAACAGTCTATAAATATAATTTACCTTAGCCTTGGACGTTAACTTCCGAGTGCGGTGAAATGTACGCATTGTGTTTATCAGTTACATGACTTAATTGATTTTAAATGGTGGTTAATGGGATAAAACATGGCTGAAAGAAAAAAGTTACTAGGGCCTCAAAAGTGCGAATAGCCTATAACTGTGTGTATGAACTTGTTCCGAACAGATACGAAACATTTATTGGCTTTGATAGGGTTTGCTTCGTATTCTTGTAGGCTAGTTACAGGCGCCTCTTTGGCTTGCATGTTCTCCGGATACACACAATGCTCACAGCACCTGTACGAACGAGAACGGCACAGTGCCCCGGAACGAGCGGAACGAGAACGGCACAGTGCCCCGGAACGAGCGTAACGAGGACGACAGGGCGCCCTGGAGCAGGCGTATCAAAGACTGCCTACCTCCATTCCGTTTATGCTCTCCGGATACAAGACGAGTTAAAAAGACAACGGCGGTTGACCCGCTCCGCTCACTCGTTCCTTCCTGCTTGCTTGCCGTCTCAAGAGGCATATCTGAAAAGCTCTCACTTCATGTTTTGGATGAACTTGAATTTAGCACTGATTAATCGCATAGCCCCGAAAAACACAGCACGACACCAAATATGGTGGGAAACTGAGGCGTTTTAACATTGTCAACATGCGAAACACGCTACAACAGCGCTCCTAGCGGCTTGTGCTGACGAATACCCGGGAAAGAATACCCGGGAAATTCAAATTTACATGGCTCGGCATGCTCGATTTAAGTGCAGTTGTCGGCTCGTAGTATTAAAACGTGTTATTTTGCCGAATTTAATATAATAGTTGCTTATTCGTATTACTATGCCGTACTTAAAAATGTCTTTAAAGCATAAATATTGTCACTTGAAACAAGGACAATCAGTTGTAACAGACTCATGTTACTGGGTACAGACTTAGATGTTGCAAGTTACAAAGGACGAATAAATGTTAATCAATTTAAAGTAAGATAATGGAATGCTAAACGGTATTTCATTTGTCAGATACATAACCGGCTGCATTTATTCAATAAATTCTTGAGAATGGAGCTGTCACCAAGATTATTTTTCTGCAAAAAAATCGGGAGTGAGCATAACCGAAAAGTTTTTTTGGACAGAAAAATCTTCACAACTTATCTGTGTTTTATTAATGAAAGATTAATTATAACTAGCTCTACTAAAGTTAGTGACTTAACACTGTGGCTTTTATTAGCTCTATAAGCAGCCATATCTTTAAGATATTTAAGATTAACCTAGCAACAAAACAAGTATTCTAAATACTAACTTACTGCTTTTTGAAGTTTTTATCATTAAATTGGCAACAAAATAAATAGTTCACAAATTTCTATTCCTAACAGATATGGTTTTTATTTTGCTTTCTTCTTTCGTACAAGGTATATCTTGGTTGTAAGTACATTTTCAAGAGAGAAGCATTTTGGGGAAATAAAATTTTACGTGATAAAAATGCATACTTAATTATTGTTTAAGTTTTAATTTCCTGAATCTACCGCCAAGATAAATAAACACATATCCAGCGCGTTGCATTTTATTTCAAAGTGCGTATTCGTGTCAACAGAATCTCGTCAGAAGGCGGTGGCCTATCCGTCGGTCAGTCGAAAGTTAAAGTTTGACGGATAAAAAAAAACGTTGCCCTGCGATTGGTCGAAGATCACGTGACCGCCTGACGGGTGCGATGGATGGTTACGAGTCCACCTTTACACATATAAATCAGTTTTGCCTTGCACTCACAACACTCAGCAATCCACAAGTGTTGCCTTCGCCTTCGACTAAGGAGGGTGCGTCTCTGCTTCTTCTGGGTGTATACGACTAATAGCTTCGCGGCACACATCCTGTACAGTGTGATCGGCCTGGAAACAGGTCATCTTGAGCCTAGCCCCTAGTGGGTCAGCGGTCACAGTGTATAGCACCGATCTAGGTACTTTTCTAACAACAATTGCTCGCAATTTGCAAACAACACGAGAGTCGCTCCACACAGAGCCTACCCCTCCCCCACCTCCCTCACGGGTCATGGCGGCGGGCGGGGAACTGACTGAGCCATCGTGGATGACGAGAACTGGCCCGTACTCCTTACAGTACCTCCGGGAAAACAAGCGATTTTTAGAACTGGCAAAGAGACGACCTAATCACCAAACTGTTTACGACATTTTTCCTCATGGCATCCCCGACCACATTGACATACTCCTGGCTACTCTTACGGAACTAACGACGCCAACAATCACCACACCAACTTCCTCCCGACCGTCAACACCGGCCTTAGGAAATGAAAAATTTGAAATGGAAACCGACTTCCAGATAGTAAAACGAAAAGGGGACAGAACAACCACGCAGGAGAACAAGCGTCTCCATTCTGTGTCGTCTGAGGCACATACAAACACCATTCCTATACAAAATAGGTTTTCCCCGCTTAAGGAGGTAACAGAAAAAACCTCAATAGTTAACCATCCCGGCTCTTCAAGCATCTCCACCCACAAAACACAAACGGCTGCACCTAAAACACGACATAAAAAACAAAACCAGTACAGATTAGTGGTTCCTGACGCCACTAAACACAACTTACTTGTTCAGAAACTGCGAGCTATTAGTAGGGACGGGTTCTCCATTCTCCCCACAGCTCGGGGAACGCAAATCCTCACTAAAAACTTTGATTTTTTCACATCTGCTCGCACAATGCTAGAAGCGAACTACATCCATTACTTTACTTTCTGTCAAGCTTCCGAGCTCCCACAGAAAGTCGTTTTTGACCTCCACCCCACAACCGACATTACGGACATCAAGGCAGACCTGGAATGTGCCGGATACTCAATCCAGCACATTTATCAATTTAAAAAACGTATCCCCGACAAAACAGACCCCACCAAATTCACGTTGGAGCCGCAACGTTTTTTCTGTGTCACGGCGGCGCAGAACACTTCTCTCCCTCCTCTGCACTCTGTCACGAGGATAAATATGACAATTGTTCATCCCGACAATACCAGAAACGGCCGACAGACGTGGCACAATGCCGCAACTGTCTCGCTTTAGGACACACCAAAAATCTCTGTTCCATGCCGACAAAATGCCCTCACTGCGCCGGCCCTCACCCCGAGAGTGCTTGCAAAAAAAACGAAACCAACTCCAAGCCGACATGCAGTAACTGGGCAGGCGAACACACAGCTCTCTCAAAAACCTGCCCCAAGTTCCTGGACTTGGTGCAGAAAAGAACTACTGCTGCTGCTGCTGCGAAAATCGCGCCAAAAACTGCAAAACAACCTCCTTCCCCGTCCAGGTTCACAGTCAGGACATTACAGCCCGGCAAAACGTATTCGCAGGCACTCTCTGCGCCTATTCACAAACCAGCTCCCACTCTAGACACCCCTGCAATGCCAAATACACAACCTCAGTCCCGCCCTCGCCAGAGAAATTCGCCAGGAGAGATGCGAGGCGTAATGCGGGATTTCCATGAACTCATGGAATTCCTTAGAGCATGCGACTTCGCCTCGCTCATGGCTCATTTCCCCCCCTACATACTAAAACTCCGCAACATCACAGAAAAACATGAGAGAACCTGGCTACTTCTCGAAGCCATGGCGTCATTTGCGGCCCCCTAGCCTGTCAACTAGACCCGCATATGCCAATTTCCCCTACTCTGTACTGGAGCGACTCCGAAACACTTTACATTAACATTAATCACTATGACGAGCAAAATAATCGCGTATATTTTCTAGTCGTACACAACTGAACATTTTAAGTTTTGCAGCACCAATTATTTATTTAAGACGATTTAATAACTTTAATTACAACCGCTTTTAATTAATTTAAATTTTTTCCGTGTCAAATAAAAGCTGTTGACGGTAAATTAACGACCATGCTGCCATCTCTCGAGCAACTTCATAAGCTCCGCCCCGCCAAATTATCTCGGCCAATCAGAGCCCTCTGGCCTATATTACTGTTTAACTTCACTCACGAGACGTGTTTTCATGGCTCTGCTTTCGAATTTTACAAGTCTAAATAATTATCAATACGGAATATAGTTCAAAACAACTTTTAAAATATAAATTCACGCCCTCAGCGCAATTATACCGCCCGATTTCATAGAAATAAGGCCCCGAAACTGGCCGGAATTTTCCGATTGGTCCGGGACAAAAATCGACCATGTTTAACAAAACTAGTTGGCGCTAGCATCGCGCCAGCCATATCGCTCTCGGACTTCCCCGAGTTAACATGTTTTACTTGACTTTTAGCCGCTCGTCACGGTACATTCAGACATGCATTTACACACCAATCAGATTATTTAATGGTTTTTAACATTAACTCATAACATATGAAGTAATTACTGAAACTGAAACAACTACACTGATTTAAATTTTCGCGAAACTTAAATTCACCACTTCAATATACATATAATTAATTTAATTATATAAACCCTTGCCACTCCAGTCATGGGAAAGCTACTTATATCGAAAATTTAACTTCATTTGGCTATTAACCTCCGCTTTTTATACCAAACTGTCGCTAGCTCTCGCACAGGGAGCTCGTGACAGTACATCACAAGTCCTGAACTTTAAAATTCCGCGCTGATAAATTCAATTAACTTTACCACTCTCTTTTATCCCTTACAGGCAGGGAAAAGAGAGTAAAATTCAGCTATGGAAACAGCTCCCAGGCGCTACCCTGGGAAACCTGTACAAGAATGCTAGCTTTGCAGCATAAAATATGTTTGTTGGGTGCGGAGGGGGGAGGGGGTTAGCTTCTCCTCGCCTCCGCAAGCTAACTGACAACTAACTGGGTGGCCAAGGTCCCTCACAAGGGACCGATCTACCCCCGCGCTGAGGGAGTAGCGTCCCAGTGATGTAAAATGGCGGTGCCTTGCAGTTATGCCACAACTACACTGCCTCAAGGGAAACACAGGCAACTATGGTTAACCCACTGGCAACGACTATTCTGTAGCTTGGTAATATCTAGTGCCTGTTCATCAACAAAACAAAGTATCTTTGTAGTACAGGGCGATTCGGGATTGGGGGAAATTTTAATCGAAATGGCGTGTACTGCCAAATTTGTAATCGTACCAAAGGCACAGTCAAGTACAGAAGGGGCAAGAGTATATATATATATAGCCTCCTCCTCCCGCTCGTTTTCAAATGCTGGTTTCATAGACACTAATTGATCACTTCATCATTTAGCAGGTTTTTATTAATTATGGTAAACCTCACTACTTTTGAAATGTTTTATTTGTACGTATTTATGTACAAAGAAACAGACACGCCCAAACATACCACACATAGTGAGACTGTGTTCAAAGTTACCATTTAGTACAATAGTATTTTAACGTGTAGTAGTGTTCATTTCGGATGCTGTTAACTCACTTGTTCAGAAGGGGTTGTGGTTTGGTAATTTAGGCCAAAAACTACACAAATCTTTCCTGCCAAAATAAATAGTCACGCACGCAAGCGAGAAAATTTGAATTAAAACGCATCCTAAATACTCAAACTGCCCATCCAATGCCCAGCTTATTGTCGTACGAACAGCACAAACCGCTAGGAGCGCTGGCATCGGTGTCTCGCGTCTTTTTCGGCTACTTTCCCATATTGTCCTTCTGCCATGTTCGACGACACGACAAAAACCGCAATCATGACACATTTATATTTTCAATGCCGAAGTTAGCAACCCGACAGTTTACTGACGCGACACGAAGAGTAGACATTTCTAAACCATTTAGAAGGTGCTGCCGATTAACTACTCTATTTTCAAAGGCATTGGGGGTGGACAGACGGGAAATTTGGAATACATGATGGTGACAAAGTGTTATTGCTGATGCATACGAAGGTAAAATTATTATTTTTAAGATTTACGTGCAGTAATTTCCAATATTATTTTTCTTTTAGTCTGCGTGTTTGCCATCGTAGGAAAAGTTTGCCGTACAATTGCATTTTGCAAGGTTGTACCCTCTGGGTGTCGTTTAGCACGACACGATGAAAATAGAAATCATTTCTAATCCAAAATCGCTGTTCGGACCATAGACCGAAGATGAGGTATAGGCTGTTCACGGTAAAGTGAGAACTTTTTAAGGCTCTTCCGAATGGCTTTAACCACTAATAAATATATATTGTGGCTGCTTCAGACGTAGACTTTCGGGTTTGGTGAAATTTATAGGTTGTATTTATTAGTAACGTGGCAGTGTTTATATTTTAAAATGTTAAAAATAGAGAAATTTACTCATAGCAAAAATTTAGCAGGGCCTTAAAAAATTCTCACACCTACGTGAACACTCTATAGACCACTTATTCGTCTTCTGCACATGTACCCAACATTGACCTACCTCAATCCTACACAACTGTCAAAAAGTCACATGGTCAACACTGATGAACGTGTTTGTTTACATCGTAATTTTTAAATGACAAGCACTATTATATTAATAAAATACCTTAACCATTTTGAATTTAATCATAAAGTGTCACGATCTGGTTAGAGGAAGTATAAAAACATCTCTAAGTATTTGTTTACAAATCAGTTTTCAAAACAAAAATCCAAACCACGCCGTTTTCGCTAGACGTGTAGGCAGAAAATCAGTTCAATGTTCGCTCACCGATATTGGTTGTGAGCAGCCAGCGAGATCGGTCTACGTCATCTTTAGTCTATGTGTCGGACGACAAAATTTGTTGGGCTTAAGCGCTGGTGTTCCAAAGAGGTCACTTTTAATATGGCGGTAAACTGAGAAATTATATTTATTTGGATGCATAAGTTCGCGTTCGGCTAGAATTGCGATTCCCCAGCCGTTGCAATAGGAAAACATTACGAGACGAACAAAGTTTGTTATTTACGTGTTAGTACTATCACAAAATTCGAAGGATTTTTACACAATTTCATTAATTTCATTAAAACTGCAACTATCCCATTTACTTACACGTAAAACCAGGTACACATGCCACACCAGGTACCTGGCGGCGAAAAATGTTAGTTGCCAAACTGAGATTTATTCTACTCATGTTGAGTAGCTCGATGCTTTTAGTTGGGTAAATAATATTTTCCGCCACTAGGTGAGCGCTAGTGTCGCAGTATACCAGATTTTATCTATTTTATACGTAGAAAAAAAATTGATAAAATAATCAAGTATCAAGTAAAGAATAACTACTCAACTAAGTAAAATCTTTCTCTTTTATTATTCACGTAACTTAGATTTTTAACTAAAGGTTGCTTTTCGGAACACTGCGCACCTAGCGGTGGAAATTTTCTCTATACGAAAGTCTCCCATAAGAAATTACGTTTTGTTTCTAACCTGAGCAGAATAAACTTTCAGAAAGGTCGGCTTCTAAAACGTACGTTTACTGCAAAGCAACCAACCATTGCAAAGACTAGAAACCTAAACGTGTGAGCCCAAGTACGATTATATTTGTGCATAATTCACAAGTGTATGAGTCTAGGCTGGAATTTGCTAGTTTTGAACAACAGTGTGAAGAAATATTCGGCGGATGGTTAGGTACGATTACCCGTAAGACAATATTGTCGCGTTGCAAGTTTCATTGGCTGAAATAAAAAAAACTTGATTCCATAAGCTTCATAATTTTATTGAAGACTGAATTCATACTTTTCCCACTGTAAAATACAAAAATTACTGTAAAAGACTTGTAAGACCAAGCTTTTGTTTATAAATACACTAAAAAGAGACAAATAATTATAGTTCTTACACAATTTGTAGACCTTGTAAGATGTGGTCGAACAGCCGTATTAAATTTTACTACAAATTAATATGTTTGTATCAAGTTATATTTAGTATATTAAAGTTTGGTGCAATATAGAACGTATACCTCATTTGCGTGAGCGTAGTAAGCCCATATCTTGTGTAAGGCTCTTGACCATTTGCACCAAGCTTTTATATAATAAATATAAATTGATACAAACATATTAATTTGTAGTAAAGTTTATTACGGCTGTTCGACCACATCTTACAAGTTCTACAAACTGTGTAACGACTATAATTATTTGTCTCTTTCTAGTGCATTTATAAATAAGCTTGGTTTCAAAAAAAAATTTACAGATATTTTATTTTCCACTTTTTAGTTACACCAATTTTTATTTATAATACATGACTACTAGTGTCTTGGATACTGCTTAAGTTACACAAAAGCTTATAACTTCCGGCTCCATCTTCAGATCAGCTCAGTGGTACCTCCACGTTGTATTGCCATAGGAACTACACTTGTATGCATAATTTAATCTCGATTGGATAACGGCAAATGGTTTAAAATCGACTTGCAAGATTTGAACTAACCACACCCACCCACATACATACAATTGGAGTTAAAATTCCATAGCAAAAAAACACCAAATTATCGTGACGATTTTCAATTCGCCACACTATTAACCGCTGAGGAGTTCTCTCGTGAGGAGATGATCCTGGCTACACTACCAGGTCGCTGTCACCATATTATTGCATTCTCATCGGGTTTCTATATGTATACCATGTTTCAATTCGCCACACTATTAACCGCCGAGGAGTTCCCTCGTGAGGAGATGATCCTGGCTACACTACCAGGTCGCTGTCGCCATATTATTGCATTCTCATCGGGTTTCTATATGTATACCATGTTTCAATTCGATTGAATGCCTAGAAGTGGGTCAAAATTCACTTGCAACATTTCACCCGAACGTACAAACAAACAATGCAAGCTAAATAAAAGCTTGTAATAAACCCAATTCATACCTCTGGAGGCTATGATGGCTCTTGAAAACCTCTTGTACTGTCATATTTTCCTAATATAAGCCGACGGTAGAGTACCCCCCCCCCCCCCCTTCCGACCCTTGCAAAAAAGAGAGAGTGGCTTGACGGTTCCTTTGATATGGGCGAATCTATTCTATTCTCTGATTGGCTGCGCGGAGATCTGGGAACGGGCCTTGCACGTGATTGGCTACTGCGAGCTGCTTAGGTTTATTCTACTCGGGCTGTGTGGGAATGCTTTTAGTTTAGCAACTACAATTTTTCGCCGCTAGGTAAGCGTTAGTGTCGCACGTGGAAAGGATTTTTTTTTTTTAAATTTTCTACGTGGAATAACAAAATAATTGCAATAATCATAATTAAGTATAAAATAACTACTACTTGCTAAATGAAATATTTCTCTTTTATTATTCTCGTAGAATAAAATTGTAATTAAAAGTGACCTCTTTGTGAAACCGCGCACCTAGCGGAGGAAATTTCACCTATCCTAAACATTCCCACAAAAAAAAATTCGATTTGTTCCTAACCTGAGGCCGTGGAAGAATTGTCAGATTTTGTTGACAAAACAATCACGTGACCCGATTTTGTATACAAAAAATGTGACGTACTAGGTAATTTGGTATTCCATATTTTGTATCTAGCGAATGTTAGCAAAAATACGAAATTACAAAATTAGCGCCATGCTTGCTTTTACTTTAAAAACACACCCGCGAATGTGTAAGTAAAATTACTTTTGCAATAAATAACTGTAGTACATAAAATACACTGGGCATGTTTCAAACATCAAGTAAGTGTTGTACTTTGTATACATATACCGCAAAAAATAAAATTTAAGTCGTTATTGCATAATTTATTACAGTCTTATTTATTTACGTATTCGTAGTATTCATGTTATGATTGCAGAAATATTACGTCTGGCTGAAGCATTAAATTTAGATAAAAATATTTTGCACTGTTAATGTAATAATGTGTTGCCGCGAGTGCTAAACACGTGACTGTCGACAACGTCTGAATTGATACCTACCAAATCACGGATTTACAAAATAACGAAATACCGAAATTTGTCAATTCGGACACTGCCTGAGTAGAATTAACCTGAGTGCTGCGAAAGGTGCGGTATTGGCTAGGCTGCAGGCTTGCAAGTAAGTTACTTAGGCCCTAATTGGGGCTCGACACTTTCTTTATTTCTGTATCATACGCCCCAGTGGAACTTCTGGGGTGGGGCCGCGGTGGTGTAGTGGTTAGACTACTAGTATCCCACCGAGGGGAACCGGGCTCGACTCCCGGCGGGACCGCATCCTGTATTCTCGCACGTGGAAATAGCACCGGACGATGCCAATGGTCGGCGGGTTTTCTCGGGGATCTTCGAACGACTCTCAGGAACACGCTGTTACGAGCCGCCAAAATCCCTCCACTCCACCAACTCGGTTAACAGTGTGAAAGTGAATATGGAAAACTCAGTGCTGATGAATTGAAGAATGATGAATGAATAAATGTTTTTTTTTAACCAACTTTCCTGTGAAAGATATGCTTACGAAATCACGTGAATGACTTCTGAATGTGTCCCCCCCCCCCCCCCAACGATATATTTTGAACCTTGAACCTGAGATCCGTATTCCACCAAACTCGGTATACATGCATTAGGCCTACTTAATGAGGACATCCGACTGTATTAGTTTTTGACCACGCCGGGTGCTTGTTTTTAAAATGGCTGACATTAAAGAATTTAGGGTGCTATATCATATCTCAACAAACGTTTAACCGATTAAAGCCAAATTTAGTATATTTGCAGTGCATCATGTAGGCATTGTATTAAGGGAGGGATATTGTTATTATTCCGCCATTTTGAAAAAAAGCTCTTGAAAAATGAAGCATTTAGGTCAACAGTATATCTTGGAAACTACTAGCCGATTACCGCCATATCCGGCAAGTAAGAGATTCTATGAGATGCCGTATAAACATATGTTCATTAAGTCGACAAGGCACTTGTTTTCAAGATGGCAGTCATTTGCTATGTCCGCCATTAAGTTTGAATTCGACCAAACTTCGTGCTGAGATTATCTGTTAGAAGCATTAAATACGCAAATACACAGCCTATTATGCTCTACTTTTTGTAATATAGCGCCACATGAATAAATACTTTTGTGTCATAACTCGGGAAATAATCAACCGGAAATTAAATATTTTACAAATCTGCTAATTTTTACACTTCGATGCATAAAAAAAAAACAGAAAGCGCAAGAAATAATTCAAGTTATCACGAATGGTTACCTAACACATTTTATTCGACGTTAAGATATGGAACTAGTTTCCATCCATCGTTACCAACTTTACTGGGCGAATGTCACTCGGTGTGCCCATTGAAATATATGCAAGCAGGGGCAATGACATGTTCTAACGTTGATTTCATAAGTGCTCACTTAATCGCGAACAGCCTTTACCAAATCTGGCAAACAAGTCATGTTATGTTTTAAGAGGGGACGACACTTATAACCAACATTTGAGCGTAGAAAGTCTTATCTACGTAACCATGTAATTAATTTCAAATGTATTTTGTATGCAGGCAGTATCCATGCAAGCCTCAAAAGGCCTGCAGTATATAAACTCTTATGTCCTCCATTTGGAAGACAGCACATGAAAAATTAAGCTTCTATGTCTTCAGTCGACAATACTCCGAATCCAACCCCTGAAATTCAGTCGTTTGCACGCCAGCTTACAGTACGAGGGGTTCTGGGTTCGTGTCGAGGGTAAGAGACGCGTGTATTTTTAGTTGTCACGCTAGTGTTGTGTATATTTGTGGGTCTATATCTAATTATATCGCTGCCAACCAGGCCTCAAGGCCTACCTACTATGTAAGCTTTTAAGAACGTCGTGAAAATGATTTGCATCTATATAGAGGAAAGTAGGCTCATTAGTAATCTAGGTAATTTCTTGTTTTATTATTTTAGTATATGTTTGTTATGTATGTATGTGTGCGTTTAAATATGTCAGCGTGTACGATAAAGCGTCTGTTATCTCTATAAGTCTCTAGTGCACAAGGTTGGATTTCCTTTTTTGCAGTGTTATTTAATTTTGCATTGAGCTTTCCAACTTGAGTAGAGTAAACGTCAACCTACTCTAGAAAATTTCACCAAAGATCGACGCACCGTATTCGTGCGCACTCAACTTAATAATAATTTGCATGGGAACTATTTCTTACTAGATATTAGCAAAACTCCTATTTTCTCTTAGATTTATTCGTATGAATTACAAATGAGACATTATAGTTTATAAATAAAATATAAATAATAGTTCAGTATAACCAAAAATAATATTATGATAACGGAAGTACATGTTATATTTAGGAAACGACTTAACACGTCATACATGGGGTTATTTTAAAAGATTTTATTCAAAAGGTGTGAAAAAAGCGCGAATAGACTATAAACTTTATATACCAGGAGTGGCTATGGGTCATGACCCTACGCCAACAAGGCCGTTTTGGGTGATAGCAACAGTGATAACAAATACAGAATTTTGTGCGATAACCAATGTGTGGAAATTTTCGCGTTCCTAAAAATGTTTTCTTGTAAATTTCGACCTGTCGTGCCACGGCATTGAGCGCGATCCTTGGATGTTACCATGCAACCGCAAGATAGTACGCGGCAGTGTGAGGGCGAAAAGGGGGAAGGAGGGACGTTGTTAAAAAGAACCATCGTTCTCTTCTCTTTTTGATATTATTATTATTTTTGGTAGCGGTAGCGGCTGGGGTGCGCCACGCGAGAGTGCAAATATTGGCGAGAGCCAGCGAGGGAACAGCTAAAGAAACACGGGGGGGTTGTCGGGCGCAAGAAGGCCGGGCTGGGGCCGAGCGAGTGTTGTGTTAGGGGTGGAGAGTAGCTTGGCGAGCATGCGCGGCCCGGCTTCTGTCAACACTCCCCACACCCCCTGAGTGAGTGACAGGTGCGCCGCGACTACAGCGAGCCTGGCGGCGGACACGGCAACTGCCCGCTACACGCCCTGCTGACAACGTTCCCTGTGGAACCCATCGCTGGCCTCTCCATCCTCCCCTCCAGGTGGCCGATACCTATCAAGAGTTCATACCTAGAGCGCTACTTTCTAGTCATTACATTTAACCACCGCAACGCAAAAGCTAAATCGGCTCTTTGATTTTCAGGGTCCACTGGGAACCTCGCAATTTTGAAACTGTCATGCTGTACGAAATGTTAAAATGAAACTACAACTTAACTACTCGCTCACACACTACTGCATACTGTGTCCGCGCTTGTCCTTCTATCCCGTATAAATTTTAGACATGATGGTATCCCCATTAAAAGCTTTCGCGGGCCAGTGCGCCCGAGTGTGTACGGACTTAGTTTTGGGGAATGCCACAAAAATTCCCCGCCACCACGCCCCCGGGCGCAAAAGGCGTAGTTGAACCACAATGCAGGTAATCGTAATGGTTCTCATTTACACTCTCACTCATACAATTAATTCTTCTTGTGACCTCGATTGAGGTCCTGTCCATCATTACTTATTGAATTCTTCATTCCTCATTCTGGTTCCATCGTCTGTGTCGTTATCGGACAATCCCTGGCAGGAAAAGCCTATCCAGAGAGTTAGGACATACCTAGATTATGTTTTCGTTTGCCGGTGATTGAAAAAGGGGGCAGGGAGGGGGATGTGGACCTTGTTGAGTTGTAATCTCCCCATTTCCGTGTTCTTCCATTCCTTGGTTAGGTCCAGCCGGGAGGGGGATCTGTGGGCCCCTTTTTGATAACCCCCCCCCCCCCGGCCCAAAAAAAATCCCTCCCTCGGACTGGTTTCCCATCTGGGAAATTACTCATCTTGTAGGATTGGCTCGCTCTTGTTTTAGGAAGCCGACCGAGGAGAAGGACTAATATCTGACCATAGTGTGCCCCATGAAGTGCTTGCTGTAGTCAAAGGTACGCCTCCAGTATGTACGACGGCAACCTTGACGATCTCAGATTCAGAGAATCATTCGCCTCTTCGCCAGTATCACTCTCAGAGCAAGCTCAGAAGTGTGTCTCTTCATTGAATGGGAAGGCCTTCCTGGGCGACGACGAGCCTATCCACAGCTTCCATGCGGAGGAAGAAGATCTTGTCCCCCCCCCCCCTCCATTTGCCTGACAACCATGGCCAGGGCTGCCATTAATGTGTTTGGCTCTTCTAGTCTAGAAAGATAGGCACATCGTACGATATCGTCGTAAAACCACAGTGAGTCGCCCGCAGACAAAGCCTGCACGGCCGCATCTACCATGTTCTTTTCAACCGGCCAGTTTATCGTCACCATTCTCTCAGTAGAAGGAGATGTTTCATTCCTTCTCACAAGTTGCCTATGGAGGAAGACCTCCCTGTAAACCTAGGTTTCCCTCGACTGGACAGTTTTGACCTCCTCTATAGGTGCCCCCTTATTCCAAACCTCTCTGGCATAGTGCGTAGCACAGACTTTTCTACATCTGTCGTCTCTCATGAGCTTGGTCATGTTACGAGACAATCGTACAAAGCCCTCCAGAACAAACACTACTGGGTTCCAGGCACAAGGTGACCCATCCTCAACCTTTTCCACTTCACCCTTGCCATAGCATCCTTGTTCTTACAGGTCTATAACTCTCGTTATAGACCTAGATTTGGATAGCTCCGTCCCCATTTCTCGTTTACTTCCTCCTCTGTCAGGCTGCAGCAGGGAGGGGTACCTGTGGAACCATAACTGATCCCCTTCTCCCTGCAGTACTCCTGCACTGGGAGCAATCGGTCTGTGAACAGGAGCTATATTCTGTGTCTCTGAGCATGAGGTGAGAGGGCTCCCCTCACACTCGTTTAGGAACGAGACCCTTGGGAAGACGTGGTCAGCTCCTTGGTCGCTCACTTCATCCCCATCCTCCAGACTTTCACCAATCCCCCCAACTCAATCTACAGCTTGACCAACAGATGTCGAAATCCTCTCTTCTCCTGCCTATCGATGTAAGGTACACCAGCACCTCGTGTGCCAAATTTCTATCTCTGAGCACGACCCTGAGTCGAAAAGGCCCATGTTTCTCCTCAAATTCCAGTCTGAGATCTTTAATCTTGGGGCATTCCCAAGATCTTGGGGCATTGGTGTCAAACACCCCACACACCATGTAGTTCAGGTCGACGACCAGGCCCACTGAGGACAGCTTCTCCCTGAAATTCCCATGCCCAATCAAAAACTGCACCGAGTAGTGGCCTATTTCAAGGCCCTTTCCCATGGGCAGCCTCTCCCAAACATCCGGAAAAATCAGATAGATCTACCCTTGTTCGAGTTGTCCCATGAAGCCTGCCACTTTATCAAAGTGGCTTCTTTCCTTGCCATATTTCCTCGGAGGGGGGGGGGGATGAAACTGTCCACTTACTTCTGGCTATTTTACCTCTTTCTGCCACTAAGAGGTCTAGTGGGTCTTCCCAAGCAACAACCTGCAAGGCCTCGCTTGAAGCCATTCTGTAGGCCTTCGTGACCTCCAGAAGGGCAGATCTCTGGTCACTAATGAGTCTCCTCTTTCCATAGACTCTCTCAACCTCAGGGAGCCATACCCCACATGCATACATGAGGAAAGGCAAGTGCACTGACTTGTACATAAGTTTCAACATCTAGTACCCGAGACTCCAGTTTGCACGAGCCACAGCCCTCAGCTTCTGGGACGTCGCCACAGATTTATTCCCCGCATAGCGCACATGAGAATATAATGCGAGATGAATTTCAAGAATTACACCAAGATAATTCATCTCCTGGACCATCTTAATGACCCTGTTCATGAACCTTATCACAAGAGCTCACTTTAAACTGTCCTTCAACAGAATGCAATTGTATTGTAGACTAAGTACTTCAATTTGAAGTTCCTGGCCCATTGATTAATTCTCGAGGGGCACTCTCCTCTTTCTCTTCGAGCTCCCTCCTCGACCAGGCTGGCACCAGGAGTAATCCGTCATCGGCATATCCATAAATCATGCAGCCATCCGGAAGGTCAGGCCTCAGCAGTCCTTCAAAGATCACGTTCCATAGTATGGTACCAAGCACCAACCCTTGAGGGCAGCCCTTGGTCAGCACCTTCTACTCCTTGTGGGTTCCCATTTCTAGAGCACATGTTCTTTCTGCCACACAGCTCTTAATGATCTCATAATTATTCCTGGGGCACTCCAGCAACTGCAGCTGCCACCCACAAAATCTGCAGCCACCACACATTGCCAAAAGTCTCCGATATATCCTAGGATACCGCAAGTACATAGGTTTTATAATATGTTCTCACATGATAAACCATGTCCATGACTGCCATTTCTGTGCCTTTGCCCTTCATTAAAGACATGCCGCTGATGTTCTTTGACACAATTTGGCCACTTCACCTGTGCATTCTTGTTTCTACATTCCGAGTACTTGTGTCCTTTCTCGGGACAGCAAGGGCAGACTATCTCACTCATACATTTTTCCTTGATTTGCCTGTAACCCTGGCACTTGAAGCACCTCGCGGGGACGAGGTAATTTCTCATACACCGTCTCTGAAACCCTATGTACAGTGACCCACATTCTACAGATATCTACAGATTTTGTAAGGACGATGTAGCCTCCAGAACCAGGTTAACTATTTCCTTATTTCTTATAAGAGCCCTAAATCGCACTGTGCTATTTTTTCGGAGCTCCTCCTCAGATAGTTAACTCCCTTTAAAGTTCTGGACACACAGGTGTCCAGAAACTCGGAATTGTCATATTCCCTCGGTACATCTTAGATGATGACCTTGGGCCCTCTCATTTTAGGATCAGCTACCCTTAATCAAAATTGCTCCATTCATTGCTCATTCCAGAGTTTGAGAAGAATTTCATCATTTTCAACCTCCAAAAGGACACTGCCTTTGCCTACTTACCTTCTCCTTCACAGGGTCCAGAGACTTGAGCTTCTCTTTAGTTTCCTCGGACTTACCTTCCCTCTCTTTGGGGTACACCAAAATTGTCTTCTTGCATCTTTGGTGCTTACCCTGCACCACCTGCCATGAATATTCTTGGGGAAGTACTTGCTCTGGTTCCCTCTATGCCTTTTGTTCCCTGAATATTTCCACGAAAGATTGCGGCTTCACTGAAACAGGTCTGGTTGGCACCGACCCTGGTCTACCTTGCTGTTCATTTTGCCTGTTTTCAGGCATAATTGTATTTAACCAGTCTTTATAAACTTTTATGACATATTTTGGGGCATAATTTAAAAAAAGGAAAAAGAATTTAGCCCAATACAGGAAATCAAACTAGATTTGTGGTTTGTTCGTTTCTCACAATTTTGGGGGTAAAAACTTTACAGTATCAATGGGATTGGAAAAACCTTTGCTTTTAAACTCTGCTAAAAGTCTTTTTAAATCTGCTAAACATCTATAGGTTGGTAAACATCTATGACAGTTGGTGAGATCTGGGGTCACTGCCACGCAGTTTGAGTTTCCTCCGGGTGCTCCTACTTCTGTTACAAGGGGTCAGTTGAGGGGTCAAGTGAGGGGTTAAGTGTGGGGTCAGGTGAAGTGTCAACACTGTGTATGCCCTCTAGGATACTTACATGTAAAGACACCCTTCACTTGACACGAGACAGAATACAGTGTTGGTCTGAAACACAATCAGTGACAGAATGAGTGCAGTTGCCTGCTTGAAGTGCAGTCCCTGCTCGGTAAAGGACTAGCTACATTGACTGTTCCAATGCTTAAATTTCACTGATGAAATGTGTGTCTGTTAGTAGGTATAGAGCACAAAGGCTAGACCTAGTATATTTACCCATGTTGCTACTGTGGAAAGAACTTCAGTTTTGTTTCGCATGGATATGGTGCAAGCTGATAAAAAGCCTACCATAGAGCATGCCTCTATGGATGTACCTTCCTCCAAGGCTGGAAAACAGTGTTGTTCCTGTGAGAAGATTTTCAGCAAAAGTTGCCATGCTCGTCACCGTGAGAAAAGCAAATGTGTAAATGTGTTAGAAGCGATAACCTAAAGAGACACACTGGTACGTGTACCGCACTTTTCCTTGTCACGAGACAGCACGACAAGGATAGCCTTCCTGCATATTCGTCGTCATGTAAACTAACAATAGTCCGAGCACCCATAACATTATGCAAGCCTGCATGGTACGAAGAAGGACCTACTAGTGTTGTAGAGCATGATCTCTACAGATCGTCAGAAGTTGTGAACAACATGTCTGCACAGCTAGCATGTAAAATGAAAAACAAAGATGCTATCCGGGACTACATGTGACCTCCAAGTCTGCTGATGGTGGTGCATACTCTACTGATGAGGACGTGTAGACATCTGCAAAGCGAATGCGTGTTGCTGAGACCTACTTGCAGTTGGGGCAGGAGAAACCTAGTACTCCAGTCCAGAGGTACCTCACAACTCGGAAAAAGAAGAACATAGATCGAGAACATTCTGTGAAGTCTGGCTACACTGAAGACCCCAATGACCTAGTTGATAGACTACAGTAACTGGTTTCATTGCAGAGTGGTGAATATCTGTCTGTCATCGGAGAAATAAATTCAATTATTGATATGTGTGTGTTAATGATATGGTTATGTATATAAATAAATGTAAACATCAACAGTAAATAGTTTTTCTTTAATTCCTAACAGCTAAGAAATGTGCCTACTGCCAGTGTCTTTCAGCACTCGCTTCCCAATGAACGACAAACCTTGTCTTTGGCCGTCTTATTATACCTTATCACTGCGGGTAAACAACACATCGCAGTTATGTCGAGCTCAACTGACAACTTTCATGCCGAGACTTGTACTAAAAGTATTTCCACAATAGCACAATTGATCTTGTAACACTGTTGGCAATGCAGCTCGTAACTCTTCATCCGTTGTAGCAGAGTAAACGATTGTGGTAGATGAATGTAGTCATAAAGATCTGCTTAACACTCATAGTGTTTACATGATGTTGACTTAAATGCTGTTCATACTACATGCTAGTTTGTGTTACCTCGGTAGATGAGTGTGTGTGGTGTAAAACGTCAACATAGTTGGTGACCTTATCCAGTCCATCGCTGTGCGAAGTTGGCCTCTTTACACGTGTTCATATTTCCATGTTGGAGGTGACTTGGTTTGCTGCTCGCTCCCGTTGTGTCTTACACCGGCTCCTGGTGTGTGTCTGTAACAGTAGCCAAGAATCTCTTCATATTGTTGCAGGTAAGTGTTTGTAGATGGATTTCATGTGAAAAGGTATTCTTTAGGCAGGCTATCACTATGGGTGTCGTCATACATTATAGCATTTGCTAAATACATTTGCACACTGGTAATGTTGATATTGTAATACTTGTCGGAGCTCCTTGCTGTTGACGATACCGACAGTGTTAGTCTTCAACCGAATTTTTTTTTCGTCTGTAGGAGAATGTAATGGTATACTTCCCGTCATGCTCGACGATGAAGTGCTTTTATCACTACAGGATGAGGGTTCGTGTCTCGGATTGTCACAGTGTGATACATATGACTGGCAGGCTGCAAGCATTTGTGATGGTGAGTATGTTCATGTAAGAAAGTAATAATATAACACCCAGCCATTATTTTTGTTGACTAACAAAACTTGGATGGTGAGTGCAAGCAGCTGTCTGTAGGGACCTGAGTTCGATGCTTGGCCGAGGTTATCACTATGGGTAAACACACACACAGCATCTCAGTAATCATAGTGGGACTGCTGGGCTGAAACTGCCTGTTAGTACATGCATTGAAGGTTCGAGCAGCGTCAAAAGAGTTTTACTGGTTGTAATTAAAAAGGCTTGGTACATGATGTAAGTACACGCAGTGAAGGTTCGAGAGCAGGCAAGGTCATGACAATCTGTACTTGCAAACAGCTCTGTCGGTACGCGAGCGTAGGTAGGGTCATGACTGCCTGTAATTGCTGAAGACTCTGAGTGCAGGAGAGTATGACTATAATTATAACATGTTAGTTTGCGATGTCTCGATTACTCGCTGTGAAGTTATCCTCTCAACTTCTTTACACGATCAACTTAGTTCAAACACTTCCTGCTGTGCATGCAAGGTACACATGCCAGCATCATATGGGTAGGTCTTGTAGACGATGACACTTGTAACATTTTGGCAGTGGAGGCCTCGACAAACGATTGTCTATTCACTGGTGGCGAACATGTAATATCGGCATGCATTACCACTCTCTATGGGAATTGAACATGCGATACTTCTTTTTTTTTTTTCAAGGATGGTACACTGCCTCCACTGCCATCAAGGTGCATGCATTAATTCCTATAAACTTTCAATAGCATATGTTACAAATGACTGGCGGACTGCACGTATTTGTGATGAACATAATTGAATATGGTCATGTACGAAAAATAGCTGTTGTTGGATATATATGGTTCATTGCTCGATACTTAAATATATATATATATATAACTTACCCAGGAGTGTGTTTTTGACCTTTCTAATGATTGTACTCTAGAGGAATTGAACCTGTGATACCTTATTTTCAAGTATGATGCACTGTCTCTGACGTCATTAGGGTACACGATTTCTTTCCTATAACATATGTATGTTTTGTCAAGGGTGGTGTAATTTCAGTACTCGCACATGTCGAGTTGTTTTCTCGGTCGGTAATGTATACCGTGCATAGAAAGGCAGGGTAGCCATTGCTTCCAGTGTGTTCATGTCGACGAGATGAGCTCGCAGCCTACAGGTCTTCGCTGCTACTCCAGTTAAGGTAAACCTCTGCTCTGCATTTTCTAAAAACAGAGTACATACATAGTTGTTATGTATGTGTTACAATACATCCTTAATTATAATGGGTAATTCATTTCACAATGAGCTTCTATCATTATATATGTAATCTCTCTCTCTCTTGCACCACTAGTGTATGAAGTTGTTTTGTGTGTGCATGTGGTTCTGGCACTACTAGGCACTGACACACACACACACACACACACACACATATATATATATATATATATATATATATATATATATATATATATATAACTTCATACACTATAAGTGTCGTGCAGATATCGACTGGGCTATATATATATATATATAGCCCAGTGTAATGTAACGACTTGTCGATATCTGCACGACACTTATAGTGTTGGCCAGTTTAGTTTCACTCGATTCGTACGGAATGTGTTCTGTCCAAGTCAGTCCAGTCTTGTCGAACATCATCTAAAGGCAGCATACAACACCTCTTGCATGTGATTGTAATGGCTGTCAATTGTGTGTAGCATGTTGTCATTATCATTCCCACACTTCCCAATGGAACTTTTTTTATCACCTAACATAACATACAATGCTCGATGCTCGTGCACATGTTTTTTTTAATTATAACCGATGGTTTAAATATGCTTTGTTTTGTATGTGCTTATACTTTAAGTATATCTTCAATTGTTCTGAAATTAAAGCCAACTATGCTTATAGAGCCTACTTGACCCTACGATTCTTCTCATTGTAGTGCATGATGCCTATGATGTGAATTTGGTAGATGTATCTCAAATGGTTCGTACATTACAGCCAACTTTGCTTATAAGTAGGAATAGGGTATACTTGAACCTACGACCCTTCTCTTGGTCCTGGGTGATGTCTATGTTATGAATTTGACAATTATATCTTAAACAGTTCAGAAATTATGACCAACTATTCTTATATAGTATACTTGACCAGACAACCTTTATCATCATCGTGAGTGATGCTTACATTATGAATTTTAAAACAATATCATAAACGATTCAGAAATTACAGCCAACTATGCTTATAGAGTACACTTCAACCTACGACCCTTCTCGGCATCGGAGGTGATGCTTATGTTATGAATTTGTCAAATATATATTTAATGATTCATAAATTATGGCCAATTATGCTTATAAGTAGACATAAGATCTACTTGTTCCTTATACCCTTCTTGTCATCATGGGTGATGCCTATTTTATGGATATGGTAGTTTTACCTCAAATGGTTCCTAATTTACTACCAACTATGCTTATAAGTAGAAATAGGTCATACTTGTACATACGACCCTTCTTGTTGTCATGGGTGATGTCTACGTTATGAATTTAATGACTATATAACAAACGGTTTGGAAATTACAGCCAACTATGCTTATAAGTAGACATCGGCCATACATCGGTCATACTTTACGTTGTCTGGGGTGATGTTAATAATATAATTTTAGTAGTTGTATCTCAAATAGTTCGGAAATTAATTACAACAAACTATGCTTATAAGTAGACATATGTCATACTTCACCATTTGGTACATTTCGTTATCTGGGGTGATGCTTATGTTAGGATTTTGGAAGTCGTATCTCAAACAGAATGGAAATTACGATCAACTATGCTTATAAGTAGACATACGTCGTACGTTACCCTTCGGTACTTTTCACTGTCGAGGGTGATGCTTATGGTATGATTTTGGTGGTTGTATCTCAAACAGTTCGGAAATTACAGCCAACTATGCTTATAAGTAGACATAGGATCTACTTAGCCCTTCTACACTTTTTGTCATCATGGGCGATGTCTGTGTTATGAATATGGTAGATTTATGTCAAACGGTTCGGAAATTACTGCCAACTATGCTTACAGGGTCTACTTGGGCATGCGACCCTTCTCGTCGTTGGGGGATGATGTCTATGTTATGATTTTGGTAGTTGCATCTCAAACTGTTCTCAAATTACAGCTAACTAAATCGGGAGAGAGAGGTTGCAGGGCGGATTTAAACTCGAACATTCTTCAGGCATGCTGGTATGATTGGCAGGGTGAACCAAGGACCCAGTAGTTGTTTTGCTGCAGTGCGACTTCCAATATGGCGGACCGGAATGACAGAGCAGGAATTTTCGCATTGGCCACCATTTTGATAGACAGTGTATTGGACATAATTTTGCTATTTGTAGACATTTTTGCTAGACCGTGCATTCAAGTCAGTGTTGGGTGGCTTCGGGCTGGGGACACCACCATAACACTGCCCCCTCCCGCCCCATCCTGGCTTGGTAGAGTAGGACGTTTCGTCACTGGTCGACAAGATGGTGTACTGACTGGCAATATGGCGGACAACATAGTCGCTGCAGCAGGACACAATGCCATGAGTCCACAGCAGGATGCCACTTGGTCGACGTCATCCCCCGAGTCCGAAATTAACATTACATTACCAACCCCCACCAGCCCTCCAACTCACAAATATATTTTTTTTTTTTAATTCGGAACTAGCATAATATTACATGAGCTGATTGAGCATCGATCCCAAAAATAACATTACATTAACTGCCTCCACTAGTTATACAAATCAGGTTATTTTATGTAAATTCAGAAATTAAAATAATATTACATGAACTGACGGAATTTGACAGGAGTTTATGTCAGACTTGACCATTGAACAGACTTTGATGCGGAGTATGAAAAGTGTGGGTGGACTAACACGAGGACGGGGTGTCACAGAAAGTGTTGTAAGTAAGTGGGCACTGTGCCTGACTGCAACTCATGATATTTTCATGTCGTTAGAAGAATTTTGTGGAGCTAATTTTCATCCAGTGAGCAGCACGAAGATTTCAGGGAAACCTAAAAAGCTAGAGATGCCACATACATAGCTAAGGTCTCACTTTGTTTGAAAGTCATTCCCCATTCCCTGTTACAGACGAAATCAACAGTTCCGCATCTCCCGAACTCTGGAGATGGGGGCACAGTCAGAATTGGCTCATTCCAGTGACAACAGAAGACCCCATCGCATCCAATTCTATTCTAGATGTAATCTTCTGCAAGTGTATCATTGGCTGCGGTGGTGGAAAGCGTGGGTGTAGAAAACTTACAATTAATTGCACCTCAATTTACCACAATTGTCATGGTGAGTGCCTAAATGGCATCAGCGTAACTCTGGAAGAAGCCAACGAGGAAGTCGACGACATGGAACAACTTCTTGAGGCCACCGATGAGAATGTGAATCCAGAACCATCTATGTTTACTATTGATAAACCAGTCTCAAGGCCCTCTCACCAGAGGAAAAAACAAAGACTAGTGTAAAACAAATGTACTGTAAATCGAAATTTCATCATTGATTTCAATTTCAATAATCATTTATACAGTATAAATTTATTGTTAATTTGTTATTTAATCATACTTACTACATTTCCCCACCCCTTTATATTTCTTATGATCTCTCATTCGAATAAACCGATGTTTCATAAATTATGACCTTTTTGTAGGGCTACAGAGTAGCCTTAATGTAGCAAGCAGCGAATATTTGCAATATTCACATCCAAATATCTCGGAAACTGTTAGAGTTATGAAACAAGTAAATATAACCTTTATTGTGCAAAATTTAGTGAGATTCGAATTTGTACAAACCTTTTTTGAGCCGGGGCCAACCGTTTTCGAAATATTTACGAAAACCTGAAAACCCGTACCTATTTTTCAAGATGGCGGATAGATCTCACCTCTGATTCATCAGGACTTTTGATACGATCCTCACTAGATGCCTATCAATAAGTGTGCCAAGTTTCAAAACTGTCGTATGTATATCACTTGAGAAACCTATCTTGACTTGGCTATTATGCAAGTTGGGAGAAATATTTCTTGATACGCCACCGCAAGTTTGCCAGCCACATCCAGTGTCTCGTCAAGAGTCCTTGGAAGCCGGCGTAGAACTAGTAGCTCTCGACGTAACTACGCAGAAGCAATAACTGCCTGTTCAGAATGCTGTATTTGACAACATTACAACTGAATAGTGTCTGTTCGCAGTTATCTTCACACATCTCGACTGAAACATTTGAAAAATCACCCTCTCGGCGGTGCGTTTGGTTGTTTCGTAAATATGTCCGCCTGTATCACAAGCGTATATTATACTTCTCTTAATACAAAACTATTTTATTTTTAGTTAAATTCCATTGTTACTTATTTTTCATTTACAAATCATAATATTTAATTTATAATTTATATATCTTTAACACATTTACTGGCACTTAAGATCAATTAGAAGTGAGTCACCTATATCCACTACTGCAAGAACACCGGTTCTCTTGGTGTCTGTGTTAGAACTCGCCTACTCGAGCTACACTCGAACATAGTCCACGCAGTGTTAAATAAAACGATGATCTACGGTTGCCAATAATCATGATAAAAAAATGATGCTGAGAACGTCTTCAAGTATAAAAAGTTGTACAGTGCCTTTCAGAGTCCGTAGCATGATTTTTTTTTTATAGTGTTACGATTCGAATAAAGTATTTAAGACAGCATGAACAGACTCTGAACCATCGTGTTCGGGATTCTCATGCTACTGACGCTGTGTTCGAACTGAACATTACGTATACTGGTGTTTAATTCGGACGTCGTCGATAGTAGCCTAGCCCAGTCGTCTTCTAAAACCCTCACTTGACGAAATGTATCTTTTTCATACAAATCATTCAAACGGCAATGAAACTTTTTTTTACCACTATGTCTACTGGGACGACCTTTAACTCTGTATATTCTATCCCGCCAAGGCATTAAGCCCCTGTCACACTGTCAAATTTTTCCCTTCCAACTGCTTCCAATAAGTTTGGTCAAATAAAGTTGGAACAGTTATGACGTCATCAAAACGTCATAAACGCAGCCATATTTTCCTGGGAGAGTTGGTTGGCTTCAGTTTGCATCAAAAATTTTAAGATTGGACCGGTTTTTTAATTTCTTTGGTCTTTGACGGTCTCAGCCAATCAGAATCGTTCACGACCAAAATGGACGTCAAGTACCTTTAAAATAACGGACAATTACTGGAAACGAAGTAGGTTATTAAGATAATTCATTTATGTAGAAGCTATCTGGCCATGAATTCTATCTTAAAGTGAATATTTCACATAATATTACGAACTAAGAGGCATTAAATATCATTGTGCAGGAAACATATCTGATCAATAAAACTTGAACTTAGTAAAGAAGCGAAAACAAATTACAACATTCCTTATATTATTTATTGTAATGGACGACATGGAAAAACAAAAGCAATATTTAACAATGAAAATAATTTTTAAATAATAACTGAAATTAGCATCTCCCGATAAAAAAATTTGAGAGGGTGGCACTATTACAAACACATTCGAGATTATTTGATAAAAGTTTTTAGAAGGAAAAATTTGATGGCCGTATTTTGTCTTGAAATTTTATGGTCAAGTATAATTGAAAGTGAAAATTTGATTATGTGACAGGGGCTTTATGGAATCTTATATATCAAATATCAATTGAAATTAGGGTTGGAAGGTTTTGGTTAGGTTAGCGTAGATAAAGTTAGGTTAGGTTAAGTAGGTCTGTTTTGGCTACCATATCAGCAATAGTTGCGATTTGGTGATTTAGTATTTTATAAGGTTTCGTTACATACTAGAATCTAAATACTAAAATACTAAATATGTAATTACTTTAGACGAGTAGTTCGGGTCACGTGACCCTTAACCTATTCAGACTCAATGTACACAATTAAGCACGCGTAATTTAATTTTGGTTTGTACTAGACACTGTGAAGCTCAATGACCAATTATCTTACCTGTGGGTAAATGATTCGCAAACCGTCTTACTGTGCTAGGTCTTAATTGGTACATATAACTGTAGCCAACACGCGAAGCCTACGGCTCATTCTCTGTGATGACGAAACCAGTGTTGTCGACTTAAACACAGCACGCATCATAAATTTTTTTGTTTACAACGTTTGAAACAGTAAATTAAATTGGGTCTGGAAGGGTTAAGTACACTAAAAGAGTGAATTCATACACGGTGTGAGCTGGAGTATTAAAAAGAGCACGGGACAGATGTGTGGGATCTCTGGCAAAGAGACGTCGGCAAGAGAAGGTCATTCTGTAGAGACGTCCATTGTAACGTATCCCCACGGCGCGGCGTGTCTCTGGTGACCTTGACGGGGGTGCGCCGCGCCGGTTCCCACGGGCCGGCCGTGAGAAGAAGTGCACTTGTTCTCGCCGGTAGGGGTGTTAGTGGGAGGGGCGGGCCCACAACTGTCGCGGCAGCTTGATTCACGACCTGCATACCCCCCTTCCTTCCTTGGCGCGTGCTGGGGACCCGGCCTGCGCATTCAGTGTTGCCACCAGCACCCGGGTAAACATCACCACCTCGATGAGGGCGAGTGGGGGGAAGCCATAGAAACATCCCTCATTTAACGCTTTGGATGCCTGAATTGATCTCAAGTTACACATCACCAAATTCGTTCCCTGACAATCGCGGCACCAAGAGCGGAAATGTTTCATTTACCACATATACAAACAATTAGGAGGTTGCAGTTGGTTGGAATGACACTCCGACGAGGTGAAAATTTCAATTCTCGGTAAAGTGAGCACTTTTGAAAGCTCTCTCATTTGGAATAATTAGGGATGGGGAAAAAGCCGCGAGTTCAATGACCCGTAGGCTAGACTCCATAGTCGTGTGTATACTCGAGCCTCGAATCTTTGTTCATTGGCTGCTGCCCCATAGAGTAACCAGTGTTACACCACACCTGGCAGTATGACAATCTCTATGTGTTTCCTTGCAAGTCTGCTATTGGCTCAGAGTCATCCAGGGCGTGTCTAATAAACTGCCATCCAATTACGAAGTCGACTTCAGTGTACACTTGTTTTGCGTCTATATTGTCCTGAAATGAACTCGCGAAATGTTCCTATCCCTAGGGATCGTAGTTAATAAATATATTTTATTTTAGCATTACTACCGACAGGTGTTTTTCGCGAAAAGATTTCAAGACCAGTTGTATTCAAAAACACTTTTGTTCGTATGCACTTTCGAGGTTGGATGATTTTAAATGCCACGTACCTCAAGTTTCTGTCCACGAATTACGGACGTTCAGTATCGGAACACCATATTACGATTGGCCCAGTCAAATAAGAACATTTCTTCTGACGTACACACGGCAAATAACCAAAGGAAGCTGCGGTTACGGACACAGTATAATGAAGTCTATCATGGCCATAAATATTTTCGCGAAAAAACACCTGTCCCTAAGCATTAGACATTAACTTCATTGTACAGTGGAATACATACACTGTGTTTGTTACTTACATGGCAATATTTATTTTAAAAAAAAAAATGATGTTTAAAGGATAAGAAATGGCTGAATGGAAAAATCAAATAGGGCTTCAAAAGTGCTCACTTCGCCGTGAACAGCCTATATATATATATATATATATATATATATATATATATATATATATATATATATATATATATATATATATATATATATATAGGACCTACATTACCTTTCATGTTAACTCTCTACAGGGCCCAATTTAAATGTCACAGCAATTCAGTTTTATGTGCCAACAACACTTCTGTTGTGTTTTTGTGCACTTATTTTAAACTCTCTTTCCGCCAATAATTGTGTACATTTATACAGCACTAATCGGTAGCTAGTCAGCATTTCAATATGTTATTCCAAATATCGGTACCAATTATATAATCCCATAGTAGGTCAGAGTAGGTGCTTCTGTTGCCTTGAGAAAAATCCATTGACTTTTCTTACAAAGAAATTTCAAAATTTTCTTATGGTAAACTAAATATTTTATTCTGAGATTCGTAGTAAAAATTCAATTAAAGTTGTAAAACTATTTCTCTTTAGGTAACTCCTTCGACGCAGTTTAGAAAAAAAAGAAAATGGTAACGCGTTTCCTGCTATTACTTTCTCTCAATTTGTTTGTGTTTACTAGCATCCATTTAGACGTGATTAATTAACATTTACAAGGTTACAAAAGTTACGGCATTATACTTATTAGTCGCTTGAATTTAACAGAGTTGTACGGAGTTTACTGTAAAGACCATTGCAATAATTAAATATTTATTGAATTCAGTTTATTGAACCAAAAAATCACCGTTTGCCTTCCAATGAATTGCATTCAATCAGTTTTCAAGTCTCCACATGAAAATTTATTGCATACTTTTTAATAATTCCAGTTTAAAAAATATCAGAAGTAAATTTTTAGAAGTGTATACGACTCATGCACGACACGAAAAAAAAATGTTCAAACACCACAAAATTTTCCACGTTTTATTATAGGTTTTCTTTAAAAAAAAAAAAAAAAAAAAAAAAACTTATTTTGTGAAAAACTTAGATGAGTGCACACAACTCTATTATTGTGAGAAAACTTCCATTAAGAGTCGCTGGGAGTCATTTTGCCTCCATTTACCACCAATGTTAATATTTACTAGCAAATCGCAAGAGAACTATACACTCTTTTGAAACGCAGTTTTCTGGATACACAAAAGGAACTTAAAACCTTCAAAATAGTATTTTTTAAAAGTCTACATTATAATTTTAAATATTAATTTTTGCCACTTAAAATACGCAGTTTTTTTCTGCACAGGCATTTTATACGAGAAAAAGTGTCTTTCCCATCATGAACTAGTCGATGTTTTTATCTACATGGGTAAGTAATTTTATTTTCGATTCAATACTGCATTCGCCATTGGCTTAATGTTAGTACTTTTTAATGAAATTAACCAAATCTGTTTTAATGTATAATGGTGCAAAGTACGTTTTTGACATAGGCGTGTTTTGAACTAAGTTACAGAGTATTTCACTTTGTCTGAAACTGCTTAGGTCATGTGGCAGCTTGACAAGGAGAAATGGACGTACCTTCTCGGCGACAGGGATGTCATCAGAGCTGGTGCAAGTTACGCAGGGTTGGCGGAGTGGGGAGCGACGACAGAAGCCTGGAAGAGTTCAGGAGGCCAGGCCTGTGCTGGAAAAACCACTCGAGCGTTCGTATGCGAGTTGTTTCTCCCGTCGGACTTGATTTCTGCGGTGATTAGCCAATCAGACAAGTGGGTTATGTTGATTTGAAATAGGCGGTAGCTTTTTTGTTGTATCCGACATGGCAGTGGCAGAGTTTAGGTTTTAGATGTTAAATCTTCCAACTACATTGCAGATAATCAACTTGAGTAGTAGGTCATACCTACGTCGAAATCAAAAACGTTACTAATATAATTACGTATTTATTATTTTTAAATGTATATTTGAGTGCTTTTTGAATTAATAGACAACATTTAAAAATGTGGCGCAGAGAAATCTGAATATAAGTACGATACCATTAATACACTTTGAAAACATTTAATTATACTTTCGTAACATGCTTAATGTTAAATGAACAACAATTTGTTTTTAAAATGTAGACATTTATTAAACCTTCAAATATTTTATAAACTGATAAGAATACATTTAAATAATTTATCCTTACATACAACTAAAATTCTTTAATAATAAATATAATTTCTTACTTTTAGTGCTATCTAGTTATTTCCAACGTAACTATTGCTGCTGAATACGAATTACACGTGTTTGAGATACGAAACTGTATGTAGAATTAATAAATAATAGTATATGTAGTGTTCCAAGTTCCATAACTACATTCTCTTAACAGGAATTATTGAATTAGCAACCGCATACAAATTGAAAACGTTAATTACTGGAGTTCGCTCGCTCTCGACCACACGGACAAAGTTCGAGTTCGTTTACAAATCTCGTATACGAAGACCAAGTTGGTGTTCAAGCATACCAAAACTGCTATGCGCTCAGTACGGCGGGCAGTTTGTATACGAATGAGAATTCCAGCATATGCCCCCAGGCGTGGAAATAATTAGTGGAGGCTGTTCACGATAAAGTGAGCACTTTAGAAACGAACCTTAGAATAAAGTCACTGCCCCGGCGCGCATACATTTTAATGAGCGCACTGAATGGCATTCGCCCAGTAAAGTTGGTAATGATGGATAGAAAGTAGTTCCATATGTTAATGTCAAATAAAAATTGTTAGGTAACCATTTGGGATAACTTAAAAATATTCCTTTCGCTTTCTGTTTTTTCGAAGAGTAAAAATTATCAGATTTGTGAAGTATTTACGCTGTTAATATTTTCACATTTTAATTTGACCGATGCATGAATAAAGTGATGAGGCCTATGGCAATGTTCAATTTACATAAGGCGGAGGATTACACAGCGTGCATACAATTAGATCTTAAGCAGGGCTTTCAAAAGCGCTCATTTTACCGTGAACCGCCTACATCGCTTCATTTCAAGTGTTGGCGCTGTAATATTAAGAAATAAATAAGTAATGGAGCGTCGATACAGTACGAAAGGAAGCGGGAAGTGAAGTGCTCAGCCAAATAAAAAAAGCCGAAACATTTGCAAAAAATACTACAGCAGAAAAATGTAACACTGCGTTTAGTAAGTTATATATATATATATATATATATATATATATATATATATATATAGTTCGAAGTCTCTTATGACTTTAGATACATGTGTCAAAACTTAACACCATTAACCTGATTTTTCTTATCTTACAATAGGTAACTATGTTTATAGTCGATTCCAATTTTCAATTCCCCGACACACTCTTTACCATGGGAAAATGATGTTTACGATTAGTTTATTTCATTAATAGAAAAAAAATACTTTCATTCTTACTTGTAGTTTATAAAGAATATAAATTGTATTACTTTGCACAGACATGTGTTTCGGATAGGTTCGCTTAGTTCCTGGTAACATCTTTTAAAGTTCTTGGAAAAGGTGTGTAAATTTTCAACATAATATTAGCTGAAATATTGAAATTCAGTCTTTCACACTAACCTAAGTTAACACCTGCGAACAACACACACGCATCAGTGGCAAGACCGAGATTCGAGCTAGAAACCTTGTGGTCTGAAGGCTTCTGGCATTTGCTAGTTATTTTTTAATAATTCTCTGTGGCATAATCTGAATAGACAAAATATTTTATCTTCTATCAATTTGTGAATCTTTGGAGCATGACTTATTGTTATTTTCTCCATAAATAATTCCCAATAAATTCTACGATTATAGACCACCTCGCCGACCTCCCGTGCCATAGTCGGTTGGTGCACCGCCGGTCTGTCGTGCGGGAGGTTCTGGGTTCGAATCCCAGGTATGGCATGGGTGTCAGTCAAAGGTAGGTCATCAGTTACTTTGTAAGCCACCCCCTGATAATACTTCAGGCATATCACTGGGAGACGCTAATTAGCCCAATCCAATAGACCACATCGTCTTGTTTAATTTATCGTTAATTTTAACGCATGTCTCATCCAAGTAGGTACATCAATAAAATTTTACTGGTTACATTTTTTTTAGTTGCAGTAAATCTTTTTTGGCGTTGAAAAGGTGTAATTAAAAAGGAGATGTTATTAGGGAACTATAAGTCAATTAGTTGTGTGTAGAACATGACCATGACGTTTTCCACTTTGCATAGCACACTTTTACCTTATGTAAATTTCTCGTGGAATCTGGAACTCTGAAACATTTGAAGAAACAAAACGCATGTTCATGCCACTAAATAATTACAGAAAAATGAAAACACGCCGTGGGATAAAATAGATTTAATTAGTTTGAAGCTGAACTATAAATAATTATTATCATTAAAAATTAAATTGTCTGAAAACACTTTAATAAAATTAAGAATGGTGTGAAATTCAAATTAAATTAAGCGTAATAAGAAAATAAAATCAATTACTGTTATTGCAAGGTAGATTACTGTAAATTGGAATTATATTACCATCATCACAAGCTGAAACTTAATGAAGACAATGGAATTGATTCAAAAATAAAATAATCAAACTGCTGCAATAAAGATCAACTTGAAAAATAAAATGAATTTAGGTTACTGTTTCCCAGAAGTAGTTCTTAATTTTGTGCCTTTTTTCCTCCTGACACGAGTTTACTGAACTCTATGCTGCGGTAGTGCAAACTATCTGTCTCAGATCTCGTAATAAAAATTATCTCAAACTTTATTTTTAACAACACACCAGAATTTCAAATAAGGTTAGTGTGATTTCAAAGTTCAAACTGATTAAAGTAGGGACTTTCAATTAAAATTTGCCCCGTTGCTTAGCTAGTCGGTAGTGCTGGACTACTGGGTACTGCCGTCATTAAACATATTAATTAACGCTTGAGCGTTCTGTGAATATGCCACCTTAGGCGTGGAAAAGTTTAGGTTTCTGGAGATCACTTGAATTTACCAATAAATAATCAGATGGCTGCAGAATGACTAAAGCGTCACCTGGATGCAGGATGTACCAAAAGCCTGTGACATTGCGTCACTGAAGTTCCTCGGCGCCTTCTTAGGCCGGTAACCACTAATATATTAACTAGTAGGCTCTAAAACTCTAAACTATAACATCTGGGGATAAAAACCTCAACTAAACTTATGTTGATGCTGGAGATTTTCCTATCGAGAATCCCAGCGAATAATCTCGCCGCTGTACCTTTCAATTACTGCAACTTCCTCAAAACAGAATCTAGATAATTGGGGAGAAACTACGTTCCGTCAAACTAAACGGAAATAAAATTAAAACATCAATTCTCCTCAAAATATCAAATAAAAGGAAAAATTTTGTTTTAATATAAAATAAAGTAATTATACAATCCCGTAAATAAACAAACACGTTGAAATTAACATATTTAGATAATAACCTCATCTCATAATTCATATCAGCATATCATAGAATAACACAAATAATAATAAAAATAATAAAATTAGTAATGATGGTCTACAAATAAAAATATTACATGTTTTTAAGAAAATAATTACGAACCTAGGAGGGGTTTAAATAATTAACGCTATTCAACAAAATATGTAAATAAGTGTGAGCTGGTGTCCAAAACACATATGTAAATAATCGTGTGATATTATGTCCAAACACATATGTACACAATTAACAAAACTATAGACATACATAACTACGTGTTAAACTTGAAACTGTTATAGTGTTTGTTGTTTCTGATTGTTTCCCATTGGATAAAATCAAGTTGGCTCGTAGTGAGCGAGATGTCCGTTTTTAAATGATTTTATTCTGATAGTGTATGCTACAGTACAGATATGCGAGTAGAATGCCTAATCTGTCATGTCTTAGTATCAAATGTACTGTACTAACAAAATAAATCACATAGGCTTATGTCCTAAATGTTACGCTATGTAAATTTAAAAAAAAAAAACAATAGCCAAAATTCGTTCGTTGTTTCAGAATTGTTAATAATGATAAAAAAAAATTTCAGGAGTGAGCTGAATGAAACATTTCGCCTCTGTATATAAACTAGAAACAGTTTGTCGAAACTAAATATACAGTATAGTTGAATGATGAAAAGGGATTTCATACCAAGAAAAAATGTTGTTGAGAAGACTTTGCCATTTTTTCAGTCAATAATACCATTATTGGCATCACTGTTTTATATAGTGCAAAATATCGATAACGTGATTGTTATTTCTGTTTGGGAATAGTTATAGTAAGATTATGAATGACTTTTGTGTTACAAAAAATAATACGGGCAATTACAAATGACCAAAAATCAAGTTTTTCATCACTGAGAAAAAAATTCCTGTAATTAATATGGCTACATTTGTTATTTTCTCTAAGATCCCTCTGTCCAACTCTTGAACGTCCCATCAATACGGAAAACTTATACACGCTATTAAAAAACAAATAAGCCATTAGAATGTTTCTCGATTAAACTAAAAATGTTATATACTAAAGTAATATTATATTAAAAGAAATTGTCTATACTAAAGCAATTAAAAATTGAAAAATAAAAGTTTATCTTAAGTATATATTGCATAACATTAGTACACGTTCTAATATATTTCCTAAAAGATATCAAAGAATTAAAAAACAGTTTAGATGAAAATGCTCCGTTTTACATTATTCCCGCTGAATAGACGTTTTATTGTGCCATGATTAATATCGTTAGTTTTAAAAACGTTTAGTAGGATATAATATAATATTAACTAACGTTTTACTATAGAAATTACAATTTAAGTGATGTGTTCCACAGAGCAGTAGAAATTAAAATAACGGGTACACGTGCGTAAATATCGGATCGGTGAAGAGGAGAAAAGAAAATGTGTTTGTGCTTTACCAAGAGAAAATGTCTTGTCCAGTCAGCAGTCAAGAGTAAGTTTGATTTCACTTAGAAAACAAGCAGTGTAGCCTCTACTAAATTAAACTCGTAAAATTCAAGTTTTACAGGCGTATCTGTATTATAACTTTTACGCGGGTATGAATATATTACGCAAATTTGATGTTCACACTAATGGTCTTACTTTTGAGGGGTACTGTACATACTAAGTGTGCAATCACGATATGAATGCATATAAAGGCTTAGGAAAAATTAATTTGGCACAGTAAGCCCTGTTAAGTCAACTAAATTGTGCATTGCAAATGATGTAATATATAGGCTTACCAACGCTCATCCAAATATGCAGGTATAGAAATGAAGCAAGTATCTGTCATTTATTAGTAAACAGAGCAGTATGGCACTAAAATACATATTTTAATACAGTAATACGTATTTTAACACAATGAAAAATTTTAACAATGAAACTGCACTATAGTAAGGTTGGCTTACATCTTATTCATTATCGCATTAATGCAGAGTTTAAAAGTGTAGTATTATCTTTTAAATAAAAGTAAAACGAATTACGAATGTGTATCGCAGATAACTTAAGAAAATACAATCGAGGAATAATGAAATGGTTAAAAGCCAAACATAATTAATACAAATTAAATGTGCTGTTGTAGTATCAGTGTTATAATAATTTTGCTGCACTGCCATCTGCTAAGATTTTAAGATTATTTATTGCACTTGTATATCAGACTCACTTAATAGATGCTAAAAAAGTGTTCGTGTGCCCTTGGTAACATTCCCAGCCTTAATGAGTTTAAGATTCCGCTACAGTGGTGTATGTACGTAAATTCTCTCGGTAACAGAAACTGTGTGGCCAAATTATAAGCTTAATTCATCATAGGACGCCGTTATAGCAAGTAGATAATACTTAATACACGTTGACTCAATATCATCGTGCGTCGTTGGGTAGTTGGTTCGTAATTAGCTATGCTGTTACTTTGTCTGTATTTTTATTATCTAAGTATTTAGAAAACGGCCTCTCCTCGGGCACTTACTACACACTAGGGCTGTTCGAAATATCGATATTTCGATAATTATCGATATGAAAAATAACTTATTGAATAATATGTAACTTTGAAAAATATCGGTATATCGATGTTTCGATATCATCGAAGTTTTCAGTATTATCGAAATGTTCGGTATCATCGAAATTTTCGGTACTATCGAAATTTTCCGTGCTGTCGAAATTTTTTCGGTATTATCGACATTTCTGATATTATCGAAATTTACAATATTATCGATACTATCGGCTTTTCCCATACTATCGTCATTCTTTATTTGATCTAGATGTAAAGTAAAACATTTTTGTCACCTGCAATACAGTCTCTTTTTGTTGTATGCAAATAAGAATACATTATGGCATAATTGTAACACATTTATATGTTTATAACTCTTTTACATCATCGCCCGGCCTACGCAACCTTAAAGTTAGCTGATTCATTGCTTTGTTTTGGTTTTTTTCCTGTTCGCGCTCGTGTGTAAACAAATAGCTGTTCACGACCAACCAACGAGTCAGTTAGATGTTAATTCGGATTGTTTCGGTTCTCACACTAAGATATCAGGATAGTCGGTATCGGACATTTATTGACAAACAGTGGTTTCTTTTGCTTTGAGGCGATCACTTGTGTTTCTGTGCGGCCGACTGTCGCTGTACTGTATTAAATGTGTTTTCGTCACATATCGCAGTGGTAGTTTATCATCGTTGATAGTATTGATACATAATCACGTAAATGTTTTCAGAAATATTAGAAGTCAAAATATACCAATATTTCACAACACTATTGGAATTTAACGATGGTATGAATACTGGAATTTAATGATAATATAAATACTGGAATTTAACGATAGTATCAATGATTTCGATATTATCGACTATTTCGGTTTTATCAATTATTTCGGTACCATTTGTTATTTCGGTAGACTAATATCAGTTATTTCAGTATTATCGATTATTTTGATACTATCGATTGTTTAGGAATTATCGATTATTTCAGTATTATCTATTATTTCGGTGTTATCGATAATTTCGGTATACCGAAAATACCGAGTAACTGTTTGGAAAAATGCTGATATTAAATTTGTGTTATATCGAACAGCCCTAATTAAGGCACGCGTCATTTTATTGGCGTCTGCTGCGGCACGCATATAACACGAAAGAAAACAATTGCACACAATCAACGTGAAGCCTGGAATGCGTATGCCTGTCAACTTAATAACGGCGGTCTGGTAGTGCGCCTGCAGCGGATGGCCCTCATGTGATGACGTTACAGCAGTCGTTGTCGGTGTTGTCCAGGCAAGGTCTCTTTAGCATTCTCAGGTATACGGGAACAGCAAGGATACAAGCTTATGTTTACAGCCATAAGATGAGAAATTCCCTCCTATACCCTAGCGGGCTACACTAATCCTCACCAGTCCGGCGTGCAAAATGGGCAAACAACCACGATGTACCACGCATCTTTCCGGTGATAAAAACACGCATTTCAGGTCAAATCCCTCCGACTCTTAATACTGTCAGAACAACCTGTGATAAAGCGACTGAAAATGTGGATTCAAGAAAATATAGAACATGTTCTTATACGAAAATCTTAAAGGAAAATGAGACATTCAATAAATTTAAAAAAAAAATGGAAATGGCGTTATATAGCATTCAATTAATTGAATTCAATAAAAATTGAAGGTTATTTGACGGAAAATTTGATTGTGTGAAAGGGCCTTGACATTATGAGGTACGCGTTGTTTGAAGACACTAGCAAATAAATATTACTTCTCCAGCAGTATTCATAAGGTTATCTTCAAATGATATCACGTCAGCGACACCCAAAGTGTAAAATACTCAATGAACAGGAAGAATCGTATACCTATAATAAGGGAGACCCGATTTTCGGGAAAAGATTTCATGGCCAGTTATATTTCATATCACTCTAGCTGAGATCCACTTTCTTGATTGGATGACTTACGTATTATGCACCTTAGGTGACTGCTCGCGAATCGCAGACTCACTGTAAGAGCAACGTAATTCTGATTGGTCAGCCGAGTAAGAAAATGTTTTCTGACAAATACACGTGATCAATAAGCACTGGTGATATACCCGTAGGGTATTGGTATCCAACATGCGTGGAAATCTTTAGGGAAATTCTGGTGTCCCTACCTATAATTCTACGTATGAAAGAACAGATAGTTGGCATACTGCCAACTCGTGATTTTATTGGCAGATAATGGCTGCTGTACACAATAGCTGCTATAGTCTATTCACGGTTTCTCCATAGTTTTTAAATCAAACCTTTGAAAAATCACCCCATGTATGACGTGTTTAGTTATTTCCTAACTATGTTATTTATCACAAGCGTTTTAAACTTCTGTTAGCATTAAAGGATCTCATTGTTCATTAAATTGAAGTTTTACACATACTTTATTTATAAATAATATTATTCTATTTATAATAAATAGGTATGAATAATAAGAGTGAGAAAACATATGTGTTGGTAGTGCCTAGTAAGAAATATCATTACACCCGAGTGCGCACGAATTCGGAGCGTTGTTCTTTGGCGAGATTTTCTAAACTTAGTTAAGTTTAGTTTGCACGAGGCGGAGGGATACCCTAGAAGTAGAACTTTAGCAGGGCTTCGGAAAAGTGCGAAGCAACCGTGAATGGACTATAGTAACTGTGTACGGTGATGCGTGAACCGATAAGAGTACAGAGCTCGCCAGAACAGACGGTCATGAAGTGAATACAGGTAACCAACAGCTTCTAGACTGTTTTAAAAACGTCTGTAAATGTTTGTACTGCACGCAAACTGTTAAATATGGCAAGAATATAGTTTTAAAAATGCAATTAAGACTAGGCAACTCTGCAAGAAGTGAAATATTAACGGCAGGCAGTGCCATACGTTTGTGTTTTCTTTTAACATCTGACTACGAGAAAGCAATTCGAAATATTTTACTACAATCATTAAAAAAAAACTGTTCCAATGCTTTGCTAATATAGTGTTAAAGATAAGAACCATCAGTTTAATTGTAAAGGGATGTAAAAATACTGCCGAAACGATACAGTATAATGGTGACTCTAATTACCAAAATTTTACCACACAAAACAGTGAAAATACCTCCAAAGTTATCCTTATCTTTTTGTACACATCGCTTTTTTTCTTCCCAGTAGCTCTACATAAATCAAAGCATGTATAATTTTACCTTACAGTAAGGAGAATATGTATGTACGTAGGGTCGTCTATTTTTCGCAGAAAAGAATATCTCGAATAATTTTGTTTCAAAACACTTTAATTATGATTCACCTATTCGTGCCTGCCCACGAATCATTAACGTTTGGTACGGGGCCGCGGTGGTGTCGTGGGTAGAGTACTCGCCTCCCACCTAGGCGAACCAGGTCGAGACCCAGCGCTCTCGGAATTTCGCTTGTAGGTAATCGTGCCGGACGATGCGGCTGGCCGGCGAGTTTTCTCGAGGACGCTGCTCCATACTCACCTCGCTTCGCCCTCATAGGCTCTCAAGCCATCGATGTTAAGAGCCTTCTAAATATCTTCACTCACAAACGTTTGGTGCCGGAGTACATTAATTCTGATTTGGCACAGACGGGTATAGGCTGTTCAAGGTGAAGTGAGCACTTTTGACCCCCTAGTTACGTTTTTCCTGTCAGCCATTCTTTGTCTTGCCAACACTTTTAAAAATAAAATATTGTCATTTAAGTAATAAACGCAGTTTACATATTTTACCGGGCTCGAAAGTTAACGTATAAGAGGCTACAATCATATATACATTATATATGTGAATATATATATATATATATATATATATATATATATATAATATATATATATATATATATATATATATATATATTTCATTAAATATATTACATAATATATCAAATCTATTATTTCAAATGAGAAGTCCTGAAAAAGTGTTCACTTAACTGTGAATAGCCTCTAAGACTATGTCTTCTTCCAAAGACACGTGGCCAATAAGTAGGGACTGGGAAATTTCGCATTTTAAACTACATGTAGGCTAGAATCCACATTCCTATGTATTATCGAGCCTCGTACTTAGGTCGACTGGCCCATGCGTAGAGACCTACACATTTCGCCTTGTTAGTTGTCGGGATGCTAGACATCGCCGTTTTATATATACACGTAAGTCGATGTCAATTGTTTATTGGCTTCTGTAAATTAGAGGACCCATATTCACTTTCGAATAGATGGGACGTGATTGGGCTATCTTGTCGTTGTTTGTTTCCGATTGGTCCAACACCGCTCAGGGTTTCTCAAACCAGCTGTAGGCCAATCAATAGAGACCTACAAAAATTGAAGTTATTATGTGGAGACACAGCAGGCTTCAAACTCGTGTGCGTTTGTATTGATCGGGTCACTGGTCTACAGATGATTTGACACGCCCAGCGCGGCCTTGAACCAACCGGAAACAAGTAACGGCAAGACAAGTTATATTTCAAAACAGTGCGTGGTGTCGTTTACCTTTCTCGATTGGCTACATTAATATGTTACTCTTAGTACGTGAATCACTTTGGTTCACTGCCGAAGTTGTTGAGTTTTAATTGGCCCGGTTAAAAAAAAAAAAAAAAAAATGGCTTCTCATAGAGAGGGCGACCAATGTGTAGAGACCCGATAATTTCGCGGGTTCATTTCTAGACTAGTTGGAATTCACACACTTGTACGTTCGGGGTACTTTTGTATAGGTTGTTCCCGGTACAGTGAGCACTCTTTAAGGTCCTTCCAACGGGCATTAATAACTAATAAATGTGTTGTATTGCAGCCTTGGATGTTAACTTTTGAGATTGGTGAAATGTATACACTATGTTTATTAGTCACGCCATAATGTTTATACTAAAATGTGGCGGAAAGATAAAAATTGGCTCAAAGGAAAAATTTTGCAGGGCCGGAAAAAGTGCTCACTTTACTGTGAATGGCATATAATTGGTCGACGTGTTGTTTGACTCCTCCTGGAGATGAATGAGCCAATAAAAAACATGCAATAAATACTGCGCCCAACCACCGCCTTTTACTACCACAACAACCAACCAATAAAAAGTATATATCTGTATGAGAGTATATAAGATTGTGAAGTCTAGCCTACGGGTTATTACACTAGTGAATTTCTCGGGGTCTCTACCGATGAGCAAAATAAAGATTTCTGTTTGAGCTTAGAGTACTGAAGTCTACTGAAGTCAGATTTTTTCGCAAAAAAATCACTGGCCTTTACATAATACAAACGCACGCGAGTGTGAAGTCTACCATGTCTTCAAATAATAACGTGGATTTCGCAGGTCAATTGCCTCGCGGTGCGTGAAATCCCCGAGTAGGAGAACACTTGGAGGGGGCGGCGGGGTTCCGCCGCCAGCAAGGGAGGTAATGGCTCGAGGAGCTGCTGGAGGGGGGTGCATGGGAACCCCGAGTGTGCCCGAGTTCCCGACATCCCCTGGAGACCCGCGGTGTGCCGCCCTCGTAACCGCCCCTGAGGGGCCACCACCGCCACGCCGGGGTAATTACTGCAGTTGTGTGTGTGTGTTCGCCAGTATGCTGCCTGTACTGCTCAGATGCCAGCCGCTCCCCCTATCAACTCTTCCTCATCTGGCCGGGCGTACGTCTGTGCCCGGTTGCACCATCGTCGTTCGAAACTCGATCCGAGATCGGATCTAAGATCGACATGGGAAACTGTTGTGCCATTCGAGTTTAGAGCTGGACTGGAGATCGAGATGGAGTTAATTTCGAACCGCCGAAATCGGCGGTTCGAAATCTTGATCCGAGATCAGCAGCCATCGTCAACAAATGTAATTTGAAAATACGCGCAACCGATAGAACTACTTTCGATAGTTTTTTTGGGAAATTAAAACAAAATAATACTCGCTTGAATATCATTCAGTAAAATTCGTACAACAATAATTCGCTTAAAACAGATAAAACATCGCACATCTAACTCTATCTATAGTGAAAAATACGCCTGCTTCCATGACGTCATATATTACGAACCAATAGCGAAATTTCTCTCATACTAAATCTCGATCTCTCTCTTTGAAACTAAGATCGACAAATCGGAGATCCAGAATTATGAAATTTCTTTGGCGCAACACTTTTACATTGGAACCAAGATGAAACTGGATCCTGGTTTGGAACTAGGATCATTCGATCTCGGATCGGGCAAGATGTTGATGAAACCAGGCATAAATCCGCACTCTAAAGCCGAATAAGTAGAGACCGGCAAAATTTGCGTAATTTTTTTTTCTAACTACCCTATTACTAAGTGTTAAGTGTATCCCGAAGGTAGGACGGGAGCTAACTGCGTCTCAGGGCTAACTCCTTACGCCTACCAGGAAAGGAAATCATCCAAGGAGACGTGCATCGCAGCAGAGAGGGACTGGGCTTCCATGGCAGCAATTGGGGCCATGACTACCTCCCTAAGTGTACTAATAGCTAAACTATAACGATGAAGAGACTGGGGAAAACCGGCAAAAACACCGTAAAAACCCAGCAGACAGGAAAAAATTCCAAATTATTGCATGCATTAAACAGAAATGCTACGGGATAAAGAAGGTTGGATATCATTCTTTATTATCAGTAGAGATGAAGAAACTAGTAGAGAAATGGCCACAATTAAAATTCGCGTTATTGTTTGAGGACATTTTAAACTTTAAAGAGAATGGTGCATGAAAGCTGTATATTTAACCCATTTTCTACATAAGTCGTTTTCCAAAGGGTTTGTCGAAATTTTTGGCTCGGCAAGACGCAAATTATAATTTCCAACGTTATATATATATATATATATATTTATTTATTTATTTATTTATATTTATGTTTACTGCCGTCATTATTCTAGGAGCAAAGAATTTTTTATTTTCTTATCTTCAATCAGTGCTCGGATTTACGTCTTGTCGAGCCAAAAATGTTAAAAAATAATAATCCACTGTGAAACAAGTTATGACAAATTTACAGAAATCGTGTGATTACAATTATAGGGAATCTGCGATTTTACTTTTTGTAAGTGAGAAGAGACATACAAAGCGGTGAAATATCAATTACGATGTCTGTGTAAATTTACTTGCAGCGGAGAGACAATACACGTATGTTGAGGTTAATTTTCTGCTACACAGGAAGAATAATTTTACACCGTTCTATGGGAAATTAATGGTGCACCGTACATGTTATTTTACTAATTTGTAGGAGGAATTTTTCTTGGATGTTGAGTAAAAAAAAGTTGACCTATGTAGATGTTGAATTACACCGACATCAGTGGAGACACTGCTGCCACATGGCATTTAGTGTAAAATTACCCAATTCTTTACACGCCAAAAAAGAGCGTACAATAACAGAAGTCAGTCAGGTGATGGAAGACTTCATTATTCGTTCGGATCATCTATTTCAGTTTCACAACAGCTGCTACCAACAGCATCAAACGTATTTTTATTGGTCCAATAAATACGTGTCCATTGCATCGAATAAAATTATATATTTATCCATGACTGAAATGTTTTAATGGAATTAGTTGTCATAGATGGAGAGAACTGTTGATGTAAATACAGGTTAAGGGAAAAACAAACCCGTTTAAAATGAAATAAAATCATTACGATGTGAAATAATAAGATATTTATTTCACACACTGGGCAAAGAGTTGATAAGTATAGGCTGTTCACGACTTGGAACAGACTTTTCTTAAGCCCTGCCAAATTTCTACTTTTGGTTACTTATTGCGTATCCTTCCCCTATACCTAAACATAAACATTGCCACGCGATCCACGTTTATCTCAAATGGGTTGTTTACTGTTTACAGCTGTTCAAAAAATTGCGTTACAATTATGGCGAAAAAAATAAAACAGTAGAATTTAATTTCTTGTTATTGATGTAAGTTGGGTTTTTTCGTTAAAAGGACGGCCGTATTTGGAATAAATATTAAAAATAAGGAGCAACCGCAATCTAATGAAAAGATAGGAAATTCAAAAACCCAACTCTTGTCGCTATTTTTGTGTATGTAGACGCGACAAACTTAAAAGATAGTGGTGAATGTGCACACAAATAGACATACAGTATATTTTATTCCGCTGATATTTGTTTTCATAGATATTTTGTTGTTACTAGGTTTATTTAATTACTTATTTACAATTTCCGGCTGGGCGTATGGATTTGTTGGAATTGTGACAAATATTCAGATCACAAAAAAATAAGCACGTTACACAATTGTGCTTCAAACACCTAGGGCGAAGTTACTGTTAGCGATGCGAAACTTCCAGTCGGAGAGCGAGAGAGACAAATAGAGAGAGAGAGAGAGAGAGAGAGAGCGACAAGCTCCGCCCAGCCGACAGTTTCTTCCTCAGCCGATAAAACAAACACCGTGTCACTAGGTCCTGCGCACGATAATTTGCGCTGTTATTTTAAACTGTAACAGTGAAATATGTTGCCATCGAGCCGACTTAAATATTTCAATATTTCAATAGATAAAGTTTTATTTACAAATAGCATACCAAAAAACAAAATTAAAATAATATTTTAACTGTGAACTATTTTTTACTTGCCGTTGCCAACACGTCGCTGTTCTCACTGTTTTTAATTCGTATTTAATACCAAATAAATATTACAAGTTACAGTATAGAAGATACTAAGTTATGGTTTCATTTATTCAAGAATAAAGTATTTTAAAGTCAGTCACAGTGTTACATATTTGTGGAATACAAGTTACTGAAAAAACAGGGAGACATGTTACGCCTGGGGTGTTATTTCAAAGGTTCGTTTTCAAAAGTCTCTTCCAGTCGTGGATGGACTATTGGTATGCTGAGACAAATTAGCATGGAGGATGGAAGTTTCTTTCATGTGGGCGTAACCATTCTCTGATCGGCTGCCTGTGAGAACCTATGGGAAACGGCCTTGTGTTTGATTGGCTACTGCATGCTTCGAAAGTTTCTCCACTGGCTGGGATGCAGCGCTGGCGAATAGATTAAAAGAAGCTGATTGGCGAACGGCCTTTTCTAACATGTTCCTGGCAAGTGACGCCATATTTCTGGCAAGTGTGCTGCTAAAGTTCGCGGTGTAAGCTACATTTTCACCTTCGTTTTCCTAAGTAGGTACTCTGTGTTCTGGGTCCTTACCGATCAACGGCGTGTAGTGAACTGTTGCTCAATCAGCTGGGTTTTGCTCCGTACAGTACCGAATCGTTTGCTATAGTCTAGTCTATTCGCAGTTTCTTCACACATTTCGAATCGGACCATTGAAAAATTACCGCATGTAAGCGTTATGACGTATTTAGTTATTTCCTAAATATGCGATGTATCACAACATTTTCATAGCTCTATTAACATACACGTATCATATCTTTCGTTAAATTGAATTTTGCCCTACATTTTATTTGTACATAATTATATTTCATTTATAAAAAAATATGACTAAAAACCTTGAGAAAATATGGTAGGGCCTAGTAAGAAATAGTTCTCATGCGAAATATTATTACAACTGAGTGCGCACGAATGCAGTGCGTTGTCATTTGGTGTAATTTTTCATAAGCTTAGCTTGCACGAGGCGGAGGAATATCCTGGAAGTAGAAGTTTAGCAGGGCTTCAGAAAAGTGTGAAGTAACCGTGCATGGATTATAGTTTACACATTGGCCACCTAAACGTAGTAGTGCATTTGACGTCACAACACGCGTGAGAGCACGTGTGTAATGGACGCCTCGGCTCTCTCTTAGTGAGTGGCCGCAGTTACATTCAGTTTCTCCCGGCTTCGCTCAGATTACTGCGTTCCTGCTGCGTGCTCTGAGTGTGTACAGTGCTGAGCAAGCACCATCTTACCTTGCAACACTTCGCCACACGCCACTGTCCCCAGTACGAGAGGCATCTGAAGAAAGTGTCTGTTAGCATAGTTCCGGAAATAAGTGCGCAGTCCAAGACGAATAGTTAGAAAAGGGATACTCTCTCTAGAGGGCATTCTTTCGCACAACCTAGCGAGAGCATTTATTCGCTCTCTCTCTCTCTCTCTCTCTGTGCTCTTGCTCTTTCGCGCTCTCTCCGACGAATTGAGACGACCAGAGAGCGTTCTCTCTAACGTCATTATGACGTCGTCGCGAGAGCGAAAGCATGAGAGAACGCTCTCTGGGCCAATTGAGACACGGGCCCTAACTCAAACTCGAACTGCGACCGCTTGCTCAGCAGGAAGCGACGAGACATCCACACGTTAAAGAATGTCTGTACTTGTTACAAACAGTTTTTTGGAAAATAGGTGAAACCAGATTTTCTTCGTAAGTCTACAGCTTAGATATGGTATATTTACAACGTATTATTTTAGAAAATATACTAATTATTCATGTCGTTCATCCGCAACAAATGCTTGTTGAAATTCAACATTAGTAGAGACCTGAAGAATTTGCGAGTTTAATTACCTGTAGACTAGACTGCACCGTCGTATGTACAAATACGCCGTTGTCAACTGCACAGTGGTTGCCTGCTATCACGATGGAAGGCGACGATTGGGTCAGCTTTCTCCAGGAGGGGCCAAACACCGTGTGGACCAATAGCTAAAGTTGTGTAAATCCACGTGTTTTGAATTCTAGCTTGTCCCGAGATGAACCCACGAATTTTTCAGGTCTTAGTTTTGCACATTCCACGTTAAGGTTTTCTAAAATTTAATCTAATGTATTTTTAGTGTAATACGAAAATATATTTGGCAACTTGTTCCCAAAGAATTCCTTGAACAAATACAAAAAAAAATTACTGTGTAGGACGCCGGTAGACCACCGGCTGCTACGACTCGGCAGTTGAGAGGTTTGTCCACACGCCTCTTGCCGTTTTACAATTTGAAGGTGATTGGTTCGGATGTGTTTGTGGGTGGAGTTTGGCTTCAATAATCTGATAGTATTCCCGCACTTTGATCAGTTAGCCAAGCCCAAATTCTGGCCATACTTTGGCGGATTGCGAAGATTGTTTGGCGTTGCACCGTGTCTGGAAATGCGTTCAAGAAAATCTTGTAAATATAGCCCACTGCTCTCTTTTCGGACTGGTGTGTTTCCCGTGTCAACGCAAGGTCGCGTGACTGGCAGCTAAAGGTTGTTCACGATAAAGTGAGAACTTTTGATATCAACCTTAGAAAAAAGTCACTATCCCTACCCGCATATATTTTAACGGGCGAACTAAGTGACATGGGCTCTGTAAATTTGGTAACGATGAATGGAAATTACTTCCACATCTTAACGTCAAATAAAAAGTGTCAGGTAACCATTTGTGATAACTTAAATTATTTCATTCTCTTTCTGGTTTTATTTTTAATGCATCGAAGTGAGAAAATTGGCAGATATGCAAAATATTTTCTTTTGTAATAATTCCACAGTTGCACTTGACCGACGCACGAATAAAGTGACGAGGTGCATGGTAATTTTAGTTTTACATAAGGTGGAATAATACACAATGCGCATGCAAGTAGATCTTAAGCAGGGATTTCAAAAGTGCTCATTTTACCGTGAACAGCCTACAAGCAAGAACAACTTGTGGCTAGGGTTGATCTTTATCTGAAGCAAGTGGTTACTTCAAACTCTTCTGAAGCTCTGCTGAAATCCTACATTCAGATTGTTCCTCCGCTTCACACAGACAAAGCTTAACTAAGTCTAGGAAATTACCAAAGGTACAACGAAACCGCACTTGGGCGCACCCAGATCAACACCTAGTAGACTACGCTCGAGTGTAGCTCGGACAAAGGTAATTTGAACATTTCTTTGTTGTTCAGGACCAAAGTCGCATGAGACGTGGAGTCTTTATTCGGCTAGTGTTTAGCACGACCTCACAAGAACACCACTGCGCAGTAACAATCGTATTGCTAACGGTAGAATTTGAACATTTCTTTGTTGTTCAAGACCAAAGTCGCATGAGACGTGCAGTCTTTGTTCGGCTAGTGTTTAGCACGACCTCACAAGAGCACCACTGCGCAGTAACAATCGTATTGCTAACGGTAGAATTTGAACATTTCTTTGTTGTTCAGGACCAAAGTCGCATGAGACGTGCAGTCTTTGTTCGGCTAGTGTTTAGCACGACCTCACAAGAGCACCACTGCGCAGTAACAATCGTATTGCTAACGGTAGAATTTGAACATTTCTTTGTTGTTCAAGACCAAAGTCGCATGAGACGTGCAGTCTTTGTTCGGCTAGTGTTTAGCACGACCTCACAAGAGCACCACAGCGCAGTAACAATCGTATTGCTAACGGTAGAATTTGAACATTTCTTTGTTGTTCAAGACCAAAGTCGCATGAGACGTGCAGTCTTTGTTCGGCTAGTGTTTAGCACGACCTCACAAGAGCACCACTGCGCAGTAACAATCGTATTGCTAACGGTAGAATTTGAACATTTCTTTGTTGTTCAAGACCAAAGTCGCATGAGACGTGCAGTCTTTGTTCGGCTAGTGTTTAGCACGACCTCACAAGATCACCACTGCGCAGTAACAATCGTATTGCTAACGGTAGAATTTCTTCTTTTTTTTTCTTTAAACAGCCGCTCGAAGGGACATGTTTGATTATAAATCCTTTTATACAATAAAGGGCATTTGATTGGGTCAATATCAGCTCGGATCTCCATTGGGTGATGACTGACTAACAATAAACGCTATGAAGAACTGGGTTGCGTCCGGTGTGTTATGGACCAATAGGACGATGGCGAGTTCTAACATAGACACCAACAGAACTGGTGTTCTTGCGGTAGTGGATATAGGTGACTCACTTCTAATTCGTCTTAAGTGCCAGTAAATGTGTGCAGACCTCAATGTGTTAATAACATTTTACATAAGAACTTTCTCTTATCAGGCATTACTAAAACACCTGCTTTCTCCCTGTTTTACTTATATTAATGATAAATGGAATATTTTAATTTAAAGGTAAAATATAAGTAAACGTTTTAATTAATCAACAAAAATACTTTTGTGTTAGTAGAAAATAAAACACGTGTAAGACGTCATATATTTAGGAAACAACCAAACGCGTCATACATAGGATGCTGCCGCCGCTGCCGAACCATAATTCGCCACTGGAATGGCTTTCATGTCGTGAGACCGGGAGCCTTGACTCCCATAACTCACATAGCGTTTGTAAAACACATGCTCCCCTTCACATATCCTAATCATAGGGTTAGGTGACGGGGCGCCGTGTAGCTGTGTTTTTGTTGGGCACCGGATCCCTATTTAGACTGTTTATTTGGTGTTGCCTATTTTGAAGTAGAATGACGAGTTTGTGTGTTCGGCGGGAAAGTGAAGCTCCCCTCTAGACTACCGGCTGGAGTGAATGTCGTGTCGTGATGTATGTCTAACATGATGTCCTGTTGTGTGCAAGTGTACTAATAAATCTCGCATGCAATGTTTAGGTGAGTAACTAGTCTCCCGGGGCAGCCCATGGGGTATGTTTCATCGTGTGGTAGTGGAGTGAAAAGAAATCATTGATATTATATTGGAGGGGCCCTTGGTGCTAATACTATGATTAGATTCTGATACCAAGGGAACAGAATATATTCAGTTTATATGATTTTCCGAAGGTTTGGATTAATAGCGCGAAGATACCGCGAGTGTACTAAATCAACTGTTCATCGGCCCCTTATTGCCAAAGTTGGAGGCTGTGATTAGGCTTGCATTTTGTTGTGTGTCTTTTATTGGCTCAGAGTCCTCCAAGAGGTGTCAAATAAGTGATGGGCCAATTTCAAAAAGGAGTATCAATGCTATCACACTGAACTAGAATTCGGACCGACCCAGCTTCGGTTCCCAATCCGGCCTTCCTGAATTTGGTTTCCCATGGTGGTATTGTTTTCTAGGTCTGTGTACGTTCTGTTTGCATGTGGCGGAAGCATACGTAGAAGGCAGACTGAAAGTATAACTTAAGCCTCTCCCCTTCCTAGTTGTTGTACGGGTCTCATTATAAGCAATTGTGCGTATTATAATTTTAAACAAATTATGGAATATTTAAATGGAAATCATTTTACAGGACAGAAATGAATGTCGATATTTTGTTGCCAACTTTTAAATTTGGTTATTGAAACGTAAATTTGGCCGTGGAAAAGAGTCAATGAAAGATTTGCTTAATATGTACTTGTATGCACATTGCACATTGTGTACTATTCCGCTTTATGTAAAATTAACATTGCCATGGGTTTGATCTCTTTATTCATGCGTTGGTCAAGTGACTGTGAAATTATTGCACACATAAATATTTTAAGTATCTGCCAATCCTTATACTTAGACGTATTAAAAATATTGGGTTTGGCTGTGCTGAGGAGACGGCCGTTTGTTTTACATGAATACGTCTACGTTGATGCGCTCGGACGCCTTGGTGTTTTTTTTTTTTTAAGTTCCCGCCACCGCTTCATTCGATCATATGGTATTTTATGGGTATCACTGGATTACTTTTGAGATATTCTTTCCAACCGTATATGATTTCTGTATTTCGACTTGGTGTTTTGACGATTATAGGCCGAAATTTTGTTAAGTTTTCTTATTTTTTACATTGAACTCATGCAATTTCACCATAACCGTGGCACAAAAATGTTTTTATACTCGCAATCGATTGATCTTGACGAGAGCTGTCGATTGAAACGTAAACAAGTGTCCCCCCCCCCCCCCCCCACCAATCCACTCGCCAAGCGTTCTCTGCGCGATGCTTCGCAGTCCTCACTAAACGTAACATATTCTTTGATCCTTTGGCAATCGAGTGGTGTGATTGGATTTTGAATGTAGACGATAGATTCGGAGTTGCAATGCCAAATTGTATCCCTCGATTTTGTTATCATCGGATATTTTTGGATTGCCTCCCACTATGGTCGCAAATTTAAAGACTTATTCGCGTCAAAAAAGGAAAGCAAAATAAGTATTTTCATTTTGCAGTTTTAATTCAACGTTAAGTCAGGGAACTACATTTCCTCCATCCTTACCAACTCTACTGGGAGCATTACACTCAATGTACCCGATGAAATATATACAGGCAGGAGTTGTGATATTTTCCAAAGGTTGAATTCAAAAGTGCTCACTATATCGTGAACGGCATTTAAAAGAGTGTTTTAAACTATAGCGATAAAGCCAAATCTTTTCTAAACAAATTGTTATTAAATTCGCTTAAAATTCGGAGGAAACAGGGACCACGCGAAGCTTTTTTCCCCTTAGTCAGGCCTTCAAAACAGTTGTATGCAAGCACGAATATTGTTAAATGTAGACGATCTTCTAGGGTATGAAGATAACTAGTTTGAACGTGGCACGTGGTAAAATGATCAGCTTGACTTCGAGTTTTCTAGTCGTCTGTGTTTCACTGGCCATCAAAACTGCCATCATGCTCCGAATTCATGGCTCAGAAACTATCAGAAAATTAATTTTATTTTTACGCAATTTATAACCCTAATGAGTACAGAATCTAAAATTAATCGAGCTCGTCGTTGCAAAATTAATCATTATTTCAATATCTGACCGACATGTGCGGATCCTAGCTCCGACATTTCTGAGTTCGGTTTTCCGTGCTTTTCTTTAATTACTCTAGACGACCGTCAACTAACGGAAATTGGCATAATCAAATAGTTAAAATCAGACTGTATAAATAGTTCGTTAACTTCTATCAAATAACTGTTTGAAATTATAAGGTTTGTGTATGACAGTCTCAGTATATTTACACTCGTATCTTCAGTTCCGCCTCTTTCCCCCCCCCCTTCCAGTCTCACACATCAGGAATGTTCTGGAGAGCTCCGAGCGTCCCCGTACACAAGCGATCCACTCTTCGGATATAATCCATTCACTGTTACTACACACTTTTCTGAAGCCCTGCTAAAGTTCTATTTCCAGGGTATTCCTCCACCTCGTGCAAACTAAGCTTAACTAAGTTTAGATAATTACACCAAAGGACAATATGCGGAATTCGTGCGCTGCATGAGAACTATTTCCTACTAGGTGTTACCAACACACATGTTTTCTCACTGTTTTTAATCATATTTATTATAAATGACATATATTAAATGATAAAAAAAATCGCAGGTGAAACTTCAATTTAACGAAAAATAACATGTACTTTTATGTCAACAGAAGTATAAAACTGTTATGATACATGGCGTCTTTGGGAAAAAACAAAACACGTAGTCCATAGGGTTATTTTTCGACTTTTGATTCAGAAAGTGTAAAGAAATTGCGGATCTACTACACCTCGCACTCTACAGCAGCACTCGCGCACGTTCGCCCTCGCTCGGCCGCGCGAAGTTCGTTCGCTGCTCCAACTCAACTCACGCGCGCGATTCATCTTCGCCAACCCTCGAGACCTAAGTTTCGCCCGCTCCCGCATACACTCAACTCTCGACTATCCGCTAGTTGCTATAGTCCATGAGGTTTTAAAATGTTTCGTCCCCGTATCTCAGTTCTCGACCTCCGGTGCCTGGCTCTGTACACGAGGCTTTAGAATGACTCGTCCCAGTATCTTTTGTAAAAAAAAAAAAAAAAAAAAAAAAAAAACACGTCGCTGTAGTCGACTGCCTTTCCCAAATAAATTTGGAACTACTTATTACTTAACATAGAATAATAAACTTTAGCGAGGTAATATTATATTTTCTTATATGATAGTAATGTCTACAACTTCTAGGCTGGGAAACTTACGGAGAAATCTACACGTAAAATACGCACAAATATTTTAAAAACAGATTGAAAGTAAAAAAAAAAACTTTACGGACAAGTTTGTTTCAAGTAAGTTATTAATGGTTGAAAAAAAAAAAATTACTTGAGTATTGCATATATCTAATAATAGTGTTCTGAGTTTAACTTGTGTAAGTGGAAAGATGCGTGGTTTTGATTACTTAAAAAAATTTTAGCGAGTTAAAAATATGTCTTATAGTTGTGTTGGTATGAAAATTAATCATTGATTAGTTAAAAGATAAATAAGTTTGCTGGAAAACGGAGTAAAATTTTCTGGAAACGGGATAAAAGTTTGCTGGAAATGGGAAAACGTTTATTGGATTAAACTTAAAAGTTTTTAATTAAAACAATTTATATTTTTTAATTGAATTTACTGTCTGAGAGTTTCATCGGCGGGACTTGTGAAATTTTTTTATTTCGCTGGGAATACGCTAGGCTCTTGCCTTCCGAAATATAAGAGGAAGCTTCAGTGTCCGAGCGAAAATAACAGTTGGTAGGGGAGAGGGGAAATAGTCCACGTCAGTTCAAAATTAACTGCTGCCTCCCTAGGGAAACCGTCACTTTGGCCTTGAAACAGGCTTCGTTCTTGGCCAAGGTAGCGCTCTGGAGGTGAAGGGCCGGCGAGCAGAAACAGGGAAACCAACACTAGAAAAACATGCTCTGAATACTGTAGTGGGGGAGGGGTGTGTAGCCATGGTCTTGGAGAAGAACTTGCTTTTCGCACAAAGTTAACTTCGTGAGTAGGAGTGGTAGGGGAAATGTTCCTCTGGACAAAGGCCGGTTTTGTGGGGTGGTAGGGGGTGTAGGGGTGATTGGCATCGTGGAGTCGCGCCAGCTCTGAGGGGTGCAGGTTGAGGAGGGAGGGGGTGGTGGGAAGGCTTCCTCCGATGTGCACGTAAGTAGGCAGTTGTCGCCATCTTGAATCAGTTGCGAAAAATGACAATCGAGGACAGATGGGTGACTGATCCCCAGGACCTTGCACTCTGGCGAGGGGTGGCAGGGTTGGTTGGCATCGTGGAGTCGGACCAGCTCAGGGGCGGGGGTGAGAGGGTGTGGCAGGCAGACTTCCTCCGATGTGAGCACAAGTAATCAGTTGTCGCCATCTTGAGAAATTACCAAAAACCTTTGACGATTGTGGGCAGCCCAGGATCGCACTTCGGCGATAGGCGTGGAAGGGGTGCATGGAGCGAAGTAACCTCAGCTATCCCAGTCGATGCCATATTCAGTCGTTCTTCAACGCTTGTGGAAGACTGACATGCTACTCGTCAGCTCCTTCATAAACATCACACCTCTAGACACTTGGTGGCCGACGAGCTTACGAATGCAGGTTAGCAGAACTACGACCATCTCTAGTGATAACCGCGATTTAATATAAAAGTATTTTACCAGGAAAATATACATTTTCGTGCATTAACTTATTTTATTCTTTTTGGATCGATATAGTGCGCTTGTGGTAAGTAACTGATTTCTGTGTTCGGTCTACGAAAATACATTTTGTGTTAACAAGTGCAGTGAATTTCATAAGCATTTACCCCAATTTAAACACAGTTGCCTATCTGACGCACTAAATGTATCTACTCACAGCTCGACCTAAGTGCTACTCATTCATACTTCGAACAGACTTATTTTAATATTTCAGGTACATGATTGTGTCTGGTTTAAATCGTATTCAGAGTTATTTTGCCGTAAGATATTATTCTCCAGGCTGAATCGTTTTTTTATTTATTCAATACTGACTAGCTAGATTTCGTTTATCGAGTTTGCACTTGTCTCTCGTGTTATTCATGTAGTTAAAATTCTCTCTTGTGTAAATATAATTTCTATACTCGAGACTCATGTAATTCCACTTATTATTCACATAGTCATTTGAACTTTCCGATTCGATGTGTGAAATTTATTCATATGTAGAACACTCTGAAATTCTCTAGCATTTAATTGCATTCCGAAAATAAATTGTTTAACATGTAAATCACATCTTTCAAAGTAGCCTATCTACTGTCTACAAGCAATATACCACCAAAAAAACATAAAATTTAAACTTGGGCCACTTTTAGAAATTGCTTAAACACTCTCTCTCTCTCTCTCTCTCTCTCTCTCGTGTGTTAAATATATTAGTAAAAATCCTCTATCTACCACCAACATCCCTACAAACACTTCAAAATTAGAAAAATTAGGAAAAAAATTGCCTTAGCCCACTCTTGCACTCAACTATACACCTATATAAGACATTGCAACCCAACACTCTGGTCAACCGACTCTAGGACACCACACCGTCAACATCGTACAGAGCTCCTCCCCAAAAATAAATAAAGAAAATCAAGAAAAAAAATAATCCGATTAAAAACTAACCCTTTTTTGATTAACCCTTTTTTAATTAACTGTTCTATAAAATTGAACCATCTCAATCAAATTTGACTCTTTCAATTTTTGATCGGATTAAATTCGGATTAAGGATTAACCCTTTCAATCAAATCTATAAACCATCCATTAATCCCAGGTGGGGTAGGACTCCTACGTCCTTACTACTCCCACCTGCAACACAACTGTCACTGTCACGTGGTCAACAGGGATGAATGTGTTTCTTCACTTTCGAATTTTCAACAGACCCGCCATTTTATAAGAGCAGAGTACTTTAAATAAATTCAATGTATTCTAGTTGCATGAAGTATAGGTAATGGTAAGCATTAGCGGTTGATTCACGAGGAGTTACAGCCACTTACAAGGCGTGAGATTTTTCGAAAAATCGGAAACACATGACAGTGAACAGTTCGTAGCATTTTGCTGCATGTTTGACTGTTGCTGTGCATAACGCGTAACCTTGGCCATCATGAAGTGTAACCGACTGTTCCACTGTGCACTGCGTGAAAATGGCATGTTTCCGCATATTTACTGTGGTTACAGCCTTTGGTTGTGATGTAGTAATTGTGTAACAATGCCACGTATATTTCCCACAGAAGGATACGCTGATACGGCGTTTGACCGCTCAACTGTAAACGATATATATTGATGAGAATAAATAAATATGTACATGTTTACTTTATATATATATATATATATATATATATATGACTTCTGAAAGTTATTCTTTTTTCTTCGCCTTTCAATTTTTTTTAAATTGGTATGTAAATATTGGGAATACGACCCATATTTGCATGACATATTTTGCTTCAAATTACGTAAGTAATACGCCCCTGTTATAGGCTGTTCATGGTAAAGTGAGGACTTTTGAAGCCCTAGTTACTTTCTATTTCAGCTATTTTTAATACTGTAATCACCTTTTTGAAATAAAAATTGCTATGTAAGTAATAAACTCTGTGTGTAGGTTACGCCACACTTGGAAGTTAACGTATATGACTAAATTAAAATATTTTTATTGACTGCTATTCCCAATGGAAGGGCTTTCGAATATGCTCAATTTACCGTGAATAGCCTGTAGTGGTGGTAACTCATCGTAAATCGCTGTGTATAAAGAGTGTTCTCATCTAAAGTCCTATCCACTTTGTTTGTGAATAGTCCAAGGTTGGAGCACGAAGAGTAGTTAGTTACTACATGTTCAGCCCGCATGCACACACTATACCATTGTCCTTCTCGGCAACTCCGCATCCTTTACGAGGTCTGATCCGAATCCGCAGGTGGCTCGGCTCCCCCCAGGTCATCTGCTCGATCCCAGATGCTGTCGCGGGCGGGAAAAAAAAAATTTGGGGTGGGGGCTCTCACTTGAGGAAGTCTGGCGGGCACAGAACCGTGCTTATGGAGGGAGGTATTCTCGGAGTGCTCCTACTTACTCCTCCTTTTCTATCCGCCGCTACACCTTCATGACACGGAATTCTTATAGAACTACAGAAGCCAAACAACTGCTTACACCGCGAAATTCCATCCAGCAAAAATGGCCCCACCGTGCAGAAAGCTGGTTACGCGATAAACGCCTGGTAAACAAGTCAATACGGGACCTTTAGCAGCATGCAGTAGGCAAAGCAATAATCAGACACAATGCCCGTTCCCAGAGGCCATTTAGTACAGACCTGAAGAATACGCGGATTCATTTTGGGACAAGCTGGAATTCAAAACACTTGCGTTTATATAACTTTAGCCATTGGTCCACACGGTTTTTGACACCTCCTGGAGAATCGTGTCCAATTGTCGCCTTCCACTGTGACAGCAGACAACCAATGTGCATTCGACATCGGCATATTTGTGCATACGACAGTACACTCTAAGAAATTGTTCGGAAGTTCACCATACCAGTGTATATGCTTAACGAGAAAACAGGAATGGTGATGCTTTCCCCTATACATTCATTGTGGCGTTTCCACATTTGCTCAGAAAACAGTCAAATGAGCGGGGAAGTTCCCTACTGTGTATGGTAGCGCTGCTAAACATGCCTATATTATTTGCAGCTTAATGTGTGGTATTATTACCATACAGTGTCTAGATTAAAAATTTCCATTACAGTTTAGGAAGTTTCCCAGAAAATTTTTTGCAGTGTAGGTGTTCACTTGACGGGGGAAGTGCAAGACGCGACACACTCTCCGTCACAGCCCGCAGTCGTGATTACACTCGCAGTTAAACATTAAAGAGAGCGTTCCCGACGAGAGCAGATTGGTTCCCCTGGAGGGGACAAGCCAAGTGCGCGGATAACGAGATTATAAAGCGATAAGTGACGTGCGTCGCCGAGGAAGGACGGGGGGAGGGGGAGGGGCTCAATCAGCCGTGCGCTGGGTCGCGTGGCCCGGCGGGGTGATGGATGCCTGCCGGAGCCCCCAGAGGGGGGGGGGGAGGCGCTAGAGGGGGCGAGCCGGCCCCAGTTTCAACTGCAAATCCGCTGTGGGGTCACGGCGAGAGGGTCACCAGGCTACAGAGGTCACCCGACCACCTCCCCGTCCTGGAGCCACGGTGGTTGAGCGATTAGCACGCTCGCCTCCCACCAAGGCGAACCGGGCTCAATCCCCGGCCGGGGTCACCGGATCCTCGCAAGTGGGAATCGTGCCGGACAATGCCGCTGGTCGGCGGGTTCTTCTCGGGGATCTCCCATTTCCCCCGGCCCCCCTCATTCTGGTCACCGCTCCATATTCACTTCAATCACCCTCATCGGCTCTCAAGACCTCGCATGTTAAGAGCCGCCCAAATATCTTCACTCACTCACCCTCCCAATCCTGTCGTGATCTCTCGACACTCAAGCGGTGTCCTAATTCCCACTTTATACTTACTTCACGTGCATATGCTTAAGAGCTCTTCGTGGTGAACTTTTATAATTACCATTTTGAAATCATACTTTCGAAAATGTCGCTGACACCCGCGTATATTTTAACAGGCACGCTGACTTGCCGCGCTGCCAGTAATAACGGAATGAAAGCAATGCTATATCTAGACGTTAAATTAAAAGTGTTAGGTAGACATTTGTCTACTAAAATAATTTTTTTTTCGATTTGTGTTTTTTATGCATTGAACTGTATGAATTAGAAAATTATTCAAATAGTGTTACGCGCCGACTGCCGAAAGGGGGCGCGGGCACTGTGTTACCTTGTTATGCGCGGACACGGATCTGTGTCGCTGGAGGGGGCGGCGCACATGGGTGGGGGGGGGGGGGGAATTTCGACCCTCCTCTCCCCACAGGCAGACACGCTTCCTGTTCCGTCGCCCGGCAGCCGAGGGGAACGATCGACAGCTGACCTGGCTGGCGTCGCAGCCCCTCCTCCCTCAACCTCCTGCCGGAGGAGGAGGCGACTTTGGAGGACGTGCAAAAATGTTCCGGTCACTACGCCCCTCGGTGCAACGCGACTTTTGCAGTACCTCCTCGGGCTAGGGCCGACGTCACTATAAACACCACCGCAGCTGGAGAGCAGTCTAGCTAAAGTGCGGTGATCAAGTGAAGTATGGTGCAGCGAGGGGCATTAGCGCAGAGGACAGATAACGGTGGAGGATACGAAATGGCGGCAGACGAGTGTTTCTGCAGTGTGGACGGACTACCGGCCGTGGTACCCGACTAGTTAAAGGCCAGTATGCACGAGGGCACTCGGAGATCTCTTCAACTTTTTGGACTGATGTAATCTGGACTGAACCAAAGTGGAACTATATAGACATGTGATATGGACTTAATCGTAAATATCGGAACTGTCAATTATAGGCATACATTTTATCACATTATTCAGTAGGTTTTGATATAATGATTATTGGGACTGGTTTTACTAATATACTGCCACTAAATTTTTTCAGACGATTGTAAACTGTATAGATTGAATTTATTAATTTAAATAGTAAGTGACAGCAATTTACCGTGAAATATTGAGTCGATAGTATTGAATGTAAAATTAGGAAGTTATAATTAACTCTGATATTTACTTTAATTAAGACCTTTATACCTTTGAGAACCAGGCTAAGCTCACTCACTGACTTCGAGAAATTCAAACAATATTTACTTGTCTATCAATTCCATGATTTTACTTGGACGGCGCATGAATAAAGCGACCAGGCCCATGGAAATGGTAATTTCTCACATTTCAAAATGGCTCAATTTACAGTAAACGGTCTATACTTACGTGTGTATGTACTAGTTCAGACTACTTGTGCGGGTTATAGACCTATAGCCTATTCATACTACGCTCGTCACACATTCTGGCGGCAACAGCATTAACTACAATAAACCATGAACATTATTCGATTCTTAGCTAAACTTTCAATAGTTACGTACAAAACTAATAACTTTTAAATTAGACTTTGGATTCTGCTGTGTTTTTCAGTCTCTGAAATAGAGGCCTACAAATACCCCTTATAATATAAGTACAGCCTCAATTACGCACGCGAGCTATTCATGGGAGACAAAAGGAAATCACTTGCCTAAAATTATTTACCTATTTACATTTGCAATTGTAAAACACTTCGTGTGACAGTATATTTTAATCAAATTTTCACGACAAACAAAGCCAGTATGGCGACTCTGCAATTATATATTGCTTCTTCCAACCACATTGCATTGATAATAGAGTTACGCGAAAATCATCCCACTTGCCAATTCAATGAGTTTCCTAAGTCATTTATTTGAGTGTCCTTTGCACTAGTAATTTGCCACCAATGCGAACCGCTTTCAATCCGCGACCGGGTAACCGGATTTTCGCAAGTGGGAATCGTGCCGGACGATGCCGTTGGTCGGTGGGTTTTATCGGAGATCTCATGTTTCCCCCGCCCATTCATTCCAGCACCTCTCCATATTGTCTTCAATCACCCTCTTCGGCTCTCAAGACCTCGCTGTTAAGAGCAGCCCAAATCTCTTCACTCTTCACTAGTAATTTAATTTTAATAGGTTTCAGTAATTAATAATCGAAAAACACAGATTTTACACGAAAATCGTAATCGTTTATAAGAAGATGAAAAGCTGGCTTCAAAACCATAAGACTATGTAACTGTCTAACTCGACAAGCTGTTAAACACTATTATACGTTAAATTACCACGACGGAATTGTTCTACGGATTACAAATTACGTTAACACGAATACAACTAAAAAAAAATCACTGGTTTTAATACGTTACGTTGGTAACAAATTTTCTCTACAGCGTGATCAGAAGGGAGGCATTGTAATACTGGATTGTGACTGCTAACTTTTTCGCTTTAGTTTGTTTCAGTACTGGAAGATCGCGCGAGTTCATTCGATGAAATAACTCGTTACTTAATCTGTTTTCCAGTTCCAAACGCCAGTGATAAAAGAGCACTTCATAACGTCTTCATTAAGTGATTCGAGGACTGCCCCGTGACGGAGAAAACAGGCAAAATCCTGTGAGATGTAACAGACTCAGCCATTGGTATATTTCATCTTGTTTGTGTCAGCGTGGCTGTGCCAGTGGGGGCAGGGGTGGATGTCCTCCCCAGAGGGGGGATTTCATTCCAGGGGGAGGGGGTGAGAAACGTTACGTAGGGTGCACTTCAGACGGGGGAGGGTGACAAGCCAGTTGACAAAGATAGACGTTTCGTGTCGCGCGACTGTGTGACAGACAATTTACTCTCCGCGTCTTTCGGTAATTACACATTAGAAGAGTAACCACTTTAATCTGAAGTGGAGCTGATTTAATGCCCAAGTTATCACTTACGCCATTATCAAATTGCAGAATAGTGAATAATTACAAGTAATTTTAATTACTTTACTCCATAATCGAGTAATAATTACCGACAAACAGTTGCAAATTTTTTTGTTCACTGCAAGGTAGTAAAATATTTTAATTTTTAAAATACAATAATTTATTACTGCGTTATTGCGGTTATAGGATGTTCGCGGTAAAATGTGCACTTTTGAAAGCCATGCTTAAGATCTACTTGTATACACGTTGTGTATTATTCCGCCTTATATAAGATTATTAAGATTAGCATTGTCATGAGCCTCATCACTTTATCCATGCGTCGGTCAGGAGAAACTGTGAAATTGTTAGAAAAGTAGATATTTTACAAATCTGCTCATTTTTACACTTCGATGCATTAAAAACATCAGAAAGCGAATAAAATGATTTAAATTATCAGAAATGATTACCTCGAAATTTTTATTCGACGTTAAGATACGGAACTACTTCCCATCCATCGTTACCAACTTTACTGGTCTCATGTCACTCAGGGCGCCCGTTAAATTAATTATATGCAGTTAGGGGCAGTGACTTTTTTCTAAGGTTCATTTAAAAAGTACTCTCTTTATCGTGAACAGCCTTTAGTAGCTTGCAATGCAAGAAAAACAGTGTCAAATATGTTTTTGTTTTTTTAAAGCTAGCTTTTAAACTTTTGAATTCGAATCGGTGACATCAAATAGCGAGAAACTTTTCACTGAGTATCAGTTAACAAGCTGAAATCGAGTGTCAAATCACTGAAATGAATCGGGAACAATACCCCAGAGTCGTTGACGTTGTCAAGCTGTTCTCTATGTGAACGCACGTTTTACGTTAAGTGGAGCGAGTGCGATAGATGTTGAAATATACGATTCAAGCCAAAGCCGACTTATGCTTAATTATGAGTTGTGACGTGCAGTCATCGTCTTAATGTGCCGTGAACTTCCAACCTCACACGCCAGCGAAACTTTGGAACGTCGTTCGCCAATCAGCGCCTCGTCACCTGCTCGCCAGTTGACGACCCAGCCAATAGGAAACCTTCCGCAGCATGCAGTAGCCAATGAGGCGCAAGGCCTTTTCTCAGAGCCTTTCGCAATCAATTTAGAGGAGTGTGCATTGAAACAATTTTTTGTGAAATCGTTCTTTGCGCGAATTTGGTATCTCGGTAGATATATGTTCTGTAAAAGTGACATTTTGATAGAAAAGATAATAAAAACAATTATCTATGCCTCTATGTTTTTACTTCTAACATATTAAGTATATTCATAGAGAGAAAAAAGCCGTGAGAATGGTCAAATATCGTAATTTTAAATCTTGTGTGCAGTTTCCTTAAGCGGCAAGAGAAAAGTAAAAAGTTACGGGCGTAGTTTAATCTGTGATCTTTCATCGCGTGTAATGAAACCCCCACTGTTACAGATATAATTTGAACAGTACAGCGTCACGGCCGAAACACTGCACGCCTTGCGCATAGGAGCGACGAGACGCTAGGCGTGCGTGTTAGAGTCACCCGTATCGCTCCCTCGCTTCTTGACCTTGGACGACCAGTTACACTCTCGTCTTAAAGAATGAGTAAGACGTGTCCCCGATGAAGGACTTGTTGCACGTGAAGGATGTTTATGGTCGGAGCTGTACCCAACAAGGAATCAGCGGCCGGTGTTTAGAGCATATTCCTTCCGAGTAATCTGATTTGTTGTTGCTGCAACTCTCGTTTTGTGAATGGTTAATGCTGAAATCGACGAACACGCAGTGCGTTCTTCATTGGCAGCGCGAAGCACGTTCATCTCAAGTACAGCGCCGATAAAAGATTTTACTACTGCAACACTTGAGCTCGGGGGAATTAACCGTTTGAGGAGTACCCACGTATATACTCGGGGGATACGTTTACTTGTATACTTATTTGCTCTTGAAGACAAAGTTCACACTTTTATAGTTTTACTATTACGCTAGACGTTATCGGAATCTAAGTAAAACACGACAAATAGTCCAAATTTTAGTTTGTAAGAATAAAACCGTTTTTTTTAAATAATTTTTTCACACGAACACGATGGATTGTAAAACTTGTTACTTCAATCGCAATGAAACATTAATTGGTAAACAGCTAACGCATGACGTCATTGGTCGACAGCAAGCCAATAATAAACGTTAGCCAGGCCGAATAGGACAATGGTAAGTAGAAATACAGAGACCAGCCAGAATGACGTTGTTGTGTGGAATATAGGCAGCACACTTCAAACTTGTCCTCGGTGCTAGTAAATTTGTGCCGTCCTCAAAGGGTTAAACTGGGACTGAAAGGGTTAAAAAGAGTCACAACGCCATTTCGCTTCTGCGTATTTCTCTACTCTGTTACCTAATCGTACTATATCACTGACTAGTACTCACTGTAAGAACGTGTTCTGTTATCAGTTAACACTTTCAGGCCTACATTAGGCTAATTTACGGTCTGAAGTGTTGCAAACAAAAAAAATACGATGCGTGCTGTACTTAAGTCTGCACAACACTTGTTTCGTTGTCACAGCCAATGAGCTGTGTGCTATAAGTTCGACTACAGTTACATGAACCAATAATGAACTAGACCAGTAAGACGGTTTGCGGGTCATTTACCCACAGGTAAGATCATTGGATATCAAGCTTCGTAGTGTGCAGTACAGACCGAAATTTACTTACATAAGCGTAATGTACACAATTGTGTACAGTGGTTCTGAATTGATTAATCTCGAAGAAAAATGGCTTCGGTTTCATTAAGGAGCTGGTCGTGAAACTGCTTAAACACAGCTGTATCGTTACCAAAATTATCAACTTTTGGAAATTCACAATTTAAACCTTTTGGTAATACATTAATTTTCGAGTTCAAGTGTTGAAATCACGTGATGTTTTCGTATGTGCTGTACTTATACTATGCGCTTGTCTTGTAACCAATGAACAACGCGCTGCGTGCTCGATGATTTTGGCGCTAACCAATTATTTCAAAGAGTACAGAAGATTACGAAAAATCGGACTAGCCACATCAAAGTATTGGGCACTGATGCCTTGTTGTGTACAATACCTTTCAAAAGTGTCACTCATATGGAACATGGCCACGATTGGGGAAATACTGACTGTACGGGTTAACACTTTGTCGACTATGTACGAGTGTAGCTCGCGCAAAGCTAGTTTGAAAATTTCTTTGTTGTTCAGAACAAAACTCGCATGAAAGTGCAATCTTTGTTTGGCTAGTGTTTAACATGACCTTACGAGAATACCACAGCGCAGTAACAATGATATTGCTAGGGCCACATGTTTTTCGCGAAAAGATTTACGCGGAGGCTAGACTTCAATATTCTATCTGCGCAACTGCAGTCTTCTTTCGACTATTGGCCGCTTGTCACTTGAGTGAGCCAATCAGAATTAAGTTTCTCCAATACTGACCGTCCGTGATTTACTTGCAGACTCATAAGACGCGTAACAATTCAAATTATCTAATCACCAAAGTCGTTCTAAACTAAAGTGTTATGGAAGACAGCTTGTCCTGAAATCTTTTCGCGAAAAACAGGTGTCACTAGATATTGCTAACGGTAGAATTTTTTATAGCCACTCGAATGGACATGATTGATTGTAAATCCTTTTATACGATAAAGGGCATCTGATTGGGTCAATAACAGCTCGGTTCTCCATTGGTTGATAACCGGCCAATAACGAACGCTGTAAAGAACTGGGTAGTGTTCAGTGTGGTATGGACCAATAGGACGATGGTGAGTTCTAACACAGACACCAAGAGAACCGGTGTTCTTGCAGTAGTGGATATAGGTGACTCACTTCTAATTTGTCTATAAGTGCCAGTAAATGTTTGCAGACATCAATGTGTAGAGACAGGTGTTTTCCGCGAAAATATTTCAGGACCAGTTGTACTCCAAAACACTTTCGTTCATATGCACTTTCGTGGTTGGATGCCTTTAAATGTCATGTGTCTCGAGTGTCTGTCCGCGAATCATGGACGTTCAGTATCGGAGTACTTTATTAGGACTGGCCCAGTCAAATAAGATTATGTTTTCTCACGTAGACACGCGACCAATAACCAAAGGAAGTTTTGGTTGTGAACTTAGGATATTGAAGTCTAGCAGCACCATAAATATTTTCTCTAAAAACACCTGTCCATGCCAATGTGTTAATTTAAAACAGCGGGTGAAGATGTACATGGATGGTTAAAACGCTTCTAGCAGTTAGGCGTATACACACTCAAGTAAACGCAGCCGTGAGGAGTATTTAAAAGCAAAAAGCGCTCGTAAATTACTGAAATTGTTCTACTTCAATGTAAGAAAGATTCATAAATGGATTATTTGCAGCATCTAAAACATAATTTTCAGCTTATATAAAGAGGCATATTTTATAACAGTAACTGAGTTCCTCTCGACACTTTTTGTATAACGAACAAGATTATTTTCTCTGTGTAGTTGTCAAATACTACAAAAAAAAAAAGCTTTAAAGTCGGGCTGTTTTCTCGGCTGTAAAGGGTTCTGTACCCAGGCAACAACTCAGCAGGAAACAGAATCCTGCGAACTCGAGTGGTGAAGTTCCAACCCCGAGAAAGGAAGGAGTCTTAATTTTTCGAAGTGGTTTGCAGAAGGGCGTGTGGATTTATCGGAATGTTATTTCAGCCGAGAAGACTCGCGTTTCGACCCCGTTTGTCTCCCGACTCGAAGCGACACCATCGCGTCTCAAGTAGGAGAAAGAGGGGGTTAGGGCAAGGTACATACGAAAATCGAATCCAGGGAAGGAGAATTAGTGATTCAATTAGACACAAGAATTAGAATTTAGAACTGTGCGAACTGTTTGCCTCCGGACCTGCCTAAAGTTCCCGGCGAGATGGGAGGGGACAGAGAAGGGGGTGGGTGGTTGGCTCCCCGGCAAAAAGTTAAAGAGTTGAACAAACAAAACATTAAATCCAAATGATTGAGCCCGACTGATAAAGGGCCTATGTCCTAATGAAACTCGCTTCCTTAGATTAAGTTTTTTAGGACGCTGCAGTTTCATCATCGACTGCTGCTGTGTTCGCGAGCCACAAAGTGTCAGTTACTTTGTCCCTTGAGAATTTTTAAAACAAAAACGTGCTTCCAATAATTTTTTAACTTTTTTTTTTTACCTAGTTAATTGCATTGCATTGTAAAGAGTTTTATAACGTCCCCCGGTTTTATGCTTGAAAGTTTAGCAGGGGACGGTTTACAGACTAACTTGTAACCCAACTGAAATAAACATCCATGCCTTACCCGGGATTCTAACCCAGAGCCTCCTGCACCCCAGATCGATGGCCCACCAGCCGACTGCGCCTCATGAGGTCGGCCTTTGCCTAGTTAAATAAAATTAAAATCTTGTTAGGCCGTTTTAACTATCGTTTCGATTGGAGACATGTCAATATACACATATATAGTAGGGGTGCCTCGGTGGTTGAGCGGTTAGCATGCTCGCCTCCCGCCAAGGCGGACCTGGTTCAATCCCCGGCGGGGCCATTCCCGGATTTTCGAATGTGGGAATCATGCTGGGTGATGTAGCTGGTCAGTGGGTTTTCTCGGAGATCTCCCGTTTTCCCCGCCCTCTCATTCAAGCGCTGCTCCGTACTCACATCACTCAACCACAGTGGCTCTCAAGACCTCGCTGTTAAGAGCCGCCCAAATCTATTCACTCTATACATGTATAGTATATCTATAAATATACAGGTTTTACTACACTTAATTACATTACTAAAGAGAAGTTCTCCTACCTGCTGGTTAGATGTGATGACACCTGATTTTCTCGCAGAAATGCAGAAGCCGTCCGGTTAGTGGCTCCAGAGTATTTAATAGCTAATATGTTGTTCGGTGTTGGACCTCGGAAGCTGGTTGGTTACGCGGGTGATGTACCCACTCTACTCTATTGTTTGTTGGGCTTGTGTCCTTGTTCCTTGGAGTTTCGTTGCAGTCGTCTCCGGCGAAGCTAGCCACTTCCCCCTCACGACGCACCACTGCGCCCAGGGAAACGTCACCAGGGCGTCCATAAACATAATTAAACCCCGGGCCGGCCTGGCGCGGTGTACCGCTTCTCCAGCATCGACAACAGCCTCCAGCGACTGGAGCGGGAGTCAATGCCGGAGACGCCTGTCTCCCGGTGCACTCGCGTCGAGCGTGGCACATGCAGTCCTTCAACTACAGTCCATTTATTCGTACTGTAGGCTGTTCACGGTAAAATGAGCACTTTTGAAAGCCCTGTCTCAGATCTACTTGTATGCACGTTGTGTATTCTTCTGCCTTAAAGAATTAACACTTGTTATGGGCCTCATCACTTTATTCATGCGTCGGCCAAGTGAAACTGTGGAATTATTAGAAAAGTGTTGTATTGTAAAGGGCTTTTTAACGTCCCCGGTGTTATGCCTGAAAGCTTAGCAGGGGGCGGCTTATAGACTAACATATAATCTAACTTAAATTAACACCCATGCCTTACCCTGGATTCGAACCCACAGCCTCCCGCACCCCAGACCGGTGGTATTAAAAAAGTAGATACGTTACAAATCTCGTCAATTTCTACACTTCGAGGCATAAATAAAACGGAAAGCGAAAGGAATAATTTCAGTTATTATAATTGGTTACCTAACGCTTTCCATTTGACATTACGATATGGAATTAGTTTTACCATACATCATTGCCAACTTTACTGGGTGGGTGTCACTCAGTGCGCCAGTTGAAATATATGCAAGTGGAAGCACTGAGTTTATTCCAAGGTTGATTTCAAAAGTGCTGTTTTTGTCGTGAACAGCCTGTAGCAAATTTTCTGAAGACCTGCTAAATTTCTACTTCCGGGCTTTTCCTCGGCATCACGCAAACAAAGCTTAACCAAGTCTGGAAAATTACACCAAAGGATCGACGTACCGCATTTGTGCACACTACGTTCAAAAATATTTTGCATGAGAAACATTTCTTACTAAGCGTTACCAACGCACACATTTTCTCCAGATGTCTACTTATATTGACTATAAATGAAATGTTATAATTTGCAAATGAAGTAGAAATAAGAGTTCGACTTAACCAAAAATAAGATACTTTTATGTTAACAGAAGCAGAAAACGCTTGTGATACATTACTAGAGACCTGCAAAATTCGCTTTAGAATTTCGGGACACCTTAAACTTAAATCACGTGTACCTTTGCAGTTGGTTTGCAATTGGACCATACTTGTCTTGACACGTCCTGGGTAATTTATGCGCCAATAAATGAGCACTTGCCAATCGTGCGCCCGAATCGCGTGCAGTTCGGTCAGGAGGGGGAGTGGCATCACGTTTAGTCAGCAGCCAATGAAGAAACGGCGGTGGCTCGAGTATAAACAGTACTGTGGAGTTTAGCCTGATGCCAAATAATAACGCGAATTTTGCGTGTGCCTATACATTACATATTTCGGAAACTACCAAACACGTAATACATGGAGTGATTTTCCATAGGTTTTATTCAGAAAGTGTGGACACGCCGCAAAAAGTCTACGCAGCTGCAGTGGCGGCTCGTGCTATAGGGCTGCAGGGCTGCAAACTTTATAATTTTGTTGTTTGGTTTATCTTATTTTTGTAAGTTTCTATCTTATATTTGGTAACCCCAAACTGTAAGATTAGGTTGGTTCAACCAACGATTTGTTTGGCTGTACATACGTTAAACAGTTTCAGTAAATAAATAAATATATATATATATATATATATATATATATATATATATATATATTGGGGAGGAAAGTCCGACAGAGATTCGAACTAAGATTGTTTATACCCCAGCGCTTCACTCTACTAAGCTTAGCTGACGTGACTACAGATGAAATGTGAATGCTCTGAATACATACAATTCAATTACAGAAAAACGTACGTAATAATAATTTTTTAATGGCTTTCAGCTTTACCAATTGATTTCATGTTGAACTTGTTTTATTGGGATTTTTATAGCCTGTGCCACAGAACATAACAAAATTAAATTTTATCAGTACCCGGCTATTGGCCATAACTGATCTCTATTATATATATATATATATATATATATATATATATATATATATATATTATATATATATATATATATATATATATATATATTTGAATATTTGAAACAAAATAAAATTAGTGGACTTTCTATTTAACATTACTCAATTCCTTTATCAGGTAGTAGCCGAAAGGGGGATCTTTGGACAATTTTTTAATCCCCCTCCCCCACATGGATCCCACTTAAAAGTCTTGAACTCTGTTATTAAATTAAATGAATTTTTTTACCGGGCGGTTTTTAATTTATAAGGAAGTATATGATTACACATTTAATAATTATTTAACCTATCTACTATATTATAACTATAATTATAATCTAATGTATTATTTAATTAACTTTATCTTATGATGGGAAACCACTGCCAAGAGAACAATTTACAGAGGAAAATTGAAAGGTTTACAATTGTGTGAAATTTGTACTACTTATGTGGGCGTGGGCCTCGCGAGAGGAAGGAAGACGGAACGGCCACAACGGAACCTCAGTACAAAGCGCGGCTGCCGTTCCGCAGACATTCCACTCGTCTGGCCCGAGCCTAAGTTAGGCATCTACACATGCACTTGAAAACACTCTTACTATACTATTTGGCGCTCAGAAATGCAAACAAACTCTCGAGCTGTGTTTTCGAATGATGACAATCAAATGAGTGGCGAAAGAATTATAACTCTAGAGTTGATTCAACATAATATTTTGTTGGCAGTCTAATTTCTTTAGACCCAGCATAGAAGTTTTGTTTATTCAAACGTGCATTTTGTTAGACTAGCAAAATTAATTTCGTTGCTTTCAAGTTTTGTTTACTCAACAAAATATTATGTTTGGCTAACTAAATATATTTTGTTGTCTGTTCCCTCAGTGCGGCAGATCACTGAGACCCCATGTCCCTGGGTAAGGGTTGCAATAAGTACACCTACCGCCATCGTACGGCAATTCAGGTCTAGGAAAGCAAGGCATCTGCCTAGGGTGGCCATTTTTAGAAGCAGCAATGTCTTCAAAATTCAGAAAATGGTGAAATGTGGCTTAAAAGACTGACATCTTCCAATGGGCTTTCAGTCTACAGCAGTGTTTGCCAATCAGCAGTTCTTGTCCCTTGTCATATCTGCACCCGAGAGTAAAATTGGTTTGTCTCAGGGGTTTGAGGTGTTGGTCTAGATTTATTGTCAAACTTGCCCACAACCCAGAATAGAAGTGTTTTTATAATATGTTATTTATAGAGCCTAATGGTTTTTTGCATACTTATAAAAAAATGGTTAAGGCATCTGACTAGAAATCAGATTTCCTCTGGGAGCGTAGGTTCGAACCCTACCGACTGCGCAGGTTTTTTTGTAGTGGTAGTAATAGTAGTTTTAGTAGTAGTTGTAGTAGTAGTGGTAGTGGTAGTGGTAGTAGTAGTTGTAGTAGTGGTGATAGTAGTAGTAGTGGTAGTAGTGGTAGTAGTAGTAGTGGTAGTAGTAGTTGTAGTAGTGGTAGTAGTGATAGTAGTAGTGGTGATAGTAGTAGTAGTGGTAGTAATGGTAGTAGTAGTTGCAGTAGTAGTGGTGGTAGTAGTTGTAGTGGTGGTGGTAGTAGTAGTGGCAGTAGTAGTGGTGGTAGTGGTAGTAGTGGTAGTATTAGTGGCAGTAGTAGTGGTGGTAGTAGTTGTAGTGGTGGTGGTAGTAGTGGTAGTAGTAGTAGTGGTAGTAGTAGTAGTGGTGGTAGTAGTAGTGGTGGTAGCAGTGGTGGTGGTAATAATAATAGTAGTAGTAAACACCCAAGTGCACCTTTGCAAGAAGCGTTGAAAAAATTTCTGATTGAATGAAGTGGTATCGTACGTAATATGCAGAAGTTAAATGTTTCTGAAGACATGTAAATATGAAATGTTTTCTATCTAATCCTCTTAAATGTATGTTAAAGTAGTATAGCTTCCGTGCAAATCATATACTGCTAAGATATGAGATTTTTGTCATTCCATTAAGAGTGTCCTCTTTCAGATACTTTAAGGTTAACTTACACTATACTAACTTACTGAAGAATGTTCTGACGATGTATTGTTATTAAAAACACACATAATGTACACGGACGAAAGTAAACTGTATTACTAAGGCCTACTGATAAGCATGCTTATTTACTGACAGGAAAATTTCGTCAATATTTTACACCTTCTCAGTACTCACACGCTAAACCTGAAACATTAAAAATACCCCCTAATCAGCGATGTAAGACACAGACGCTTTACAAGATACAATTAAACTACTAGCTTGCTGCTCACTGATTATTTCAGTCAGAGATTTTTGTTTATTAAATGTGGTTTTCCGTTGAATTCCCGCGTATCCCACTAGTACAGTGAGGAATTGGTTCCGAGCACACACTAAAGATGAAGCACGCAATTTTTTATCTCCAAGATATGTCCCCGAAATCAACTTAAGATTTAAGTACAGCAGATATGCGCTTGTATGAAGAAAATGCTTAGCGTAACTTGAATATATCGTAGTTGCCTTGAAATTTGGCCATAGAAGATAACTAACGTTTCAAAACAGCGGCAGCTAAACTCGGTCGAACCCACGTGCTTCTGTCAGTTACAAAGGCCAGAAAACAGTCCAGTATTGCTACATATATAGGCTGTTCATGATAAAATGAGCACGTTTGATAACCTAAATACGTATTCCTTTCTGCCATTTTTTATCCTTTAACCAACTTTTTAAATAAATATTGCTATGTTGATAATAAACACTGTGTGTATATTCTACCACACTCTGAATTTAACGTCTAAGGCTAAAATAAAATGAATTTATTGACTATTGTTCCAAGTGAGGGGGCTTTCAAAAGTGCTCACGTTACCATAAATTGCTTGTAGGTTGTTTTTGCGCAATATGCATGTGAGCTTATTCCAGCATCCATTTCACGGTCCCGAGTCCTTTCTACTGTTCCAATTGTCAGTAGCAGCCCTGTTAAGTGACATTCAGTGACTGTCGCTTCACGTAACGAGTGTAAACTCGCTCTATTATGTTCACAGTAGAAAGTTACACTGTGGGACACCTACATAGTAAGTATGAATGAGTGCTCCCAAACAAGCACATCCGAAAAATTGTAAATTCAGTTATTCTTGTCTCCTGAAGAAGCGAAATAGTATAACAATGAACAAATTGGACCAGTCTAACTTGCTGACAAATCTGTAAAACGGTCAATGAAGTCATCCGGAAGAGTTTTTGTTTTCGCCATAGGAATACGTATTAGATGGTAAAGGGGTTGGTTTTCTCCCGTCAACGTAAAACAGCGACCTATGAAATTCTTGCGTATTGATATACACTTCCGTGCTTAACAATTACAAATATACTTTGGCCATTCACACATTGTTAAGGTAGATCTATGAACTGTTCTAAAATAAATGAGAATAAATGATAGGCTTTAAGTTGGGTTATGTTCCATAGACCGCACATCATAGAAAATATTTGCCCAAGTTTCTCAAAATGACAATATTATGGTTACATGTGGCATAAAATAACAATTAACTTTGTATTTCATAGGCGATGAATTGCCGCATGAAAAAAAAATTCAAGACAGAAATTGTTGTAGACGATGAAATTAAAGAGATTTTTTCACTGCCTACAGAACATTACCACGATCATGAATTTTACAGCAAAAAAAATAAGTGTAATTTTGTAGCCAAACAAAGTTACATATTAGTGAATAGACTTCAAAAAAGGACTTAACTGTAGCAGAGTTTGCAACCTTGAAGTTACAAACTCATACGGGAAATGCCGTTACGGAACTCATTTCATATTGGTAGAGTCGGTGTTTTTAAACAGCGTCGCAGAAAAAGAATGTAGTTTGTACGGGGTACTTACAAACAGCGTGTTACTTAGCAGCTAGCGGAGTCTCCAGAAAAATCTCCAAACATTCACAAAAAAATTAACTTATATTTGTCGCGAATAAATTTCAGTTTGTAAAATTACATATGAAGCAGTTTGCAGGAAATAAAAGTCACAGTTTTACAATATTTTAACTTACAAACAAACCAAGACTTTCTTCCAGAAAAAACTAAACAAGATGAGTCGACTGTGAAACGCATTGTAACCACATCCACAACACTGTTTGAACATGTGGATTTAAGCGATCTGTAACTATATCGTAGGTTGGTTTTGGGGAAATGCCCAGGAGATGAAACTCATCCATCGACATTTTTATTTTACGCTCGGTTCCAGTTATTCAGAGCTGCGGGTTGCTACTGCTGCTTGTTTCCGGTGGAGCACTTTTTACTTGTTTCGCCAGTTTAGGGCTGATCTAAATTATTCGGGTTTAGAGTGTACATACTCCGTAGGGGTGCAATCTTAACGGAGAATACTGTACAAACTTTCACTGTTAACAAATCAGCATGCTCATGAATAAGTGACGCAATGTACCCTCCTCATTATCTATGGTGTATATTTGATAGGAATACATATTCAGGAGATTTGCTAGCAAGTCAATGTTGTGTAAAGCAGGCTTAAAGATCCTAAAGCGGGCACTTTCGGTGAAATGATGAGAATCCCGTACTTGAGTACTAACACTTGTGTGGAGGTTATATTGGTGTACCATATTCATGTTTTTAAAGAGCAGAAATTTCATTACGTATTTATGTTTCTGACAAAGAGGATTTAACACGTGCATATTTTGTGTGACACCATTTTCTCAAAACAATGTTTTACATAATTTTTCTATTGACGTTTGCAACGATCAGGATTTGGCTATTTTTTGAACATAGTGAAATCTCATACAAAAAAAGTGAATTATTTTTCAATGCCAGGCTCTGTTTCAGTGATGACATCTATGTACTCACGAAAGAAATGATTTTACGTTTCAAAAATTGTAGCTTGTAATTGAAAATTTATGGTATATTTCGTCTGCACTCAGCACAGAGAATTTTCAACTATTTTTTGCTAGTAATACCTAAAAAATTAATTAAGTAGCCTAAATAAGTTTCTGAGTTTCTTGTTTAACATTCTTTTGTAAGTGGTTTGTTTATTTTATATGATTATACTAGAACTATGACATCAATTTCTTTTATTTTCTTGCGTTGACATTAAATGAAATGCCTGGAAATTGAACAGTAGATGGATAAAATATAATATAATGAGGTTTTTTGGGAATAAGAATTTTTGTTATTCTACTAAACAAACATTTCGAAATCTTGCAAAAATATGCAATTACAAAACCAAACGCAATAGTTTACTAACATAATTCGTTGCATCTTGCTTTAGTGTAATTATGTCACTGCATTACAAAAAAAACATAATTTCCGCGAGAGAGGCAAGATTCTAACCTATGTTCGCAGAGGATGTCTGATTTCTAGTCAAGCGCCTCGATATTTTTTTTTAAAGTTGACTTTCTTGTCTGTATTTACCGATAAAATTGCCGTTAGATTGAGAGTGTATGATGTTGGCCAGTGTGTGTTGTGTATGTTTGACGAGCTCATAATAGACTAACTTGATGACAAATTCGCAGATCGTGCGTGTGCTACATACGAACTGCCGCCGAGGAACCGGGGCATGAACTTCTGACCCTCCGATTAAGGCCACGATCTCCCATTAATACAGATTTTGGAAGAATTAACTTTTTTAACCAAAATGGGAGCCGATATTGTAAAATACTCTTACAGTTTTGCTACAAATTGTTTTTTATTATGTAGTCTAATTTCATCAACACAAAAAACTGTATCATTTCGACTAATTATTAAATAAACAAAATTCTCGTTAATTTATTCCGGATGTTGGCAACCATCTCAGTTGTGCTATCTCTATTAAGCACTGCTCGGAATCACTCCGTAGATGTCTGAAGAGGTCCATGTTTTGAAGTTTTTCAACCAGCAGATTATTCTCCTACTGGCGCATATTTTCGTGGGTATCTTTCTATGTAGGATAGACTGTAGTAGCTGATATCTGCTTTCGGTCCTCATGATATGGCCTGGGTACTGCAGCTTCCTTGTTTTCACAGTGTTCGATACTTCTTTGCACTTTTTCATCCTCCGAAGAATTTCAACATTTGTAACATGGTCTGTCCATGATACTCTTAACATTCTCCGATATAACCACATCTCGAAGGCTTTCAATCTTTTATCCGAGTTTCAACTCCATAATATAGAACAGAGAACACATAACAGCATAGAAGTGTCATTTTTGTGGTCATTGTTATCTCATGACTTTTAAAAAGGTTTCTCATTTTGAAGACAGCCTTAGCTTTTCCAATACAAGACTTCACTTCCTCAGAGCAATCCCACTGGTCATTTATGGTGGTACCGAGATATGTATATTTGTGTACATGTTCAACAGATCTCTGCTTTATACTAATATTACACGTAGGGATGCATTTTTTGCTAATTACCATTAGTTTTGTTTTATTTATATTAATATCAAGACCATATTCATAACTACTCTGTGTCACTCTATCTATAAGGTATTGTAAACTTTCCAGGCTATCTGCAAGAATGACAGTATCATCTGCATAGCGAAAGTTGTGTATCCATTGCCCGTTCAACAGGATACCCTTCTCCACATCCTCCAATGATTCCCTAAAGATGTATTCTGAATACAGTATATGTTAAATAATAATTAAAAATTATACTGCACAATAAAAACAATTTGTAACGAAACTGTATAAGGATTTTACAATATCGGCTTCCGTTCGGGTTTAAAACATTAATTCTCACCAAAGCTGTAGAAATGGAAGCTCATGGCCTTAAAAGGCGGCCACTCCGCCCCTGAGCAATGAGAGCAGAGCTCACTAGGTCGCGACAGCTCTGCTGCTAGTCGGCAATTTGTTGAGTTGGTAAGATATATACTAAGGACTTTCAAACGGCCAAAAGTCCTTCTGCAAAAGAGAACAAATAGTAAATACCCCCTTCAATTATATTTCAATATAAATAACTTTGCTACATTCTTCATATACTACACTACACAAAGTAGAGGACGACCACACGGACAAAAAGGTTTTGTTGAATCAAACAAGATTTGTTTGATGCAACAAAATTATTTGTTTCTATAGGAGCAATGAAATGATTTGTTACTGAAACCAAATTATTTCGTTGTTCTCATTTGATTGCCCCAAACTGTAACTTTTTGTTGGTGCAACTAAATATTTGATTGGCTACACATGCATTAAACAGTTTGGGCCGATATAATAAAAATTTAAAATTTCGTCAGAGTTTATAACCCAGATCACCTGCGTCCGACCGCTACACCTTAGTAACCTCAGCTAATGTGACAACTTATAATGTCGGAAAGTTTTTTAATAGATATACAGCAAAAATTGGGCAACGTGTGCAAACAAATATTTCAAGTTTTACATCTTTACTTGTCAGTTTCTTGTTGCATTGTTTTATTAACGTGTTTATACGATTGTTATACATCAATAGATGCACTAACAAATACGGTTATTATCCTAATTGTCAGAAAAAAAATACAAACAAATTCTCGATGTGTATTTTCGAACGAAGGCAGTCAAATGTGTGGCCAAACAAACATGTACAGTTGATTCAACAAAATATTTAGTTGACAGTCTAGTTTTATTTTTGGCCCAACGCAGGCATTTTGTTTATTCAAACATAGATTTTGTTATACGAACCTAAGTAATTTTGTAGCTTTTAAAATTTTATTTGCGCAACAATATATTTTGTTATGGCAACTAGATATATATTTGGCCCTATACAAACAAATATTTTGTTTGATTTTCTATCAGCGCACCTTGTAAATGTACGTCCTCACGTTTATCTGTCATTACAAACGATCCAAATGCTAGTAAAAGTTACTAGGTTGTCATACTTACCATACACTTGAGTATATTTGCCCCAAAAAAATGTTATTCCTTTCAGTTGTTGAACGTACATAACATAAAACACAATTTGTTGTAAGTGACAAGTACATTTCATGAAGTATTTACTTTTATGCACCAAACACGGATCGAATTCATAGCCTTCCGAATCCTGTTGCAAAAACACATTCTGTGTCAAACTAGCGTCAGTGCAGCAAATAAATAACGTGCACGATAAAGAATCGTCAGCCTTTTAAAAAGAAGAATTTTACACTTGGTAAGTGATGAGAAAATAGAGTAAATATTATAACTGCCATAGTCATAGTAAGAGACAACTCAACAGTTATTAACTTATACAGGACCCGTGGCGGAGTGGTTAAGGCGTCTGGCTCGAAATCAGATTCCCTCTGGGCGCATAGGTTCGATCCCTTACCGACTGCGGGGAAGTTCCATTTTGGTATTATCATATTTACCTGACTCTTTGAAGTTTAAATAATACACTTTTATGATCGGCGACATTTCTATTACAAAATCATTTGTTTCGTAATTACATTAAGAACTATTCAACATGTAAGGTAGACAATGAATGTAATGTGAAGGGGAAATAAAAAAAAAAAAAACAGATTCAAAATTTTCTGTATATTCACATGTCTAAATCGTGATTTTTGAAAATATAATACAAATAAAATATTTTTCAGAAAATATTTTAGCAAGGAATGCTAAAACGTACAATTTAATATTTGCATAACCCATTAAAATCGTAAGTATTCTGCAAGAGCTTCAATTGGAAAACGTCGAAAATTTTTAATTATAAATAAAAATTTACAGTAGAACGTAAAAATTTTTCCTTTGTCATTACATTCACATCTTAAAACATAAAGTGGCATTAAATAATAAAAAAAAAAAAACCATTTCAATTTGACAAGTGAGTAAAATTTTAATACTTCGAAGTTTCAAAATCGTAATTTTTATATATAATTATTGAAAAACTATGGAATCTCTTATTCCACTTCAAAAAACTGTATAACACGTAATGTAAACTAGTTTAATCATCTTTGACAGAAATGTGTAATGTTGACATTTTCTAATGTCTTAAGTGTATGAACGTATCAGCGTCCCTGCAAGCCTAAAAACTGGACTAGTGGACTCTTGTAAATCTATCTAAAGTACCGGTTTTCATGTTTCTAAAGCCTACTTTACATAATGACTTGTTTCCTTCTTGCTAGCGATTCTCCGTAGGATGTGTTATATTAATTAAATGCCTACTGTGAATAAGTACAAAGGTGCATTATACCATAGGCTATTCACGGTAAAGCAGGCAATTTAAAGAGCCATCTCATTTGGAATAATAGTCAACAAATATATTTTATTTTAGCTTTAGATGTTAACTTCAGAGTGTGGTGGCATATACACATTGTGTTTATTACTTACATGGCAACATTATTCTTAAAAAAAAAAGGATGAAAGGTGCTAAAAGGAAAAAGTATGTCCTCAAAAGTGCTCTATAATTACTATACATACTGCCTTATCGACGAGGCACGCAGTACACTATAGTTTGTTCACGGTAAAATGAACACTTTTGACGCCCTAGTTACTTTTTCCTTTCTCATTGTTTTTTTTATCTTGTAACCATCTTTCTCAAACAAATATTTTCCAATTCAAGTAATAAACACAGTGTGCATTTTCCACCGCACTCGAAAGTTAATGTCTAAGGTAAAAATTAATTATTTTTATTGACTATTATTCCAAATGAGAGAGCTTTCAAAAGTGTTCACTTTACCATGAATAGCCTATATCTCTCTGTGAAGGTTTTACACATACAGAGTAACTACAGGCCGGCCCAAACAAAATATTTTAAAATGGCTCCAAATTAGTGAAACAAGTGAAAAATGTTCCACGTTAAATCAGCATTAGTGGATGTGTGTTCGAGTTAAAAATGTCAAAAAACTAGATTCGTAGGAGTTATCAACATATCTCAGAATGATGGCCAAAGTATTCGAATACTTTTATCCAAGCGATCAAGCTGTGTGATCCAGTATTCGCATCTTACAAACGTCCTTTGTTTACGAGTACTAGAGTTCTCAATGCAGTTATGTCATTCGTATTACTCTTGCTGTCGACTGTTTGCAGATTTCGAGAATAATCGACCCCGCCCAGTATTGCAGATTAGCGTGTTCTTATTGCAGCACTTCCAAGTTCAAGAACCAGAAACTGTAAAATTATGTGTTCGTTTAAAATAGTTGACTTGTGAGATTTCGGGGGCTCTTAAGAACGAGGTCTTGAAAGCCGACGAGAGCGAAATGAGGTGAGAATGGAGCTGCGTCGGAATGCAAGTGGAGGGGAAACGGGATATCCCCGAGAAAAATCGCGGACCAACGGCATCGTCCGACACGATTCCCACTTGCGAAAATCCGGAGGGAACCGGCGGGGATTGAACCCGGTTCGCCTTGGCATTACATAATGAGGTGACGGACATAAGTTACGGGTGTAGACAAGCTTTTTTTTTTTTGTTCACAGTTAGGTTTTCAAATGAATAGAGTAATGTGAAATAATGACATCCGAGGAAATGTGAAATAGACTAACAATAAGTGATTTGTGTCAGTCGCAGTAGCTGACAAATTTGATCACAAAAGGAATACGCAGGAGTTTTCTGTCTTCGTCACAGGTGTGAGTATTGAACGGTGAAGGAGTATGTTTGCTCCCCTCAGTGTAAAAGCTCCCCCTATGAAATTAGTTTGTTTTATTATAACACGCATTACTGTTAGAAAACTGAAACTACCAAGAAACATCCACACAGAGTTGAATTATAACTTAATTTAAATACATTGTAATATATAGTAGGATCGCTATGCAAATATAAATGTCCCAAAATTGATAAGCCAAAAATATCATGTCAGGCGTACGTGTGTACAACACACTCCTCAGTTATGCGCATTGATATGTTAAATAGGTACAAGTATGGAGTATGTACCGGGACCCCAGTAAACACTGAACATGTAGATCTACAGTACAACAATACACTAAGAAAAATATTGTGTGTGAGGTGTAAATGGTTAACAAGAGACACTAATGTGCATTCATCACAATGATAGGCACTGGAATACACATCACTGTGAGCCAATCAAATGACTTAGGACACCGTACCAGGCCGTTCAGTACATCGAACATAGTAGTGTCTTTCCCATTGGTAGCTGTCTTGCCCTCGTGCATTACCTTTACTGTATTTTTCTGTCAGGCGATTCACATTTATATGAAAAGAAGAGTAATTAGGAACGGTCTTAGAACAACCTGGTGGGTAACTAATGCCCGGCGCCCTGCTGAACATTAGACACATTTGTGACTTACGAGCTCTCCACCACCACACTCTGCCGTTGCGCATACAGTTTGCACGCGATCAGGAACACATATGTAAGCAACTCACTTTCAGACAAGGAAATTAAAGTCATGCTTAGGTGGAGTAGGGTCAAACTTCTCACTACTGAATGAATACTATGCACAATGGCTTGTTTCAGCATTTGATCTTTTAATGCAACTAAAATCTTCACATTTCAAAATTGAAATGCTGAGAGCAAATTATATTTTTAAAAAATCCTTGATGGCAATTGCAAAGGAATTTAATATAATATCAAGCTACTAGCGTTGGGTAGTTGTCGTTACTTGTACCTACGCCCAAAGACTTAGTATGTGAGAAATGATATATTTTACTTGCTCCTCAAATAAAATGCAATCTTCCAAAAACTAAACTGTTTTCAGAAAATAATTAAAATCTTGAGTGATATTTTCCCGTTCTACTCAGTGAAAACACAAAACTCCGTCTCGGGTTAGCCACGGTAAAAGGTGCTGGGATTCATACTCTTTAATAGCAAAACCAAAATGGCGTCGTTATTGAACTTCTTGAACAAATAGAACGAAGCTAAATTTACGCATCCTGTAAGACTTTATTGGCAAAACAAAACTCAGTCATAGCTGGGTTATTCTGAAGATCTGGTAGAAAACTTCCTCATTATGTCATGAACTTACTAGATGCGGGCCTCTCCCACGGCAGGAACGGATAGCATATAGGTGAGTCTTCAATACGTAGTCGTACAGACTCTGGACCAACGGTCAACTACGGTACTTACTAACTCCTAATCAGCTAATACGCAGAGGAGGCTTACGGGCCGTCTAATTTTCCTCGCGGCTTCTATCAAAACTGAACTCAGGGTTAGTGCCGGACTCCCTACTAAGCTAATTAAAAATTCCTACGCTCACTCGGGTGAGCGACCTGACGCAGTCCTGTCCTGCTCGCGACTTGTAGAAGAGAGAGTGCTGGCGTACAACGCCAGCCTATCTTAACGCTGGATTCGAACCTGCTAGCCAATCGGAAGGGTGCGAATTTAAAACTATTCGAACGTAATACTCCAACGATACTTACGCCCTAAAGCCAAAAAGTACGTGGTCTCAAAACGGCGACAATAAAAATAAAAACCTTGAAACTTTTACAAAAACAAGACCGAAAAAAAAAAATTGAAATTATATATATATATATATATATATATATATATATATATATATATATATATATATATACACAAAAATAAAAAAGAAAAACTAACTCATTTAAACACTCATAATTTCCATCATACATGCTAATAATAAATAATCCTACGGTTGAATGTAAAAAAAACACGAAAATCATATAAATTTTAATAATAAAAAATTACGTATGAGAAAAATACATGAATTAATTAGTCATTCACAAAAACATGTATTTATAGTGTGCTACAACATGATGACCTGATATAATATTGTGTTATGTTCCTACAAAAATATATTTCTTGAAGTTTTTAACTAAGAACAATATTAAACGGTGTAAAATGCTCCAAAATAACAATAACTTTTACACCTACTGCAGTAATTATAAAGACAAGATCTCGCCACATAAACTCAGCTCTAAATATTTGGCAGTGTTTGCTGAAGACACGACCGGCTAGGGAAGTCGGGGAAACCCATACAACCAAGAGATATTACTTCACTCTAGTCTCCAAAACAACAATCGATGTAAAGTGAATAAAGTCATCAATATATTTTAATTCAAATTTTCTGAGGAATCGCTAGCACAGTAATCGTGGCCGTGTGGTTAAGGAGTCTGACTAGAAGCAATATTCTCAGTGGCACCGTAGGTCGGAATCCTATCGACCGCGAGAAATTTTTGCTTTTGAATCACCACTAAAAGTAAGTATGCTACCGTAAGATGAATTACAATTCGTTTCATATACTAACATATCTGACTACGTTATCTTAGTACGTCGTTGCACACGTAATTTTGTTTCGTAGAATAAGTAGAGCGATTGATCCCGATAAAATTACATTTTATATTTTTGCCAACCACTGGTCAACTTGTACACCTTAAGTGTGACGTCATTGCAATCTGTTAAATGAAATAGGTCCCACGCATTATCACGTCTCGACGACATTCTAACCTGGAACTAGAGTCAAAAGGTCCTATGGTTACGTGGAAACTGAACGAGACTTTGATAAGCAGTCACCGACAGTAAAAATCGTCACGAGTTGTTTGCGTATTTACGCGTGCATTGCCATGACAAACGCCACACCAGCTTGTATAACATTATCAGGTACGCATACTTACCACACATTTAAGTATATTTTACCACCAAATTTTTGCCACCTTTCACTTGTCGCAGGCAGAAAACATAAAAAAATATATCTTCTTGTGAATTGTAACACTCTCAAATGCACGTCGTTCGCTCTGTAATTTAAAAAAAAAAATCCCCCATTTCTAATCACACATAATATTGAATGTATGTGCATTCGTATGCAAATATTTTTTCGCTTATGTCACTAATGTAACTTTATTTGGTTTTTATTTTATTTATTTTTATTTGGGCTTTTTTTACACGTATGATATTTTAATTTAGCTGCACGATTGCAATCATTATAATGTTTAAATTGACTAAGTTAGCTAGTTTTCATGTATGTATTTCTTTATATTTAAAACGTTTTATATTTATTTTCGGTCTCCTTTTTGTGTATTGTTCAGGGTTTCTTGTTTTGTACGTTGCCATTTTGAGACCACGTATACAATCTAAGTAATGTTAGCAGTTAGGCCGTTGAAAGTGGATCTTGAGGGGGTTTTTGAAGTGTTAGAGTCCCCATTGGCCCACAGGTTCAAACCCTGACTCATGATTGGCAGGCAGGTTAGGCCAATCGATCATCAAATTCCATCAGGACCGGACGTAGGTCAGGACCCTCACTCAGAAGTTGGGTAGAGAGTAGGGCTGTATTTAAATTTTAGGGTGTTCTTTACTTCCCCGACATCATTTTAAGGTTGATCTGATTTGCCAGCTATTAGGTGTGCGCTGATTTTCGCCCCTTTCGCTAGGTTTAGTGCTCATGAGGTAGAGTGTATCATTATATCGTTTACGTGTCAGGAGAGTTTTAGCTCAACGTATGTTAAGCACCCTGCCCTACCCTACTTCCTACAAGAGCACATATGAAACAATATTCAAATCAAATAAAATTAATTCAGTTTAGTAACAGTGCATAAATAATCATAGATGGTGCAACGCATAATAAAGTATTTCAACCACAGACGTTACATATATTTTATTATGTAATTATTAATATTTCATATATTTCGTTGTTATAAGTGTTTCCAGTTGTAATGTGTTTATTTTCAGTCACGTAGCGGTAAACGTGAGCCGTTGTTTATGGTTGCCAGGGCAACCTCGTGACGAACTGGAGTAGCCGCACCATGATTGGAGAGTCGAGTTAAGCTAGGCCTTATGAGGTAACGTTAGGAGAAGACATATTGGCTTTCCGCTCCGTCAGACGGGCTGTGACGGTGTCGCAGACCCGGTAGATTTTATTTAATTTGTGCAGGGAGAGTCCGAGTTTCGTCTTCGTGGGATAGCAGACAGCCTGCGGGTGAAGACGTAAGTAGGAAGAAGAGCAGAAGACGTCTGCACGGACTTCATACGTGTTTAGAGGAATCATTTAGTTTCGACGCCCGCGATTCCGAGTGGTACTAAAGTTGGACTGTAGTATCGTAGTACCAGGGTTCGATAACCCGAAAGTGAGGGAAGCTTTTTGGGATTGCACCGAGGAAATCAACCTTAGAAAAAAGTCACTGCCCTCGCCTGCATATATTTTAACGGGCACACTAAGGGACATGCACCTGGTAAAGTTGGTAACGAAGGATGGAAAGTAGTTCCATATCTTAACGTCGAATAAAAAGTGTTGGGTATTCATTTGTAATAACTTAAATTATTTCTTTCACTTTCTGCTTTTTTAATGCTTAGATGTTTAAAAATGAGCAAATTTATAAAACATTTACTTTCCTAATAATTTTACAGCTTAACTTGACCGACGTATCAATAAAGTGCTGAGGCCTTTGGCAATGTTTATTTTATATAAGGCGGAAGAAGACAGAACGTTTATACAAGTAGATCTTAAGCAGGGCTTTCAAAAGTACTCACTTTATCGTGAACAGCCTATACCTTACATTTAATGTATATCATAATACTTAAATTAAATACCTGCTCTGTCTTCATAATTTGCTTCAGTTCCTCCCTCATAATAGTATAAACCTCCGTTTGTCCCTAGGCACCGGTATAAGAATACTAAGAACATAACTAGGTATTATATAGTTTCTGGTGGCGTGATTATCCCAAATACCATGCTGCCGGGGAGAGGAGCTCCACTGGCGCATCGCTGATATGTTTACTTGACTACTAGGGGCCCAGCCTGTGACCTTTTTTATAGTATTGTCACGTGCCTAGAGCAGTTACGATGTTACAAATTTTTGGTATCATAGAAAGACAGAAAAAAAAAAGATGTGAAATCAACTCAGCATTTGATACATTTCTATCCACTAAGCCACTGCGGCCCCACTTGGAATCGCTCTATTCACTGAGCCACCATAGCCCCACTTGGAATCGCTCTAGCCACTTTGCCACTGAGGCCCATTTGATATATATCTAACCACTGGGCCACTGCGGCCCCACTTGATATAGTTCTTAGTTCTATGCACTAAGCCAGTGCGGCCCCACTTGGAATCGCTCTATCCACTGAGCTACTAAGGCCCCACTTGGAATTGCTAGCCACCTGGCCATTGCGGCCCCATTTGATGTGTGTGTGTATATATATATATATATATATACACACACACACACACACACACACACAGGGCCACTGTGGCCCCACTTAATTAACTCAACATTGAAGCGAGACCTTTGAAGTAAACCGAAATTATATTCAATTACCTTCATATATCTATGCAATAATCTCTATGCATTAATACAAAACTTTCATATAGGAAAAAAGTAATAACAAAATTAGTGTTTAGGGTAAAAGGTAATGATTGCGTAATCTGATCTTGCTGAAATTCGAACGTGGCCTGTATTTGACCCTGAGAATTCGCTCTGTAAAATTTGAAGAACTTATGTTGAGTTTCAAGGGACTTAGAAGTATTAAAGACGGACGGACATACAGACAGGCAGAGATCGTCCTATTATATAATAGGACATATTATATAATAGGATTATTATTGTAATGTGTTTTGGATTCTTTGCCTGGCCTGGATACCGACACGTCGCTGCAGTTCGCTAGGCTTGTCCACCTTTACTGAATCTTATAGAATTTTAGATCCTTAATTTGTTTAGTTTCTGATCTAGACTCATATGGGTAAAGGCAGGTTAGCAATAATATCCATTACGGTAAATTACGCGGCATTTTTAACAAGTGGTAAAATTTAAAATATTTGACAGGTGCTTGTTTTAAGCATTCCAGCACAACTTTTTGCACAGATTACAGATGTGCTAGTTACATTGACAGATACAAAATTCTGCTCAACAATGCGACTCAAAGTCGGCTGCAAAGTAAATCATAGAATGTTTGGTTGTATTTTGATCGGTTTTTTCGCTGTAACAGCTCCCAATCAAGAAGAGATACATGCCTGAAATTTTAGCCATGTATTTTATAACGACGTGTAGTAGACGAGCGAGTGGCATGGAAAAGGCACGTAGAAGGAGCGGCGTGGAAAAGGCATATAGCAGGAGCGGCGATTGGTATCCAGCCATCACGGGCAATGAGCCCTCCAAGCCTCGCAAGATGGCTGCGGTCTGCAGTGGGAGAGCCCCGCCGGGGAATTAATTACAGCAGCAGCGGCGAGTTACTAACTTACCCGCCACTTCCGCGACGCCGCGCCGGCCAGGAGGACCAATCTAACTTTCATTCTACTCAGGATTGCCAGATAGATTTTTTTTTTTAAGTCGCCTAAATGTTCAATCTTTTGCCGTCCAAATGTGGCCCAATTTCATTACACTTTATATTAAATGCATTTTAAATATATATGTTGTAAATTTTTATGTAATATTTTATATGTATGAAATACGAATTGTTACAAAATTTTTAATTGATATAGGCCTACAAAAAATTTAAAAAAAAAGTCAAACGCATAAACAATTGCGCGATATTCAATTCGCCTCCTATTCATTGTCCGCAGCGAGTAAGAGTCTGAACAAGAGACCTTCTTAAATTGTATCCACAGTGGTTTCCATTTAAAAAACTTATCTTACTTATGAGAATTAATTATCTTGTTCACAATAAAAAAACTATACCAATATTAAGTAAATAATTCCAAGTAGCCCAAATTTCGCAAATTCATTACAAAAATCGCCCAAATTGCGATAGCCGCATTTTTCGTAATTTTTGGTCGTAAATTTTACTTTGAAGTAGCCCAGACGGTGACAAATCGCTCAATATGGCAACCCTGAGTCTACTCAGGTTGGGAAGCTCAATGCTTTTAGTTTGGATACTAAATATTTTCGCCACTAAGTAAGCGGTAGTGTCGTATAATGTACCGAATTTTTAATATTTTCTACCTTAAAATACACACAAAAATGCAATAATTATAAATCAAATATAAAATAACTACTTAACCAAGTGAAATCTTTCTCTTTTATTATTCAAGTAAGTTAAGATTTTAATTTAAAGTGAACTCTTAGGAACACTAGCGCTTACCTAGTGGCGGAAATTTACCCTATGCCGAACTCTCCCATAAGGAAACTCGTTTTGTTCCTGACCTTAAGTAGAATTGACCCTAACCAATGGCCTCCCCCCCCCCCCCCCGGCTAGCGCAGTCCATCGCGCGCGCGCGGTAATGACGGACCCCTAGCACGGGGTGCGTTCCGACATCGCCGTCGAAAACCGGACATCACTGCCCGCCTCTGCGCGCTCACACGCGGTAAGCTTTAAGAGGTTTGCACAATGAAAAACCAAGGCAGTAAGCACAGAGCAGCGAGCAGTAATCAGTATGCTCCCAAAATTCTACTGAGTGGAGATTTGGGCGTCTCTTGAGGGGCCATCTTGCCTGCATCGCTTTTCTCCTCCCCCCCCCCCCCCCGCCCGAGAATTGCGCGAGATATAAGGGTTAAGGCTCGGCCTCACCCACCATGTTCAATTTTCCATTTATACGTCATAACTCCCTTTTCAGTGAAATAACCAAGTATTTGTTATTATAGCATTATCACAATTGACAATCCCCTTCAAATTTAGTCGTCGAACTTCATCCACATATGATATGGTGATTGTAAAATGGCATTAATCTGTTCATAATTCTCGAAAAAAATACGGCATGACTACTTAACGAATTTTGAGACTTCATGTCTGTACTTCAGCGTAACTTATATTGTCATGATTGTATAGTAGCAGTTTCGTAATAACTGTAGGTATACAACTGAAATGAGCTAGAACCAATAATTCAACATGGCGTGTGAGGCCGAACCTTAACCTGGCACGCGCTACAAGAGCGCCATCGCTGCTACACACAAGACTCTGAACCGGCTTGCTGTGATCTCGTAGTAGTGCATGTACCTATGGCACTTTCAGCTGTGACCCTATCATTTTATTGATGTAGGAAGATCCAGTGCGGGGCCCCTGAGTAGTTTTGTATGTATCTGACGCGTGTATTTTGAGATACATCGCTTTGAAAAAGCCGTCTGTGGCCGTTTCGGAGTACTCTGAAATGGCGTTTCTAACGTGCGTGTCATTTTGAAAGCACTCAACAGCCCTCTTCTGAAGTGTGTTCCTTTCGCGGAAAAGCATTTCAGACACACGTTTATCAGTTTCGTCGACAAAAACGTGTACTTCAAACACTCTGTAGCAAAGCAGTTTAAGCGTCAGGTAGGCGAGGGCCTTAATGTAAGGAAAATGCGATCTGCGTGGACGAGTAACGAAGCTGAGCTGCTCCATTAGTGCAACATTCGAAACTTCTCCGTATTTATTTTAACTCTAGGCATCAGGAATGGAAAATGCCAAGTTCACACGAAGATTTCCCCCACTGGAAACGTTTCTGCCGCAGTTGGAACGTTCACCGCCATTTTAAGACATACTTCTCCAGTCATCAGAAAGTATAGTCTATTCGCGGTTTATTCACACTTTTTGAATCAAACCTTTGAAAAATCACCCCATGTATCACGTTTTTGGTTGTTTCCTAAATATGTAATATATTACAAATGCTTTACAATTGTGTTAACATAAAATTACCTTATTTTTGGTTAAATTGAACTTTTACTTACATTTTATAAGTAAATAAATATATTCAAGTTATTACTCGTGTTACTTAAACTGGGAGAAAATATATGCGTTGTTAATGCTCAGTAATAAATAGTTCTTATGCAAAATATTATTACAATGAGTGCTGACGAATGTGGTGCGTTGGCCCTTTGGTGTAATTTTTATACACAGTTAAGCTTAGTTTGCCCGAGGCGGAGGAATACCCTGGAAGTGGAACTTTAGCAGGGCTTCGGAAAAGTGTTAATTAACGGTGAACGGATTATAATAACTGTGTCCGGTGCCGTGTGAGCCAATAAGATGTTTGTAGATGGGAATACAGAGACCAACAGAGCTGACGGTCATGAATTGAATACAGGCAGCAGCTTCTAGACTGTTTTAAATGACAGTAAATATATACCACACTCAGAGCCTTTAACCGGAAATACAGAAAAAGTAACTAGAGAATTTACAGAAAGTCAGTTATTGGGAAAGAAGAATGTCCGGAGTTTAACGTAGAGTTCTGAAAGAATAAAATTATACCAGCATTTTTCGTTAAATTATAGACAATTTTCTTTAACAGTGTATACGACCTTTATTAATTTAGGGTGTGTCAAAAACGCCATTTCTCCAACCGTCCAATTCGTGTTCTGGTTTCCTTCCCGAATATCTGGCAAACCTACGTCAACCAACCTCGACAGCTGGTAGAGGAATAAAGTTGGGTTTACGAATGACTTAATAGAATAAGTTCGCCGTGTGCTTAAGATATGAATCATTGTGCTCAAGGGTATCAGTTTATGACTGAAGTGTGCGGTTCTTGACGGGTCGTGTGCGTTCTTGGCGTGACTTACGAGATCGTTATATTTTATATCTTAAGTACAAGTCAAGACGAAGTAGCCAATCAGAGCACAGCAACAGTTGTTGCTGGCGGGAAACTGCATTTAAAACTTGTATTTAGGTTATGTCGTATTGAGAAATCGTATGAAAGTAATTATTTTAATCGAGAAACAATATCCTCTTGATTTAAAGAATAGTTCATGGCTAGGGTTTCTTTCGTGGAAGAGGTTATTGAATTCGCTTCGAAGAACCTTTCCAGATTTATTGATGTAAATGCCTAATGTTGGCATCGGCTTCCTCTTCTATAAGTTTTCACGAGTTTTTTTTTAAACGATTACACAAGCAGTAACCACAAATAATTAAATAAATAAACAGTAAATTTATCCAGGTTATTTCGGTTGCCCACATCTCCTACGATTTTGATTGGCTAGAATTAACAGTTGCTAATTCAATCACAAACTGCAAATGTTCTTATAGTAATTTTCCGTGTGCTTATCGAGTCATTAAGTATAATTCTTAAATATTCAGTATTTAATCGTAAGTCCACATTAAATATTTGCAAAAAAACACTCGTCTAATCTGTTGATATTAATCACCTTGAGTGTAGTAGTTCACGTCCCACACAAAACTGCAAGTTAAATTTTTCTTCGTCATAACTTGTAGCCGTCAAGCTTAAACCAACCACAAATATGTTTCGTGTAGTACTCTATATTTTACTTCTCGGGCTTATAACGACGAGGATACTTAGGAAATGAGAATATACGTTAGTTATCAAAACAATGGGAAAAAATATGGTTGTATGAGCCATCTAGACTGTCGAAATATGGAAAGTCATCTGATTGGTTGTAGGTAACATCTAAATATTGTTAAAATAAATATTAATACATAAAAGCTGTTTGCTGAGGTCCTATCTGTGATTTTATTTGCAACCTAGGTGCATATGGTTGCTACAGCACAGCGCTACGCCCCTACTACAAAACAGATAGCACCTTTAATAGAGCATCTTCAATGACAATTAGAATTTTAATAACCCAACCGAATGTTTTGTTGCTAGTATTGAAGAGTTTTCTAATCGGGTGTGAGGGTTTGGGTGGATATTCTGGAGTTACGCGCTAGCTGGTGAAGAGGATGGTTTTGGATTTGATGTGAGTGAAGAGATTTTTACGGCTATTGACATCAAGGTCTTGAGAGCCGATGAGGGTGATTGAGGTGAGTATGGAGCAGCGCCGGAATGAAAGGGCGGGGGCAACGGGAGATCCCCGAGAAAAACACCGTGGCCCCTGGATTTAGTGTTGTTCAGACCGTTGCCTTGTTTGCTCAGCTGGGACTAGCAAAGTTAGTGCTCTACTGTGAAACTAATAATGTATTAAAAATCAACTTGGATTCCGATATAACTGTATACCTTGACTATCTTTTTTTTATATGTACTCAGAAAATAAAGTTATGGAGGAAAATACGTAAATCCAAGAGCAAGGATAATCTACCTTTAAGACGATATTACACGATACCTGATTTCGTATAAACCTTGTGCGAGGTCCGCCATAGCGGCCGGTGTACGGGATAGTATGGAGTGTGGCACTATTTATGGCACTTCCCGCCTTCCATGGCCAGCTTTCGTACCAGATTTGGTAATGGGACACGTCCTATGTTTCGCGGCAGGTTCTATGCCAGGTTTTTTTTACCTGGCCAATCACATCGCAGTTTCAGAGCGTAGGGCGCTCTCCGTGGCTACTATTTGAACCGAGTTGATGAAGAAACCGAAAAAGACGCCTCCATCTTGATTATACATCTGTGAGATTGAAACTTTTCCAAATAGATTTAAAATACGACAACGCTGAATGATATCAGCGATGAAAACTTTTAGTTACAGTTTAAAACCGTTATATGTACTTAAAACATTACCTACTGTATGAAAATATTATTAATTCGAGCGGTTTGCCGTTGTCGCTGCACGACGCTGGAGGTCCGGTGAGTCAGCGGCGCTGGCAGAAGGCGCCAGTAGTAGTCTCCGGAGACGAAAGTAACATGGCGGGCGGGGAGGAACTTGTGTTTGAAGAACTAATGAGCGCCTTCCAGCGCTCCGGGTAATCCTCGGGGGGGGGGGGGGGAGACCGGGGGACCCCCTCCGCTCCACCGACATCGCGGAATTACGACAAATCAAATTACCAATGAAAATCGAAGAGTGCGGCCCTGCTGAAGGGATGGAGGGAGGGGTGGAGTAGCAGAGGAGGGGGGGGGGGTGAAAGTAGCGGCCGCGCCGTTATTATCCGCCGCCGAGTGTACACACGGTGGCAGCGCGGTGCGGTGCGTCGAGCCGTTCTGTTTGCCCACACGACGGCGCCGGAATGCCTAAAAAAAAAAAAAGAAAGAAAAAAAAAGAAAGCGGTGAGCAGCGAGCACGACGGTGTAGTAGGAGGAGAGGGAGGGTTCCGCGCCAGCCGCGGAGTTACTGATGCGCGATGATGTTCCCTGCTCTTCGCTCGAGCGTGGATCCTAGGCAGCGGCTCGCTTGCGCGCTCTCGCCCCCTCGCTCCGCTTGCTTCATCCGATGGTACTGCACGAGAAAAATAATAGATCCACGTGTTCTACCCGCAGAACAAAGACGAGGTCAACCGAGTCTTCGCCTTCTGCTCGTGTACCTCGACATCGACCTACCCCGAACCAGCACGGCAGTCAAAGTCGCATGGTCAACGGTCTTGGACGTATCTGTTTATATCTTATTTTTTTTGGAAACCAGACACTTTCATATTAATCAGATACATTCACCAGTTTTAATTTGATATAATTAAAAAAATAAAAACACCTAAAAGCACTTGCTTGCATAAACAATTCTTGTGATTATAAATGCTATCCACGCCATTTATGGTAGTCGTGTTGGCAACAAAGCAGTTCAGTGTTGGGACATGAAGTTTGTTTCTCCACAGTCAGCAAGATTGATCCACCCCGTAGTCAATATTTGATTGTACTTCGTCTGAAATACGGCCGATGTGAATGGAAGGGCTGCAGTGCCATTAATACTTTGTGGACTATGCTCTTGTGTAGCTCGAGCAAATCTAATTTGAAAATTCCTTTGTTGTTCAGAACAAAACTCGCATGGATGTTCAGTCTTTGTTCAGCTAGTGTTTTACAGGACTCCACAAGAACACCACAGCTTAGTAACAATGATATTTCTGATGGTAGAATTTAATTGTTATAGCCTCTCGAAGGGACATGAATGATTTTATATCCTTTTATATGATAAAGGACATTTGATTGGGTCAATATCAGCTCAGCTTTCCATTGGTTAGTGACCAGCCAATAATGAACGCTGTAAAGAACTGGGTAGTATTCGGTGTGGTATGGACCAATAGGAAGATGGTGAGTTCTAACACAGGCACCAAGGGAACCAGTATTCATGCAGCAGTGGATATAGGTGACTCACGTCTAATTTATCAAAAGTACCAGTAAATGTGTGCAGACCTCAATGTGTTAAGCGAAGGACTAAACTGTCATATCCGGAAATCCTCGAAAAAAATAATTTACAGACTGTTTGGTGTTAATGTGAGCACTTTAGGAATACCACTATTGTAAGGACACAGTGAGTATTTAACAAGTCTGAAGTTACAGAACATTGTCTTGGTTCGGATCCCTGATGGTGTAACGGAACCATGCGTCTTCCTCGGGACTGCCACTTCGGTCTGGCCAAACCGTCAACTGCAACTTCTCGCAGCAGCAGCAGTGATCCCACTGCATCTACTCGCAGCATCAGCAGCGACAAGGGAAGGTTGTTGAAAGGCACAAGTATTTCCTCCTTTCGTTAGAAGCAAGATCGTAAAATAAAAGAGAAGATCCAGGAGCTAGACAAGTTACAAAGAGGATCTTCTTATGCCACTAACAGCAAACAAGAAATACGGGAAATGAAACACACTATTATGAAACACACATTATAACCTAATGTTAATTTTAAAAGTTTGCACATTCAACTATCGTGGTATACTGCATGTGTATGATAAAATGACATGGTTCCAGGAAATATTATTTTTCGTCTTAATTATTGTGTTTCTCAGAGAATTCGGCACTGAGTAGTAATGCTGTTCGAAATTTGTTAGTAATTATTTCAGAGGAGGGAATGATAGTGACAAGCAGTTCTAAACTGAATACCAGCACTGTTATGCGCGGGCGCTTCGCCTCCTCACCTTCCCCTATGCACCCTCCCCTCCCCTAGCCAAGCATATATACAGCGTGCTTAATAATACAGAGGTGAAATGGCCACTTGCATCGCGAACTTTAGCTGCACATGCCAGCTAAATGGCGGTGCTGCCAACAACAAGTGGGAAGGCCGTTCCCCAATCAGCGCCTGGTAACCTTATCGCCAGCCGGCAGCCCAGCCAATAGAGAAACCCTCGCAGCGTGTCGTAGCCAGTCAGACACTGGACCCGATCCCAAAGCCTCGCAGAGCCAATCAGAGAACGGGTACGCTAACATCGAAGGAACAGCCACGCCTTATAGCTCTGCCTACTTAAATACTCTTGTCTCCTAACGCTTCCAGGGCTGAGGCTACTCCCGTCTGCTGGACGAACCAACGACTTGCGGAGTCATCGCACGAGTCTTCAGGTCATCATCGCCTCTATCACCGCGACTCGAGGTGCGATGAACGTTCTGGGCCAGGTCGTATCAGCTATAAAATCTGTGGCTTGCCTCTGTGTTGGCGGTCTTGAATGGACATTAGTGCTGAGTGCATTTGATGACGTAGGCTAGTCGGGAAACGATGGATGACAGCGTACTGACAATGAGAGGAGTTAACGACTTTGCTCTATTCGCGGTTTCATCACACGAGAATGTAAAGGTAAATATGCCTTATATTTAGTTAAATTGAATTTTTATCTATATTTTAACTATTAATATAATTAGTTTATTATTAATGCAAATAGAACAGGTATAAAATAGGTGGGTTGGTACAGACTAGTAAGAAATAGCCCTCACGCAAAATATTACTATGCTGAGTGCGCACGAATGCGGTGTGTCGTCCCTTTGGTGTAATTTTCTGGACTCGGACAAGCTTTGTTTTCATGAGACGCAGGAATATCCTGGAAATAGAAGATTTTAGCAGGGCTTCAAGAAAGTTGGAAGTTACCCCTAATGGACTATATTGGGAGAGCAGAGACTTGAATCTACCAGCTGAACTGGTGAAAAGATGGCGTTGTTTCGTGAGACAGGAGCAGTTGGTTGATGTTAATTCGTATCGGTGGACATTTTGATATTATATTTGGTATTAATGGGGGAATATTGTGTGGCTGTAGATATTGTAGACGCTTTATCAGCACTTTAATTATAATTGTTTGAAACATAAGAATTGCCCCAACTTATAAATATAGTAGGTGTTAATAGTAGTGTTAGGCAGTTATGTTTTGTATATAATAGCTATGTATTTATACCACTTTATGTAAATTTGCAAATCAAATTTAGTTGGGACCTGAATGTGACCTACGAAAATTCAGTGAATCAGGAAATAAATTTAGTACTCTATTTAAATCTGTTATGAGAAACATCCTTCGTCCGCCTTGTGGGAAATGGACAACGCTATGTAGTAAGGGAATGCCTGTATTGATGAAGTTTAGAGAGGACTTCATAGGTCCCAGGACTACTATGGTAACTATGAAGGCCTTATGGTAATCTTGGAAAATGACAGTTAATATGGCTGTCTTGCGATATAAAGTATGCAAGTCTTCCATCGTCTGAGGGAGCGAAACCGCGATGAAAACTCACTGATCCTTCTAGTATGAGGTTACAGCAATGGGCTAACCTCCCATTCTGTGGAATACCATCAGTTTGCTGTGAACTATTAAGTCCATTTCACACGATCAAACATTTTATTGAATTAAACCAATTGAATTCAACTTATTGAATACAGAAAGTGTTCCACATGCACTTCAATGGATTGAATTCAATATAAATTTAATTATTAGTTCAAACATTTTAAATGCTTTTCACACATGTAGCTGTATTCAATAAATATTGGAGTGGCAACTTGATTTTTCTGAGATGATATATTTGCTTTGCATGAAATAAATATATACAAATATGTTTCTAGCCTAAATGCACATACATGTCTGTGTTAATACACTGAACTTCATATTTATATTGTTTTCATTATTCTGAGTGCTAGTTGAAATATTGAATTTAAGAAACTATAGAACATGCTCTGAAATAAAGCCTTTAAGGAATTTGAGTCATTTATTGGCTTGGAAGACAAAATGACAACGATTATGACGTTCAAGTGTCGTCAAACAGCATTCAAAGGATTATTTTCAATACATTTAAATAAAATTTGAATAGAACTTTGATCGTGTAAAAGGGCCTTTAGTATAAAGAAGTTCTTGCAGATAAGGATGCGAAAAACGACTTTAAAGTAGTATGAAATAGCAATTTTCAAAGTTAATGCTTAATCTTAATGTTATGGCGGAGCATTGCAGAGGTCAGTTGTATACTGGGCTTGTGGTTGCCTTCATTTTCCTGTGATTAATGATATGATCCGTTTGCAGTAAGTTTATAATGGTTCTGGATGTTATATTATATTCTGTAGTTTTCGACGGCCATTTTATTTCAGCGTTGCAAAAATTATAAATTAATGCTCTTGCAGTATTCCAAGAGTACTAAATTTAAATAGAGTACATATATATATATGTATGTATATATATATCTTTTTTAACTCAGATATGTAAATCACAGTGACCAGAGTGTATCTTGGCTGTCACGAGAACGCGAAAGCTGCTCCAATGTTGAACCCCCTCCCCCCCCCGGCTCACCGTTGACGTTTTCCCAATAACTTACGTTAGCAGAAGCGGGCGCCATGCTTCACGACCTGCCCTCTCCGACAGAGGTGAGTAGGGGAGTCGTGGTGGTTCTGGATCACGTCTGCAGGATCTCCCCCCTCCTCTTCCCCTTCCAAGGGTGGAAGGGGAAGGCACACGCCCTCTCGGCCGGCAGATTACGCGGCACTTCAAAGCAACACGTCACTCCGGGAGCGGGAAGGGGGGTGAAGAGAGGGTGTTTTTCAGCCGCCGGCTGCCGACGTATCGTGCTGAGGTGCGCCGCTTGCAAAGGCCGAAGGCTGATGACTTGTGTACTGACCAGCCTCCCCCCTCCCCACTAGGGGGTGAGCTACAGCCCAATCGCGTGCGGCCAGTGTGGGAGGAGGAGGGGAAATGTAAAAGAGGGGCTTCCTAGTCGTCGGCGACACACGCCTCGCGGGGGATTACGTCGGCGCTGGACCCTCGCGGATTACAGGACGCGAGACAGATGAAAAATTCACCAGCCACTTTAATTGCTTCCCTTCTGGCCGCCCGAGGGAAAATAATTTCCGAAAAAGGTGAGCCATGCAGGGGATGGGGGAAGGGGTGGAAAATGAGCGATGGAAGCGGGAAAAAATGTTTCCGCGGCCTGCGTCACAAATGCAAAATTAATGCCTGATACAAAACACAGGGACAGGGGGAAAATATTCGCCGAACAATCACATTTCTATACGTACATCGCCATGTTTTTTTCTCTGTGTCTGTTGCACTTTGTTGGAAAATTTCAGGAGGCAACAAGTGAGAATGAGTGTACGAAACGATTTACATTGTTACTTCCATAACACTGTCCACATTTTTTTTTGTGGTGGTGGAAATACGAGTTCATCAAGATGTCTTCCCAAAGAATTATTTGTTATTTTTATGAGGAAAGAACATACGACACTGAAGTTTGGCTTTATTGAGAACAGTGATGCGAAATAGTTTCAAATGTTTATACCAAGAAGCTTGAGAGCAGTGATTTCGTTTATTTATTGTTTTAACAGCAAATATATTCACCATCACCATATACACTACTTTGCAATATAAGCTAAAAATTCTTCACAACCGAATGCTTAACACATTGATGTCTGCACAAATTTGCTAGCACTTAGATAAATTACAAGTGAGTCGCCTATATCCTCTACTACAAGAACACCGGTCCTATTGGTGTATATGTTAGAATTCACCATCGTCCTATTGGTTCATACCACACTGGACACTACCTGTTCTTTACTGCGTTCATTTTTGGCCGTTCATCAACCAATGGAGAACTGATATGATATTTTCCTAATCAAATGTCCTTTATAGTAAAAAAGGTTTTACAATCAATAATTTCCATTCGAGTGGCTATATAAAAAGGTAATTATTTCGTTAGCAATATCATTGTAACTCACTATTGTGTTCTTGCGAGGTCGTGTTATACACTAGCCGAACAAAGACCGCACATCAATGCGAGTTTCGTTCTGTACAATAAAGATATTTTCAAATTAGCTTTGCCACGAGCTACACTCGAGCATACCCTACAAAGTGTTAAATGAAACAGCAGCTTATACCACGAACTCCAACCACACATGCCAGCAAAATGGCGTTTCTGGCCAGCAAAATGTTGGGACGCCATTCGCCATTCAGCGCCCGGAATAACTTACTCGCCAGCCAGTAGCGCAGGCAGTAGGGAGTTTCCACAGCGTGCAGTAGCCAATCAGACGCAAGGCCGTTCCCATGTAGCCATTCAGAGTATGGGTACGCGCACATAATAGGGACTGCCACGCCAATTCGCCTCTGTGAGTTCGTCTAGGCCGTGGTTACACGAGTGCTGTTAAACACATTCAGCTGAATACATTCGGTAGCCATGTCTGAACAAGTTTAAAACCAGAACTTGGTTGCGCAGTTACACGCTCAAAGCAGACTCAAATCAATGGAAATTCTAACCTCAACAAACATGGAACTTGACATATATGATATTCAATTATAATAACCTCCAGCATTTATCACTATTAACCTTTTTAATTGTTCCGAAACCTACACGTTTACTGTAATGGCATAATGGGTGGGTATTAGTACATTCAAACTTAAACTTAAGTGAATTCAAAAAGTGTATTAATTCCCGCCAAATACAACAATATTTTTTTTTACACTGATTGTTTACTTCGAAGCAACCAATAGGAGCCCAGCAGAGAAGAGAAGTCTTTCGAAATGAGTTGTGAAAACTGTTCACTTTGAAGGAGAAACAACTGCGATCGGAGCTCGTTCGAAGGTAATGTAACCTCTTCAATAGCTGAACTTGTTTATTAGTGAAGTAGTTCTGGATCCCGTGTAACCGCGGCCTTACTCTGTGTTTACGCAGTTCTGCTTCAAACTCCAGCAGCGGTCGCCAGTTAATTTGCCGCTGTCGTGGTCAGAACTCATTACGTCGTTCGGCTATACCACGCGGAGTACGACTGCTCTGAAATTAAATCCTCGTAATCGGCCTGGAGTCGTGAAAAACGTGTTTGACGGAGGTTCGACTTTGGTACCAAATGAAACAGATATATTTTAATGTGAGCAGAGATCGGTTACCCCAATTACGACGCTAAGTGGAACAATCCCTACGGACATCCGATTTTCGCGAAAAGGTTTCATGGCCAGTTGTATTTCATAACACTCTAGCTGAGATCCACTTTCTTGATTGGATGATTTGCGTATTACGCGCCTTAGGTGACTATTCGCGAATCGCAGACTCATGTTATAAGAGCAGCCTAGTTCTGATTGGTCAGCCGAGTAAGAAATCTTTTTTCTGACAAATACACGCGACCAATAAGCAAAAGTAAACTTGGTATATACCCGTACGGTATTGGAATCCAACACGCGCGGAAATCTTTTCGCGAAATTCATTTGTCTCTAAGGATCCCAAACTTCGATCTGGCAATAAATATCCAAAACACAAAATTAATAGTTTTTTGTTATATTCCGTGTGTAATTAAATGCTTAAAGTACTTCATTTTAATGAATAATTTCTCTCCGGCAAAATTACGATTCCGCTTAAACATAATTACTTTCTATCTACAGTTTTTGGAGCAGTTACCTCACAATTTGTGTTCAACATTAAGATATGGAACTACTTTCCCTCCCTTGTTGCCAATTTTTACGGGCACATGTCGCTCAGTGCACCCGTTAAAATACATGAATTTAGGGGCAGTGACTTGTTTTCTAAGGTTGATTTCAAAAGTGCTTATTTAATTGTGAAGAGCCTTTACCAGTTAGTTCAAACTAGATGGCAGGCTATTTTGCCCTCTTGGACACCACTACATAAAAGCTTGTCTAGAGTAAAAGCTAGGTTATCTACTAAATTTTAAAACACGTGCTTTTAAGGCCTAATACATAGGTCTAATTATTTGTGGTAATATAGTAAATAACTATTAGGATACTGCATACTGAGATAAAATTAATAGTATTCATCACTTCTTACATCAGGCATGAACTGTCATTTGGTGATTACATATATGTCGAGCAGTAACTCACAGCATTAGTTTACTTTGATAATCTGTTCAATTGTACAATTTAATTAGTATTCGTTGTAATGGCTGCTGTAAAACAGAAATATTTTGGATTTGATATCAAATTATTTTAAAAATATATATAGTGCATTCTTTTTATTCCAGGAAAATGACATTACATACAAAGAAAGTTGTACAGTGCTTGGTTAAAATATAAAAAACTTAGTTTTGACGTGAATACGTCTTTTAATTTGTGGCCTTAGTGGGAGGCAGTCCAGAAAATCCGATGATAACAAAATCGGCGGGGGACACAGTTTGGAATTGCAGCTCCGAATCTATAGTCTATATTAGAAATTCAATTACCCCACTCGATTGCCAAAGGATCAAAGAATATGTTACGTTAAGTTAAAACTGCAAAGCATCGCGCGTAACTGGAAAGGGGGGGGGGGTCTAGATTTTTAGTACGTTTCGCTGCGTCTCATAACTTCCGCGTAGTATAACTTCTGACCACAAGAAGCTACGACGCTCGTTTAAGTTTCAATCGACAGATAAAAACAGTTGTGTGGCGTGGTTATGGTGAAATTGCATGCGTTTAACGTAAAAATTAAGAGAATTTAACACGATTTCGGCCTTTACTCGTCTAAAAGCCAAGTGGAAATACAGAAATCTTACACGGTCGGAAAGAGCATCTTTAAAGCAATCTAGGTCGACGAGTCTGAGCGCGTCAACGTAGACGTAATCACGCAAAATAAACGGCAGTGTCCCCAACACAGCCAAACCCGATTTTTTTGTATCAAAAATCCTTAAGCGTACCGCGGAATTCACACCCGGAATGTTCCTGCCATTTCGACACATTGCATTCTGAGTATCATGCCTCGGGCATCGGCTCGGAGTCCTACAACAGGAGTCAGAATTAGCTGCGGTCCAACTGCCAGATCAGAGAGAGAGAGAGAGAGAGAAAAAGAGAATTTCTCCCTTCTCTTTTGACCGTCGCTTGTTTTGCAGGGTGGCTTCAGGTCAGCTCAGACCCCCCGTTGAAGTTCGCGACACAGAACAGGCAAATACACAGAAAGAACTTGGAGCGGTGATGATGTTCGTGTCAGCTTGCTCAGTCACCGACTTACAGTAGGCATGCCGATCGTTACCTAATCAATCGATTTCTCGGATCGCTCTAGATCGAGCCACAAACATCTATGCGCATAGAAAATCGGACGAAAAGAATCGATTTTCAATCTTTTTCGGAATAGATTTACGAACATAACGTCAATTTTCTGTGTGCTAGGATGTACCATGGCCTTGGGCACAAATTTGCACAGCCAGAAAGACTATTAACCAAAACTCGTAACATTATCAACGATCAAAAAATGAAATTCCATAAATATAAAATAATCCGTAAATTTTACAGTCAAGGAAATTCATAATGTTAATGACACGTAAATGTGTCGCTGAATCGGAAAACGATTCTGCAAGAAATATACTGATTCTGAAAGAAAAAATATCGCAGCCTTAGTATCGATCTAAATATAAATTTTTTTGCTAACCGATATCATCTATTTTCAAAAATCTAGTTTTAATTGGCATCGCTAACGTACAGTATCGTCGGGAAAGTCGTGGATTAGGGTTGATTTATGATTAGAAAACATGTACGTATTAAACGTATGCTATGTATCAGAACGAAAGGTTATATATATATATATATATATATATATATATATATATATATATATATATATATATATATATATATATATATATATATATATATAGCCATCGCGTTCGTGTCGTGTTCGAATATCCTCGACGAGTACACGTGTAGGACATTAGAATATTTAATTTCGTACCGTGTGCGAAAGGCATTCGCCCAATAGAACTGAAGGGGCAAAGAAGAATAATAAGGATTTTTTTGCAGTTAATGGAATATCTATTGTATGATCCATTCACGGTTACACTTTTCTGAAGCGCTGCTTAAGATCTACTTCCAGGATATCCTTCCGCCTCGTGCAAACTAAGCTTAACTAAGTCTGGAAAATTTTACCAAAGGAACAACGCACTGCATTCGTACGCACTCAGTTGTTATAATATTTTGCATCTTACTGCGTGTTACCAACACACATGATTTATCACTTTTTTACTCATATTATTTATAAATTACACATTTTAATTTATAAATAAAATACAAATAACATTTCAATTAACCAAGAAATGGCCATTTAAGTTAACACAAGATAAAAATTCATATACATGGTATATTTAGGAAATAACTAAACATGTCATACATGGGGTGATTTCTCAAGGGTTTGATTCAAAAATGGTGAAGAAACCACAAATAGATTATACCAAATTCCTTTCCTGCTTCCCTCATACGTCAAGGGAGACACTTCTTTCAGACAAGAAATGCCTAAACGGATAAGAGAAACGAGAAAAGAAGTACTAACGTGGATTAATGGTTTCATTAAGCGCATGCAATGACATTGAAACATGGAGAGGAAGCAACAGTTTATTCTCCTTCACAAAATTATTCAAATGTTTCTAGTAATCTAGGTAACATGACATACACACGCATTTTAAATTGAAAAAAAAAAAAAAAAAAAAAAAAAAAAACTTAATTTGGGGGTTATTCCTGTTTATTTCAATTCTCGCAGTCATGCTAGGTGAGTTACTTGCTAAATAAATTAGTAAATTGTATTTTTAACATATCAGTAAATAACAAAACAAATGTATTTCAATTCTATAACAAATAATATCAGCTGTCTCCGATGAGTGACCCAAGCAAAGTAAAGGAAGGTTTTATTTGTTACTATATTTACATTACTCTTTATGAGGTACCCGGTATGCAAACAAGGAACACAACATGCTATAAATAAAAGTTTAGAGTCGTATCTAACAAAATATGCTATTAATTATATGCGTTGGCGTGCAACACCGAATTTACTCTATTTCACAATGCATGCAATCACGCAACAATAATTTTCATTAATTCACTAAATTGATTTTATCTGATTTTTTTCTTTCTGCGGGCCGGGCGCGAAACGCCTATGAGGGACCGGGTAGAAGTAGGTACTCTGCTACAAATTCAGCACTCCGCTACAAAGGCAGTACTCATCTACAAGACAGTACTCTGCTACAAAGGCAGTACTCTGCTACAAGACAGTACTCTGCTACAAACGTAATTTTCAGCTACAAAAGCAGTAATCCATTACAAAGGCAGTACTCCATTACAAAGACAGTATTCCATTACAAAGGCAGTACTCCGTTACAAAGGCAGAGCTCTGCTACAAAGGCAGTACTCTGCTACAAATGCAGCACTCTGCTACAAAGGCATACTCTACTACAAATACAAGCATATCGCAGAGTAGGAACGCCAGGATATCATCGCCCGTACTCGCCGACCGCCTATGTAGACGAAGTCCAAAAGGTTTTAAAATTAGGTTCAGGTGAATAAACTGTCCGGCGCGAGTGACAACAACAAAACAAAATGTATGGCGGGTCCAAAAGGCGAAGCTACGCCATAAACGGCGTTATTTTTTTTTTCAAACTCCAACAATTAGCAGCTCACAGCATGGCATCTTTTTAAAGAATGGCCCGTAAATGTTTGTCCAGCACATTCGAAAACTTGACCAAAGGTTAACATGCATGATTGCAATTAATAATACATAGATTCCAGCTACACATACATTCACTACTGTCGAACAGGGAAACTTACACCTTGCGAACTGAGTTACTCTTAGGTTGCACTGCTTTGTGAAAATTTTACTAAATTGAAAACGCTGTGTTTTCTTTCGTCATTTACCATAATAATAGTTGCAAACTTTTGTTTTTTTCTGAAAGAAGACTTTATATTCACGAAAGGAAATAGTAACTAAGCCATACCATAAATTCAATTTAAAGTGTCACACTGTGTCACAATTAAATTTGTCATACAGTCAAGTTCCATTAACAATGTCAGTAATGTCGTTCCCTTGCTTTTGCTTGAAGATACAAATTCATGATCATTTAATCGACCAAATATTCTACTATATTTATATTAGAGTTGTTGTGTATGAGAGCCATTTTGTTACATAAATGAAAGATATAGAGCGGTCTCGAAAGCTCCACAACCACTGTAATAATAAACAAGACAATTTAACAGTCTAAAAGTGAAATAAAGAGATATTAAAATACCATAACGTGGGGTTATAATGGCACACTTATTATAAAAAAAAACCTTACGTTTTTATTTCCTTTATTCATTTTAAAAATATGTCTAAATTGTATGTTTTATTCAATTTAATTTTCAATTTGTATTGTATGAATATGTTTACTGTTGTATTACTGACAACTCATGTGTCGCAAGTAGCCTGCCGAAACAACAAAGATGCAAATGAAATGTAATGTTATTTGATAAATCAATATCTCACTAACATCAAGTTAATTTCTAGTCGTGTGTGATTGGGCGAACATAATACGTTTCCGTTTACTATGAACCACATATTTTTGTAGATGTTCTGTGCAGACGTCTCTTACGTTCATGAAACTGATAGTAAACCGACCTTTAGGGTTGAAATGGCGCTGCGTTCAAAGACCCTCAGACTACCAGCAATTTCTCTCCGTATCGTTGGTTCGTTATTGGAGCACTTCTTAAAACGATCTTCAAATACCTATTTCATGAGGGAATGCACCTGTTGACTTACCGCCAGTAAGTCGGTAGTAATTTTGGAAAAAAAAAATTACTATCTTAACGCAGCATTATAAATGCGATTTTTTAATCTACTTATACCAAATATATCTAATGAATTTTCTGTTGGTTTTATGGTCGTAAGTGTTAGAATCAGCATGTAAGTAGTCTATTCACGTTCACAGAACTGGAATCCTTTCGCCTTGTTGGGAGGCAAGAGTTCTGACCACTGCACCGCGGAGGCCCCGGAAGAGGCATGACAAAAAATATGATCGAGTCTTTGACAATGCTGCTTTACCTTAGGCGGAACGATATAGAACGGGCAGAAAAGTGTATATTATGGAGGTATTCAAAATTTATTTATGACACCTTACAAAACCGCCAGAATCACGTACAGCCTCTGTTAAAGAAACAACCATTCAGTGAATAAGGATCACGGTCACCAACAAATTCACTATCTGATATTTAATAAAACACCGTTCAAATTGTATACATTTATCATAAGTTCTCTATCCCTGCATAAAGAAATTATGCATAGCATAGTTTTTGTATCATAGAGTATGAAAATAACAACTTTAGAGTTTGTGGGAATCACGAATAAAACAAACAAAATTATGTACAGGCAATTTTAAAGGGGTGGCTGAAACGTGTCTTTATTCATTTATAGTCATGCTTAGAAAGATGTATTTTACAAAAAAATCATAAACTGTTTGAAGCAAAAATAAATTTGGAATAATTTCCTTATTTCAAGCAATTATTAAAAGTTGCGAAAACATTTCTTATCGTGAGTTTAAATACTTCTTCAAGAAACATGCGGTGTCTCATTTCAATGCGAATTATCTCATTTCGGTAAGTGAGATACTTTTTATTATTTGTACGTTCTAAAAACACTAAATTTGTGATTTTGACAGGCCATTGTGTGACAGGCCATTGTGTGACAGGCCATTGTGTGACAGGCCATTGTATGGCAGGCCATTGTGTGACAGGCCATTGTGTGACAAGCCATTGTGTGACAGGCCATTGTGTGACAGTTATGTTGCCTAAAACTTGTTTATGCGAAGAAATGGTACTTGTAAGTGTATGGATGGGCACTGTCAGTTTGTGTCGCCCCGATGGGAGCTGAATAGGTGTTTCTTTTTATTTATTTGTACTGTTTTGCAAATACTATGATGATTCATTGTATTAGAGTGCATTTAAAAATTAATCTCTATAAATGTTATATGCAATATTTTGCATTGGCATGATGGGAAAAAAACGAAGGATGGGGTGACCAAATCCAAGATACGCCGAATCCACCGAATCTTAAGAATTCAAAGATTCTGTTGTTTTTATATAAGATTCATGGTGTGTGTTTTAAACGGTGTTTCTTACAAATATTACATAAATATTTGCTGACCAGCACTCCTAATGGGGCAAGGGGCCATGTCCCCCTGGTAAATGAGGAAATTTTATAATTCACATTTTTGGCATTTATAGGCTGTTCACGGTAAAGTGAGCACTTTTGAAAGCCCTACTTAAGACCTACTTGTATAGTGTAGTGTATTCTTCCGCCTTATGTAAAATTCATATTGCCATGGACCTCGACACTTTCATGCGTCGGTCGAGTGGAATTGTGGAATTATTATAAAAGTAATTATTACATAAAACTGGTCATATTTCCACTTCCGTGCATTAAAAAAGCAGAAAGCGAAATAAATAGTTAAAGGCTTCACAAATGGTTAACTAACCATTTTTATTCGACTTTCATATGCGGAACTACTTTCCAGCATTCATTAACAACTTCACTGGGCGCATATCACTCAGAGCGTCTGTCAAAATATATGCAGGCTAGGGCAGTAACTTTTTTCTAAGGTTGATTTCAATAGTGCTCACTTTATCGTGAACAGTCTTTAAGTGAATTTATTGTAAATTGTCCGGTTGAGCAGTACACTACGTTTTTAGACAAAGTAAATAAAATGAGTGAACTGAACTGATAGGGAACCTGCAGTTTACATAAAGGACAGAGTCTGCGTTGCCTTGCGACCGCTGATTGGCTGCTGTATGTTGCAGTGGAGCGGGCCCAGTGCATGTCTGACAGGCTCCGCCGCGCTGTCCACGCTGTTCCCTCTTGCCCATCATCTTGGATTTTTCGGAATTTTCGCCGTAAATTGTCATCACAGATTTTGTACTTTATTTCGGGCTTCGACAGAGTGTAGGTCATCACATTACACGTGTTCTGAAACATGTATTGCTAGACTGCTGTTGCACAGGACCATTTCTGTAACCGAAAGAAAGAAAAAGGTTTTTATTTTTTTCCTTCAGTCACTAGTCAAAAAATAGGCCTAATAAATTCTGTACAGATGTAATAGTTTGATTACGCTTAAGGAGCTATTATTTGTGTCATATCGTGCGAAGAATTTCATTAAACATTCTTAAATGTAAATTATGGTAAAAAAAAAATAGTGAAAATCTAAAATGGTGGAGATTGATGCCTCTTAACCCTTTCAGGCCCGCTTAAATGTACGGTTTCTGGTGTTTCAAACACAAAATTTTATTATGCGTGCTGTACTTACGTCGACACAACACTTTTTTCTTTGTCGCAGCCAATGTGCTGCTGTATGTTCTGCGACAGTAATACTAACCAATTATGACTTTGTGAATAATTTACGTTCAGATAAGATAACTTGGTCATGGAGCTTCTTAGTGTGCAGTACAGACCAAAAATTACCAACACGTGCGTAATGTACACAGTTGTGTACACTGGAGCTGAACGGGTTAAGAGGATGACTCTGCGCCATGTTGGCAGGGAACGAGGCCATCTTGAGGCGACAGTTTTGTCTCTTGTAAGCCCATGTCACGCTATCAAATTTTCCGCCAAACTGCGTTCAAATAATTTGGGTCAAATAAAGTTGGACAGTTATGACGCCATCGAAACGTCATAAAACACGCCATATTTGCCTGAGAAAGTTTGGTGGCTTCATTTACCATCAAACATTTGAAGATTGGACCGGTTGTAAAATTTATTTGATGTTTGACGTTTTCAGCCAATCAGAATCGTGCACGAAAAAAAATGCACTTCAAGAAACTTGAAAATATCGGACAACTGCTGGAAACGAAGTATGCTATGAACATAATTGATTTATGTAAAAGCTGTCTTGTCATGAATGTTGTGAATTTGCACATAATATTATTAACTCAGAGGCAATAAATTTCATTGTGTAGGAAACATCTCTGATAAAAAAAATTTGAATTTAGTAAAGAGGGGAGAATAAATTCCAACATTCCTCACATTTCTTCGTTTAATGGACTGCATGGAAAAGCAAAAGCAATATCTCACTATGAAAATAATAACTAATTAAAATTCAAATTAGATTCTCCCAGTAAAAAAAAAATTGACATTGTGACGCAGTTTCAAACACATTAAAGAATATTTAATAAAATTTGTTGGAAGGGAAAATTTGATGGTCGTATTTTATCTTCAAATTTTACTGTCAGAATGTCTTTTTACCCCTATGTGTTAAACAGAAATTGCATATGCACATAATTGGTTTGTTTTCAGATGGCTGACGCAAGTACTTACGGTGTGAAAGAACGTGTGGAAGCAAGTGTTTGAACCCATGAACTGCTAAAGACTGGTAAAACGATAAATGATATGCAACGTGACTTTGCTGTGAGATTTCACAAATAACCCCCTCCAAAACAAACTTTACTGAGATGAGAACTCAAGCTGTTTGCGACAGGATCCATACTCGATAAGAAGAGGACTGGAAGGCCGCAATCGAGGCAAGACACATGCGCAGCCATGGAGGCATCCGTCTTGAAATTCCCCAAAAAGGCACTGTGAAAACGATCGGCGGATCTTGGTATCCCTAAGACAACGATGCTAACGCATATGAAAAAGGATCTGCAGTTAAAGTCTTACAGCCCAGTTTTCTTCAATGAAATTACCGATGCTGATATGGAGAGATGGTCTGCAGAATGTGCAAGATTGTTGGATACGTTTATAACACTTCCACAACGTTGAAAAGTGTTCTTTTCAGATGAATGTGCCATCTATTGGAGTGCGCGTGAGAGGAATGTTTATTTTTGGAGTAAAGAAAAAGACGCAATTTCAGAGTACTCCGAAACGGCTACAAACGGCTTTTTCAAAGCGATGTATCTCAAAATACACGCGTCAGATACATACAAAACTATTCAGGGGCCTCGCACTGGATCTTCCTACATCAATAAAATGATAGGGTCACAGCTGTAAGTGCCATAGGTACACGCAGCATTACGAGATCACTGATTATTTCAGTTGTATACCGACACTTATTACGAAACTGCTACTATACATTACGCTCAAGTACAAACATATATTCTCAAAATTCGTTAAGTAGTCGTGTGTATTTTTTCGAGAATGATGAACAGATTAAGGCCATTTTACCGATCATCATATCACATCTGGATGAAGATTTACGACTAGATTAGAAGAGGATTGTCAATTGTGATAATGCTATACTAACAAATATTTCGTTATTTCACTGAAAAGGAAGTTAAGGCATATAAATGGAAAATTCAACATGGTGGGTGAGGCCGAGCCTTAGTCCTTATACTTCCCTCAATTCTCGGGGGGGGGGGGGGGAATGAGAAAAGCGATGCAGGCAAGCTGGCCCCTCAAAAGCCGCCCAAATCTTCACTCAGTAGAATTTTGGGAGCATACTGATTACTGCTCGCTGCTCTGTGCTTATTGCCCTAGTTTTTTATTGTACAAACCTCTTAAAGCTTACCGCGTGTGAGCGCGCGGAGGCGGGCAGTGATGTCCGGTTTTCGACGGCGATGTCGGAACGCACCCCGTGCTAGGGGTCCGTCATTACCGCGCGCGCGCGATGGACTGCGTTAGCGAGGGGGGAAAGGGGGGAGGCCATTGGTTAGGGTTAATTCTACTTAAGGTCAGGAACACAACGAGTTTCCTTATGGGAGATTTCGGCATAGGGTAAATTTCCGCCACTAGATAAGCGCTAGTGTTCCTAAGAGTTCACTTTAAATTAAAATCTTAACTTACGTGAATAATAAAAGAGAAAGATTTCACTTGGTTAAGTAGTTATTTTATATTTGATTTATAATTATTGAATTTTTGTGTGTTTTTTAAACGTAGAAAATATTAAAAATTCGGTACATTATACGACACTACCGCTTACTTAGTGGCGAAAATATTTAGTATCCAAACTAAAAGCATTGAGCTTCCCAACCTGAGTAGAATCAGAGTTGCCAGATTGAGCGATTTGTCACCGTCTGGGTTACTTCAAAGTAAAATTTACGACCAAAAATTACGAAAAATGAGGCTATCGCAATTTGGGCGATTTTTGTAATGAATTTGCGAAATTTGGGCTACTTGGAATTATTTACTTAATATTGGTATATTTTTTTTATTGTGAACAAGATAATTAATTCTCATAAGTAAGGTAAGTTTTTTAAACGGAAACCACTGTGGATACAATTTAAGAAGGTCTCTTGTTTAGTTATTAATAACATCCCATAGGGCATTGCCACAGGAGGTAAGATATAATTTTATGCCTCTGTAATTTTAAAATTTAACCTGTTTTTTAATCTTTATAACGCTACAAATTGTATGTTTCGACTATTTTCCAGATGTATTTTAAATATTGATTAATATGGGGTGTTATTAAGGACTGTGTTGCAAAGGGCCGGTATCAGACATGGGAAGAGTTGCAGGATGCAGTTCGTTTTCATTTACCCTTATTGATAGGCCTGCGCTCCGGAAAATTTCGCACAGAACATGGTGACGAATTATCCTTTGTCACGAAAATGGTGGAGTTCATACAGACCTTCTGGAGCAGTAAATGTGTGTGCGAATACCTATGCCATGTGAATATTTCATATTTATTTTGTAATCTCCGTTAAATTCCATATGAAAGTGGACAGAATATCTACATGTGTACATTACATTAACCAGGTGGGGGTAACAAGGCTGTCGGACCAACCTTGGCTGAAGGCGAAAATTTGACAGTGTGACAGGGGCTTTAGGTCATGTCCTGCGTAAGATTATATCTGGGGCGTTAGCGCGCTTCAGCTTCAAGCAGCAGAATTCAAATACGTAACGAGCTATAGCAGTGTCCTTTGTGGACGACAGGCGGCAGCACATGCGCGCTCGCCTCAACCAACTGCAACACGAGTGTCAAAAAATGGATCTCGAATAATTCGAGATTCTTCGCGCGTCGACAGCCGTCGCTGGCATCAGGGTCCAGAGTATAACTGTGAACGGAGAGTGGAAATAATTGTTATGAGTTGATTATCGAAAAATTTCGTACGATGAGAATTTTTGGGACATGTGAGATAAAAAAAAACTATCGTAACCGATACATTGTTGAAATCAAGGGGTCAGACGTAGCAGCATCTGCTAATACAAATGATGGCATTCGCCAAAACGAAGTTTTTGCCAATGAATTGCATGTTTTTATTTAATCGTGCGCTTATTTCTAGTAGTTAAGTTTAGTTTGCAGCTACCATCTTGATGCAAACTGGCGCCACATGACAGCTCAAAATTACAGCTTTTATGTACGACACTCTACACGTTATGCTGCAATCTGAGCTATAATCAGTTATATCAATCAGTGAAATAGCATTCACTTAAAGTCAGTTGACGAGCTATTGCGGACTGCCAAATCAAGGAAATGAACTGCGGGGACAGGTTAGTTGTGGCATTGAAATTCTTGACATTCAGAGGGAATCACAAAGAAATCAGTGAGATTAAGCCATCATATTAATTAGTCATCAGGCACTGACTATCATTAGCTCTATTTTCACTATTTTCACTGATTGATTTGGCTCAATTCTCACTGCTTAGAGTGTGGTGCCCGCCTCTTGCATTGATATGGCTTGCTGACGTCCATGATACGGAATAGACAAGTACACAAAGACGAAATGGCGTGGATGTTGGTTCGACATATGCGTGCCCATACTCTGACTGGCTGCGCGAGACTCTGGGACTGGGCCCTTGTGTCTGATTGGCTGCCGCAAGCTTCGGAAGGTTCCCTAGTGGTTGGGCCTGCCGGCTGGAGAGTACGTTAGAGGCGCTAATCTGCGAACGACGCTCCAGCATGTTGCTCCCCCCAGTGTCGCAGTTTTGCTGGCTGTTTCGCCCCTGTATTCTGAACTATAGGCTATTCGCGGTTTCTTCACACGTTTTGAATCGAACCTTGAAAAAATCACCCCATGTATGACTCTAATGGGAATTTACAAAATATTCTACGTATCACAGGAGTTTTATAACATTGTTAAATTAAGTATCTTATTTTTCGTTAAATTAAAGTTTTGCCTATATTTTATTTATAAATTATAATATTTAATCTATAGTAAATTTGAATAAAAACAGTTATAAAACGTCTATGATGGTAGCGCTTAGTGATAAATAGTAATCATGCAAAATATTATTACAACTGAGTGCACACGAATTCGCTGCGCTGTCCTTTGGTGTTAATTTCTATAGGCTGTTCACAGTAAAATGAGCAGTTTTGACAACCCTGCTTAGGATCTACTTGTATACACGTTGTGTGTTCTTCTACCTTATCTAAAATTAATATTGCCATGGGTCTCATCACTTTGTTCATGCGCCGGTCAAATGAAAATCTCAGAAAATATTATAAAAGTAAATATTGTATGAATCTGCTCATTTTTACACTTCGATGGATTAAGAAATACAGAAAGCGAGATAAATCTTTTAAGTTGTCACAAATGGTTACCTAACACCTTTTTTTCAACGTTAATATATGGAACTACTTTCCCCTCCATCGTCACGAACTTTACTGGATACATGTTAGTCATTGCGCCTGTTAAAATATATGCAGGTAGGAGCAGTGACTTTTTTCTGAGGTTGATTTCGGAAGTGCTCACTTTATCGTGAACAGTGTTACATAGTTAGTAAAGCTTAGTTTGCTCGAGGCGGATAAATATCCTGGAAGGAGAACTTTAGCAGGGCTTCAGAAAAGTGTGAAGCAGCCGGGAATGGACCATAGACTAAAGATCAGGTAGACCGATCTCGTTGGCTGCGCACAGCCAATCTCCATGTCCCAACATCGAACTGCTCTTCTGCCTACACGTCCAGCAGAAATGGCGTGGATTGGGTTTGAGGTTAGAACATTGTTTAGTAAACAAGTGGTCTTGAGATGTTTTTATACTTCCTCTAATCAATTTGTAATGCTTTTTGATTACATTAAAACTGGTAAAAGCATTTTATTAATACAACAGTGCTTGTCATTTAAAAATTAAGATGTAAACAAACACGTTCATCACTGTTGACCATGTGACTTTAACAGTTGTGTAGGTATATGCGCAGAAGACGAATAAGCGGTCTACCTCATCTTTAGTCTATGGAATCGACTATACTCTGTGGCCCAGCTAGCAGTCGCCTCGTCCTCGAGGAGGGCGGGACGCAGCGCCCTAGGGGGATGGTGCCACTATCACCCGGCCAGGGGGTGGGTGGCAGCAGATTGCGCCGGCTATACCCGGCCATCTTCTCGATATTGCATGAGCGTTTTGGCAGATCTAGTATGAACAGGAGGGGGAAAGGTCGGAGGGGGGGTAATTTTAACTTGCCGCCAATTCCGAGTGGTCCCTACGGGCCCTGCACGCAAGGGGGTTTGGGGGGGGGGGACCGGACCAGTCAAAAGTGAAATGGGGGTGTGGGTAGGTTGTGCGGTAATTGCCGGTGCGAGCGCTGCGTATTGCGGTACGTGTGCGCCGGAAGCTATAAATACAACGCTGTCCCGCCCGCGACCGACCTGAATAATTCAGTTCTCGCCCCGACATCGCCCGCTTTTTTTCATATTCTCTTCCCCCCCCCCCCCCCCCCGCCGTACGAATGGATAAACTTTGATTTCCAACGGCCCGGAGCTTAAGCTGGGAAAAAAAAAGGGGGGGGGGGTTTATGCGGGCACACGTAAATGTGCGTGACTCCCTGTGGCGTAAAACATTCGCGCGGAGGGTGTAATTATAATTATATGCATATCATCAAGCGAGGGTTCGAAGCTGTTTCCCCGCGCTGATGTGCAATTACTTTCGCACGGCAAACGGCATGGCAAATGCGTTAATGTCCGCTAATTTCACGAGACGGGGAGGTGAATAAAAAAAACCTGTAAATGGCAGGCGCTGTGCGGTATGCGACATCGGCGAAACAAGAACGTCACGGCTCGTCACTGACCTGGGTCGCACGCAGGAGGTGAAGCGTGGAAGTCCCTCGGTTAGGTTCCGCGGTCGTACGTAGCTTCTGAACACGTACTTACTTTTCTTCTTCACAGCCCTTTATGTATCCATCCGCAGTAAGTACAAATTAACGTTGCCATCGATCCGGTGAAGACTATCGGGTCACGTGACACCCTAAATAAATATATAAATTATTTATGAATAGCTGGTTTGCGGTTCAATACATTATGAAGTCAATTTTTGCGGATAAAAAACCTGCCCTTAATTGGATGCTCCCAGAAATAAAGTTCACAGTGATGTAAGGAAATTATGTCACCACGTTGTTTAAATTTGTGGACACTGAATTCCCGTACTCTATTTTCTGTTTGTGTAATGTTCGTAAGTGTTAGAATCAACATGTTGGAATAGGCTGTCCGCGGTTAACTGAACACTTTTGAATGCAATATTTAAAAAAATATTAATGTCACTGCCCCAATTTGCATGTATCTTAACGGGAACACTGGCGGCATGCGCCCAGTGAAATTGGTAACAGCGAAGAGAAAGTAGTCCCACGTCTTAACGTTGAATTAAAAGTGTTAGGTAAAAGTTCGTGAATGCTTGTATGATTTCTTTTGGTTGAGGATTTTTTTTAAGCATAAAAATGTAGAGAATTGACAAATTCGTGAAATATTTTCTTTTCTGATAACTCCAGTTTCACTTGACCAACGCGTGAATGAAGTGATCAGACCCATAGCAATGTTAACTTCACATGTGGTGGAATAATGCACCATGTGCATACAAGTAGATGATTCTTGTGCTTGTCGAAAATGGGGTAGAGCGATCTCGCTGGCTACGCAGAATCAGTCTCCGTGTCCCAACATTAAACTGCTTCTCTGCCAAAATGACGCTCGTAAACCACTAGGATAGGCTCTGAGGTTAGAACAACACTATGTAAACAAGTGCTGTGGGGAGTTTGTGAACTTCCTCTAACAAATTTCCGTCTCTAAATGACCTCGCTGTCGACGAGACGTTAATCCCAACTACCTACCGTCTAACCAATTTGTAATTCGAACTGGTAAAGGCTGTTCACGATAAAGTGAGCATTGTTGAAATCAACCTTAGAAAAAATGTCACTGCCCCTACCTGCATCTATTTCAACGGGCGCACTAAGTGACACGTGCCCAGTAAAGTTGGTAGTGATGAATGGATAGTAGTTCCATATCTTAACGTCGAATAGAAATTTGTAGGTAACCATTTTTCATAACTTAAACTATTTCTTCCGCTTTCAGTTCTTTTGATGCATCGAAGTTTAAAAATGGCCAGATTTGGAAAACATTTACTTTTCTAATAATTTCACAATCCCGCCTGACCGACGCATGAATAAAGTGCTGAGGACCATGGCAATGTTAATTTTAAATTAGGTGGAAGAACATACGACGTGCATACAAGTAGATCTTAAGCGGGGCTTTGAAAAGAGTCAATTTTACCGTGAACAGTCTAGACAAGTAGTTTATTAATATAAAAGTGATTGTATTTTGAGAATTAAGACATAAACAAACGCGTAAATCACTGTTGACCACGTAACGTTGACAGTTGTGTTGTTTTGTGGTAGGTTAATGTCGGGAACATGTGTAGAAGACGAAGAATCGATCCATCTCGTATTTGCTCTATAGTTGGTAGGAAGGGACGCATCCTAATACGAGGTAACGCCTAACGGGTGAGGGTGCTTTCAGGAGAACCTCGTTAGCTACAAGTCTTCCAAAAATAACGACATGGAGTAACACTCTAAGACAGGGACACGCAAGTGCGTGGAAACGGGAATTTTATGTAAAATACCGTCGACATCCACCACGCGGAATTCATTATTCGACATATCTAAGTTCCTGCTGGCTAATGCGTTTCATTGATTTGCAGATCAGGAGATTTAAAACACACGAAGTAACAGTGATTGTAGTATCACTCATTCACAACTCGTTCTGTGTCAATTGCACAGTCATGAGGTAAAGGTAGAATATGTTATTTAAAAAATCTAAAATTTCACCGCTACATTGTGGATTCACTGCAACTTAGATATCGTTAATAAGAAATTACACAATGTCATCTGGTACCACACATGGCAGGATAGGTTCCTAATGAATCACACTCTAACCCCCAAACAGCGACCTTAATCAGTGAAATATCAGTTACTGGAAGTCAGTCTATGGGATTCATTGGAGTAGGCAACATGCAAAATTTTTCCTTATACTAATTTTTCTCAGCAATTGTGATATCAACATTGTACCTAGAAAGTATGACGGTTAAAAATTAGTTTTAAATTACTTGTAGCCTAATCAAATGAAAATATCATGTTTTGAACTGCCACAAAAACGCACCGCTGGCTCCCGTTGTGACGTCACGTCTAATATATCAGCTCACTCCTTGCCTTGTTTACGTTAACCGTGAAACGTATTTCGAATTAGTTGTTTCAACATAACACATAACGAAAGTAACAAGCAGGTCCATCAAGAAAACTCCAATACTGATTGTAACGCACTGCAAAGAACATCTTATAAAAACCGGCAAAATATCAAAAACATAACTGTTATTAAAGTTAATACCTAACGGAAGTAGTGTTTTGGATGAATTAGTAAGGCTCTAAGGACATTTCACCAAAATATTTCAGGCTAGTAAATTATACATGCCATAACATTAGACTGATTACTTCCGAAGCTGATGCTCCGAATCCGACTTCCTTAATGCAGTTGTTTGTTTGTGGTACGAGGTTTTCTGATTTCGAGTCAGAGGCAAGACACGTGTGTATTTGTAATTGCCTCGCTACTGTTGCTTGTGATTCTGGTTCCATTTCTAATGATATTACTGTTAATGAGACGTCAAGACCTGCCTTCCGTCATCTAAAATCATCGTTAAAATTATTTGCACCCACAAACAATGTAAACATTTTTTTTGGTAAATTTCCAAAACTGCAATGGAAGTATGGAATTAATACCACACATCAAGCTGCAGATATAGGAATGTTTCGCGTCGCTACAATACAAAGTTGGGAACTTCCCTACGCATTTGACTGTTTCCTGAGCAAATGTAGGAATGTTCAATGAATACACAAGGGAGAAAAATTAACATTCTCGCTTTCTTACTAATCGTATACACTGGTATGGTAAATTTCTGAATAATATATTATAGTGTAGAGGAAAGTAAGCTCATAAGTTATAACAGCAACTTGTGGGTTTTGCAATATTTACAGCAGCAGCCAAATATAAATAAATCTCTGTTGTGGTATTCTCAATTTTCGTGAGGGTAATTTTTTCTGTCAAATCCTACTGCCTACTGTTTAGTTTTAGAATTGTGTGAACCCCTTTATAGGCTGTTGAAGCACTTGTGAAACCAACCTTTAAAAAATGCCACTGCCCCTACCTGCACATATTGTAACGAGCATAGCGCGTGCTTTGCGCTCAATAAAGTTGGTAGCGATGGAGTAAAAGTAGCTCCATTTATAAACGTCGGATTAAAAGTGTTAGATAGACATTCGTAAATACTGTTTTTTTTTTTGTCCGTATTGCATACAGTGTAAAAATTCATAAATCTGTAAAATATTGTGAGTGAAGAGAATTGGGCGGCTCTTGACAGCGAGGTTCCAAGAGCCGGTTGTAAAATATTAACTTTTCTAATATGCTATTTCACAGGCTCACTTGACCGTAGTAAACGACTGCATATCCTTAGACAATAGATTAGTCGCAGATACATTTATTTCATACTACTCATATATCATAGAAAACATGATTAACAAAAATACTAAACATATCCCTACACTCCAAGGTACTGAATACCCTGATGTATATTTTACAAACACAACGCCGAAAGAAGTGGAGAAAACAATAAATACTTTCCAACCAAAACTATTAAGTGGTTGTGATTGCATTAGCTGTAGGTTTTTATAGCAATGCGCTTTTGAATTCAGAGTTCCATTAAGTCATATTTGTAATGCTAACTTCAATACAGGATTATTTCCAGACAGACTCAAATTGTCTAAGGTAACACCAATGTTTAAGGCCGAAGTAACTAATTATAGACCTATCTCATTTCTTACCTCCTTTTCGAAAGTAATTTTTAAAAAAATTGACAGGAGATTTCTGCAACATTTTCGGAATCACAAAATTTTATGGAATTTTCAGTTCGGCTTTAGGAAAAATACCTCAACAAATTATATTTTCAAACTAACAAATTGCATTCTAAATGCACTTGATTAAAAAATGCCATTTAATGGAATCTTTTGTGACCGCACTGAAGCATTTGATTGTGTAAATCACAACATGCTTATAGAAAAATTGAAGTTTTATGGAGTCTTAGGTATACCCAATAAACTAATAAGCTCATGTATCTCAAAGAGACAGCAAGAACGGGTCAAAGGAAAAATTATTTCATTCAACTCTGAACCAGGAAAAGTCAAGCATCAGGTCCCAAAAGGATCAATATTAGGCCCCCTAATCTTCCTAGTTTATATAAATGACCTCCCATGTGCCTTAACCCCAGACGCTACTCCAATTTTATTTGCAGATGATACTAGCATCTTAGTCTCTGGAGACTCAGTAAATGATATTATGCAAAGAAACAGACACAGCATTTACAGAGCTAAATGCATGGTTTACTGCAAACCAATTAGATCTCAACCTAGACAAAGCATATCTTATGAATGTCCTCACAACGAACGGAAAAAACATTAATTCATAGTATGTTAGCAGGAACAGAGACAGAATTAATGAAACAGCAGTGACTAAGTTTCTTGACCTAAAAGTAGACAATTTACTAAGCTGTAAATCTCACATTACGTATATTTTACCTAAACCAAGTTCAGCCTGTTTCGCTCTGCGAAGTGTTTCAGAGACCTTGAACAAAAATACAACAAAAATGGTATATTCTGCCTATATCCATTCCATTATGTGTTATTGAATAATTATCTGGGGTAATTCCACTGGCAGTAAAAAGTGTTTCACATGCAAAAGATAGCTGTAAGAATAATCAATGATAAAAGAAAGTTAGACTCATGTAGACATATTTTCAAGAGCTTAGAGATTTTAACATTTGCATGCGAGTACATGTTTTCAGTACTTATATTCATGTCCAGAAAAAGTCATTTGTTACAGAAAAATGAGTCATTTCATAAGCATGGCACTAGAATAATAAAACACACATGGCTTCAAATAACTTAAAACTAGTCCAGAAATGGCCGTCCTACCTTGGTAGCCAATTTTCAACAAATTACAACAACACCTTTAAAAAATATGCTTCTCTAACCAAAAACTCTTTAAAAAAACAGCTGAAAGGATTTTTTTATTCAATGCGCATTTTTATAGCGTACATTAATATCCCAACTACAAAAATCAATAAATTACATTTCATTGTATGCATTTATTGTTCCGCTTTTCTCAATACCCTTTTTCATCTGCTCCAGTAAAACGATGACGTCTTACAGCTGTTGGAAAAACAGTGGTCACATTATGAAGAAAATATATGATGAGTGTACGTGCAATCTGACACACGCACACACACACGTGTATATATATATATACGTGTGTGTGTGTGCGTGCGTGCGTGCGTGTTTACAATGTACAGTGTATAAACTTTGTAAACTGAAATTTGGACTTGTCCAATATTTTTCTACAGCTATGTATTGAGAAAAAAAAATTCTTACGGACACAATAAAATAAACAGACAAACAAAACGACGCATGAATAAAGTGATATCTGGCCCATGGCAGTGTTATTTTTACATTTGGTGTAAGATAACACAATGTGCATAAAAGTAGATCTTAAGCAGGGCTTTCGAAAGTGTTCACTTTATAGTCCATTCAAGGTTACTTCACACTTTTCTGAAGCCCTGCTAAAGTTATACACCCAGGATATTCCTCCGCCTCGTGCAAACTAAGTTTAATTAAGTCTATAAAATTCCACCAAAGGACAACGTACTGCATTCGTGCGCACTCAGTTGTAATAATATTTTGCATGAGAACTATTTCTTACTAGGCTCTACCAACAAACATGTTTTCTCACATTTATTTTTTCATTTTTTTTTTTTAATGAAGCATTGTAATTTATAAATAAAATCCAAATAACATTACAATTTATTCACAAAAAAATGGACCTTTCATGTTTACATAATTATAAAACGTTTGTAATACATGGTGTATTTTTGGTAAACACTGTTCACGGTAAAATGAGCACTTTTGAAAGCCCTGCTTAGGATCTGTTTGTATGCACGTTACGTATTCTTTCGCCTAATGTAAAATTGACATTGCCAACGGCCTCATCACGTTATTCATGCGTCGGTCAAGCGAAACTGTAGAGTTATTAGAAAAGTAAATATTTTACAAATCTGCCAGTTTTTACACGTCGATGCATTTAAAAAACAGAGAGCGAAAGGTATCAGTATTATTTTCAAATGGTTAACTAACTCTTTTTATTTAAAGTTAAGATATTGCACTACTCTCCATCAATCGTTACCAACTTTACCGGGCGCATGTCACTCAGTGCGCCCGTTACAGTATTTATGCAGGCAGGGTAAGTGGCTTTTTTTCCTAAGGTTGATCAAACTGCTCACTTTATCGTGAACAGTATTTAATTACTAAACAGTCATACACGGGGTGATTTTTCAAAGGTTTGATTCACAAAGTGTGGCGAAGACGCGGATAGACAATGCCGTGAACAAAGAGCCGACAATGGCACTGCAAACGCATGGCAGAGCAGCAGTGTTGTAGGATCGACGTGGTGAGGAGGTCGGACAAGGAGAGTGCGCGGTGTTGCCAAGTTGTCCCCGGTCTGTGGCGGCCGCAATTAGGCGCCGAGTGCCTTGCGGGCCGGATTTCATTACCGCAGTAACGCGACCGCGAGTTTTAATCACCGCCCCCAACCGCTCCACCCCTCCCCCCCCCCCAATTCACCATCTGCTACCCTCCCTACACCCCATCCTATTGCTCCTATACGCTGTTCACGGTAAAATGAGCACTTTTTAAAGCCCTGCTTAAGATCTACTTGTATGCACATTGTGTATTCTTCCGCCGTATGCAAAATTAACATTGCCATGGACCTCATCACTTTATTCGTGCGCCGGTCAAGTGAAACTGAGAAATTATTACAAAAGAAAATGTTCCACAAAATTTACTCACTTATACACTTCGATGCATAAAAAAAAAAAAAAAGAATAGAAAGTGAAAGAAATTATTTAAGCTATCACAAATGGTTACGTGACACTTTTTATTCGACGTTAAGATATGGAACTTTCCATTCATCGTTACCAACTTTACTGGGCTCATGTCACGCAGTGAGCCCGTTAAAATATATGCAGTTAGGGATAGTGACTATTTTCTAAGGTTGATATCAAAAAAGTGCTCACTTTATCGTGAACAGCATTTATCAAACTGCCACGCTGCCATCCTACCGACACTCCCCGAGCGTGTCTGCAACCCAACAGGGCCTGGCTCTCGATGGCTATTGTCCGTTCGCCCTTATGTCCAACTTTCCTGAAGCCCTGCCGAAGTTCTGCATTCAGGATATTCCTCCGCTTCATGCAAACAAAGCTGAACCAAGTCTGGCGAATCACGCCAAAAGGACAACGCACCGTATTCGTGCGCACTCACGTTTAATAATATTTTTTCATGAGAATTATTTATTACTAGGCATTACCAACACATCTATTTTTTTCCTGTTTTAATTAATATTAATTATAAATGAAACGTGAGAGTATATAGACAAAATATAAACGAAAGTTCAATTTAACCGGAAATAAGGTAATTCTGCTTTAACACAAGCATGCATGAAATAATTATGAAACGACCAAACACGACGCACATGGGGCGATTTTTCAAAGGTTTGATCCAAAAAGTGTCTATAACCGTCTATTATAACCGTATAACTATAACCGTCATTTGGCAGCAAAATCGTTTGGCAGAATTATCTGCCAAACGCCTGTTCTGCCGAAAGCCTGTTTGTGATCTGAGAGATAATTTCTCGGCTAAATGCCACGGGCCCGATACGAGCAGGGTAAGGTCTATTCTACTCAGGTTAGGCACGAAACATTATTCCTTATGGGAGAATTAAATTTCCCGCCCCTAGGTGCACAGTGTTCCGAAAGGCAACTTTTAAATAAAATCTTAAGCTACGTGAATAATAAAATAGGAAGATTTTACTTACTTATGAAGTTATTTTACATTTTATTTATTATTATTACAATTATCCTCCTTTTTAACTTAGAAAATAGAGAAAATTTGGTATACGTGCGACACTAGTGCTATCCTAGTGGCGAATTTTTTGGTTGTCAAACTTTTAACGTAGATCTTCCCATTCTGCAGTAGAAATTAGTAATCTTAACCAGGGCCCTATTTCATAAAACGTGACAGGTGAGACTTATACGACAATTATTTCAAATTTGACAAATTTTTCAATATATGATGACAATGTTAGGTTACATAAATAATACAAGTATCCCTTATGTGACAAGCAAAAGAGTGTAAATTGTTAGCCTCAAAATAACAGTTTCATAAACGCGACAATTATATGTCAAACCGTAAATTTCATGTATTACCCGCTAGATAGCTCTCAAGTGCGCTTAGGATATTCGATCGCAGCCTTATGCGCGATTCTTGTACAGTCGATTCTTACCACAAATAATCAAGCGGTGAATAATAGTTCCACCCACATAACTTTGTTCACTCTAGCAGCAGAATGTCGAGTAATGTTGATAAAGTTAGTATATTAAACCTGATCCGAGAGGAAAAGGATGTGCTATTTGGCCAAGCAATGTCAATTCGCACAATATTGAAACACAATTATTGCACTGCCATGATATATAAACATTACAAATTACCGAACAAAGAGTGCACATCCATGCGAGTTTCGTTCAGAACAACTAAGACATTTTTTAATTAGCTTTGCCACGAGCCACGCTCGAGCATAGACTACAAACTGTCAAATTGTTTTATTAATTTAATGGTAAATACATTTGTTTAATGCGAACTATTTCAGCATAAAATAGTTGGCAGCTGAAGTGAAATTTCACTCCCGTCACTTTAAGGATGTTGGTTATGGAACATTTTATTTTATATTTTATGTTGTTTAACTTGTAGAGCTTATCTGTGACTGACTTTTATTCAGGTAATTTTTTTTTTTTTAGATGGCACTCTTTCTGCAAAATGACATGTCATGTGGTCACAAACTATTGTATTTTTGTAATGTACATACAAATAAAATAAAGCAAACTATTTGCAGAAGTTTTAGAAAGGGCAATTGAAAGAGCTTGTCTTAATTCATTTTAAGGTGTGTTTTGCAAAAGTTATTTTATAAATGTTTAGGGTTAGTCACAAACCAAAGATGCGCAAGGATTTCCTTATCTTCATCTATTATTTTCTTTTAATTTCAATGACATTTCCTCGTACGATTTTATAAACGTCTGGAAGCAGCTATGGGTATCTCCTTTCGGCGTGATTTATTTCGTAACTGTAGGTAAGATGGTTTTCATTATTTGCAGATTTCTGAAACAGTAATCTAATGACTTTGACTTGTATTTATGCGAAAACTATGCGTGAGGAAATTCTTCACGTGAGGAAAGCTTAATCACCGATTATGTGTCGAAGTTGTACAGTATGTGGTAGCCTTACAAATATAAAACGACAAATTTTTTCGTCGCCAAAGCCTTTAAGTTGGATGTTCTTTCCCACGGCGAAAGTTCCGCATCTTTATTCTTCGTCGTAATTGTAAACAATGCCCTTTACAGGAAACACCTGTTGGGGCGTGCATGCAAGATATATGAACAAAACTGTTTTTCCCATCACCGAGTATTTCTATCGCCACTGTGAATGTCTAAGGGCCAGTTGCACCAACATCGCCTCCGATCCGAGATCAAATGATACTAGTTCCGAACCAGGATCCAGTATGATCTTGGTTCCAATGTAAATGTGTTGCACCAACGAATTTTCATGATTCTGGATCTCCGATTTTTAGATATTGGTTCCAAAGTGAGAGATCGGTATAAGTATGAAACAAATTTTGTTGTTGGTTCGTAATATATGACATCATGGAAGTAGGCGTATATTTCATAATAGATAGAACTAGATGTGCGAGCTTTTATCTGTTTTAAGTGAATTATTTTTGTACGAATTTTAGTGAATAATATTCAAGTACGTATAATGTTTTTTTAATTTCTCAAGAAAGCAGTCGAACGTAGTGCTATCTGTTGGCGTATTTTCAAACTACATTTGTCGACGATGGCTGCTGATCTCGGATTGAGATTTCGAACCACCAATTTCGGTGGTTCGAAATGAACTTAATCTCGATCGCCAGTCCAGCTCTGAACTCGAATGGTGAAACAGTGTTTTCTGTGTCGGTCTTAGATACGATCTCAGATCGAGTTTCAAACCACGATGGTGCAACCAGGCCTAAGCCGCATGGCTTGGTTGACTTGTGGCTAACACACCGCTTACCCAAATACCTTACCTACATGCTTTCAGAAATTCCATCCAGTCCATTTCCTTCGATCGAGTTTTTAATGCAACTGGGACACACGAAAACAATGTTTTTTGTATAGACGAGCTAAACTGTGGGTGCATGCCAATCCGCGTGCCTATACTGGCAGGCGCAGTGACATTTTTCAAAGGTTGATTTCAAAAGTCTTCAAATAACCATGAAAGGTCTATAGTGCCATCGTCTCAGGTGTGTAGATTTGCAGTCCCGCTAGACCCCAAGATCGCCATTGTTATGCCGGTAGCTGATTAGGGAAAATAACTGCACGCCTGGAAAGCATGCCTCGCCATTTGGGCGGATGTGTTTAGTTTTTTAATGCCACAGATCTTGTTTCGAAGTAAGTCTTGACAATTGTATTCGTACGTAGTTTTAACGGTACCGTAGCTTGAAAATGAAACGATGTTAAATCAACGTCATGTGGAAGGCGGGTGCTACAGCTCTCGTCGAAGTTCCTATCTTTTCTATAGTTAATTTATCACTTTCCATGGACTCGTCCTGCCAAACCGGACAGTTCTACACAAAAATCTTAGGCGAGTGTGCGAAAAATAACCTAGTGGCAAGGGGTTTTGCTATTATTAAATTTTCAGAAATATTACGAAATTGGTATATTATTATCATTTGTTTCGTAAATATTCTCCACTTCTAAAAACAATGCGTATTACGGATTAGTTTCGTTCGTTTAACTTTTTTGCTATGTTAGTTTAAGTTAGATCATGAGTTAGTTTGTAAGCCATCCCCCGATAAGCCTTCATTATTCGTGCGTTGTTTACCACAACTGTGTACTTGGTTAAGAAAGCGAATGTGTTAAAGGCTGTTCACGTTAAAGTGAGCACTTTCGAAATGAACTTCAGGAAAAAGTCACTTCTCCTAACTGCAAATATGTTACTGGGCGCACCGAGTGACATTCGTCCAGCAAGGTTGGTAACGGTGGATGGAATGATGTAGTTCCATATCTTAACATCGAATAAGAAATGTTATGTGACAATTCGCTATAACTTAAATTATTTCTTTCGCTTTATGTTTTTTTTTTTTTTCCATGCGTTCAGGTGAAAAAAAAATGAGCAGATTTGTAAAGTATTTACTTTCCCAATAATTTCGCCGTTTGACTTGACCGACGCATGCCTAAAGTGATGAGGTCCATGACAATGTTAATTTTACATGAGCGAAAGAATACACAACATGCATGCGAGTAGATCTTAAGGCTTTCGAAAGTGCGCATTTAATCGTGAACAGCCTATACAAGTGTGTTATTTCTTACAGTTCAGTATACGCATTCAATAAAAAAAAAAACACACATTAACAGAGACCATTTCAGCAGGCCAATTCACAAATATTGACCCAAAACTTTGAACTCTAAGTAAAAACTTTACTTCCGCCGTTCCCTACGTTACAGTACGAATGCCATTTTGCAGACGTTGATTTCAAAGGCACCGCCTACATGACACTTGAATTTAATTGCAGTTTGTTTGGAATCTGCATTTTTTTTTTTTTTACGAAACAACCGAAAGTGTTCCGATTTTACCGATGCACGAAAAGTACATGCACTTCAGACGATGTGCACTTTATAAATGATATTTCCAAGCCTCCAATATAGCTAAAGCGGCTGTTCACATTGCTGTATCTAATATTAAACTAAAGGCTGTTCACGATAACGTGGGCACTTTTGAAATCGACATGCCCCTACTTGCATATATTTTACCGGGCGCCCTGAGTGACATACGTCCAGTAAAGTTGGTTACGATGGATGAGAAATAGTTCCGTATCTTATCGTCGAAAAAAGTGTTAGGTGACCATTCGTGATAACTTAAATTATTTCTTTCGTTTGCGGTTTTTTTTAATGCGTCGAAGAGTAAAAATGAGCAGATTTGTTAAATATTTGCTTTTCTAATAATTTCCAGTTTCACTTGACCAACGCATGAATAAAGTGACGAGGCTCATGGCAATGTTGATCTTACATAAGACGGAAGAATACACAACATGCATACACGTAGATCTTGAGTAAGCCTTTCAAAAGTGCTCATTCTACTGTGAATATCCTATAATTGGAAATGTGCGTAACAATTATAGGGACCAGTGTTGATCTTTGTTTCAGACTTTCCAGCGATAAAATGATGAAGTCGGTGCTTAACTCCTATAGGTACATGCAGCGCGAAGCAAACACCGCCCGTCAGTTCAGAGCCTTGCGCATAGTGGTGACGGGGCACTAGGTGCGCGTTTCACTGTCGCCCTTATAGCTCGCTCGTTTCTGATCCTTAAATGCTCTGGAGAACTTCAAGTAGACGGCGTATGTAACATTAAATAACATATAGACACGTGTGCACTGAGAGAAAATCGAACAAAATATTTGTTTCTATAGGGCCAGATATATATTTAGTTGCCCCAACAAAATATATTGTTGACCAAACAAAATTTGAAAAGCAACCAAATTACTTTTGTTCGTCTAACAAATATATGCTTGAATAAAAGAAATCTCTTTGTTGGGCCAAAAATAATTAGACTTTGCTAGGACCTTTAACCCAAGGACGTTGCAAAGTGGACAATGTATTTAGTTTATAACTTCTTTGGCCACTTATGACATCTCAAGGCCACAAATTCAAAAGCTGCAAAGGAATCTTACTTCCAACACTTACAGGCCATATTTTATACCAAGGCCAAAACTTTAATTCTCCTGAGGTGTTCATAAAAATTCCTCATTTATTGTTTAGAATAATGATTAATGACTTCACAAGAAGGCTATCCGAAATGGCACATCAATTTAAATGAAAGAACATTTGCAAAATTCATCAAATTTTTGTGAACCTTCCTTCTTTCTTATTCAAAGTATCACAAAATTTTTAAAAGACTTTTTTTTTTTTTTTTTTTTTTTTTTTTTTAGATGATGTTATAGTTTCATGTTGTACTTTTACTTTGCTTTCTGATCAAACTATTTTTCTCCATTTCTGAGATAATGTAACAATTTCATTTTTAACTTTTACTTGACTTTAGTAGGTGTAAAATGCGGGTTCTGGCCCAGCCAAGCAATTTAACCCAAAAAATCGAGTAAATTTCTCGCTTTCAAGCAACATTTTCACGTTTTTAGAAGCCTCATTTGACCTCAATTTTCGATCTCCAAAATCAAGCAAATTTAAGCTAAAATCATGTAATTTTAAGCCAAAACCAAGCAAATTTTTTAATTTTTTCAAAAATGGGCATGCAGGATTTGTGTCGATTTTAAAAACAGCAAATTTTAAGCTAAAATTAAAATGAAATATTATGTTATTATTCATTATAGTTTATATGCGAAGTTCTACTAGTTTTTAAAAAAAACCGTCTTCTATATTCTCTAGATCTTCATCTATTTATCGAAATTCATATTTATCATCAATGTTTTCTAAGACTGTTAATTGTAAGTTTTGTAAATTTGAATGAAATTTGTAAACCAATTTTTTGATATTTTCGGATGCATTATCCAATTTATAGGAAGGTGGCTCACAACAGCTACCACCCTTAGAAATGTTAGTCATACTGCATGGAAACAAAAGCATATTTTTTATATTTATAAAGAAAGAAATGTATTAAAACTACTCAACTATTCATCTCAAGAATTCGTAAAAGTTTTTAATAGATTAACTAAACGCCTTAAAGTGTCTAAAAGTTTTAAAAGGTGTAACCATTTAACTATGCGTCTAAAATGTGGTTTTAAACTATCAAATTATTTGGTTGATTCCTCCATTTATTAATTAAAACAATTTATATATCTTCAGTATTTCTTTCTTTCAAACAATCATAAGTTAAATTCCTTTGACTAATTAGAACAACATTGCAAATTGTTCCCGCTTCAACAGACTTATTAAAATCAGTACTAATTTAATGTTTGTTTTTTTCTTTAACTACAGTAGTTTTTCTATATAAACAATCAATAACATATAACGTTCTTCGCCCAAAAAAATTATTAATAATTAATAATTGATATTACCTTCGAGATTTACAGTGTGTTTATAATAAAGTTCATTATATCTACATACAGTATCTAGTTTTGTTTTTTAATTTCTAAAATCATTATAAGCAAGTCACATTTTATCAGAAAGACCATTTTCAATACATAGATTCCAATTTTCTTTTGGAAAAATTTCATTTCTTCAGTTTTAAAATAAATATTTCATTTATTTTACAGTGATCAAACACAGAAGCGTGTACATACTGTTCAACACGATTTTTTTCTATTAGTTTGAAACCCAACAATTACAAAATCGGGCATGTCAAATTGTATTATTATTAAACTAATCTTTTATATCAAAGTTAAAAACAGTCGTCCAGTAGGAACTTCTTTCTCTAAAAATTACTAATAATTAAAACTAATAGGCATTTTAGGGTTTTGGTATATTTTTGTTTAATTGCAATTGCTGTGTTAGATTCGTATTTAACAATAGGCCACATAATTTCTAATATTATTATTAAAATTTTACCTGGATCGACATAGCTTTTCTGAACTGCGCCATCTGCAATTTTTGTTTCATAAACAAATTAACAATTGTTATCAGACAAATTACGAAAAAAATAATAATTTCATAGCCTCCTTTCCAGTAAATGTCAATGTTATCATTAATAAAACCAAACAAATATCTCAGAGGAAAGGTTATTTCGTTTGTTTTATGACTATGAACATATTTTACTCGATATTTATTATCAACACTAGTAAATTCTAAATAATTTTGTTCACTTGGTGATCTTAACAAATCATTCATCATTGTTGATGTTATTCCTGGATTATTACTTGCCGCAATAACATTTCCATGTTTTGAGATTTCTACTCTAGAAAATTGAAAAGAAAAAACTTGAACAAACATCAATATTATCTAATTTTTCATATTTTGCCTCATTTCCTTCTCTATCCTTCTTTAGTAAGCGATATTGTTCATAAACCTAAGCATCATTTGGAGAAAAAAATCCATCTCTTATAGGAATATCAAATGCAATTATATTATTTTAAAAATTCCCCCTAGTTTGATCAGTTAGGGGAAAAGTTTGTCCATCAAAACTCTCAGTACTTTTTTTAACTGATTTATAAGAAAAAATTATATATAAATGAAAGATTCATCAATGGCAGTTTCTCGAGTTATATTACTCACTGAGAAAAACAAAAATTATAAAAAGTATCATGAAGCATATTATGAAAGAAATAAGAAGAAAGATCTACCTTTAATTCACGAATTACAAAATATTGGTAAAAAAAAAAAAGTAGAACAAACTAGTGAAGAATATAAGAATTTAATAACTTACATTAGTTCCTGTAGAAACAAAAGATTTAGATTATCCACCAACACCAGAAGAAACATCAACTGAAAGAGTATTATTCTCGAAATCTCCTGATTTTGAAGAAGAAATGGGGCATTATTCCATTAAAAGGTTTACAATATACAATGGATGATTCTACTATGAACCTAGGAAAAGAAATTTTAAAAACATTTGTTTTCAAAGTACCATATGGTTTACGAGGAGACAAGTATAATTTTTACATTGGAGATACAAAAGTAGCAATAAATATTGATTAACAATTTGTTAAGGATAAATAATGTAAATAAACAGAAGGGCTATCTAATTTGGTAACAAAAATGACCAACCAGATCTTGAAGATAAATACAGTGATAATGACTATGAAAATTACACAGAAATTATTATACCAACCAATGCAGCATTCCGAAAATATAATCCTAATGAACATATAAATACAAATAGAGGTCGGAAGTATTTGAATATAGTTAAACCAATTTTTTAACCAATTAATGAACAGCATATAAAAAAGTCACTTTCAAGATCAAAGCAAAATACACTTGAAAGAATGATTTCTCAAAAAACTCCTGGTTCTGGTGAAGGCATTGAAAATGTCATATTTTGCCAAAAGAATATGTTTGGTTGGATGATATTAGAAAATTGGCGGTAAGATTGTTAATTATTCATGGCGAAAAATGCTGAGAATAACAATTATTACAATAAAAATGTAAGCTTGATGAATATGCTGAACAATTAATTTTCTGATTTTGTTATTAATAATCCAAAAGGAATACCTTATCTTATAAGAGTTTTAAATGTAATTCCACATTGTTTTTGGAATTCTGAACATCATGGTAAAGATATTATAAATTGTGCATTAAACAATTTAAATCAGCTCCTAGTAATAGAGATTGTAATATATTATTTAAATTCCAGGTTGCCTCTTTTAAAGTCCTGTTATAGTCTTTATTGCATTGCATTCTAAACTTTCAACTAACTCTGCCATCTAAAGGGCCGTTCTGAGTGATGCACGTTGAGCAAGCCACATGCACAACTACGCACTGCTTATCTATGTTGCCCGCCCAATGCGCCTGTGGCTGATCCCGGCATCGGTGCAGGCTGCGTGTACTCGATGTGCCGTCATTTAACTATACTTGGTGCAACATAAATACCAGTTAAAGTATTTTGTACTTTAAATCTGGCCCATACAGTGAGTGATTTGTGTTTTCTTTGAAATGTATAATAGATACTTTGTTTTATCACGATTTTCGGAGCCAATATCACTATTCCATTGATAGTAAAAATGTGTAAATTCGATTATCCAGGTTTTAAAATATAAATTCGATTATTCGTATTATCTTTGGTAAACTCCAGATTAACATTGTTAATCTGGAGTTTACTGTATATATAACTTTTTTTAACTTAAATGGAGAATACTTGGTTTTTGAGGTGTAAGGGTGTCACTGAAAACAATAATATAAAAAATGAAAATAAAAAATGGAGAGTTAGTTAAGAAAAGTAAATGTTCAATGTATAATTATAATAAATCAACATTTGAAAAAATTCCCCAATGTAAGAGCAGGTATAAAAAAATTTCTAAGAAGAAAAGTAATTACATATGCTAGTGATGATTTATGGCAAAATTGATCTTGTTGAAATGGATCCTGGAAATTTAAAAGGCATATCACATATAAATAATGGGCATAAGTATATTATGACAATTACTGATGTTTTTTTCAAAATACGCATTTGCTATACCTATTAAAGATAAAACAACCAAAAATGTAGCAAATGCTTTGGAATGTATATTGTTGAAAAGAAAACAATGTAATATACAAAGTGACAAAGGGTCCGAATTTGATAATAAAATATTTAATGAACTTATGCAAAAATATAACACTGATCATTATACTACATTCAGTGAACTTAAATTCAGTGTTCAAGAAAGATATAATGGTGTAATGAAAAATAAAATGTGGAAGAAATTTGCTTTAAATGACAATTATAAATGGGTAAATATATTAGATGACTTAGTGAAAGAATACAAGACATACAACTATCAACAAGAAACTAATTGAATTTAATAAGAAAAATGAAAAAATGTATATCAAACATTATGATTACAGAACCAAAATAAAAAGTTGCTGATATTTTCCACATTAGCAAAAATTAATGAATATTTTAAAAGTGTCATACTTCCAATTGTACAACAGAAGTGTTTACTATTTTTGAGGTTTTAAATTATGATGTGCCAACTTACAAATTAAAAGATACCAATGGAAAAGAAATCAAAGGTGGATTTTATAAATACAAAATTATGAAAACTAACTACCCTGATGAATATTTGGTTAAAAAATTCTTAGAAACTAAAGGTGATAATACTTATGCAAAATGGTTAGGTTTTAATAATTCACATAACTCTTGGATTAATAAAAGAAGTGTTTTATGAATTTTAATAGTTTGTAAAATAAAATATTTTCAAGTAAATTATTATTCCAAATGCAACATCATTTAACATACATAAAACTTGTACTATGTCTGTTCAATAATCGTTCAATGCACATATCACCTACGGTAAGCTTCATTTTCTTAAAAACTACACAAGGTTTACAGATGTTTCTATTGTGCCAGTGACTTTCTCTTTATTGGGTTTACAAATATTTCTATAATGCCAGTGACCCAAATTTTTTTTAAATTTTTCGGCCTTATTTTAGCACCTGCAAAACCCTATTGGAGATACCCAAAACTTCTCCACTAGGTCTGCGTATTTTTTATTTTTTCTTAGTGGAGAGATGGGGGGTTTATTTAATTTTTTTTATTTATTGTGCTCCCTCTCATATGGTGTAGGCACCTTACGCCATATTAGAAAACCCAGCTATACATATGTTATATTACAAGTGTAGTATAGAGCGTATTAACTGGGGCTTGAGAAGACCAATTAAATTTGCATTAATACTAATATGTTGCTATATGAGTAAGAGCAATTACATTTTTTAGCTCAAATTTTGAACTACTTGGGTGATAATTAAATCGCGTGGGCGCCTTCAATTAAATTATCCTCTCCGACTCGGGATTCGATCCCATGATCTTTGAGTCTGAAGTTGGACACCTTGTTACTGAGCAATGGTGACAAGACAAGCACCAACAAAATCATTATAAATGTGCCTTAAAATGAATATTATCTTATCTAAATATACACAGAAAATTTGTATTATCTCTCACTAATTATTTGGGTACTTTCGAATATGTTTGTGACAAATAAAATACATCAATATTGGTGTGTCTTCCCATGGTAAAATATTCACGAATGGCATCCTGATTGTGTAAAATAACATTGTCAAATACAACTAGAGAATCATTTTCACATTGATCTAAGGGAATCATTTCATTGTTATTAAAAATTAAAGCTATTTTCATTAATTTTTTTGAATATGGCATCAAAATCATTTTGCAACTGAATATTTTTTGGTGGATTTAAACGTTTTGAACAAACATACAATTTATTTAAATTTAGCCAGACTATCTTATAAATAAAATTTATCATCGAATTGGTTTTGACACTATTACTCGGACCTACAATTATGGTCCTTATATTGTCAGGTAATAATTGGCCATTCTTTTATTATTAACATTTTGATCAGTAATTAAAACACAAACACACTAAATCAATTTTTTTCATTTAATTATATAATTTTTGTAATAAATGGATAATAGAATATTTATCAAACAACAGTTCTGTACTAAAGAAGAAACATTAACCTGAAGAGAGCACAAGGCTACTTCCATTTTTTGAGGTACTAGACCTTTGATACCCTACAAGATTTGGAAAATGCACACAATATACATTATTTTCAAGTTTTGGTTCACTAGGCTTGAAAGGGTCAAATATATTTTGAAACCTATAACAATCATTTGCAGCTTGTAAAATGTGAGCATTTACTTGGGAATTAACTAATTTCTTAAGCAACAAAATGGCCAGACATGAATAATTTCTATAAGAAATTTCCACAATATCTTATTCTGGCAAATTATGGAAGATTTTCCTGAATACTTTTAACTTTGGGGAAGCTACTCTATATGGTACAGAGGTAACTGGATCACCGTCCTTCAGTTTCAATACTATGATTTACTGCTTATAAGGTCCCAACTTGGGAGTTACTAAGTCCGAAAACTCCTGTTTCGACTGTAGCAATTGATCCTCCTGATCACTCAACTTACTATTACTTGTACCAACTGTACCGAAATCTTGTAGTAATCAAAGGGTTTTACCTCCACGGACTGGGATTTACGAAAAGCAAATATCAATTTTTTATTACTCACATTAAAAGGGGCCTGGGTTTCCCCCGAAAAATCCATTCCCAACCAGCAGGTCATAACTAAGGCCTGGTAAAATTCTAAATTAGAATTTCCATGTGAAATTTATTTTAATTTAAAAATGGCTATATTCTTAGAACTAACAATCCCGCCATTCGACATATAAAACCCAAACTCTTCTCCTCCTGACCTTGCTGCATCCTAAACAAAGGGTGTGGCAAGGCAGGATTTGAATAAAACCTAGCAAAACCATCACAACACAACAAATGGCAAAAGCTGTGCAAAAAAAAACATTTTTTCTCTACAATGTAAGGGTACATTACAGTTATAAACTATTTGTAACAGAAACAAAGAAGTGTGGTAATACTCGTTATTTTAATTATAAATTTTTGTTTATTTATTTCAAATTTCTTACAGGCGAAAAAAAAATCTTACATTTGTTACTACATTTTTTAAAAGTGAACATTATTTTCCTCTCCCATATATAACAAATTTACTAGAACATTTACATAAAATGACTGGTTGCCAAAATATAGAGTAAAATGCAACCAGATACTTCAGATACCAAATACATTCGCTGTTATTCAACAAAATGTTCATACAGGTTATGCCCTTTACTGGCAATTTTAATGAGTAAAAAAAAGGCCTTCACAAATATATTGGGCAAATGACCCCAAAACACCAACATTGCAAAATAGCGGCTTCATTTCTGTTGCACACACAATTACTCTTGATATTAATAAATAATAATTAGTTCCTACACCAGGAACAAACCATTTTGTTAACACATTCCTGGTCATCACTAAATTAACCCAGTAATCTGATTGTTTCCTACATATATAATCACAATCTCAAGTGGATGGGAGCAATGCCAGCCTTAACTCCCAAAAGTTAATATGATTTTTGTAAAAGCCCTAAACTTCGTAAAGTTTTCTCTTAAAAACATTCGCTAATCATAAAGACACAGAGTCTCGAATATATCGCCTACTTGGTTACAAATATTTTGCAAAACTTAAAAAATACTTTTCAGATTCTGGCTAGCATGGTCTTCGCTTATGTCAAAGTGACCTGTTTGCTTGAGGAGCCTACATGTGTGTATCAAATAAGAATACTACTTATCTCTGGTAGAGGCCGGCCCCCTCGAGGCCGCTGAACTGACCCCGATGGCAGCATGCACTGGCCTCAAATACACAGGTGCTAACAATGAAATTAATTTCCCCTCAAAATCCCCGAATTTTCAAGAAATCGTTGGGCTTTCAATTACTCCTAAGAGGAATCAAACTAATCACAACCAATGGCCGTTGTCGGTACCAAGTATGGTGAACCGACGAAGCGGACACCTATTTCCCTTAGGGGGTCTAACTAATAAAAATATCAAACACCAATAATATTACAATATGTCATCACGCTTACTGCCTCTTAACTCGCCACTCTCCGACTAGTCGCAAAACTTCTCCATACCAAATATGGTTGCCAAAACCTTTTATTCGTAATTCAAACAATACAAAATTAGGCGACTCTATAATATTGAAAATTCAATGGCCAGTGGCTAGTAATAAAAACATGACAACATAAAATGACTAGCAAGATATAACAGTATCATTACTACTGATTTTCAATCTTTACTCCACTCCAAAGTATTTCTTTACTCAGTTGACTGACGCCATTTTTGGTGTGTATGATGTGAAAAGTTTCATAAATATGACATGTTTACAAGAGTCTGTATAACAAGCATTCAAATCGTATAACAAATACGGCCACTGCCATTAATTGCTATTACCTCTTAAATAGCTAAGCAGGTCACAAAATGTGTAATTGACTTCACACAAATTACACTGATTTATAAGGCCCTTAACTGGCGAGTCAGAATTTAAAAGTCTCAATTGGGCTGTTTCATCAATAATAATTAATTTAATACCCCATTAAGGTGCACAACCAATTATCTAATTGATTAAGAAATTAAAATTAGACTTGATTACAACTCAAATACGTCAATAACAGTTGACGAAAGTGTCCAACACCAGTTAAATACAATCAAACATTTCCTTGAAATTGCAAATTACTAAACTTACATTTAAAATTGACGTACATTATGAATAATATTAAAAACCACCCAAGGTGAGTGCACCGCGACCAGAGGGGCCCATTTACGGGTGCTTCTCTAAAAATGAACATACTTAAAACTGAATTAAAATGTTACTAAAATATTTAAATTCTACTCAAGTGGTACCCGATAAAATGTGTGGACCTGTCAAAGCACCTAAATGTAAAAATGGACAAACATATTTAAAGTTAAGGAGATTTTCTCTACCCACTCATGCTTGACGAGTTGTGGACAAGCAACACATAAAAAATACGGCTGTACGAGCCAAATGGGGCAGCGATCACGCAACTAAACTACACAATTGGGACAATCTCAAGCATGCACTGCAAATATACAAACCATCATTACATACATACAAAACTACTAAGGTATCAAAAGTACAAAGGACAATCTACTTGATTGTGCACCCAGCTACAATTACAAAGCTACAAAACGTACAAAAAAACTAGTCCAATTATATGGCGAGCCATACACAACTCACCAATAAACTTCCCATCTTGGCAATCTTAAACACTAACGAATCACTAAAATATAGTGAATCATGTTTCATTTAAAAACTAAAAGCACTGTGCCAGTATTACATTCTAATCAAGAAGTCCCACTCCATCGTGCTTTACAGATGTCAATTGTGCGGTCTAGCAGAACATGAAGCTGATGTGTTGTCGCCAACAAGCTACATAGTAAATATAGAGAGGTTGACAAAGTGATATATATCTTTTAGCGGAAGTCATTGGCAAACTGTTCCGCCATTTTCATTTCAGTCAAAACATTGTCAGCTGATGCTTATTGTCGTATTATTACTACAGTGAATGAGATGTGATAAGTGTTTGAATATTAATATAGTGTTACGTAGATATACATCCACGCCTGTTTATTTTTCACAACATTGTGCCTTTTCTGTAAGTGTTTGAAACATAATCGTGTGATGTGATTTGACACAATCCCGACGAAATACTAAGCCCGGTCCGATATATTTCAATAAACTTAATAAACAGTAAGTAGCAATACATAGAAATATGAGCGGAATAAAAGTTACTGCAGGCTTATATGTGTGCATGTTAACCGCCATCTTTTGAGTTTTTATGACAACAAAAAAGCAACACGAGTTGCGTGCTTGAATTTAATGTGCCTTTTATGTTTGACTGGTTGTTTCTATGTTATAATATTTATTCCAACTGAGGCCTTCCTTTTAAAGAAATAACCCAACAAATATCAATAACAAAAGAATAAATATTACAGTTCCTTTCCTCGCAGTTGTAACAGTGTAAAACACAGTTGCTGCAAAATATTGACGTGCATTATGTGTGATGCGCTATGTTGTGGAAAACCTATATGTTAATTAAAAACAACTGTAAGAACTATCGTCAACTGAGGCATTATTAAGGCCTCATAAAGCTGACCTAAATCATATTAAGGGCCTAAACTGTGAATATTCGTACTGAATTGTTTTTGAAATAGGCCTATGTCAATTCCCCTGATCAGGGATATTGTGGGGTAAAAAGAGTGGAAAATATGAAATTTATAATAAAATTTACACATGGAAATACATGAATTTCCAAAAACATAACCAAGCCAATAAAAACACCCAAATTTATAATAGGGAGGGCAATGAAGATCAGGGAAATTGTGGGGTAAAACGGTGGAAAATGTGTACTTCATAATAATATTTACACATGGAAATACATGAATTGCCAAAAAGACATAACCAAAATAATACAAACACCTAAATTGATAGTGGGGAGGGCAATGAATATCATAGAAATTGTCGGGTAAAACGGGTGGAAAATGTGTATTTCTTAATAATATTTACACAAGGAAATACATGAATTGCCAAAAAGACATAACCAAACCAATACAAATATCCAAATTTATAGTGGGGAGGGTAACAAAGATCAGGGAAATCGTGGGGTGAAAAATACTTAATATGTACACTTTCATTATAAACTTTTACCCCTCAATTTTCCTCCAGTACATAGCCCACCCCATCGGGTGAAATATTGATGTGCCTCATAAAATTTGTGTTTTGTATTAATAATAGAGTGGATTTATACCATTTTCTGGATTTTTTTTTTCAAAAAAAGCTTCTCTGCCTTACATTACCTCGACGATATGTTTACATTTACCAGAACCTGCTCTCCATGAGCGCCCACCAAATATAATTTCCACATCTGTCTCAATACACGAAAATAATAATTTCGATTACGAAGTCCATCCACCAACTTTGTGGTTTGATGCCAGACCGCTTATTTGCATTGCAGTTTCGAGCCAAAACACCACAACCCATTGCACCTTTAATATTTCCGAGCACTGAATTAAACGGATACATAAATCGCTTACATGCTCCAATGCATAGGCTTATAAACTGCAATCTCAAACATGCAGGCTGGTTTGATATTAACATAATTCTTCACAAAAATAACATTCACAACACTACACTATACATTTTCCCAGCAGTTTGTTTTATGCCATCTTTAACCTTGCAAGGCATAATCCGCGAATTACACTTTATTTCCAGCCAGCAAGTGCATGAAAATGTCCAATTGTATTTAATTTGTCGATTATTTTGGGTATGTATGCGTGATATTCCTTACTGTTACACCCTACCACGGGCCTTTGTTTTGACTGAAATGAAAATTGCGGACAGAGGTTCAAGTGGCCTCAGTCTGGAAATACTTCCGCTACTCTATGTTTAATATGCAGCTCGTTTGTTGTCGCCGAGGTAGCGTTCGTAAGAAGTGCCAAGGTAGAGTGTCAGAGGGCTAACAGCTCACGGCCCAGCTAACTTCAGATCCCTTCCATGCTTACCATGTGACGCACCACAAGGGGGGGAGGGGAGTGGGGAAAGGCAAAGAGTAGGGATTCGGAACGGAGTGGCGAGAAGCAGAACTATCGGCGCTGCAGGTGGTAAAATGCTATATTAAATATCGCGACTGCGTGGCAGCGCCATCAGAATATTTGTTCAGAATGTAAACACAACCACCATATTGGTGTGAGGCTCATTAGGTTTGTTTTGTTACACATTCTTAGACAGAGGCTCTATCTGGACTCTTCTAACATCATTGGTAATGTCTATGTGTGTTTTTCTTTTTCAGCAATTTTAAAGACTCAAATTAAAAGTTTATGAAACACATACCAATTTATTAACACATAATTTTTATTCAATTATCATGCATGGGGTGCATTTTGATATGTATTTGCTTGAGTCCTGTGTTTCACACCATCCATTTCAATATTTTATCAAGGGACATTTTTGTTCTAGCGGGTTTCGGTCACCAGGTACCATCGGCGACAAGCCATCCTTTTCAGTCTTGGAATCTTGGGTGTCAGGGCAGGCCGCATCTCGTGCAGCTCGGAGGTGAAGCATCTTAGTACTTACCACTTAACAGCAATATACTTGTAATCTGTATGGAACACTTTTATTCTTTCATTGTGCACCTCCGAGTATACCTCCCTTCTGGAGGAGACACATGGCCCCTCCGGTATAATGTTACTTAATTATTTGTCACCGCATCCTTAGACATGTTTGTGCAGCTTCTGCCAATGCAGGGCCTTGTACCGCCTGCCCACTTCACTTCTGTATCATGTACCATCACATCTGAGATGCTGAATGTTAACTATTATTATTTAACTTACATGTATGTGTACCTTCATTCTTGCTGTCTGGGGAGTTTAAGTGTGTCGAATCTTGTACTCGCCAAATACCTGCCACATGCTCTGCAATCACGTAGTTCAGTGAGTGTTCTGTGAATATTTTATTGAAGTGTTATGTCAGTGTAGGTAAGATGTGCTGGGAAGCCACAATATCTCAGCTCAAGTGTGTAAGTAACATCACCGATTCAGCCACCAGCCTTCACTTGTCTATGCAATATCATTAAGGTGCGGGATTACGGGGTCATTTAACCAGGGGTTTTCGACCACAGCCCAAAAAAAAGGAGTATCATACTCTTTCCGACTTACATTGTGTGTTATAAAACCATACATACCTATACTTGTTTAACAAACATCATTTTATAATAGATTGGTGGTGATTTTTAGACAAACACTTAGAATTCTGACAGTGGACCAATTAATTTTAACGTAACAAACTAACATACTACCATTCCAAAATTTTAACATTAACATATTAAAATCAAGTTAAATTAAATAATTACTTTAACATATAAAATGTTTTCTGTAACAATGTAAAAATTGTCAAATAAGATAAAAATATCCTAAATCACATTAGAACATTAATATTTAAAAAACATATTAACAAAATTACACAAAAATACATTAAAATTATTAAAACACTTTAAAAGTTTTCACGTGTTATTGATGCATGCCAGGCATTATTTGCAAAGAGAGTACCAAATCGCACTTATGCGGAAATTGCCACATGTAATTCCCACAGGGAATAATTTCAAATGCTACAGTGATCTCAGAGTTCGGAAAATAAAACAAAAGATATAATATTTGTTTCTGCGTCAAATAATGACAAAATATTTGACATACCAATAAATACCAATTCCATTGAATATGATCACAGTAATTGCATAGAATATCATATTGATAATATTACCAGAACAGACGATAATGTAACTGAGAAATCGTTAGGCAATATTAATCCTCAACTACCACCTCATCAAATGAAACAAATGCAGTTGTTATTGGAAGAATAAGGTGATAATTTTGTTAATTCGATTCATGAATTGACAGAAACGAATGCATATGAAATAAAGCTCGAATTAAATACGGATAAGCCAATCCACACTCATCTGTATAGGATAAATCCCAAATCGCGAGAAGATGTTTTAATTCAAACACAGCAGATGCTAGACTCGCGAATTATCACCCCTTCGGAATCATCTTATGCTGCTCCGAGTCTAGTTATCCCCAAACGGCAGGAGGGATCAGAATTCTTACATATTTTCGATTGCTAAATCAACACTTAGCCAAGTTACAATACCCAATTCCTACAACGGAAGACATTATCATCACGTTACAGAATTCCAAGTATATTACTTCCATAGATATGTTTAGGGGATTTTACGCCATACCAGTATGTAAGGAAGACAGACACAAGCTAGCATTTAGCGTGGACGGCATCGGACTCTTCGAGTTCGCTTGTATACCTATGGGCCTCGCCACGAGTCCTAATTACTTCCAAAACTTTGTAGACATAATGTTAGGACAGTTGTGATGGAATACTGCATTGGCTTGTATCGATGATATTTTTATTATCAGGAATACATTCACTGAACATTTAGAAAACTCCGAAATGTTATGGAGCATTTGAGAAAATTTTATGTCTCAATCAATAGCAAGAAATGCAATTTTGCACACCACAAAATAAAAATTCTAGATCACTAAATAACATCCCAAGCAATACAAACTAACCCGGAAAAGATGATCATGATACAACAAATGGCCCAGCCCAAAAATGTTCAACAAACCCGGACATTTCTAGGGCTTACATCCTACTTAAGGTTGTACTTACTTAATTATGCCCAGATAGCGGAACTGCTAACGGAACTAACTAAGGAGACAACACCATTCAAATGGGGAGAAACTGAACAACTCACATTTCAAAGCTGAAAACAGCATTAACTAACACACCCATATTAGGTAAATTTGACGATAAACTGCTCACAATACTCGTGTGTGACGCGTCACAAACCGTCATAGGTGCAGTGCTATTCTACAGAAAAAGAGCTGTCATTAAGTATTTCGTCCTTTATTTTAAACAGTGCCTTTGCTGATGTAAATTCATTATAGGAACAGACAATGCAAGTTTATGACATTTGAAGTCCGTAGCTGAACATAATATAAGGATCCAGAAGATGGCCATCGCATAAACCCAATATGACTTCGAGGCAAAAATAGTAAAAGGTAGATTAAACACACTTGCAGATGCTTTGAGTCGCATGCCTACAGTGGGAGTAGCTGACACTACGCCCATTACTGTCAACACTGTAATTTACCAGATAAAATGTCAGTTCTTGCAAGGTCCATCATTTTACACAGCATTAGCTGAATCACTACTACAAGATCCTATGAAAGATACCGAAATATAAAACACTATATCCAAAGATATCACCAACAACTGGGCCGACATTAAATAATTTATCAAACAGGATTTCCACGCTACAGACAAGACACGAGTCGCAAAATTAATCACTAACGAAGAATATTTGCCTATGTAGGTAGTTGCAAAAATGGTCACCACTATTTATAATGTCAATGTGGAAATTATTAAGCAAAACGTTCCAAATAAAATCTCTACATCATGTCTTGTTCCTAGATTGCATTGTTGTATACTTATCACTTACAGCAATAATGAGAACGTTTCCTACCTACCAGTATATATCCATGAGCAGGAATATATCAAAGTCGACGACGACACTCACTTATTATTACTACCTCTGATTGATCACCCAATGCCGCCATTTTTAGCTGAATATGCAAATGATCCCCATATTCAACAATTAAAGATAGGTCTAACAGACACTGACAACACTACACCCAAATAACACCAACTTGCTAGACGATACACCATTTCTGGAAATGGTGAAATCTATATGAAATAGCATACGCCCTTGGGAGAACGTAAAATTGGCACTTGTACCCAAGTATTATGTCCCTGAGATTATCACGGCTCACCACGACACCCTGTTAGGTGGGGGCATTTTGGAAAGTTCAAAACATAAGAAAAAATTAAAACTACTTACTACAGGGATACAATGAATAAAGATGTAAAAGAGTATGCCAAGAGCTGTCCCACATGTCAGTGTATTAAAGTGCCTAATCAGAAGCCCATAGGTTAGATTACACCCATCCCATCACACATATCATCCAGTCATGGGGTCTTGATGCAAAAGGGCCTCTACAGATGTCAGTCCCAGGTAATAAAAATGTATTAGTCATGACCGAGTTTGCAACTCGCTACGCCTTCGCCCATTTAATAAAATCGATTGGAGCATCAATGTATACTAATTTTCTTAAACATATAATTTTATAATTTGGTTGCCCGAAATATCCTTACTGACAGAGTTACAAATTAAAAAATTACAAACCACGTTGTGTAATCCAGCTTGCAATGGTTTGACCGAGCAAGTTAATAAGATTTTGTCCCAACACCTCACTTCATGGGCCAGCAACGATCTGGCGCACTGGGATGGGTACGTCCCATATATAATTTTCAAATATAATACGACCGTAAAGCGAAGTTCAAAGTTCACCCCTTTCTTCCTTTTGCATGGGGTTAAAGATATCCAACCTTCTCATGCCATTAGTCATTTGTTCCCCCCACCCCCGCAAACAACTGGTGCGAATGTCTTAGACAAATACGTGAGCAAGCACGTGTCAATTTAGTTGCCTCCCAGCAACAAAAAAAAATGACCATTTGACACCAAACAACGCCCTAAACAATTGTAAGTAGGCCAATTTGTGTGGGTCAAAACACATGCCCGACATAAGGCGTTCTTATTTATATACCAAGGTCCCTACAGAATCGTCGATGTACTCTGTCCCTCTGCAATTGCAATGGAGATATGTAGGAGAGGCGTGAATAAGATAGAGACAGTAAGTATGGGAAATGAAAAAATTACCAATGTACGACAGTAACACCCCTCCTTTAGTTACAGGGAGAGGGGTTTTTTAACGAAGGATATTCCAGTTTCGAAATGTACCAGGCTGCCCACTGTGTCCTGCAGGGGCGTATTCTCCATGAATGCAATGCATGTTGTGCATTCTTTAATAAAACTCAAACACGAACATACAACCATATACTTCCCACTTTTTGTTTCCTCGCTACACGTGGGACTGAGTTGCACGCCTCAAGCTAATAGTTACTAAAAAAAAATCGCGGCAAGGCGCTGATGGGAGTCACGCACAGTGCGTGTTTCGGTAATCGATTGTAATAATTCCCTGAAACGCCGAGGCATAGTGCTGTGGTATTCTCAACCCTCGTTCAACTTATGTGACGCCACAACAAGTTTGCACGAAATGTAGCAAATGCATGCACAAGGTGACATTGCATTCAGAGTGCTAGCAAGAGAGTTTATATCTTTTTATTCAATTTTTAGTGATTGATTGTTTGCGTGTTCTACTGTTACATTTGAATTCGTATTTTTAATTTAATCAGTAGTTTCGCAAGAAGAATGGTTACTGTTAAAGTGACATTGTAATAAGTTTATTTAATAAATCGTTTCTGTTAATGGTAGGGTAAATGTTACAATGGAAATAATTCTAGAAAACATAAAACTTAAAAGTAAATTATGTTTTGTGAACATTCAGAAGTAATTTTAAAGTACTTTTTAATACAGTTTTTAAAGAGACAAATGTTGACATTTTTAACAGATTTTAAATTATTCTTGTTAATAAGAACAAATGTAACTTAGCCTTAGCCCTAATTTAAGTGATTTACTACTATCGAATTGAATTGTTTTGTGAATTTAGGGTGTTTAAAGGAATTTTTTACTTTTAAATTTTAAATTATTTGATTTGACCAGTGAATCTTACTATTTGACACTTGGATTTATGTTTTTCCTTTATCTCATTTGGAACATTATAAATGTTTTTTTTTAATTGGCTACAATAGTTTTTTTTTTTTAATTAATGCCCACACTAATACTACATGATACCCTAGGGATTAATTTTTTTTTTCTTCATCTTACACCATGAAGTATCTTGTCAATGATTTTCTTAATTTAAAGTGTCACTTATGATTTTATTTAGGGTATAATTATGTTCAGTGATGTGTATCGAGGTATTTGAGTGCGGCGATGTATATATTTTTGTATTACTCCAATACTTCAATTTTCTTCAGGATTGACGGTGTACAGTTCTCTTACACTTTACTTACACCTACATGAGGGTATTACCTAAATCTGGAGAAGCTTTTGAGATCAAAGTAACCCAGATGAAGGTGAGAGTGAGAGAAAAAGGGTACTAAAGAACTAAAGACATTTCGAGCAACCTTTTATTTTTACTTTGTTATTTATTAACATTTAATTTCTTTGTGCAAAGCAAAGTGCCAAAGTAAGTTTCGTGTTGCAGGCCTTGCCAAAAATTTCAGGATACGCCCCTGGTGTCCTGCTACTTTTACTGAGCCTCGCAGTGATGGCGAAGGCAGAGCCGTTGTACAAGACACACGACGGTGTCTCCTTCTCCAAGCTGATGCCACAGAGCCAGTAAGCAGCAACGAGGCCACTACGATTTCCGCTACTATTGCGTGATCACAGAACATTGGCCAATACAGAAGAAAGCGAACGGCGATATTCGATAACGATGCATTTCTGTAATTATTAAAGAATTGTAATTTATGTGTTATTTAATTGCAATACGTGCCCCCCTTTTTTTCTTTTGTTGCAGCGCCAGCAGCCGGGCGTGGGGACAACTATCTAGACAATAGGCGGCCACGGTAAAAGTGGTACTACCAGGGGGGGCCAACACCAACAGTTGTTTTTATTAGTTCTTTTTTTTTTAACATATCCAATTCAGTGGTTCCGAGGCAGTCGTTTTGAGGCGACACAGCTATCCCTCACTGAAGGTATGTCCTTCTACTCTATTAATGACACAATTAACAAAGACTGGAAAATTTTGCATGTTAACTTGCCCACAGTACAGTTTGTGTCCAATCAGAATAATGTGTTGACCAACCATGTATTCTCACTCATGTCTCAAGATCATTTTAATTACGCCAGTTCTTCACTTATTATGGTGTTACTAGTAGAAATAAGTTTGCTTTACTATAAATTTATCAGGATATCCATTTGGAAAAAGCCGTATCTGTTAATGGTAACCACAGTTCCACAGTTAAGAGTCAGTTAACAACCACTAAACACTTAGGGAATATTTTCAGCACATGATGTAACACAGATATGGCCAGCTACCACGTCAGGACTAAAAGAATTTCACGGGCTACAAAGTGATTTCCAACCGGCAAGGTGTTCACTGCGATGACAGCGCGTTCTCTATGGTGATCCAGTAAAACGAGTTGTTCACAGTAAACAGTCAGCACTATGCACAATAGGTGTCGCCAGCAACTAGTACTGCTGGAATTTGCTTTATATTTAAGGGCTAGAGCGCATTACAGGCGGGAAACCACTGCGCATCATCAACATAATAAAACGTTAACTTAATATTGAATTAAAAATTATCAGGCCTGTGTATATATGTAAGTATAGTTTTCCAGTTTATTAACCCGCAAAATAAGTATGGCCAAACAGTGTTGGCTTACAAGTGTAAATTTTCACGTTCATTTTTATAATATTGATACTTAAACTACTTTAACAATGTTTTAATAACGCGGATACGTTAACTGTTACGTTCCTAAGATCAAAATAATTTTTAATAGCGCTGTGGCGGAGTGTATATCGTAAAAACGTGCTCGTAAAACCCTTTTTCAAATACCTTTGCGCTCGGCACGGAGGATTTTTCTACTGTTAATTACGAGGTATTTTAAATATTTTACGTGAAACCATAGTGGCTTACTATTACAGTGCTGGCACATACATATAAAATTGTTCAAGAAATGTAATAACATGTTGATTTTTTTTCATGTCTACACCTAGACTAAATGAATGAAGATAGAGACTATTCACGGTAAAGTGTGCTCATTTGAGGAAGACATTCTTTCGGCCATATTGTATCCTTTAACCACATTTCTAAAAATATTTTGCCAGGCAAGTATTAAACAGAGTGTGTATATTCCACCGCACTCGGAAGTTAACGTCTAAGGCTAAAATAAAACACATTTATAGACTACTACTCCAAAAGAGGGCTTTCAAAAGTGCTAACTTTAACATAAATAACCTACAACATTTTTCAGAATAGCTTATGTGTTAAACTAAGGCCCAAACAGGTAGCTCAGAGCTACATAAGAAATTTGATTTTGTGGAATTAGATATTTTATAAAATGTCGAAGTATAGGCAAAGGAAGTGTCGAACCATATAGCCGTATGTCAACTCGTAGTAATTAATGTATACAAAGGCATAATTAGTTTCGTAAGTGAAATATATTTTTCAAATGTGGTAATACTAATAGCGAAATAAGTACAACAGAAACGTTTTTAAGTTCCCTAAGGTTCAAAACACATTCTGTATATAATAATATTTGAGTTATCACTTAATGATAAAACATATAATTTTTGGAAAACAAAAATAAAATACTTATATAATTCAAGTAGTAATTGTGTAACAAACAAAATTCTTAATCAAGTGCTCTGTCTCTTTACAAAATGTGAACGATATTTTAATCTCACGACTGACTGCGCCCTAGGGGAACCAGTAAAATAAGTGCGCGATGGACACTGATTAATTATATACCCTGCTGGCTTCCGAGGACAGGAGAGACCTCCTTCAGTGGCACCTCGCAACTCCTATTGATGGTATCTGGTTCAACCCTCTGCCGCTGAGCCGCCCGACTGTTCTTCGACCCGACCTCACTCAATACCTTCCAATCTTCAGATAGTCCACGATGGTGTTTTGCGTGTTTTGTGTCTTTATCTTTTCTGCACGAGAGTCCAGGGTGATACGACCTCGGTGGGCCAGCCCAGCTGTTTGCAAAACATCCCCCACCAGGGAAGGTGTTAAGGCCGGGTGTATTTTGGGAAAAATATTGTATAAACAATTCTATTCAAAATATATATGTTGTGATACCAATATATCACATTTAAAAGGTAAACATATACATGTGGAAACAAATATATATACTTTGTATAATATTAAAGTGTTTAAAGTTGCAAACAAATAATGTAGAAAGAACAAAATAAAATAAACATTACAATGACTCATGGCTTTTGCTTTCTGATACATCACTCGAATATGTTATGATATATTTTCTCATTTTCTGCTCAAACAAGGGTCTTAGCTTTTATCGGTTTTCTTGTTATGCAGACTGTTTATGTCCAACTTGCCACGTCCTTGGAGGCAAGGGCGTAGCATCTTATTTATTCTGGCCCAGAAATATTTTCAAGACAGCATGTTTTATCAAAATAAAGATTTATATATTATGTATTTTGCCGACAAACTGTTAAAAAGTGTTGTGAATAGGCATGCTGTTAGCTAGCCATTAATATATTGACGTCTTTTGAGGCATAGTGTTAGCCATTAGGATAAAGATATCTGCCCACTGTATTATTTATGGTAACAGATTGATATCACCTCAATTATGTCGGCATGATATTGTTCAATGTCCTTCCTTAGCCCCAGACAGAAAAACATATATATAATCCTAGCTACAGTTTTATCCTGACCGATATGTCCACCAATATAGGTGTTATGGTAATATTGGAATATAGGACCTCACAAAACCTGAAGTACAAAAATAAATAAATTTGTGCATTTTAGGATCTACATAACCAATTAAACTTTTTCGAACTTCATATTAACCACCTTTTCCTGCGTCAATATTTGCTTTTATGTCCCTACATTCTGGGTCTACTCCCTGATGATGTGATTTCAAGTATGCTTGTGGGAAGTCCTGAAGTACATGGACCTGATGTCCACCCACCTTTTGAACCATAGAAAACTCTTTATCAGTTTGGGCTGTAACATGAACAATTGGCTTTTGAATTTCACTATTTACAGTTTAAACCTGAACTGTTTCCTTATGAATGACAGATGCAGATGAGGGGAGATCTACATGAAATTTATCAGGGTCTAACATTCTACTGAGAGCATCAGCTACACCATTATCAATACCTTTACATGTTTAATTGAAAACTTAAAGCATGTAAGTCTAAAAAGCCATCCAGCTAGATAAAAACCAACTCAAAGCTTTGTTTCCATGTGATGTTAGTATTCAGGACTCTCCAAATAGTCTTAAAACTTTTCCATTTCGAATATGGCAGTTAACAATTCCTTTTCATAGGTTGAAAACTACTGCTCGGAAGGAGTCAGAAGCTTCTCGCATGACACAGAAGCAAGACTATCCCAATCTTTTGCACAAAATTGCATCGACTGCCTTAGCTGGCATCGACCTGGAGTACAAAATGGTGTTCAAAATGAGGCAGTTGGAGGACATGAGGTGTGACTAGTTTTTCCTTTAATGAACAAAAAGCTTTATTTTGCTCTTCCCCCAAATTAAATCCACTTCTCTTCTTTCTATAACATTTAAAGGCTCGGATATATCTGCAAAATTTTCAATCAATTTAGAGTAAAAGCCTACCATACATATAAAATGACGTACCCCCAACAAATTCTATGTGACAGGGAAATTTACGAGTTGCCTGATCTTATCGGAATCCATTAACAACTTTCCCTCAGATATAATAAATCGAAGATACCTCACGTACGTCTTGGCCCACATGACTTTCTCTAGATTCACTGTTAACCCTGCTCCTGTAGGGCAACCAAAAAGAGGCATAGGTGTTTTACATGGTCTTCAAAAGTCTCACCGTATACACATACATCACCGATATAGGTAAAGAGAAAATCATACTGGTATTTACCCAACACAGTAAAAAGCACATATGACATCCAAGCAAAAAATTTTCCCACAAATTTACAATTTTCTCTCGCGAATCGCACGATGGTGTGCGCGGGATGTAAAATCACAATGCTGAATGCCAAAGAAGTTATTCATTCCTCGACGAACATAAACACATTTCTCATCGAGCACGACATCCGGAATTCGGCGATACGGTGCGAAAAATATGGGGATGGCGAAATAAACTAGTGTACAACAGGGGCTTGATTTACTGGTGCCAACATCGAATGGAGGACAGAACTAAATGCAATGTTAAAGTGTCGGTGAGGCAGGGTAGTTTCGTGGGCGATTCAAACTTGTTTCCCGGCAATATAGTCGAATTGTGTTTAGTGTGGTGCCTTTTCAAATACCATCGACAGCAGAATATAGCAAACGAACTTTTGTAATTAGGGAAGACGGTAGTTGCCTGGTCGAGTTTCTGCCATCAAGTTTGCATAGACTGGGTGCTGACATACAGGCAACACATTGGCGGACCGAGCAAAGTGGTCGAGATCGACGAATACAAGCTGGGCAAGTGCAAGAACTGTAAAGGACGAAAAGTTCACGGCCAGTGGGTTTTCGGGGGAGTGTAGAGAGACGATCCGACGAAATTCTTCCTGGTGCCTGTGGAGAAGAGGAACATTGCGAACCTGATCGAAATCATTAGCGAGGGGATCGCGCCGGGCACGACGATAATTTCAGACTGTTGGCACAGTTACAGCAACTTGGACATTCATGGCTACAATCACATGCAGGAGAATCTCATGAGGGAATTCGTGTGCAGAGAAAAGAGCAGAATGGTAAACACCCTAAACATGCTGAAGATGGAGAGGGGCGAGATGTTGAGGGTGCACACGCCAAACATCGAGCGGAGTTAGTGTTCTGTGAGATACAGCAATTTCTGCTTCGGCCGACAGAAAAAATCTTGGGTCGGCTACTTGCCAGAGTACATCTGGAAAAAGAATCGTCAGTATGGCGAACGACTGCACTATTTGTTGATTCACGCCGCCGACATGCACCAGCGGAATCACGCAAAGGAGATGGCGGCGAAGGCTTTTCAATTTTTGACAGGTATCAGTTTGCCATTATTGTCAATTCAATTTTACAGGCATGAGCGAGATCGAGTTGCCGTTGCTGTTGCCGTTTAAAATTAAAAGTTTGAATGACGTGTCGTTTGTCTCAGTTTAAAATTAAGGTTTGAATGACATGCTGTTTAATGCAATTTTAAATTAAATGTCTGATTGATGTGTTGTTTGTTGCAGTTTAAAATTAAAGTGTGAATGGCTTGTTGTTTGTTTCAGTTTAAAATTAAAGTTTGAATAGCTTGTTGTTTGTTTCAGTTTAAAATTAAAGAGTGAATTGCATGTTGTTTGTTATGGATTTAAAAAACCCTTTATTCGCTATCCGGAAAAAGCATAACACGGTCATGTCTGTCATGACCGGTCCGGCCGGTGGAGGAAGCCACAGATGCAATTGCATCCGCTGCTGCATTTATGGACTTTTGGCCTGCCAGTTTTGAGTGTTGGGATAAATTATATAAAAAAAGCAATGACATAAATAAAAAATTTAAATTTAAATCGTTAAATTTATAAAAAATATTGCATTTTTAAAGTTTTACCATTTTGGGTAAACCCTTTAGTGATGGCATATATAAAGCATTAAAATATTAATTGGTTAAATATATTCAAAAAATATTGAATTTCAAATGTTTCACCTTTTTGGATAAACTCTTTACTGAAGGCGAATATACAAAACATTAAAACCTAAATTGTTAAATTTAGAAGAAAAAAAATGCATTTTTAAAGGTCCACAGTTTTGGCACCCCATTTTAGTCATTCTGTATATACAAAACATTGTATATTAAATATATAATTAAATGAATTTAAAATATATAATTTTAAAAGGATCACAGTTTTGGGTACAGCCTTTAGTGATGCCATACATATAAAATTGAATTTTAAAAATCCACTGATTTAGCATACCCTTTAGTGATGGCGTATATACAAAACATTAAAAAATAAATGGTTAAATTTAAAAAATAATAATATTATTAATAAATATTCTCCTTTAAAAAAATTATGCATCATGAATTGCGTGTATTCGAGTGGGTATGATAAAAGGGCATAAAAATTAAATTGTTAGATACACGATAAAGAATTTTTAGCAGTAGTTTACTTTTCGGACCTGTATATGCCATGGGAAACAAATGGGGTCTTTTATCATATTTTCAGTTTTCTGTTTGGATACGCCATAGGAAATAATTGGGCATAGGTCGAAATTTCCTGCCGACTCGGCTCGATATACAAGTTGGAACAAATGGGGCATGGCACCAATTCCCCTCCTTCCGACTTGGATACACGATGTCGTCATTTACGGTCCTGTGCATTTGGTCACCTGGATAAGCAAAGGGAAACTTTTGGTAAAAACCAGGTTTCTCAAGGTGGGTTGGATACACAGGGAGAAACTTTGCATTTTATTTGGGCCTTTTCCGGGTTGTGGTTGGATACATAATTGGCTGTTTTTTGGCTCGACTTTTTGTATAATTGGATATGCAATACAGTGGTTTTTGAGCGATTTGGATATGCAATATGGAACAATCACGAATCTGTGTTTATTTTTTAACACTATCAATCACCAATGCAACTAAATGCTAAGGAACACAGGGTCATTTAGCCCAGGCTTTTCGACCATGGCCCACAGAGGGGAAATAATACCTTTCTGACATGCGCCGTGCATTACCAACACTTACAATTAGTTACACATTAAAACTAGATAGATTGGAGAGCATTTTACAAAAATGAAGTTGTCATTAAAAATGCCAAAGATGCACACATTTAAAAATTATTTTTAAATATTTAAATAAACATTATGACATTGCTCCAACCTAAAGATCCTTAAATTATTCATCCAAAAACCACAACACAAAACATTGTATTAATTTAAAACAAAAAAAAAGGTAATTTTACATTACTCTGCATAAAGTTTACACAATCATTAACATATTAAAACAACAAAACAATTAAAACCTTACATTTCTAAACAAAAACAAAAGAGAAACCAAAATTTACTTGTTTAAAATTCCTTACTTTCTATCTTACAATCATTATATGACTAATCTAAACCAATCGACGCTACTTGTCAATAATAGAATATAACACATAATATTATCCAATAATAAAATTTAGATAAAACCACTACCCTTACAATTAATAAAATTTAAATTTAATTTTGTCGGAAACAATAAGACTAACCTCTGGGCAATACTTAATTAAAACTATAAATATTAAACTATACAACACATTAACATTTTTAAACCATTAAAATGTACATATAATTAACAAACATATTAAACTCATTTTACATAGAATTATCATTAAACATAATAAATCTTAACAATTAAAACTCAACCACTTCAATATATATGTGGTTAAATACATCCTAAAATCATTTAATAAAATCGTCTTAAAAAGCACAACTAAAACCTATCCTTAAAACTAAACCACATTGGACCGAGCTGAAAACTAACTAAAAACTTCTTAAATTCTTATCTTACCATCCATAAAATCGGCAATCAAGACATTCAAACTCAATCTCCTGGACAAATATTTTGAACAAATTCCTATTCCTTCTAATATTTTTATTATTTACTTAGCAACTACTCACTCACCCCCAAAGTGACCGGAACAACCCCTCTGTACCTCTCTCCATCAAATCTCTTTCCAACCTCCTCTTCCAGAATCTGGTATTTCTCAGTCTTCTCTAGATCAGCTTCTGACAATTTATTACCTTTTTCATACCTTACCGACACTTCTACAACGAACACCTCCATATTTCTTGCTAGAACTAAGTCGGATTTATATTTATTCCTAGCCACTTCAAGGGTGGATTCCTCTGCTACAATTCCTTCCTTTTTCTGCTCGGTCCATTCTTGGGCTAAAATATTACACATCTCATTGTGTCTGCTGATTTGCGAATCCTTGGAATAAAAGCATGCACCTAAAATATGCCCTGTTGTCTCTGGAATGTTACCACACTGCCTACTATTCACCTTACATCATTTATAATGAGCCAGAGTAACCTTATTATTCATCTGGCCAGTTATCAACTTTATAGGCTCTGTGAACCTCAAGGCCCCCAGGGACACCGGTTCATATATCCATATTCCTGAGTAACCTCGGTATCTCACCTTGCATGCTCTGCTGCTCCCACTAAAGCCTTAACCTTTCCTTCAGATCCTTCTAATATCTATCAACTGCTTTTTCAATATCCCCTATGATCTGATCTTCAACCTGCTCATTTAAATTCAAACTCTTAAGATCCTTGTCCACTACCTTCCTTATATTCTGCTACTTATATGACCATTCCAGCAGTGGATCATCCACATTTTCCATTTTACCAAACAACCTACGCCTTGAAAGAGAGATGGTGTGCTGGTACTTCAAGAGCCCCAGCACACTGTCTCTCTTCGCCATGAACAAAACCCCATCAGATGTTTGCATCAGTATTTTCAATATCTTTATAACACCTCTTTTAACCAATCCAACCACTTAGTCTAAAAACCGTTTTGCTTACTCCTTGCAAAATCAAGGAGAATAGAAATCTCGGCATGCAATTTAACTGAATTAATTCCAAAAACTGGAAAGGCTTCAGTGGGGCCATAGATACTTTATCTAACTCCTCTTCAATTCGTTTTAAGAACTTATGGTCTTTCCCATCATCAAATCTGTGTGTTATGCCTAGATATTCCAAATGCTCTGCACCTTTCTTGGTGAGTAGCCGAGACTCACCGAGGATAAACTTTGTCGGGTTTACCTGAGCAGATTCCCCCCGGATGTTAGCTGGCGCCCATTTAATATTGTTATTTGTACTCGAGGCCCTGTGACTGTATAGCGCTGAATCGGCACACCCGTACTTGGGCTTCACCAATCTGATCCCCGCTAGTCATAAAAATTTACGAAATATTTGTAAATAATTTTATTTTGTGCAGTTTGAAGGGTGTGCATCATATTAGAGACGTCAATATGACAATTTAAATAATTTTTTATATTGTTTTCATAAAAGTGCTCACTGCTAGTCCTGAAGTTCCATTATTATTGTGATTCTAAAGGACTAAGCACTATTTCATATTAATGCAGGATGGCCGAGATCCACGTGACCACGTGGTTGGAACTTTCCACCTTCACTACTACATGAGTTTAAGTGGAACTATGGCACATTCCTTTATTGGGTGCTACTTTATTATTGGGCTAATTTTACGATGTGTAGCACGGCAATTTACACATGGTAATAAAAGTTACTCCTTGGGCCATTAATAGACATTGCACTGAATCACTTAATGGTAGAGCTGGTGATGGCCTCTGGCAGTGCATTGAATGGCCAGCCCTCTACTGTAGGAAGTTCTTACCTGGACCACTAGATAGTGAGCACAGGTCAACAAGAGCTAGACTGTTATCTGCAGATGGCGTCAATACATATGACTATTGCAGAATATAAAAAAACTTTGTACACACTGAATGCTGGATGATGAACACACTAAACTAACACATGGTGTTGCACATGTAAATAATAATAAAATTAATTAAGCAGGCTGTAAATAAACACACCTATAAACATAAAAATGCTGACGAACTACACCACACATACTCACTAGCAGAATACTCTTCATGCACTGCACTGCCCTCACGCAGGTGGTGAATGATTTTCTGGTGTATATGGGACGACTGGTCTCGAGGGTACATCACGGGTTACAAATCAAAGGGGTAAAGTAGTGTAAAAAAACTGTTATATATATTTTCGTGTGTGTCACAAAGTGACACATAACATTTGTAAACAAATGCAAGGTAGCAGTGCGTTTTATAAGGGTTTGCAGATTTTTACAAAACAATTTTCAAATAATTCATGAACAATTATTCTGCTCATGTTTAACAATTCATCACAACTAGCTATACAAAACATGTGAATGCAGTAGCTACCAAGATGCACCAGAAAAAAATGGTATTTATTTTGTTCGTGTTACTAAATATGCAAGATTTTTATATGCAAACTCAGTCATTAGTGCGCGCATGAGGGAAGATCCGCCCTTAAGGATCAGCAGCCATTGTCTGGAAAATTTAGTCAAAATGATTTTCGGCTAAACCAAACTATTAAATTCAGTTTGGAAACGAAACACCATTTTAGTGCATTGGACAAGGAAATGGTTTTCCAGAGCTGCCATTGTTAGCCAAGGACAGGATGCAAACAAAGCACTATTCCCCACCCGCATTCTTGGTCAGGGGGCTCAAGACACGACCTCAACTGGCCGCACTCAAGAGAAGTTACCACCCCCCCCCCCCCCCCCAATTCCCAGCGAAAAAAACACAAAGGAGCCCTTCCCTCATCAGATGGGTGTGCAAAGGGAAGTAGGTCAACGGCCGGGAGGTAAACGCTGCTGTCGCGATGACAGACGCGATGCTCCATGTGGCTGTGGTGATGCATGGAAGACAACTGAACTGGTTTACTACTAATTACAAACTAAACAGTCACTGTCTGAAGTGTGTGCACCCCATTACCAAATAAAATAAGTTCTGGGACTCCGAGTGCCCTTGCCACGAGTCGGAGAACACAAGATACCTTACACAAGGAATTGAACGAACAAGCTGCGATTGGATTAGTCGGGCATGGCACTGTACCTCTGCTGGCCAGAATGTACCACTATGCACAGTGTGTAATAGACTGCGAGTGGTCCATGGGAACGTCAACCCCATCAGTCAACACACGTGTAAGTGTGCAAGTGAATTGGAAAGTGAGCAATTTTCGAACAATCAAACTATTACAAAATTTTGCAATCGACAGAGTAAGAAAGGAATACAATGTGTAGACATCGGAAATGGGGCAATAGAATGTGTAATATGTAAGAAGCATTAACATTCCTAAAACCTTGTAGCAGATGAGCACACGTCCACAGACAGAGAGGGAAAAATCTTGTGCCAAGAATGTACACAGAAAATAATGCCAACCCCATGAAGATGCATAGATTTCCACTAAAGCTACGAAATAACCCCACGCCAGTGACACCAGAACATCTGTATGAGAGGACAAACAGGAATGTGACGTGTTCCAGAATTCCACATATCCCTTGTGCCTGTTTGTACCACCACAGACGCATCAACCACACAGCAACACCCAACCGATCGTCATTAGGTCGCAGTCCTGATCAGTGCATGTCGACAATAGCGGTGTGTTTGCACTTGTTTTGTCGCTCTGCAACCTGTGGGCTGCGGGGCCACCATATTTTTAATTTATTACAAGAATAAACTCTCATAATAAATTGATATGTGGCCCAAATGGGTGTTTCCCGTGAAGTCAGACCGTTAGACGCAACAGTCTTTGGAGGGAACACTGGGGTAAGTCGTTCCGTGTTATCCCAAGGCTTTTCAAGGTGTGCAATGTCGACGGGCCTTGTGACCGAATCCGGAGAGCGACGTGACTACAAGAGGTATCAAAATATGGGGGATAATATTCCCGGCATAAGTGCAAAGTGACAAGCGGCAACTATTGCACCATTGTTAACAAGGAAAGCTGCCCAGTTTGTCATAGAGAGATACACAAATCTCACGGAGGACAGGGCATAGTCCCGCCACTTTTCAGTGAAATCTGTGTGTTGTCACAGGAAATGAAATGCATACACATTTTTCCATTTTTCACCTTAACGACATATTACGACATATATGTGTTCATTATAAGGGTGTACATGTATACATTCAACGATAATCAGCCACATAAGGCATCATTTACCTTAATATCACCCTTCAAGTGTGGTGACATAAACGTGATATCACATTCTTAGCCATACCTGGGGATCCGAAATTCATGGGTATGTCACCGTGTTTTTAGTCACTAGCAATAATTATGTCAAGTGTTACTTTATTTAATCATGTTAGATGTGCAGTTACATTTTTTCATGTTTGCATTTTGGCGTCAGGCTCGCCAACGTTCGGCGAGGCCGCGGCCATGTTCTTTAGTCAGACTTCAGCACTCGGACTACCAGCAGGACAGGCTGTAAGCTCCCATGTACCCCCCTCGGCTCTTCAATTTAAGCTGTATAATTTTTCACCGCAATAGTAAGACTTAGTACAGCAACATTTAACTTCTTTTATATAGCCGAGAGGTGACTTTTCTTCATCCTGAGGTAACATTCCAGGATTTCACGCATTGGCACGCAAATTTCCACCGGCAGGTCCAGCGACCACCGGCAGGTCTGGAGTGCCGGGTCCACTTTTAAAAGGGTACCATTAATTTACAGTGACATTCTGTTTTCAGCAATAAAACTTTCACACATTGATGAGACGAGTTGTATTGCATCTACTCTCCTGAGTTCATCAGGTACTGATGCCTATAGCAGAATCATTATTAAATGTATTTAGTGTTATATGTTTGGCATTTATGGAGCCAGTCTCTCTTAAACAGTGTAAAATCAGTTTTAGTATCGGCGTGCGAAGTGGCCGACAACTTCGTCCCTTAGAAAGGGTTTTGATTGAAATCAACATAATTCAGATGGTAATTTCCGTAACTCACCTAAAAATTTACCGTGTATCCAGAGTTCGCTGCAGGCCATCGACCATACAACCCCATCACCAGTGTTCGTTCTACCGAACATGGCGCTGGCAAAATATCCAGTTTTTGTTCTACACCTGCTACCAGGTGGAACATAAAGATTACACATCACCTCTGGAGGCGCAGCATGTCAAGGGGCTGGCCCAACTCGGGCGAGTCGAATAACAGTCTACACCAGCAAGCCACTTTCCTTCTCATTAAGTGGCCAACCCAACTATAACTAATCAAACATCAGATTAAGGTGCAAGCCACATTCCAGGTGGCCAAGTAGCTGGCCCAACTCGGGCGAATAAAACAACAGTCTACACCAGCAAGCCAATTCCCTGCACGACAAGTGGCTTGTACAACACAACACATGGTCAACAGGCTATGCTACAATCAACAGTAAAGGTAAAAGTGCAACAAAAGGGCCTCACAATGAATACCAGAAGTCGTTGATGAGTAACCTGAGACCTTCAGACATATATAAAACAACACATTTACAATAACAAACAATGCAGTCAAATGCAGTCAACAGAGTCAACGGATGCTCAAAGCACTAACATTTCAAGCTGTCATTAATAACAGTGCTTTTTCTGATTTTTATTTGTTCATACTGTTCTTTGTACAATTTATTGTTGAACACTTGTCAGATTTGTTTACACTGTAGAGTCCATATGTGTAATGGCCACAGATGTACAGTAATCCGGGTGTGAGTTGCAACATGTCAACAGACGTATCGTGTCGGTTTGCATTTGTCAAAAAAAACCCACAGAGCTGGGTAGTTTCCTTGCAACGTTAGCTGACGTTTTAATGCTTGATAAAACACACTGGTTAGACGTGGCAATACGTGAAAGCATATTAGAACAACTGTAAGGCAAACAAAATGCTAGTCGGACCCACGCACTCGGCACTGCAAGTGTAAAAGGGCATATGTTATAGTGTACATGTACTCAACACTGCACAGCAGAAAGTCAGCAGCACAGCAGATGTGCCCATGTAAGTGCGACGGTCTTTTGTAAACAAAATCACGTGTCATTCACAAGAATTACACAATTAGTAATAATGTGTGCAGTGCTGGCACATCAGGCATCACTACAAGCAATTTAGGATGGTATTTACAGGCAATATTAGGCAGAGCAGTATATTTTCAAAACCAATCCATATTTTATTTTATTATTTCCGAAACCTTTTCGGAAAATTTTTGCAGCAGTTTTCCGAGTAATTTTTAAATCTTTTCAAAATAAACAATAAACTTTCGCAGTGTTTTTCCAATGAACATTTCAACACTTTTGGTTTAGTGGTCATTAAGAACAACTTTTAAAACATTTCAAAGCTCTTATGAAACATTTAGAGATTTTTCAAACTATTTCAAGAAGAATTTAGGAGAGCCAATTTTACAATTTTAAGGAGGCAGTATGCTATAAAAACACATGCATTCCGTGGACAGCTGAAATGAGCGATACCAGCAGGAAGCAAGGCACCAGGAGAAATGGTAAACCCTACACCCCCTCACCAGGTTGTGTCATTCTGAGGGTCTGCCCTCTGTCAACACAATGTTTGACCTTAAAGCCCGCATGCCACAATCCATGGCTGTAAGAAATAATGGCAGGAAACAAAATAAAACATTTTTGAATTTTTTTTTTTTTCAGTTTCAAAACTTTTTACAGAAAGTAAACAAAATTTTGCAGCCATTTTTTAGGCGTATTTTTCGAAACCTTCTAGAACTTTTGTGCGACAATGATCAAGAACATTTTTCAAAAGCCAACAGCAAACTTTCAAAAACTTTTCTAAGTCAGTTTCAGAGCATTCAGGAATTTTGCGCAGGAACATGTGAGCAGCTGTAGTCCGCGCAGCAGGAAGACAGGCAACCAGGCAGAGTGCGGGTGGAACAATCGATATTCCCCTTCCCCCCTTGTCGAGGAGTATTGAAGGTCAACTGTGCATGTGTCCCAGTGGACAAGACAACTGAGAGCCATGTGCGACCTTGAGCAAGCACAGGTTACTTTAGCCGCCCCAAACACACACAGAATGTGTTTCGAAATCAATGTATAACAGTTAATATGTAAACAGTGCAATTAATTCACATCAGTTTTCAACCTCACTAGCAACTTTTCAATATGTACTTGCAAAACGGAGTCAGAATGGGAATAGTTTTTAACAGCACTATTTTCAGCCATTTCTGGCCCAGCAGTAGAATTGAGCACTGCTTTCGGGACAAAGAAACGCAGTGCGATCCTTACCATATACTTTCCGACTGTGCAAAATCATATCCCCGAGTAAAATTGTCAACAAGCGAGCCAGAAACGTACAACACATTTACCAGCGCGTACTGGTGTGGTGAGTGCCGTGCAGGGAAGGGAGCGCTACCAGCACGTCCAAAGTAACGCTGAGGCTAAGGCCACGTGTGCGTGATTTCAAGCTGTGTTCGGCGTGAAATCATGACCAAAAAAGTGCCTGTAATCAACTGTGCCACACGTGCGTGTTTCCACATTTGGGCTCATGCGTATTTTCAAGCAGCATGGAACTGTGACTCAATCCAAACATGCTTGTTATCACACTGCGAGGATCTGCAACAATTTGTGCCTTGTAGTGTGTATTGGCAACATCGTCGATGTGCGGATCGTTAATTATGAACAGAACAGAATTAAAAATACATACGCATTATGTACAGCATTTGTTATTTATAGGCGGTGTCATCGTCTACATCAAAGAAAATACTGGGTCCATCCTATATTAAGTGAGAAATCAGTAAAGGAGAATTGTGTGTTCCAAAGAAATTTTTCGAATAGTACAGAATGTCCATCAGTTCATTTTAAATGCTACTGTTAATTGCGAAAGACATGATGAGAAAACAACACAGCAATGAGGGAATGGGTTAGTGGAAAATAGAAACTCGCAGTAACACTAAAATTATGTTCATTGTGCCATGTGTTAAATAAAATTGCCTATATGTAACGACATCAAACAAAACAGACATGAAAGTACAATAAAAATATGTTATAAAGAAACCACTAAAGAAAACAATGTAATGAAAGAGTCATCGTTCGATCTTCCATTACTTTTAATGGAATATGATTCCACGATTTGTGTCAATTGTATCAGTACAGCTTTAATGTTTTGGTTACTATTAATTTAATAAGTTCTTCATTGATTTCTTCTTCACCAAAAAGGATTGGTTTAATTAAAACATGCTCCAGTTATATTTATTTGATTTGTTTATGTTATTCGAAATGTAAGAAATTGAAAATCTATTTAATTTATTTTACTGTTTCCCTGGTCTTGTTAACTTGAGGAAGCAAATTATTTGATGTAAATTAAATAAATTTTGTTATGTCATATATGTCTATGTTGTGTCCAAAAATAAATTCTCCTTAATCATTTAATGAGTATTTAGTATTAAAAGATGCAAATATAATTTAAAGTTACCCAATGAAATAGTTGTTAGATATTTCTGTTTTATACATCTTTCTAAATATTGAGTTACGTACCGATTAGTCACACCAAACTGGAGTTCAGAGCACAATCAGTTTCATATATATTCCTGCTTGCGAGGTTATTGCCTCGTTGTTGAACTTAACCAAACAGCATGTAGTTGTTCAGCGAATATTTATCTACTTGTCTACTTTCTTCTTTCCATGTAATTGTTAATTTCACCCGTCGATAAGGGTAAGTTAAACTATTAGTGATTTTTTTTCAGTTGCATGTGATTTATGTGTGTGCCGAGCCACATTTTTTTTGTTCCTTGATATATCTTGTAGTGGTGCACATGTTGGAGTTTCGTTTGATGTGGCTTGACTGGACGATATGGGGTTGATTGGGGGTTACAAAGGCAGTGAACATAATTTGGAAAATGTGTTAGGAATTGTATACCCGATAGGCTCCAGACATTGTTGTGGCAGCATCACTGATGCTGTTGTGGTAGAGCTGAGTCCTTGTAACCTCGGGGTGCTGGGGGCCGATCACCCGGACCACATTCCCGTGTAGATCTTGCAGTAGTTCACCTGCTGTGGAGGCCTCGTGTTTCCTAAATGAAGGGCTTTTCGGGCAGCCCAATCACAACTTAGTATTGCAAATTAGTATGACATTGATGTAATCAAAACAGAACTCCCTACACATGGATTGTCAGGGCCAAACCACACGCCCATAAATGTTACTCACGGTACTTTGGTTAGGTTGCAGCACACATACAAATCAATATTTACCATTAAAAAATCACAGACACTTGCTTCAAGAAATGATAGCTTTTAACAGACTCGTGCCCTGAAACGCCTTGCGGGAATCGAATAAACGTAGTCATCAGTTCATTCGGTTTATTACAAACTTGAGCATTCCCTCCAGGGGAATAGCTGATACACTTGCTCGCTTTGAACCTGCGGCGAAGGCTATACAGTACAAAAAGAAGCCCTCGGCTTACACAAAGGTTACGTGTACCAATTACAGTAAAATCTCCCCAGTCGATGCAATCCTTGGGGGCTTGGGGGAGTGTTCCGGACGGCTAAAACGAAAAAAGGTTCTTGATAATTAACTATTGCTTACAAAGATGATCGGTGATGAAAGTTGATGCCTTCCAGGCAGGAAAAGCGCGAACACGGTTTCACACATGCCTCCCCCTTCGGGTGCGACTTGCTTACTGACTTCCTGCCATGGCGCGAGGGCTGGCGGTGGCGGACCCGTGTGCTGCAGAGGGAACTACTTGCACATGCAGATACACAAATATACCGTTACATGTTATAATATGTAGAAACACTGCACAAAATGCAAATCAATAATTATTCAACAGCTTACCTTGTGGTTGAAATGACATTTGGTAAACAAAATATCGGTGGTGATAAAAATAACTATATGTGACATAAAAAATAACACTTTAAAAACAATAACATTGGGCGTAAAGGGTGTGTAGACATATTTCACTCATTTGCGTGCCACGTGTCTATTAAGTGACCAGAAATGTATTTGTGGAAATGCTATGGCCATTTTTGCATAACACACGTGACTGTGTATTCATCCGCCCACTCTGCCGGGCTGGTGGGCGCACATGGTGCTACACTCCCTGCACTACACTGCACTACGCTACTCTTGCCCACTCCTGCACCAACACTAAGGAACACTGCACTGCTCGCCGGTGATTAGTCGTCGAGAGCATGTGTGTGCTGTGCTTGGGAGCAGCTGGCGTGACAAATGCCCTAGGGGTGAGGTCGACACACGTCAAACGCCCCCACCCCCCTCCTTTTTTCTGAGCCTGTTAGTGGACCGATGCTGCTACCTACAGCACTCGGGTGTCCTCGGCGTCCTCCGAGGGCGCAGGTTTTAGGCCCTTCCTTGCTGGGCCATAACTCCTCCTGGTGCTCCAGCTTGTCTGCGGCGAAATGTGCCGCAGATGACCGAAGCGCACCCACACCTGCAGCACTACTGCGACAGGCGAATTCGTCGTGATGTCCTGCAGAAGCAAAAAGAGGCAACGGATCTGCTGCTCTCAGTTCCCCCATCGCTGCTGCTGACGTCCCGTCGTCTGCTTGCGCTATTCCACTTCTTACTGCATCCTCCTCCTGTTCTTGCGTTTTCTTTCCCCCTTGTTTCGTGCTGCCATTCACGGGTGCGACGTGGACAGTCTCCTTCCTCCTGTTCACATGGGTCGTACTCCCCCAAACTTCCTTGTGCGTCTGCTGCAGGTATCACATCCGGAAGTGCTGCCACCGGAATGGGTCCCGTATCTTCGCTGACCTCGCTCATATGCATGTCGCCATTGGAGAGACCTGGGTAAGCGCCGCGTCGCTCCCTGTCAGGCGTGGTGACACAGAGCAATGGCGGGTCTTCTTCCCTCTCTTTTTCAACTTCCTGTTGGAGGTACTGCTGTAGTTTGCTCCCTCCTTGCATGCTTAGGGATCTCATCTCCCACGAGGCCGTCATGGGGCTCATCAGGTGGTTACCCCAGGTAGATCATTCCTTGCGGAGTTCTCCCCCCACCCCCCTTACTTGCTGGTTCATGCTAGTTTTATGAAGTGAAATATGATAATGGATGCGCTGCTGTTTTGAGTGGTGTGACGATCCCTGCGCACGGGGTTGTAGTATTCGGCGTGGCTGAGTGATGTGGACCCGAAACAGGACCCTGGGCGAATTGAACTTGCGTGGTTGAAGTGGGGCCATGATGGGAAGGGTGGTGGTGTGATTCTCCACCCACATCCTGCCTCGCAGTCGATTGATGATTGTTCCGAACGTCCACAAACACTCGTGGCTACCGATGTGCACATTGCCAACTCCGGGCAAACAGGCATGAATTACTTTGAAATGTGTTACTTTGTTGTGTTTTTGAAAACGTTTTGCTGGGAATCAATGTCACAATGTTTACATCTACAATCCCCCAATATTTACACTCGCAACACAAAAAAAATGTTTACACTTGCAACCTTACATTGCTTTGGATGACCCTAATGGCCGGATCATTTGCTTGAAATTCACACACGGACACTTGAGCTGTTGCTGTGTAAGGTTGCATGAACAGTGTTGGCAAGTGAGCAATTATCCGCTTAGCCCACAGATTGCAGCTATAATGCGGTGGACTAGCACTCGCAATTGTTTGCCTGTCCTTTGCTTGTTACAGTGCGCTGAATGTTTACTTCGGTAATGGCATGACGGTGACTTAGAACATTGTGCGCACTCTGTCATTGAATGATGCATCAGTTTTACTGTGCTGTTCTCCACACACGATACGGTAATGGTGTGACATGTGGTAAGTTGTGGGGTGACTGGTGCTTGACAACTTAACACTTGGTCCGTGGGGACCAAACACACGGAAATTTCCTCCATCACACTTTCACTCACCTGTGTCACAGCGTCCTTGGTGATTTCGATGGTCTGTCGAATTGCTTTTGGCCGGTTATGGCATCCACTGTGCCAGTGGTACCGCATTATAATGCAGTACCTGCAGGGATGGGGTGGGCTTGACAATTTGGCCGGCGCCCTGTAGTCCGCTGCAGTACTGTGCTGTGAGGTGTGAGTTGGACCACTCTTGTGCTCAGGCGTATCTGCTGCGACCGGTATCGATCTGGCCAGCTGGCCACATACCGCCATGTTTACTCCCGCCGAGGTGGTTATGGCAGAGAGTTGTAGCACGCTGAGCCATGGCCGCCTGCTCCTGCTCTTCAAGTGAACTGCGGCTGCCATAACACGTTCCAATGCTTGCTTTTGGTCTTGCGCAGCTTGGTGTGGTGGGTGGCACACTGGTCACTTCACTCGTTGTGGAAACAACTGATTATTGTTCGCCGTAGAAATGTTCCTTTAATTGCTGATAATCTGCACTTGTAACATTAAAATGTCTGTCCACAAACTGCTGTTGCTTCGGCTCTGTTAAGGCACACTGGGTGATATACCTGTCGATATATGAACACCGGAGTTGCGGTACACCCTGGCTTGTACACCATAGATTGCTGCACATAATTTGTTGTCCAAAATTTGGTTGATGGAAATTTTGTGAAATTGGTGTTTCGATTTTTTTTGAGCCTGAAATGTTCACTGTTCGTAGGACTTGCACTGTCACTTTTGGTTGCACTGGTGCTGTTATTCCGAATGTCCTGTACTATATTCCGTTTGCGGTTGGTCGCGACGTGGCTGCTTGTTGTCGAGTTCGGTCGGCGATCGCATTGACAACACTGCTTACCTCGCTCGAAATTTTCGACGAATTCCACTGGAAGTGCTTTGAGACACTGCAAGCAAAATAGTGTTGCTGTTGTGGTGGATGTGGTGTAGCTGGCTATATTGACAGTTCAGTCACGTGCGCGGAGCGGATGGTCACGACACAGGGCAGCTCGCTCGAGTCCATGCGAATGCGGGGGTCAACGAACCGGTTCCCGCTCAGCTGACCGCCGACATGCAAGGGATTTCATTTTTAGGACATATGATTTCCTCCAGTGGAATTTCCATTGACCCTGATAGAACAAAGTCCATTAGAGATTTTTTCCGCCCGACACGATGTGAAAGACATAGCGAGATTCATTGGTATGATACAATTTTTTGGCAAATTTATTCCTAATTTAGCTGAAAAGGCAGCACCACTGAATAAACTCAGAAATAAATCTGCTGTATTTGAATAGGGTGAAAAACAGCAAGATACCTTTGACGTACTTAAAAATGACATCATACATCCTCCTGTATTACACATGCCAGATTTTAATAAAGAGTTTATCCTACAAACAGATGCTTCTAGTCAAGCTATTGGAGCTGTCCTGGCTCAGGAGATTGATGGCTGTCATCAGCCAATTGCCTTTCTGTCTCATACTCTTACTCCCCAAAAAAATAAATCTTCTGCTATTTATGAACTGGAATGGTTGGTTCTAGTTTTTTATATTGATAAATTTAGGCAAAATCTTGAACATGCAGAATTTCTTCTGGAAACAGATAACCAAGCTTTGTCGTGGCTTTTGGCTCATTCCTGGCAATTAGGTAAAATTGGTAGATGGGTTGTAAAAATTTCTTCCCTGAAATTAAAGGTACGCAAAATATTGTAGCAGATGCATAATCCCGTATGATTGATGGTACCAATATAGAATCTGAAGTTATTCCAAACTGTAATGGTTTGTCAAGTTTCCCATTAGCCTTTACCGATATTAAAAAACACCAAGGAAAAGACAGCAATTTGAGTCAAATTATTTCAAATTTATAATCACGCAATGAACATAAACCTTTTTTTTCTTTCAAAAGGACTTCTTATGTTGCAGATCTCATGACAAAAGGAAACGTATTGTTTTACTGGAACACCTAAATGCTATGATTTTTTAATATTTTTATTAATCTCCTTTTGGTGCTCATCTAGGAACACATAAAACCATTCAGGCCATTCGACAGCATATCATTTACAAGGGAATAGTTGCTGACATTTCATAAAGAGTAAAATTTTGCAAAATTCGTGCTCTGAAAAACCGACGGAAAAAATGTTTATTAATCTTGTCGGTTCATTTCCTAGAAGCAAACTAGGAAATAACATGTTGCTAGTGTGTGTTGATGCTTTCACCAAGTTCTTTTGATTAATTCCATTGCGGAAAGTGAATGCTATGTCAACCATTCATGTTCTTAAACACACATTTTTTTCAAAATGTTGGTACTCCTTCATCTATTGTTTCTGATAACAGTTCACAGTTTACCTCACATCCAATTAAAAACATGTGCTTTTTTCACGGCATACAACACATTACTTTATCCCCATATAACCCTCCTGCTTCACATGCGGAGCGTTTCAAACGAAACCTTCGTTCAGCGCTCATTGCCTTTCATGCGACAGATCAGAAAAATTGTTATAAAATCTTTCTTGGCTGCAGATGGCATTTAATTTTGCTAGACATGAATCTCACAAAACTAGTCCATTTAATATCATGTTCACTTATGCCCCAAATAAGCCTTTGTCGAATCTGTGGCATTTAAATGACTTATAGCCGAACGATCCCAAGAATGTCCGTGAGGTTTGGGCTGCTGCACCCAAGAATTTAAAGCGAGCTCATTTCAAGAGCCTTGCAAAGTATAACAAAGGTCGCATAGATTATCCTTTTTGCGTAGGTGACCTAGTCAGTAAGGCAGCTGATAAGAAAATTGTTGGTCGGCTCCATATCAAATCCAATTTTTTTGACGCCAGTTATTGCCACTTTAGCTGATCCCAGTTCAGGAACCTTTATTACTAGGGCACGTGTATCACACCTGAAGAAATTTCATGCAACCAAATAATTTTTTTGTGCTGTTTAGGAGCTGCAGACCCTAACTGTGCACTTTACATTATATTCTTCGATAACTGTGATTACTTGCCTGATCCTAACTTCGTCTTGTTTGTGGACTGATCAACCATTGAACCAGTATAATTTTAGGATCCATAACTTTGTGAGCTCACACTTCAACAAAAAAAAACGCAGTACTCATATAAGTTACTTCTTATCTATATTGTATTGTTTCTTGTGTAATTTAATTTGTCTTGTGATAACAGTGTCTTATATTGAATTGATATATCTATGTATGTATGTACTATGGAAATTTTGTGGTGTAATGTCCAGTGTTTTGGGTGTTTTATATTTCTTTGGATATTGAACTATATAGGTTCATCAGATGTGAAACTCTTGTAGGTATTTTAATCTTAAGCTGTATGTCATCCAAGAATAATATTTAACTTTAGTCATTGATGTTGTTTGCCCTTTTGTGGGTGTAATATAGGAACAATTTTGTTTCAATTCATGTTAGGTCTTTGTATTCACCATTTAGTCGCGTGTTGCCACCTTGCTATTTACGAGGTAACATTCTTTTTTTTCCCCTGGTTTCAACATGTTGGTCCTGGGACTTTTTCTGGGGGTGTGTGTGTGTGTGTGTGTGTGTGTGTGTGTCTCATGGAAAAACCCCTGAATTCAGGAGTCATCTTTGAAAAGTATGAGGACATAACTTTTATGGACAATTTCTACTCTGATGTGCTTAATCTTGATTTAAAGGAACTTGAAGAAGAATGTGTTGCTTTGGACCTAATGTTGAACACTGTGCTTAATGTCCGCCAGAAGTTTCAAATGGACAATAATTCGTTTGATCAAAATTTCAACTTTGCTTTATTACAATTAGGAAACAATCTTGATGCTGTGAATCCAGCTTTATTTTTGTTGTCTTGACCAAATACTTTCTACATTTGAGGTACAAAGTACCTTTGTGAATATAGCTTTGCGCTACCGCATGTTAGCATTTATAGTACAAAACAGGATGGTTCAGGTTAAAGTATAGTAGGCCTAATTTATCATAATATAATGCACGTGTTACAATAAACGTACAGACTGGAAAATTATCGCACAAATGCAATAATTATAGACTATAGTATGCTTCACATCCATGGAGGTAAGGGTATTTTTCACCATGTCACCTCCAATCATCTGAATTGTAGAAGATTGACAAGAGAGAAGGGTGGAAAATAAAAAAAAATACATTCAAATATAGTTTAATGTTCACTACATAGCTAACGTGGTGTCATGGTGTGATTTTGAGTAGTTTGAGTTTTTAGGAACGGTGAAGTCTGGACTGAGGTAGTTTGTGTGAAGTAAGTGTTTTTATCTGGGGTGCCAGGCATTGTCCAGATATTATGCTGTGATGAACTTGTAGAGTGGTCTCTTCTTCCTCAGGGTCATGCAGCCGATAACCATTGGCAGCAATCCTTTCATGTGCTCTGATTCACTCCTCAGGAGAATATTTACTTATTGATTCCCGTCCTAGGCGATGGATTATCTGGGCTAAAAAATTTGATTAATGAAAGTACATACCCTGGTGCATTTGGTGGGAATTGTGATGGCCGGTACTCTTAAATGCCTCAGAGCTTACCTTAATAAAACAAACGTTTATCCATACACACGTTTATTAGGCACTGAGATACGCATTCCTCTAGAAAGCAATTAATGCCCAAAAGCCGTACATTTACCGGTCGATGGCAGTACTGCTGAAGAATTTCGCGAAGCCCTGTACATCAAATACAGTGTGTTATGCTTCCTCAGGCAAACACTGGGGAAGATAAGAGGTGGTGTGCTGGGCGACAGGAATGAAAGTGTTTCCAGTTGATTAAAATGTTATATTGCAGTGTAAGATTTGCACCAAAGATGCTGGTAGCCCGGGCGTGCAGACCAATGATACACACGTCTCGCCTCTCTGGATATCTTGCATCTATTGCAGTTCCTATATGGCACGCGTGCCTATGTTGGCGGGCTAGAGAGTCATGCGGAACTACTTTGTTGCACCACTCTTGCATAAAACATATTACCTGCTTAATGTTTAGGTTCTTACTTGCTATAAAAACATACTGCACTTGAGGAGAGGTAATACATTGGAAATATGGGTGAAATGAAGTGAGGACGATCACATGTGCTAATGAGTACATTTATAAACGTAAAATTAACATTTTGCAATTTGCTTTGGGGAATAAAACTATGTTTAAGGGTGTTCTCTTATGCACACGTGACTTGATGTCACCAACCTTAACCTTATTAAGCCCTTATTAAATTATAGCACACAAGTACTATTTTTATGTATTTGTGCACCTCACGAACGTATGTGGCCACTTGGCCGCCATCGCCCTCATTGCACTTTCCTAACCTGCACCACTTGCTCACTAATACTCTTCACTGTTGTGTTCCATAAAGATGTCCTTGTGCATACTTGGTTGCACTGATGCACTCCTGTGCATCGTAGAGTGCTGCTTACTGCTGCATTGCTGTACTATTGGACATAGTGGGCAAACAGTCTAAGAGTGAGGGAACATGGCACTTATCAAATGCCCCCCTTCCATTTTGAGACTGTTTGCAGCCATTAGGTTATCAGTGGCACTGTTCTACCATGATGGCCATAGCTATTAGGGACACCTAGGTACCTCCTCATGTTGTGCAGTTGTTGGCTGCTGTAGTTGCTTCATGTTGATCTGCTTCCTGGTCATCAACGGACTGCATGGTGTCGGAACACCCCTGCAGGTCAAACACGTTGCTGGTGGGCATCTCTGCATCCGCAACTGAAACAGGACGAACCAGCAGACCAACTCATCCACATCATCATCGCTACTGCTGTTGATACTCCCACGATTGTGTTACTCATTCACTTACTCTTGCTTTTGTTGGGCATGACCTGCTCTGGTATCAACTGAGGGGTTGGATCACCGTGTTGTGACCCCCCAGTTACAACTTGCTCACTAGCATTTTGATCGGTAGTTTTTTGCTTGCCAGAAGAGTCACGACATCGGGCGTCGTGTTGTCCATTAGTGGCTTTCTTATCAGGACTGCATACGCCAGATGAACTGCTTTCACTTGAATGGTGCTGCTGGTACGTGGTGTGCCAACAAGCGTGTTGGGGCGAACATTCTTCCATGCCCTCCCTGATGCTGGTACATCGGGTGTCGCCAGGCTTACAGCACCCATTGCTGACAATCCTAATGAGGGTGTTGACATACCTTACACTTCACTACTGCCCTCGTGCTGCTCGACAATGGCATCGCCGTCAAGCATCGTCGGAGCCGAAATCTCCTCATACCTCTCCACTGTGTGCTGTTTTCCTACGTGATCTGGCATGCTCTCATTTGCCGTTAGGTTTGAGGTGACGATCTCTGTTGACACCATGTCATCCTCAGCACTGTGACTCGCTTCATTCCAGTGCCTGGTGGACACAGCCATGTCTGGTCTTTGCAAAACTTGAGTCACTGGTGATGACCCTCATGTGGGAAGTTCCGACCCACCTTCCTCCTCTCTAACTTGCTTGTTTTTCCTCCATTGCTCTCTTGCTAATCTGATGAAGTGGTGCAGATGGATGTGCTGCTGTTTGGGTGGCATGACGATCCTGCGCACGGTGATGTTGCATTCGGTGGTGATTGAAGTGAACTCGAACCCATGGCCCTGAGTTGGTGATGAGGGTTGGAGGGTGGAATGAAGCTTCCCTTCCCATCACACCTTGTTGAATTGCATGATAAGTGGGCCCAAGGTCAAAACACTTGGCCGTCAATACGCACACTGCCGGACCAAAACAAACAGGCATGAATGTGTTTTGAAATGAGTTACTTTGCTATCATTCAGAAAAGTCTTGCCGGGAATAAATGTCACACTAGGTTAAACTTTGAATTCATGAAGATTACACTTGCAAAGAAAAGAAGAAATAAATTACAATGCTTGCTCTTGAAAAATCCACATGTATACAATTTGTTTGGTCTCTTACATGCAGGCATATGTGTTGTGACATATGATATGGCATAAGCAGTGTTTAAAAATAGACACTATCAAACTGCACTACCAAATCGCCACAGCAATGCCGCGAGCCAGCTTGCACAATTGTAGACGTGTCTGTTTGCTACTACTTTGCTGCGAAAATTTTTGTTTGCGCTTCGCAATGGTACTTTTGTGGAATGTGCAGGTTTTGTGCAAGAGTGGTGTGTTTATTTTACCATTCTATTTCATTCCCCACTCGTCACCATTGTTGTATGACATGTGGGTATTTCAATCATGGTGGGTGTTGGGGTGAATGGCGGTTTATAGGTGAGCACTTAGTCCACAGGGACTAAGCACATGGGAACATCTTGTGTGGTTGCATTCACACTAACATGGTTATGTGGCATCCCTGTATCCCCAATGGTCTTGCAGGCTGCTCAGGGCTGGTTATGACACCCACTGTGCCAGTGGTAGCATGTTGTAATGCAGTATCTGCAGGAATGAGGTGGGTGCGAAGTTTGCACTGGTATCCTGCATTCTGCTACGGTGTTGCGAAGCATGGTGTGACTTAGTCTGCTGTTGTGCTCAGGCACACACTGCCACGGCGCGGCAGCCAATATAGATCTTGCCAGCTGGCCATGGGCATATTGTATACCGCTACAGATGTGGGAGTGACAGAAAGATGTGGCGCACTGAGCCATGGTAGTGTGCATCATGTGTTTGACAAGTGTGCGGCAACTGCCGAAACTCGCGCCAGTGCTGACTGCATATCCTGTTTGCTTCTCAGTGTGGACTGTAACACCGGTGGTGACACTCATTGCTGTCGAATTTCCGCGATTAAATTTTGTTGGTGGAAATTTTGACAGGGAAAATCATCTTCCAATTCACTTTCTGATACCATCACTAAATCAGGAACAGATTTCTGATGTGCACTGTTGGTACTCCTGAAATTACTTTTGCACCAACACACTCTTGTTTTATATGTATGATTTTCACGAAATTCAGTGTCCTAAAAATTTTCAACTGTGTAGTTTAGCTGTTCAGTTTCCCCTCTTCACTGTTGTTTCGCGGTGGTATGCAGCCAGTTCATAGATGGGCTAGACTGACATCTGCATCGGCAGTAGTTATTGCCAAACTCATATCTTGTTATAATGTCCTAAGGTATGAGATGCAAGCAATGCGGACAAAGTGGTGCCAGTTATCTTCTGTCCAGCCAACCATGGTTTGTTGTATAAACAAACCAATTTTTATGTCGTGGCAGTGTGATTCGCTGGTGCGCATCATGGTGATGGAGGGGATGTCGCTATCTCCTCTTGTGGCTGACACCTCAGCATGCCCGATAGGGCATATCGACTGGTGTGGCACTTGCGCGGGGAGTGGGAAGCATGGGGCTGTCCGCTTTCCCTTAGCTGTCTGTGGCATGATGGTGGGGATAACACTGGCGTGATCTCCTGCCATACCATTTGTCTCGTGCATCGGGCAGGTGGTACGACTGACGTCACCCACCATACCAAGATGGCCACGCCGCTGTCCACACGTGGTAACCTTCCTGCAGCAATGGCAGACACTCACTGCTTTCCGCGTGTTTTTCTCTGCTGACCACATGTCGCCTTACCCGACATCTTGCAGGCATCTCGAAGGCATCCTTATGCTGTGCCGTGTGCCACATACCCCAGCCTAAAGACCATTTGTCCGGCCGTAGCCTGCGACACCCACAGTAGGGTTTTGCACACTACTGGTGTGGAGTGTGCACCCAGTCGCCGGAGCGAGGAGCGACAAGGGGCAGAGCAGACGAAAGTGCATGCCATTGCAGTGCAGCTGGTGTTTGCCATAGCAACACAAGATGCCACAGAGGAAGACAATTAGGCCAGGGTGACGATCAATATTTTGCAACTGGACATATAACTACAATAGACTTAATTCATCTGGAACATTTCTCTTATCTAGTCGCCTGGTAAGCCACCTCCAGTCCCCGGTGGATTAGCTTCGCCCCAGGGAGCCAAAATTCTCACATAATGTTTTAACTGTCGAAAGGCAGTTTTCTGTTTCACTGCATGGCTGGTCCTAATAGCCGAGAGTGTTTAATGTAAAGTTCCCTCAGAGAAGGGGTTGTAATCGTAATCATAATCGTAATAAATAATGTGTTTGCAAGTCAATTGTTTATTTACATTCGCATCATGTGTTTAAGGGGACAGGTCCTGATAATACCTGCTCAACCAATATATAAGTTCTCATTTTCAGTGTAATCAGTCTTGTTCCGATCTACAGGTGAATGTGGGAGGCCCTGGTAGCCCACGTACATGAGTGCTAAGTGTTAGGCATTTCTCCATCAACAATTGTGTATAGTCATCCTACCGGCAGTTGTGTAACAAGCGCTACTCATTTGGAGTAATTCTGAACAGGGCAGAGGTCAACAGTCATCATCATCAGCAGTAGATTTGGTCCAGATGGATGGCCTGCAACCGCAAGATCAAGGAAGTCGACCATCAATTTGAAGTTGTCCTGCCGACATCTGGTGCCAACCGTGTAACCACCATCCAGACCTTACTTTCACCACCCCTGAAAACCTATTTCTATCATTCCCACCATCCCACAGGCATCATTTATGGCGCACTTCCGTGTGGCTAAATCTCCCACCTAAGAATTTTCCTGCCAAAATTTTAACGCAAATTTTACAAAATTTTCTGCGATTTTTCCTGGAAATCAGATTTTCCTGCCTTTTCCTGCCTGCAATGGTGTGAGGACGACAGGAAGGCAGCATCAGTGGCAATGACAGCGTCAGGACACTTACGAGATGTCGCAAAGATGCTTGAGATGCTTGTCAACAATCAGCAGGTAACGCCACGGCATGATCAATACCACACTATTTGGAGGGAAGGAAGCAGCGAAGGAGAAGTGACGGAGTGTAGGCTACCCCCGCCCCCCCCCCCCACCAGCAACTCTTCGCCGCCGACTACCAGCTGACCACTCGCACGCGTCGCATGTCAAGTGTGGCATCGAGTCATCAACCATGAATGGGCAGGCCAGCCATACCGTGAGAGGGGAGGGCGATCCCTCTTCACCAACCCCGCACGTCCGCATCGGTCATCCGCATCTCCCACCATGTGTATTTGTTGACAAACAAATCATGGCTGTAGGGACGACTGACAGTATGCCGGCACTGAGGTGTCCTAAGTATTTACACCCTATGGTAACCAATGAAGAGTCACTAAACTCAAACAATGCCAATTGTCAATGCCGGCGCAAGACGAGACCAGTAAAATTCCATGCCGGTGACAACCACGTAACAAAAGATAGTTGCAGTGAAACAGTGCAGGGCAGTACAACTTTCATAACACAAGTAAAGTCTGAATATGAACATTTTCCTAATTATAATTTCCCAAAATACTGTGATAATTTGCTGTGTAATGGACAGGGTACAATAGTACTTCATTGTGTATAGTGTGACATAAAATAACAAGGGATGCCTCAGTGTCACAGAGCAGAGTTCAGTTGTGGGACTTACATTTGTTTGTTTATCATGTCACATGACATCAAATAAGTTCAGAAAGGGCATAGTTCATGTGCAAGACGAAATTGCAGACACCCCATGTGATCAGGTGTTGGACCTATTGGGACAATGGGACAATGGAGTGTTGGTAAACATGAACAGTAACCTTTTGCAGATCATATTGGCACTGGACACTGACAATGTGTCAGGCATAGCGGCATGAAGTAAAGGAGGGGAATGGTAGCAGAGTAGGGGAGGAGAGCAGAGCGAAGCCGAGAAGTTGCGTGCTTCTACCATGCACATGGCAAGTGTAAGCAAACTCTCGCCATCCGAACATATCCCAACAATCACACAGCATGTGTACCAACCACCACACGATTTTTCCCACCACTATCACACATGTTCCCTACACATGTCTACCCAAAAATAGTGCCAAATTATCAATACACTTTTCCAATTTTTCCGTATGAAACAATGATGCCACAAACAGCATGTATGGAAAACACAGTCCAAAGCAGAACCATGTAGCCAACCCATGGCCGTTTGCAGCGAAAACACTATCAAAGTTCCAAATGTTGCCCACGTTTGTGGATACAGCAACAGAATGTCCAGCAGCCTTTGTGGAATACTGTGTATCCCATCTCACAAGATACGGCATCAGATGTGATGAATGGGCCAGCTGCGTCGGAGCACAACTATCTGGAGATGCACGCTATTTATGGGTTTCACTCAATCACTACAGGCTTCAGTGGGAGCATTTCGACTTGCATCCCATTGCCAATTTCAAAGAGTTTTCACCTCTGTACAGGACCAGAGCAGGTTGACTCTGGAAGGCCAACAATTGGGTGAGTCTTTAACTGCTTTCATAACAAATAAAAATCAACTTGTCAAACGTTTGCATCCAAATTTGCAGGAATGTTTAATATATATTGGAAGTAATTGCAGAAATGATTCGGCCTGAGTTTAATGCAGCTTTAATTCCTTTGCTAAATGTAACCCTTGAAGACCTAATGCATGCCACAATCATTCTAGAGAGAACGCATGAAACATCCTGCTGGGATACAAATGAAACAAAATGGCGCCATGAGCCAAAATATGAAAATGTAAACAAACCTAACTCTGACACATGACATAATTTTCAACCACATTCTAATAGTCATAGAGCACCAATGCATGGTAGGTAGTACAATAATACATGGCATGGAAAGTAGTACAAGGAGAAAGTGCATGGAAGCATGTACAAGCAAGAGCAGCAGAGGAGCAGAGCAACAGGGCCGAGTGGTCAGAGACCACCGTATCGGAGCGGAGCAGGTAATAGTAATCCACAACAGCAGGAATGGAAAGCACATATTGCCAAGTGCCAGTGAAACTGGAGAACAGGCCGAAAACAGCTTTCATGGTCCCAGAAGGCCGGCGCTTTCAATTTTGTTCGATACAAATTGGATTGAAGTGTGCACCCCCACCATTCCAGTCAATGATGGTGCATGTGCTGTATGGCATTACTGGAGAGTAGACACTGACGTATCTCGATGACATAATTATCTGGTCAAACAGCTGGGAGGAGCACATACATCATTTAGGAGTAGTCCTAGAGAGGCTTGCAATTAATGACCTCGTGTGTTTGATTGAGAAATGCCATGTGGGCAAAACCAGCATGGATTTTATAGGCCACGTAGTCGATCAGGAAGGAAACCGGTCGAATTCGGAAAAATTGCGCTAATTGACAGCCATCCAAAGCTGCGAACCCGCAAGTTCGGAAGTTTTTTGAATTGATAAACTGGATATGGGAACATATTCCAAGGGACGCAACAGTCACCGCGGCCTTGACAGAACTTTTGTCACCACAAAGGAGGTTTCAATGGACGAACGAGATGGAAAAGACATTCACGGAAATTAAGCAGGCATTCAGATTGTGCCCGACACTAGCTTGTTATGACACTAACAAGAATTTGTAACTTCAGACTGATGCTAGCTAGGCAGGAATCGGTGCAGTATTTTACCTGGTCGGCGACAGTGGGGAGAAGCATGTAATCGACTTCGTAAGGGCAAAACTAGGGCAGGCTGAAAGATGCTACGAGAAAAAAAGAGAATGTTTAGCAGTAATATGGGCAGTCAAGAAGTACAGAGTGTAACTCGAATATCAGCGATTTACGATAAGGACCAATAACTGATGCCTTGTTTGGCTACACAGCATGCGAGAGGCGAGAAGTAAGTTGACACTATGGGCATTACAGTTGCAGACACTTCACACTTCCTGCAGGAATGTGATTCCCCATCTTTTGACACTTCTTGGGGCCATGTCGCTTTCCGGATTAGGCCACGGGGCTGTAGACATCACGCACATCGGAAAGCTGTAGGAATAACCGGTGCTGCTTATCCCAGTGTTCCCTCCAATGGCTGTTGTCTAATGGTCGTGACTAAACGAGACACACTCGTTTAGGCCACATATCCATTAATCGCGAGAGTTACCTCTTGTGATGAAATTATGACCTGCGGCCACTAGTTACAGGATGGCATGAAAAGTGTAAGGCAGTTTGTGTTGACGTGCACTGATCAAGACTGCAACCTAATGTCGATCGGTCGAGTGTTGCTGTGTGGTTAATGAGTCTGCGATGGAACAAACGGACACAAAGGATACGTGGATGTCAGGAAAACGTAAATGTTCTATCACAGTGAAATATTGGCACAAAATATGTTGGCTGCCCGGGCGCGCGGACCGACGATACACACGTCCCACCTCTCTGGATACATAGTGTGTACTGTAGCTTCAACATGGTATGCCTGCTGGCATTTGCAGGCAGACTACTTATACAGAACTACTTTGTTGAACCACTCTTGCATAAAACATATTTCCTGCTTACAGTTTAGGTTCTTACTTGCTATAAAAATGCATTGCACTTGAGGACAGGTAATTCATAACTAATATGGATGAAAATAAGGGAGGATGGTTACACTTGAAAATGAGTACACTTACAAACAACTTCAATTAAACACTTTGCAGTTTGCTTTGGGCAATAAAACAATGTTTAGGGGTGCTCTCTTAAGCACACTGTGACTTGGCATCACAACCCTTGCCCTTATAATCCTCTTATGAAATTAAAGCAAACGAGTACTATTTTCATGTATCTGTGTGAAGCGCACATGGCTGCTTGGCCACCATCACCCTCGTTGCACTTTCCTAACCTGCACTACTTGCTATTACACTACACTATTGTTTTCCGAAATTGCATGCTCGTGCTTGCTTGGTTTCACTGATGTGCTACCGCACATGGTAGAGGGTTGCTCTCTGCTGTATTATTATTGAACTGGACACAGTGGGCAAACGGACTAAGGGTGAGGGAACATGGCACACATCATAGTATAGTGGGAATTTGAAAATGTTGATTAGGTTTGACGAAGAGGGTAGAGGATATGATAATAATATTTCACTTGTGTTGGCATACTCCTGTGACCAAAATGATTCTAGGGACTTAATTCTAATTAATTTGTTTCGTTTCCTGTCAGCAAAAATATTAGTTATTATTCGAATAAGGAGCTATTCTAATCGCATTCTAGTGTTCGTTTGACGTCATTATGTTCGATAAGAAAATGGAAACGATTATGAATATCATTGAGCATTCGTTACAGAGTTTTATTATGAAAACTACGATGGTTGTGGTACAGTTTGACTTTGTAACCCTGGAAGAAGAAAATCGTAAAGTAATGCCACTTCATTCATCACAGAAACATAATATAATAGTTGAGAAAAAAATATTTGAATAGCATTAAATAACATTTCTGTTATATATCATGTGCTTTAAGTAAGCAGCAGTGGAGACTGGCTAATATGAGGGAATTTATTATTTGAATAGCTGGCCATTGCGACTTCGTTCGCATGAAAGTTAAGATTTGTTTTCGTTTATATATATATATATATATATATATATATATTACATATATATATATATATTAAATAAATCTAAGCGAAGTAAAAATTATATATATATATATATATATATATATATATATATATATATATATATATATATATATATAATATATATATATATATATATATATATATATATATATATATATATATATAATTTTCACTTCGCTTAGATTTATTTAATGGAGTTATTAAAATACAGCCCTCCATTGTTTCGCTCAGCACTTAATTGAAATAGAGATTTGTTCAACTTGTTATACAATAATTGTGCCAAGAATGTTTTTATATGAAATAATCGTGTTGCAGTAAAATAGCATACGAGATTTTAGTAAATATATGAAGAAGTTAATGTGTTTTTTAGCCACTTCAGATGAATAAATCGCATTTTTTTTATGTAGAAATGAACTTAATGGTCTCTGAAATTTTCGTTAAAAACGATTCAGCCTTTTCGGAATATATAATAGACAAAGATACAGACAGCGAACAATTTTGAAAGCAGTCATTAACGTTTCAATATCGTGTAAATAGCATATTAGATTAAAAATTGGTTTTATTGTTTAAATAACAGAAACTTTATTTTTATTTATACGTATATATTACAATTGTTTATAATTAAATGGGAAAACAAAAAACGAATTATACTTCCTTCGAAAAATGTATTTTTGTAATTTAATCAAAGGGTTAAATATTTCTTAGGTATACGAGGATATTTATAAAAATTGTATTAAGAGTTACACAATCCCTAGAAATGATTTGAAATGAATAGTTTTGCTAGGACACTGCTAAGTAACTTAGCCATGTCCCGATTTATAGGTGATTTACTTGAAAACTATGGTTATATAACTCAAATTTCAGGTCTTAACACACTTTCTGGTGGGAATAAATCTTAAAAGGGTTTTGGGGGGGCTATATCTTATACCTTGCAGTGTTAACAAGTGAAGTCAGTTTATCGCAGAGTTAGACTGATGTTTACCGTTAAAAAAACGATCACGTGATCACCAGTAGCAAGAAAACATTTTATTGGCTTATCTTTCACGTGTATTTTAATGAGTATTAAAATCGACATAAATTAATGTGTAACCGTTTTTGACCTAAACTATAATATACATAAAGCGTGAGTGTGTTTGTCTCAGATAACTAGATATAAATTTCGCCGTTTAAATATGTAAATGTATCAATTATTTACATTTAAATGGTAGTGTATACGGTGGTTTGGTTGATTTGATTCCATTCCCTATATATTTACCTTGAAAATATTGCAGGAAAAAATTCTCTGACTATAGGAACTTTTCAAAGTTATGATAAGTCTTTAACCGTACTAAAATTGAATATAATACGCTATTGAAGTCATCTGCGAGTGCGTTAGAAGTGAAGTAGCCATGCGGGAGACAACTTTTGTTTACACTGAAATGGAACAGACTTGCGAGTACTATTTGAACTCACAAGTTCTGAATTTTCTCTAAATTTGTGTTATTCTTGCGTTTGTAAAATGTAAATTTGGCACGTAAACACGCCTTAAAACTATAAACTATGTTTTATTTATTTGGCGACCAACGAAAACTAATATTAATGTATGAAAATGCGTACGAGCCGGGCCATGCGATGCCAATGTTTAGTGCATGCATGCATACATACACATACACACACACACACTCGCAATTAGGCTACCGCCCGGTGGCGAGCTCTCAATTCTCCTTCGCCCAACCAACTCCTTTTCCACTCCCTTCCTGAATTTACCAGTCCCTCTCACAAATACCAATTCCTCCCTCAACACATTCCACTCCCTCACAGACCTCACAAGCATGGACTACCTACCCCGCTCCGTTTTTCTTCCACACCCTGCCACCAAACTTTAGTGCTGCGTTTCCTATCCCATCTGGCCCCCCTGCCTTACTGCTCTCCAAACCCCTAATTACCTTTTCTATCTCCCACTCCCTCATCTTAAACTCACTAAATACCCCCCGAACCCTGTTTGCCCCTCCCCCCCCCCCCCCAAAAAAAAATTCCAACCCTCCTTTGCCTCAAACACTGACAAGTACTGTCCTTGCAGCATCTCCGATTTTTCTTGGTCATTTGTCGCATGCCTACCATCCCTTCCTGTTAGCAGAGGGATCCCTTCCTCGCCTCCCCTTAGCCTCCTAACATACCTAAACAATTTTCCCCATTCCTTGCTTTTTCCTTCTTCCACCACGTTCCCCAGAAATACATTCTTTGCCTGTTTGATCTTCATTTCTCCACTTGGCATGTAATTTTCTGCACTTCTTCATTTTCAAAATCTCCTGTCCATAATATGGCGGATCTCCCCCAGTCCATAACCTTTTCATTGGCACAAATTTCTCCAACATAACCTCCATTATTACTCTAAACTCCCTCCACAACCCCTCTACACCCTCCTCCATTACCCATTTTTTAAATCAGTCTCTCAGGAATATTTTTGCCCACTTCTTGTCTCCTCTCACATACTGCCACACAAACCTTTCTGCCATTTGCAATTCCCTCATCCTGCCAATCTCAATTTCCACAACCGGTATATGATGGTCGCTTATACCATCCAATACTATTACACCAACTACAGCATTCCTAGGTCTGACCAACACCACATCCAGCACTGACCCAACACCTTCCTCATTCCATCTCGTAGGTGTTTCTACTACCTGGACTAATCCTCTGTTGACTAACTGTGCTGCCATTCTCTGCATTATGCTACCCATTCCTTCTGCACCCTCTACCCATTTCACCCCTGGCATATTCAAATCCCCTGCTACAACAACCCACTGCCTGTCCTTTAGTCTATCGACCCTCTCCTTGATCATCTCAATTGCTTGCCATCCCTGTCCTGGTGGTCTATACGCTGCCAGCAAAGTAATACTCCTATTACTACTACAACTTAATTTAATTTCCATTACCTCGACATCCTCACTAACCCATTCTACCGCCCCTTTTAGCCCTTTCCTTACACACACCATTATTCCTCCTCCTCTTCCATCCCTGTCTCTTCTGAAGATGGTGAACTCATCCTGCCTACACTCTATGTCCAGTACTTCCTCAGTCAACCAAGTCTCCACAGCTACCACTATATCCGCCCCATATCCTTCAACCTTTCCCCAGAAGCCCTCCAGCTTGTTGTACACACTCCTACAGTTCACCACCATTATCTTTATACTAGTACTCTGCTTTACCATCCTACATTGCTTACCTCCTCTCTCCACCCCTGCAGCCTCATCAATGCTCCTCTCCATTTCTCTCCCCTTCCGTGTCCTTGCTTCTTATATACCGTGGATACATTCATGAAAGATATCACACAGTTATTGTGTGTATAGGGATATGTTATCTGCGTAAGTTTGTAAATTAACAAGTGCAGTGTGTTTAATTTTTGCAAGTGCGGTTGCGATTACTAACATGCCGTGAATTTAAGGTCTAGCGTGTAAGTTGCGTACTCGTTAGAGGCACAAAAAACTACAGATATTTTTTCTAAAAACCGATCTGCTATTTCAGTGTAGGAGTTTATGGAATTCATTTGTTAGTAATGGCAAAAAAGTCAGCAGAATTGCAGTGACAAACAAGAAATCAGCTGTTTATCAGTACAAGAATATAGGCCTACAACCAAATCAGTTCTCATATTTTTAATAGCTACTGAATGTAGCCTTCATGATTTGCAATTTCCATGGTTTCTCAAACTTACTCTAGCAATTTCTGGGGTGACTCAATAAAGACAATTTGACCAATTCTTTCCTTGTATTCCCTTCATTGTGTTCTTGGTTTGCCATTCTCTAATGAACCTGCTGTCGACAAGATGTTAAGTTAAATAAATAAAGTTTACTTGTGTGTTTAGATGGTTATGTATTTAACTATAGGCTGTAATCATTACAGTAAATTATATGTTTATACATTTTGTCGTTTCCCAAAGGTAGTCAAAATAAAACTTACATAAAGTCCATCATTTCATATAACTATACCATCTGCAACATAGAAAAATATTACATGATTTTCTTTAAACTCTATTTCACCCTTCTTAATGATTTTTAAAATTCTAATTTTGAGGGCAACTAATTGGCCATAAGCTTATTTTAATATTGATGATGAATCATTGATATTAAGAAGAAAATTCAAAATGGGATGATGTTTACAGAACAACCACGGACACTGCAAAACAAACACAAACTAAATTTTCTACAAGCACCACGAACATTTCCGAAACAACCACTAACAACCTCTCCAGAACAAACATTATTTATACATTAACTGAGCCAAACATTGCCTGGAACAGTTTTATTAATACATTTCTTTGTCACTTTAATCATGCCTTTCTGCTCAAATCTGTGACAGTCTCAGGACAGAGGTTAATAACAATGCGTAAAATACTAACAACCCAGGGGGCAAACAAAAATTATACTGTAAGCAAAACAAAAAATTATATGACAAGTTACCCCGGGTAGCAAAGCAGAAATACAATGGGGGGGAAATAGCCGCCTCCTCCTCAAATAAAACAAAAGCAGTGTGGAACATTATTAATAATGAATTGAAACCTAGGCAAGGACATGTAAACCTTTCCTTGAAAGTTGATAGCAAGGAAATATCTAATAGTTTTCATGACTATTTCAACAAACATTGCACTAAAATTGCAAAATGAACACAGAGCTACAAATATTAGTCCTGCATACATACCCCAAAGACCTAACACTTGGGATGCTTAACACGCTGTTTTTCACAGCTATCTCTGACGGAGACATCATAAATGTAATTAAAAATTTTAAAAGCAAAATTTCCTGTGGAATTACCTATGACTGCTAAAAAAAAAGTGTTCTTATTTAATAAAACTGCCTTTGACTTACATTTTCAATGACTGTCTTGCCCAGGAAATTTTTCCTAGTACACTCAAATATGCAAAAGTAGTACCAATTGATTAAAAAAGTGACAAGGCATACATGGATAACTATAGGCCTATTGCATTCTTACGTACTTTTCAAAAATGTTAGAGAAATTGATAGCATATAAACTGACACAATTCTTAATATAAAAAAACAAGGTTATTTCATTGCATCAGTATGGGTTTGTAAAGAACAATAAGGCAGGACGTCCAGATGGGATAGGAAACGCAGCACTAAAGTTTGGTGGCAGGGAGTTGGTGAAATATTTAGAGGTGCTGTTTTAAAAGTCTTTAGGAGAGGGTAAGTTACCACAAGATTGGAAGGATGCTATGGTGGTACTTATACACAAGCAGGGAGAGGATAGGGGGAGGCCTGGCAGCTACAGACCGGTGAGTCTCACATCAAGTACAGGAAAAGTAATGGAGAGGCTGGAGGTGCAGTATGTGGTTAGGGTTATGAACAATAGGAATTGGTTGGAGGAGTCCCAGCATGGTTTCAGGAGGGGTTACTCATGTGAGACTCAGCTGGCTGGGTTATTAGAGGACCTGGTGCAGGTAGTTGATGAGGGGAAGCAGGTGGATGCCTGCTTCATAGATTTTGAGAAGGCATTCGATAAGGTACCCCATGGGACACTGATGAGGAAAGTGGAGGCACTGATACCGGACAGGAGGATAGTGGAATGGATAGAAGACTTCCTCAGGGGGCGAAGGCAGAGGGTGAAAGTGGGGGAGGCAATATCGGAGGAAGTGGAGGTTACCACAGGGAAGCGTACTGGGTCCTTTGTTATTTACCATAATGGTAAATGACATGGGTTTGGGGATTAAGGGAAAAATAAGATTGTTTGCAGACGATTGTGTTGTGTATGCTGAAGTGGGAGAGGGGGGCAGAAATTTGCAGGCGGACATTGATAAGATAAGGTTGTGGACTAGGAAAAATAAAATGAAGATAAATGTAAGAAAAACTAAGGTAGTGAGGTTCACAAGGAAGAAGTTGATAAGCAGGGACATGTACAGATGGGAGGGACAAGAGATAGAAGAAACAGCAGAATATAAGTATCTAGGGATTGTACTGCAGGGAGACCTCAGGTGGAAAAAACAGGTAGAGAGGGTGGTAGCAAAGGGAAGAAGGGCTCTGGGTATGCTGGGAAAGGTGCTGAATGGAGTCAGCTGTGAGGTGAAGGAGAAGGCGTATGGCACAATGGTACGGCCAATGTTAGAATATGCTGCAGCAGTATGGGACCTGTATGTGGAGGTGGAGGTGCAGAGAAAGGCAGCCAGATGGGTGAAGGGTAGGTTGGAGAAGGCAGGGGGCAGGATGATGAGGAAGAAGGGAACTATAGGCCATCAATGATGATGAAAGGAATGGGGTGGAGCTCATTGAAGGGCAGGAGGAAAGTTGAACGGTTAGTCAGGATGTACAGGATGGTGAATGAAGAGGGAGGATGGGGAGGGCTACACTGCAAGCTAAGTAAGGGGGTGTTTAGAGGAAGAGGAAACAACAGTGAGAAGCTTCAGAGGGTGTGGAGGAGAACGGAGCGGGGTAGCCAGTCCATGCTTTTGAGGTCTGTGAGGAAGTGGAATGTGTTGAGGGAGGAATTGGTATCTGTAAGAGGGGTTGGTAAATTCAGGAAGGGAGTGGAAAAGGAGTTGGCTGGTGAAGGAGAGGTGAGAGAGCTCGCCACCAGGCGGTAACCTAATTGCGAGTGTATGTATGTATGTTTACACAAAAAGGGCAGATCCACAGAACAAGCTATTTACAGTTTTACTGAAAAAAATATTTACTTCTTGTGATAAAAGACTATTTTCAACAGGTATATTCACAGATGTTTCAAAAGCTTTTGATTATGTCCACCACAATATTTTATTGCAAAAACTTTTAACTGTGTGGAGTAAGAGGTGTAACCAATAATATGTTTAAATCATATCTTGAAGACAGAAAACAGATCACCTCCATAAGATATTATGACAAAACTCACATTTCAGATGTTACGTCCAAAACCAGAACTAGAGTACAAGTGCCACAGGGATCAATACTGGGACCAGCTATAATGTTTGCGGATGACACAAACATTATGGTAACTAGTTCAAATAACTCTGTTCTCGAAGAAAATATAAAATAAGCAGTGACTGAGATGTCCAGTTGGTTCCAAATACCTATTAAATGTAACATGTGCTCATGAATTTCATGCAAAGAAATAAACATACAATGCAGGATGAAAGATGCACAATGATAAAAGAAGACGGGTTACAGACAGTAAATAGTAAGTTACTAAATATCTACGGCTCATTGTAGACAGTAATTTAACGTGGAATAAGTATGTTGATAGTGTCTGTAAAAAATTGAGTTCTATGTGTTTTGTGGTACATACCTTAAAAAATATTTTTAATAATAATAATACAATACTTGCATACTATTTCTCAAATATTCAGTCGATAATAAATTATGGAATCATATTTTGTGGTAAATCGACAAAATGGAAAAAGGCTTTTAGATTACAGAAGAAAATAGTGAGATTAATAAGTAATAAGGAAAAAGAAACTATTATAGGCCTTTATTTATAAATAACAAAATTCTCTCTCTTTCATGCATGTATGTACCGTAGTATTATGTTTTACATTGAAAACATTAAAAAAATTAAAAATAGTGATCTACACCATTACTACACCAGACAAGCTAGTCATCTTCACCGATTCTCTTACAGAACCTCAAAATTTACATCAAATCCACACTACGCTGGGGCAAAACTAATAAATAACCTACCCAGTCATTTGAAGTCAATTAATAGTTTACAGAAATTAAGAAGAGCTATTAAATTATACTTTTTAAGTAAGGCCTTCTATTCCATAGAAGAATACTTACATACGGATAAATTTCTATAATGCAGAACAAGACTGATATAAGGAAACTGCATGTAATACCTTGTTTCAATCTAATGTAGACTTTACATATTTATACTGAAATATCTATCTTTACATGAATTGTAACAACTTCTACTGCAACCAAATATAGTTTTCATGTTTGTAGAGCTGCTAGAATTAATAAGTGTATAAATTATATTAATTATCTGTTATATATTTTTATGTTAATGTAATTGTGTGCAAATATCCATATTGAATAACAAACATTTTTTAAAAAATAAATAATTGACAAGTCCTTTCCAAAATGTATTGGATGTATATGGGATGGGAAAAAAAAGCGTGCTTCGTGAAACTGCGAGTACTCTAGCCACTACACCACCATGGCTTCCATCATCTTAAGACGGGAGGAGTTGAGAGGTTAAGGTGGTTTGTAACAACCAAGGTATTGAGAGCTAATAAGGGGGAAATATGGCAGACATGAAGCAGCACTAAAATGCAAGGGTGGGGAAAACAAGAAAACATGCCAGCCAGCAGCATCAATCAGCACTATTCCTATATGTGAAAATCTGTGCGATCTCATATGGAAACCAACATGGATCACATTGGTGGAAGGCAAGAGTCCTACCACTATGCCCACCGCAGCATGGGAAGGGAGGAGAGGAACCTAATTCCTTCAGTGTTGATGCTTTTTCTTAGAGGAGTGTTTGTCAAGTTTCTGCAGCGTGGTTATAAGATGTTGAAACTGAATAGTTTTTAATGTATTCAGAGGAGAATTTCACACTAAAAATAATAATTGCACAAGTTGGTAGGTAACTTTGGCAGTGGTTAGTACATGTGTGCTTGTTATCGATATCATTGCGGTGCATGCGTCTTTCACCCACTGTAGTTCAACAATGCATCCTAATATAATTAAACTACCCAAAGTAACCTAAAATGCTGGTGAATAAGTTTTCATACATTTCAAAAAACATAGTGTGGTTCCTTCATTATCTCTAAAAGTATATTTATAGAAGTAATATCCTATTGTAGTTTTCTCTCCCAATGTGAAATTTTTTTAACATGTTGGGCTGAATTAAAATTGTGGCTATTGACTGACTAAAGTCTAAGGCTATAATCACAGTAGCATTCCCGTAACAAACTAACAGTGGCGTTACCATGGAAATATGACAATGAACTGGCTACAACCGCAATAAGGAAACTGTTACACAACTAATGAGAAACGAGCACAAAAAAAAAAGACTGTCTTGGCTAACCTGATATTTATTTTTGTTTATATACTTGTGATGAAAAAAGTTTCGCGAGACTCGTGGTTCGGGATATTTAAAGTGTGGTATACATGTTAATAATTACGTTGACTATTTAAATAAACGAAATTCTTAACTGTACCGCAAAATTCATTTAATAACTATGTTCTTGTTATAAGCTTGCACTGCACCGACTCTTGTGGTTGGAAATGTTGCCTGATTGGTCGGTGCAGAACTTGGCATAAAAGAATTGAAAATATTAATTCCTTTTAACGCTGCTACCGAAAGCAGGCCGCCATCTTATGTTGCGTTGTAATTGGTGCCATATGCAAGTGTGGATTCAATTTTTTATTGTTGATTCTTACAGTGATTGTAGCTGGGGCTTAAGCCCTTAGTACTAAATTGCACTTTTGGAGAAATATGTAACACAATTTTTGTAGATATAGGGAATAAAATTATCCATAAATGTCTCTTGGCCCTCCCCCTTTTTATTTCTTCTGAAAAATTTATAAAATACTTGATTGTCCAGTGCACACACTTCAGTAAAAATTTTAATTTCTGTGTTTTAGTTATGTACCAACGGTAACTTAACCCTGTCCAACATTGTAGATGCAAGAAACAAAATTGTACCCTACAATAACGGATGTAAATAAAATAAATAAATGCATACACTTGCAATTAGGTTACCGCCCGGTGGCGAGCTCTCTCACCTCTCCTTCACCAGCCAACTCCTTTTCCACTCCCTTCCTGAACTTACCAACCCCTCTCACAGATACCAATTCCTCCCTCAACACATTCCACTCCCTCACAAGCATGGACTGCCTACCCCGCTCCATTCTCCTCCACACCCTCTGAAGCTTCACATTGTTGTTTCCTCTTCCTCTAAACACCCCCTTGCTTAGCTTGCAGTGTAGCCCTCCCTATCCTCCCTCTTCATTCACCATCCTGTACATCCTGACTAACCCTTCAACTTTCCTCCTGTCCTTCAATGAGCTCCACCCCATTTCTTTCATCATCCTTGATGGCCTATAGTTCCCTTCTTCCTCATCATCCTGCCCCTGCCTCCTCCACCTACCCTTCACCCATCTTGCTGCCCTTCTCTGCACCTTTTCCAGTTCTCGCACCTCCACCTCCGGGTCCCATACTGCTGCAGCAAATTCTAACATTGGCCGTACCATTGTGCCATACGCCTTCTCCTTCACCTCACAGCTGACTCCATTCAGCACCCTTCCCAGCATACCCAGAGCCCTTCTTCCCTTTGCAACCACCCTCTCTACCTGTTTTTTCCATCTGAGGTCTCCCTGAAGTACAATCCCTAGATACTTATATTCTGCTGCTTCTTCTATCTCTTGTCCCTCCCATCTGTACATGTCTCTGCTAATCATCTTTTTCCTTGTGAACCTCACTACCTTAGTTTTTCCAACATTTATCTTAATTTTAATTTTCCTGGTCCACAACCATATCTAGTCAATATCCGCCTGCAAATCCCCCCCCCCCCCTTCACCATACACATAAGTATAAAACTATATTATAACAGAGAACTAATGTAAAGTAAAGAGAGGGAATAACTAAAACGGGATTTTATTTTATTTACCAGAAACCATTTACTATATTGACATTAGATATGTATAAAGGAGATGAAGTCACATTGGAAACAAACCTCTCGAGTCATTATCAGTGTTCGGAATTTAAATATAAATGCCAGGAAATAGTTACTTATTCGTGGATCAGGAACATGTGAACTTTGCCTTCCAGAAATTCAGCTAGGCTACTGGTCGCCGTTTTGTTGCTCTCATTAGTGATACGCAACCTGCAATGCATTACACGACAACGGTAGCACGCTTGTTATACTATATTTAATCATTTATTCAAAAAATAGTTTCCCACAAATCCTGACATATGAGCACTATTTCTAAAACACGTGCTTATTTTCGCATATAATCCAATACTGGCCCGGGGTACACACATCATCGGTAGTTTTATGAGGAAATTATTAGATCGTACAACTAATACAAGCCAATAATAAACTAGTAAAACTTCACACGTCAATTGTAATATATATTTATATATTCATCAGCTTCTTTGTTCAACACGAAATGCTTCGAATGTAACCTTTCCCTCTACGTCATTCTAAAGAAAACCTAATGTTTTGGGTTACTGGCAAGATGGCGGCTAGAGTCCATTGAAAAACTACCTAACTCCATGCTTGTGCTGTTAGATTGTGCTACAGGTTAAGCCGTTATTGGTAACAGTTTTACTGAACTTGGGAGCAAGAACTAACAGCTATATTTTGATAACTGTTATCATATAACTCTTACGTTAAATAACACTCATCCTTGATTGAAAGGTATTAGTTTACAACTGGAAGTACTTATGCATTGATAGACCAAACGACATAATGTATGTTCTGAGAAACAAAGGCTTTCGCGAATGCTCTTCGGAAAATTATTTACTTTAGTACTATTTCCGAGCGTAAATGTAAGTATTGTATCAAATTTATTAAATTTTCTTTTACTGGTAGTATATTATTTGAAATATGTACCAAACCTTTAATTTTCTGAAGAAAAAAGAAAGACATTGGTCTACGAATGCTATATGTGTTATCTAAGTTACTTGCAGATAAAAGGCAGGTGAAAGATAGTTTATTATTGCAGAAATCAATATGTATAATTTTATCTACTGTAAAAACCACGGTCATAAATATAGGTCTAGACACTTGCCGTCGTTTTGCGTACGCTTATTGATGCTCGAGTAAAAATAGTAATAGAAGCGTGACCCAAAACAAGCAGACTTACCAACTTTTACGATTTTTCCGTAAAATGTACGTAAATCATACTCTTTTTACGGTTTTACGAAAACGCCTTGATTGTTTACGAATTCCAATACTGGGAAAAATTTAAGAGTAAATATTTACTCGAGACGGGACTTTCGATTCCTTGATACCGTAACGTATCGAGTATTGCGACGCGCATATCGATATATTTATTCGATGCGTGATTTGGTCTGCCATTTTCACAATTGTCTTTTTTCTTCTTTTATTTTTATTTATTTAAATTATTCAATACATTGTTAATACCATTACTGTATGTTACAACTCATTTGACCCCATTGAGCAAGCTCTGGTCAGAGGTCTGTTACAATTAATGAGATTTTATGGCAGCTGTTGAAGAAGCATGCGTGTGAGGATTAACATTTACTTAAGACTACATATCATACACTTAGTGAGGAGACAATCTTGACATTGCAACGAGAATATAAACAACATCATCAAACAATATAGTATGTCATTTAGCTTATTAATACGTAATTAGCACTTATTTCTGTGTCCGAACTAGTTACTACATATTTATACAGTCGTATTGATTCCCACACATGCACAGCACTGAAGTAGCCAATTAATTCATGCAGTAAAAAATACCTACCAAATTGTGTATATCTCCTTAGATGTTGTCCGGTATTGTAAATTGTATATTATCTTAACAGCTTTATTCTGTAGTACTTGTAGTGGATGGAGTATAGATTTTGATGCACTTCCCCAAATGGCATTGAGGTATTGGAGATGAGTGTTTATTAATGCATGATAGATGACTTTTAAAACTTTTATGGGGGCTCCATTTACTCTCCTGAGAACTCTCACTACTAGGAGAATTTTGCTGACAAGTTTGTTGGCGTGTATATTCCATTTCAAATGTTGGTCTAGATAAATCCCAAGATACTTTACATAAGTTGCTCTTTGGAGTGGCTTACTGTCATATGTTAATTCATTGTGGCTGCTCACATTACTATGTTGGGTTGAGGTTAATATTATGTAATTACTTTTATATATGTTAATGATTAGTCTATTTTCATTTAAATATTCCTTCAATAATTTTAGATCATGTTGCATATCTATCATCATGTCACTGTGCTTGTATATACTGGCTGTATCATCTGCAAATGATTTTACAGGTCCTTTCAGTGGAAGGTTCCCTATGTCATTGATGTAGATTAGAAATAATAGCGGACTTAGTACACTACCTTGTGGCACGCCTATTTTTAGTGATAGCTGGTTACTTTTCTGGTCTCATATTTGGAAAAATTGAAGCCAGTTTGTTAAATAACTTTTGAGTAGATTTAATGCAGTACCTCGTATACCGTATCTTTCTAATTTGCTAAGTAGGATTTCATGATTTACTAAGTCAAAAGCCTTACGCAAGTTAGCAAAAATGGCTCCTACCTGTTTATTCTGGTCTATTGCATTTCTAATTTCACTGACTAGAGATATAGCTGCAGATGTTGTGTTCAGGTTTTTCCAGAAGCCATATTGGCCTTCATAAAAAAAGCTATTTTTTCCAAGAAGTTAACTAATCTTTCATGTATTATTTTTAACGTTTAATACAGAAATTGGTCTATAATTGTTCAATAGATTTTTATCTCCTGTCTGATGAATATGAATAATTTTAGCTATTTTCAATGCATCAGGGTAGTTACCATTAGTTAGCATCACATTTATTATTTCCACTAAGGGTTTGGATACTAATTTTTGGCATTCTTTAATTACGTTTGGGGTATGAGGTCATGTCCTGGACTTTTGTTATTCTTAAGTCTGTTGATGGCAATTATGATTTCTTCCTCATTTACTAGCGATAGAAATATTGAAGTTGTTTCAGGTGGGTTAAGGTGATATGGTTATTGCTAGGATTTGCTTGATAGTTATCGGTCAGTGTTGCTGCTATATTGCTAAAGTAATTACAAAATATGTTGGCAACTTCTTGCTGGTTACTTAGTAGGATTCCATCCTTATTTACAGCTATGTGATCCAATATTTCACCTCTGCATTTTTTACCTAGCATGTTGTTGATATTTTGCCGGATTAATTTGCTATTTCCATGACATTCTATAAACCTAGTGGTAGTGTGTTTGCTGATGAGTAATCTTTTCAGACTAGTTACTTGATTGTTTAGAAGGCTGAGTTGCTCTTTTATGAATGTGTTATTTTTTTCCTCTTATATTTTTTGTATGTTTTATCCCTTTCAGAAACAAGTTTTATAATTTTGGTGTTACCCATGGGCACAATGCAAATTTCCCTATTTTTACCTTTTCCTGCTTTACTGCTCCTGTAATCGAATTTGTGATTGTGTCGGTCAGGTGATTTAGAGCTGTGTTTGGATTACTGTGACTGGCTGCATCCCATTTATGTATAGCACTTTCCATTATTTGTCTTAGTCTATTGTAATCTATTCTATTGACAAATCTGTTTGTCGGAACATGTTCAACAGTATGTTCTGTTTTAAGCTGCATTAGAAGTATGCAGTGGTCACTAATACTATTATCAATTGTTGAGATTACGGCTTCCTCACATGTGAAGTTGGATAGAATATGATCAATGGTAGAGTTGGTATGGTCTGTAACCCTTGTTGGTAGACTATTAAGAAACAGTAAAACCATTACCTGCACAAGCTACCCTGTACAGTGTAGTAGCACTGCAGGTGTCATTTAGATTTATGTTAAAATTTCCCATTACTATTGTGTTAACAGTTTTACATGTATCAAGTTCTTTGTCTAGGAATTCTATAAACTTATCAAACTTTGTGGAGGGAGGTTTATAAAACCCACCCAACAGGTATTTTTTTTGTTATTTGCGGTGATGACTTGTATCCATACTGAAAAATAATCATTATTATTAATTGATGCAACATTTTGACGTAGGCTATCAATAACAAATATTACAACACCACCCCTTTGAGAAGTATGATGTGTAGTTTGGTAAGCTATAATAAATGGTCTCAGTTTCAGTTAACCATGTTTCTGTTAAAACTATCACATGGGGGTTAAAACATAGATTGTTTGGGATGAGTTTCACGTCCTCTAGTTTGTTTTTGAGACTTATCATATAAAATGTAATAGGGAAAGAGTTTCATCAGAGTTAGAGTTACTTGCGAGTACACACGAGTCACACACATCTCTTAAAGAGTCAAATTTTTATTCCACAACTTTGCCATTTAATATGCCACAATGGAGGGCTGTTTCTTCTGTTTTTATTTGATAGTCCACACAGGCCGTTTAAGTCCCAAGAGTCTTTGACTAAAATAGGTTTGTCATTCGCATTCTTTTTAACGAATATTTTTCCCCGGCTGGTCCATGCAGAAGTGAACTTGCCTCTTTTCTTAAGGTCCGCAGCCTTGCCAAGCAATCTCCTATTGTAGAGGGTTAGGTGGTCATTCAAGAACACCTGTTTACTATCGCCGGGGATGTTCAAGTCCTTAGTGTACAGCGGCCCTCTTGTTTTTCGCATTTTCATGAGAAGGTGCTTTTTCTCCCGTCTGACAAAGCGAGGAACAATCTATAAGGATTCTGGTCCTCCTTCATGCTTCTGCAGTCTATGACACCCGTCCAGGTCTTCATCCCTAACCTCACATCCAACTACTTCCCCAATCTTCATGATTATCATTTTTCAGTCTTCACTTTCGGCGTATGGGATCCCCTTCATTTCTATATCAAAATGCTTGCTATATTGTTCTACATCATTTGGTGAATCATAAATCTGGTCAATATCATTACTATGTCGCTTCACCTTTCTCTTTTAGGATTTTTTGGTCTTCCTGTAGTTTTGTTAGTTCGTTTACTGCACTACTGAAGGTGGAGATTTTGTCTTCAAATCTCTTCTTTGGGTCGTCTATGCTGAGTTAAATTGCCTGCACTAAGTCGTGGAGTTGACCTACACTCGCCTGTTGAGCCATCTTACAGTTCTCACATTTATACACTGTTGTACTGTTTTGAAGAACTTTATACTTCCGTGTAGATAAACCTACACATTTAGTACGATACCAAACATAGCATTTGTCCTCACAAAATACTGCCTGCTCATTTTTTTTTACTATTTTCCCGCACACTCCACGTGGATCTCCTACAGCCACACTGTTAATTTTGGTTCTATAGTTTACTGATTTCGGAAAGCCGGTGAAGTGTGTTTATTTAATTATTCAGCTAATTAATATGTATAGATGGCAGAGAAACGTGTAGTACGGATTGCAACAGAACAAGTATTCAGGAACTGCAAATAGGAATTACGGACAGTAAGTCAGAGTGTATTGAAAAGAACGTATTTTGAAACGGTTATAAAATGTTTGTTTGAAATGTACGTGGCCTAGAAAATCATTTCAACTCTGTTTTGCAGTGTAGAAAAAAACACATGTTTATTGTGTGGAAAACTAACTTCGCCAAAAATATTTACATCCTAAGCGTTTTTAATATGTTAATTGGTACTACCCACCTATTTATCGCGTTTACTTTCGGTAAGGTTAAAACTTTATGTAATAATTTGAATGTTTTTTTTCATACGAGCAAATTTTAGTCTCTTCCATTAAAACAGTATGTAATTAAAGATGGTAGTCTCGTAAGAAGCGAATTAAGAGATTTTGACGGCTCTTAACATCTAGGTCGTGAGAGCTGATTCTCGTAAGAAAAGCTACAAAACAACCCCGTCTCATGAAAGACAGTTTCTCCCAAACCCATCCAATCCACTGGCAATAAAATTAATGGAGCCTCAGCAGTATAACTTTGCCTAACAAACAGAAGGTAGGTTGGGATGGTAACTTACATTGATCATAGCATTTGTTTACAATACATTCATTGTTTTCTTTATTGACAGAGCAGCTGTTTCACAATGATACACTGCGGCCGTGCTACTTTTTAGAACTGTCAGAATTTAGTGAAGTTGTGTTTGGTATTCTGAATGCAAGTGCATATTTTGATTTTTTACTTGCCTTGTGTTTACAACCGGTAATTCGTATTTATTTTGCGTGTTTTGTGTGTGTACTATCTGTGAAAACGACTAACGCAAAACAACAAACAGAATGGCCTAATAAATTTATCTTTTTTCAGGTAGCGGAAAAATTGCTATTGTCATTTTTCATTTGGCGATAAACAATTTCCACATTTCCTCTATCTGACTTAATCCAGAAAAAAATGTAATTCTGGTTTTTCTAAATAAAAATTTGTAAGCTTTCTTAGTTCGAAAATTGACATGTGAGTATTGCACATTTTTGATATCCAAGTTTTAAAGTTATAATTTTTTAAATTTATGTCATTGCAGAATAGGGATTTTGTTTATTAGAAAGTGAATTTTTAGTAATTTTATGCTAAGCACAGAAATACTGTAATAATGTGAATATAAGCAGGGCATGGAAGTTATCTTAAATTAATGTATATTTCAGCCGAGGCAAGGAATAAGTATATTTTTGCTTTGCATGTCGTACTAAGCAAACACATTTCCATGATGTATGATGGTCTGAAACACTTAACAACCGATAGATTATATTAAATTTGCATTGTAAAATTATGGAAATGTCATTACCTGAAATTGTGTATGACTGTTAAGAAAAATTAGTGTATGTGAAATTACCGCGGCAGTTTACGCGTGTGGGTCGATAAAATACTAAAGGATATAAATAAAAAACCATGAGTAATTTAAATAAATTGAAGTAAATTCCGCGTGATTTTAAGTTTAACTGCGGTATTATATAATATTTAAAGCAAAATTTTCATTTTGAGTTAAAATTATGCTTCCTACATTAGGTGAAGTTATTTAGGTGAATTGATTTCATTGTTTGGAACTTTAAATCATTAAATAATATCCATATTGCATGTAACAGCTTTTTAAACAATGTAAGTAATTTATAAAGTTAGGAAAATATGGTTTTCTCGTTCAAAATGTTAGGCTTGTGTCATTATAATAAACAATGCAATACAATTTCCTAGCTTCCATTGCTATGGCTGATGTTTAAAAATGTCTGCCATGTTTCGTCTTTTGGCAGGATATGTACGATGAGAAATTCTACACCTCGGGCTAAAACTGTCACTTCTTTACTGTACAGTGCTTTTGGCGGTACAAACGCCACAATGTAGGGTAAAGAAAAAGAGCCCATAGCAATCGAAAGTCTTGGAAACCTCGGTAAAAATGTCAAAGAAGCTGAATTATGTGTAGATAAAGAACTTTTATGGCTAGCAGCAACACCTGATAGTCTTATCGACAATGATGTCATAGTGGAAGTCAAGTGCACAGCGTCTGCAAAAGATTATACTCCACATGATGCAACTGCTGAAAAGAAGATAAAATGCTGCACACTAGAAGATGGAAAACTAAAACTTAAAGAAAACCACGAGTATATGTTCCCAATTCAAAGTCAACTCCACAATACGCAGCAAGATTACTGTTATTTTGTCCTTTGGACACCACATGGCCTGCTCACTGAATTGATTAAGAGGAATGACGAATTCTGGGAGTCTAAGATGGTAAGTCATCTGAATAAATTTTATTTAGAATCTCTCCTGCCTGACATTATAGATCCTTGTTATCTACGGAATTTACCGATACGGGAAAACGGGTTTGTGGTTTCCAATGACAAAGAATAAAGTAAAATGAGTGATCACAAAAACGAGATATTTGACAGTACTTATGAGGAAATATATGTAGAGACATGCAAAGTTTTCATTATTATTCGGCATCAGGCTAAACTTGACATTAACTACTTGAGCTGGCGTCGTTTCTCCATTGGCTGCTGCATACATGTGAAGCCACGCCATTTCTAACTGAACTGCACGTGATTGAGGCACACGGTTTTGCAGTGTTCATTTATTGATGCATAGTTACACAGAATGTGTCAACAATGTATGGTCCAATGACAAACGTATTGCAAAGGTATATGTGTTTAAAGTTGAATGTTTCACCAAATAACAACGCTAATTTTGCCGGTCTCCAGATATATGTTATGTAGTACTGTATGTCGCTGATGTGGTTAGTTGTCCAGCAGTAAGGACATCTTTTCCTGTTATGTTATTAAATGTCCTTCTTTGTTCCAAATTCAGTGTTCATTTGCTGGTCATACTAGTTTGTTAATGTTTGTATTGTGTAATTGCAATGTAGAATTAGTATTTCAGATATGTATGAAAAAAATAGAAGGGATTTTTTTGTAAGCTATGCAAAGTTTTTATTTCATATTATATCAATTCATTTTATGAAAGAAAAAAAATTACTTTAAACGAGCTGGAACGAATAATCACTCTTTTCTTTCTTGTAAATAAACTATGTGGTATTTGTAGCGATGCTTTAAAAATAAATTGATAAGTAAAACAAATACTTAATTGATTCTTAACCCCCTAATTTTGAAGTGAGTGCTTGAGCAACCAATTTTGTTTTAACACTGTCGTGTAATAAAATGCCTTCCAGAAAATATAACTAGCGTAGAGTGGAAATGGTAAATTATATTAGAAAAACCAACCGCCCAGAGGTGCTAATTCAAGATAAGAAAACGAACCAATCATGTCACTGCAGTTCCGTAGTGTCATCAGCGTTTAAATGAACCTGAAAATTTCAAAACTTATAAAATACTAAACTAAATTAAAAAATTATGAAGGGTGGTGCAGTACAAAATCCAATTACACTGGCTTTGCAAACTTTTATTCATTAACACCTGTTTACATCTCTGAAATGATTCCTTTATGTGGCCCCAAAACACTTCACATTACAGCAGGATTTTTTTTTAAATGTTATGTGTTCCAAAACACCAAAAAAACACTGCATTTCTTGTGACTACTGCATGTGTCGGGAGTTTTATTTGACATATATGAATGACTGGATGTTAGAAGCTAAACATTTACTCAAATCACAAATATTATATGCACAAATGATTCCCAGATAAGCAGAAGTTGCAAACAAAACTTCACATACTATAAATTGCCCAAAATAAATTTATATCCATTTCAATTTCCAATTAATAGGGGCACCTGTTTTTCGCGAAAAGATTTCAGGTCACTTCAGTTCAGAACCACTTTCGTGATAGGATCATTTAAATTGGTGCCCATCCTATTTGTATGCCCACGTATCACGGACGGTAGGTTTCGGAGAAACTTCGTTCTTATTGGCTCGTTCATTTAACACACTCTCTTCACACAAAGACAAACGGCCAATAGTCAAATGAAGACTGCAAGTGTGCACATAGGATATTGAATCCTAGCCTCAGCGTGAATCTTGGCCCTGCCAATTAAACATTCCTGTAAAAACAGGACAGCTTCGTTTGTGCATATCATTAGTCCATATTTTTATTTCGGAGACTTTAGCTGAATAAAAGGACATTTATGTCGGTGGAAACCATATCGCATGCAGACACCAATGGGACTGTAATCGTGTCACTTAATCATTTTTACAAGCATTGCAATTTTTTTTAAGTAATTGGCAGCAAATGTGCCTTCCAAGAACGTTGTCCTCAACACCTTTTACAAGTCCTTCAGAAAGTTAAGAATTCGAATAGTTTCTCCTGTGGCTGTCACTGTAAACAAAAACTCGAATTTACTGTATTATCTAACCGCATTAATATTCTTGTATTATTATATTACATGAAAAAATACATAATAACAACCAGAAAACGTTAAAGAAGGCACACAGTCGCATCTACGTGATTGTTTCTATCTATTCATCTTTGCGAGAATACTGCTAGAATTTATGTGATGTGATAGTACCAGCGAAAAACCTTAACTTTTTTCCAAGACCTGTTAGGATTCAAACTTCTGTACTTACCAGGCACTTTTTTTCTATTGCATGCCTACTAAACAAGCTCTAAAAACAGAGATGACAACAAACTTCCAGAAAATAAGGCCCGAAATCCAAGTTACATGATGAAATGTAAAATTTGTCAGCTAAACGGATTAGGCAACAAACTAATAGGTGAGGCTATAGGCTGCACACAAACACGGGTTCTAGGCAACATGCCATTGAACCTTCGGAATTCCATTTATGAGTATACATCATTGTTGACCACAAACTGACATTCCATCAAGGAATAAATTTTGAATGCTGCATAGAAAAGCATAATTTAATCCCGGTCAAATGGCACAGCGAAATATAAATTTATGCAGACTACAAACATATTTTCATACTATACGACTTCGTGTCGGTTTCCTAATGCACCAGCCTCTTTCAGTAATGAACCCATTCATTCAAAACAAAATTATTAATTATAATTTGATAAGTATGGTAACATGCTATGTTTCGTTTGGTACTTTGTAAATGAAAAACCTAAGTCCTTAACAAATCACGGGTAGATTGCCGGGAATATGGATTGTAGTAAATATGTCATATTACAGCTTTAGTCACTTAAAAAAACTAAGGGAAGGGGGATTGCGATAAGTACCAGTTTGTATCTTATCGTATTTAATATCTGAAAAATTAAATTAAATGTTTAAAAAAGTTAAAAAAGATATTTACTAACATGTTTCTACGTCAACCCGAACTTTGGTAATTACATTTATAGTATTACATTCTATACTTCAAATCCCGACTAAAGTGATTATGTGTATATCGTTTTACTACATGTATGTTAATGTTAATTTAATATCGTGTAAATAATATCCAAGTAATCATATATATTATTTTAAAAAGAAAAAAGAGAAACAGTGCGCACATGTCTGACAAATCTCACGAGAGGTTAGATCGCTCGAACAGTAGACGCGAGTACGCCCAAGCGACTTGCAAAGTCGCTAAGGATGCGTGCCGACGACAAGACATTAGTCCTCCACTGCCCGGACAGATCACAAACACCTAATACAGCTGCCCACGAGGGTAAACATACTACTCATGCAAATAGCAACACAACTTTCGTCAGAGCTAACCACTTTGGTGGGTCTCCAAGCCACGACGCATGGCAACACAAGTCCTGAGATCTCCGGTAAGCCTGCAGGTTGTAGTGGAAGGGTGGATAAGTAAATGTGTGTGTATGCATTTGTGTGTGAGTGTGTGTAGGCGTGTGTGTGTTTGTGTGTGTATGCATGGAAGTGTGAATGTGTGTGTGGATTGTTGTGGATTGGTGATGTAAATTATTGTGTAGATTGATGTGTAGAGTCGTGTGTGGATTGTTGTGGATTTGTTTGTGTGTGTGTGTGTGTGTGTGTATGCATGGGTGTGATTGGTGTGTTAAACAGTTTACCATATCGAGTTATAGTAATGTAAGGGTTAAGTCGCCACAGGCTTAAGTGTTCAAAGGGTTCAGTGCCCGAAGGGTTAAGTGCCTAAAGGGTTAAGTGTTCAAAGGGTTGAGTGTTCACGGGGTTAAGAGCCCAAAGGGTTAGGTGTCCAAAAGGTTAAGTGCTCAAAGGGTTAGGTGAGGTTAGTTTCGATGGCAAACTCAAAAACAAGCTGGCAAACTAAAAAAAAAAAAACTAACTCAAATACGAGATGGAATGATAGAACAGGGAAAAACGAGATAAAATGATAGCGCATGAAAAATCAAGATTTAATGATAGAGCACGAAAAAGCCAGGTGGAATCATACTGTATAAAAAAGCAACATGGAATTATAGAGCACGAAAAATGACATACTGGCCACCTAAATGGCGGAATCCAAAATGGCGATGCACTGGCTACCAAGATGACTGCCGTGAGCAGAAGTGTAAAAGGTAAATGTTGAGAGGAAAAAAGGAAAACAGGGAAATTCTGAGGGGTAAAAGAAATACAAAATGGCGGTCCTCCGGGGATCCTAAGCGTCGAGACTCAGCTCCAAGCCCTGCACCATAACATACATTATATAGCTTCTGGCTTGCTTGGCATTTCTGAAACACTCACCTTAAATAAGTAGATAATCCTCTTTTTCCTCATTCATGAACTCCATTGCGTATATATAGCCACATACTACAATGCCACTTACCATAACAGATTATGGGGACTGGTGCTGCGCTGCTATTAGGAAGCGGCCCCGCCAGGATGAGTCACGGCACGTGTTGCTTGCTTACAGCTGTGAGTACAGGTCCCCTGCCCCATGCTATCGACCCACTTAACTTAATCATACTTGCACATTATTTCTTGGCGTTTTTGTGTTACTTTCCGTTGCATATGCTACATCACTGAATTACTTTTTGCACGTACTTTCAGATGTCGTTGAAATAAATGTCTGTTTCCAGGAAAAAATTATATGTAGTTTAATTATTCCTATCCATACGCTTGTAACGAATAGTCACTTTGCGGCAAATTACTTGTCCCCGTACATAATTACATTTAGCAAAAACCGCATTTCGTGATCTGTAACCATTCCGGAAATATTGGGGGTGTTCACGTTAGCCGGACCATCCTGTGTATAATTTGATGGAAGTTACAGTGAGATGTTGTGGTGTTTACAGATCTTTGTTCCGTTACACATTATCCAGCCACTTAGTGATATGTACCGTCTTTAGTATTCCCTTTATACTATAAGTAGTATAAAGTTTTCTCCTTTTTTTCGTGATTAACATGCAGGCTAATTTTTTTTCAATCTAATTAAGGAACATTAGGTATAACCTGATTATTCGCTAATAGATTCGTTTAATTGTTTCAAAATTAAGATTTGGACAGTTTGTCAGACTATGCAGTTTGACTAAAGCCATTTTTATACAGCATCAATGAGAAGCAGCTTGATATACGGCAAATAAATGTCAAAAGAGACATCAAATGGCAACATTAAAAAGGAAACAAAAATGGCGATATGTTTTCCCAACTGCACTGATCAGACAACCTCAGTTGTAGCACGCCAGGCTTGTGATCGGAAATATACTTGGACTGACAGCATGTCGTACAGATCAGATAGACACATCTGTAGAATTCTTGTTGGAGCCACGGTGGCTGAGCAGTTATCCAGTTCGCCTCCCACAAAGGCGAACCGGATTCAATCCCTGGCCAGGTCACCGGATTCTCGCAGGTTGGAATTATGCCAAACTATGCCATTGGTTTGCGGCTTTTCTCGAGCATCTCCCGTTTCCCCCGCCCTTTCATTCCGGCAGTGCACCATACTCACCTCAATCACCCTCAGTGGCTATCAAGACCTCGCTGTTGAGAACCGCTCAAATCTCTTCACTCACTCACTATAGGTTGTTCATGGTAAAGTGAACACTTTTGAAAGCCCTGCTTAAGATCTAATTGTGTGCACGTTGTGTATTCTTCCGCCTTATGTAAAATTAATATTTCCATGGGCCTCATCACGTTATTCATGCCTCGGCCAAGTGAACTGTGAAATTATTAGAAAAGTATATATTTTACTAATCTCATCATTTTTACACTTTAATGCATTTAAAATAAACAGGCAGTGAAAGGACTAATTTAAGTTATCAGAAATGGTTACCTAACATTTTTTATTCGACGTGAAGACATGGAACTACTTCCCTCCATCGTTACCAACTTTACTGGGCGCATGTCACTCAGTACCTCCGTTAAAAAGATATACAGGCAGCGGCAGTGACTTTTTCTTAAGGTTGATTTCAAAAGTGCTCACTTTATCGTGAACAGCCTTTACCCAATTGTTATATGTTCATAATACCAGCTGCCACTTTGGAATGTATACAGTTTAGATGTTAATTCTAAGAACTGCGTTTCAGAATAGTTGTCAACATTACTGGTGTAACATCTGACAATTTTACGTTTTTCATTGACACTCATATTGGCATAGACCAATATTTGCATATTTAAATACATGCTTAGTAATGTTATCATATTTAAATGTAATAATTAGTTTTATGAGATGCTAATTGGAATTTGAACTATATCGTTAATTTTCTGTTTCATTTATTATGCTCATACGCAGCATATTTTATTTTTTAATTTTCATTGTATTGAAACGTGTTAGTAATGTTTATAGTTCATCTAAGTTGGCAGCGATGCATGACTTCATTAACAGAGAGAGGTTTTTGAATACACGAGGTATGTTAATATAAATTTAAAAATTTTCTGTGAAAATTTAATTATTATAAATGGATCTGGTCTCCATCTTGTTTTGCTAAGACTTCATATAGGGCAGCCAGAGATGCTGACCCGGTATTTGTAATCCAGCAAATTATTAGTATAAAGAAGGCATCGGCATTCATGATGTGGATGAACATATGATTTATAGATGTTGGAGTGCGCGAGAGCAAAGAAGAAGAGGGCTGTTGAGCATTTTTAGAGTGAATACTGCAAATATGTGGTACATGTTTTCCATCTTCTAAATCCTAGTCTTTTGCTCCTGAGGTGAAACTGAGACGTTTTATACTGTGAACGTCTATTCGAAACTTCCTATTAATCCTACGAATAACCTCAGATTAATAAAAGTTTCTTGTGTTCTACCGATGTAATTGATTTTAAGCCGGGAAAAATTAGGAACCCAGTGTTGTGTGGCAAGTTTAATTCAGAGCTGAATGTAATTAAAGATCACTTTCATTTGGCACTGTTTAGGACTTTTAGCTGGGAGCTGCCTGATTACTTAGGAAGATTATTATTTTTTGACAGGCTAAGGTGAACTTCTTATACTGCTTTTACTTCATGGATATATTATTTTGAATTGAATACACTGCATCAAGTAAAGCATTTTTCATTAAATAGTTTGCTTCACCTATGGACAGACTGTTTTTTGTAGCATTGTTGGTAGTTTAGTATTCCTATGGTCCTCATTGTCAGTGTTTCATGTACGCTTCTTAAGGGAAGTCACCCTTATCTCAGCGCCCAGAACTTCAAGTCTGCAAAATTTTAATACTCTCCTTACAGTATAAAAGTGTTTATATCCTCTGTCACATTGTTTATTGTGTGGTAAGTGTGTTTACACCATAAAAAGTGCCCATTTAGAATTGTTCCTATTTGACTGCGCTTCCACACACTTCACAAAGTTCTACATCACTCGTATCTATTGGTGCCCTAACATGATGTATATTTATATAATATTCTACCACATTATTTGCATATTCTACCTCCTAAAATTTGTTACGTTTGGCGCCCATACATATAGCATTTTGCATAAGCCTAAAATTGCATATATAATTCTTTGTGTCTACGTTACATTTGGCGCCGTCATGCCGGGGCACGAGTAAGTAAGACAGCTTAGGTTTTAGAGACACTGACTCCAGTATATGAGTAGAGAAAGTTGTACGCCGCACTACTTGCAAGAAATCATGGCCATTAACTATAAGGCCTACGAATATAAATCAGTTAATATGGAGTAACTGCCCACTGGAGGAAATACCATGGCAGTTAATACCGAGGAACAAGCACCACATCAGCAGGAGGGCAGCTTCTAACCCCAAAGTTACCTCGGTCACAACCACAGCTCAACCTAATGCTAAAGTCAATGAGAAGCTAATGCAGATGTTTACGCAATTGCAGCAAAGCATAATGACAGAGTTAAATGCTGGCCTGACACAGATGCTAAATGATCAGGAGAAATTCGGAGCTGACTTAAAGGAGTTAATTGCTGAAACCTACAGGGAAATAAAAGAAGATACGGAACAGAGGCAACAAGAGAGGACGAGAAAAATGGAAGAAAAAATTCAAAAAGAAAGAGAGAAGCCTGCTCCTGAATTCGAATCTGTTCCCGTTCAAAACACGGAAGTTGTAATTGCCAAAGTGGAAGATTACCTCGCAGCACAGCGAAGGCAAAGCACCTTTACCAAGTCCATTTGCACATCTCTAAATTAAAACGTTCTTTGTGAAGCACGGCCTGATTACGTCTTTGTTACGAATGAGGAAGAAGACATGCAGGCACCTCAAGCGCTTACAGCAGTTCATATCACAGATACAAGAGAACATATACCACTGAACATGCATGAAATGCAGGAAGTCGCATCACTCTTGCAAGTGAATGGTGCACCAGGAAGCTGGGATTTTGACATCGCGGTCAGCACGGCTCATTTAGAGCACACAAAGGTCACAGCATCAATATTGCATGCTGCCACCAGCTTCACGGAGAAAACGAGTTGAGTCACTAAGTCAGCTGATGAGCACACTAAAAAGGCTAATATCCCGTTGCCAGTTTCGGAGTCGTAAAAGAAGTAAATACAATGACGAATGATTCCAGATCCCTGCCCAGTCAAAAGGAAAAAAGCGAATAAACCGCCTGGTGGAGCAGAAACAAAAGAAAATGAAAATAAAATGTGAAAACAGCAGAAACCGCCTGAAAAGACATAAGAAAAGCCAGAAGAGAGGAGAATCAAAGACGAGAGGAAAAGATACCGCCGGAAGCGGCCAGTGACGGAGTACGAAGAAAGGAGAAAAAAAGGACGTCACGAAGAAACATCGCCTGGTATGACGAAGAAGAAAGCGAAAATTTTGCTAGGTTTTTCGCATGGCTGAGTGGGTGTATGACGAGAGAAAACATCGCCTTGAATGATGCAAGAGAAGGCATAAAAGTTGTTACGTTTTTCGCAGGTCTGAGAGAGAAGCCGACACGAAGAAAAATCGCCTTGAGTAGCAAAAGAGGAGGCGAAAAACTTATGATGTTGTTCAAACAACTGGTGGAAGATACGTCAGGAGGAGAGACAATCTAGAGAGGAAAACTAGAAAACGTAAATTCTGTTACGTTTTTCTGGTCAACGATCGTGCATTTTGGACCCCAACAGCCTACCAGTTCCCCCGGAAACAGTTAAAATTACGCAGTTGGATGAGAGGACTTTAAGAGATGAGTTACAATGTTTGGTGGAATAAAAGCTTTGCCTTGCAGCCGAAAGAAGGAAAAAATATTCAAAGCAGTCACGTTTTAAATCATTAGAAGTTGGCACATTAGTGTTGGTGAGAGTCACCAACGTAAGTACGATGTGGAAGTTCATTACAGCAAAGTTGCTACCACTATACAGTGGACCATTTGTTGTTACCACCAGGAAAAAAAGAGATTTGTTACGAGTTGTAGTGTCCTAATACTGCAGAGGTAATCCGACATTATAATCTGATACTACTGAAGAAGTACGATGCACCGCTACAAACTGAAGTATGAGTTTGCCTCGACCATTGGAGTTTGGTTTCTAGAGCAGATGCGAGCTATAGAAGTTTTCCCGGCAGTTGACAGCTTTGTGTTTGGTTTACCTGGGAGAAGAGAGAGCGATGAGTATTTCTAGTGGATTTTTATTGGCAGTGTCGAATTTATAGTAATGCGGAGTTGTCCTGGATCCCAGAGAGCCCGCCGGTTTTTGACGCGAAGGAAAATGCAGTGTACGAAAATATGTGTTCCGTGCCATCAAATTGAACGCCCCTCCCCAGATGAATTCTGTCCGCTGCTTTAATATGCTGCACAGAAGATTAAAAGATGAATTTTAATTGCTCTCGGTCACGTGACTTTACGTGGTACTTGCGGTTATCAGTTGCAAAAAGGAAGAAGGCTTAACCAGTAGACGACGAACTAAATCCTGCCTATTAACGTCGAATGGTCTGAAACTGCTCACACTCAGCTAGGGTACTTACTGTGGAGTTTTAAGGCTGCCTTCTTTCACCCTGATGTTGAGAATCGTTTGGAATCTGAAAAAATATAACAGAAGGTATCCGGTCTCTTTTACACAAAGCAACGCGTTCTTTACTAAATCACATAAATACTTTAAAATGATTTTTACCCACAGGGGTTGTAGTGAAGTAGCTCATCACTTGTAATCCAATGATTGGTGTTTACGATATTATTGTTTGAATAGTTCTTCTCTCCTGCGTACCCTCGACTGTTGAAGTTATTTATGTATATCTTCTATTTTATTGCCTAGTTTTAGTATCGTAAGTTTATTCCATGTGTACATAGTTTTGATTTTGTTGAGTATTGTTGATAGAAACCAAGGGTTGTCTATTTAGTTTTGTTTTATACGTCGTTGTTTGCGAGATGTTGCAACCAGTTCTTATGTGGTTTTTCCCCATGTGAGGTTACGGAAAGTATAATTCTTTAAGTGGAGATGTTTGTTGTACTTTTCCTTCTACTAGTTTTCTTGTACAAAGTATAATCGAACTGAAGTCAATTATGGCAGTATATTGTGAGTTTTAGAGACAGTGCTGTGATGTGCCATTGTTAGACACTTGTAACAGTGCTTCGTTAAGTGTGACTAGAGACGCCACTACAAGTAACCGGTGCAGGTTACCCGACGAGCATATCCTGGGTGAGGAGAAAGATTTTTGTGAAAGTGATTTTGTTTTATTAGCACATATAAGAAAGACGCTCACCGACACATGCATTTTTTTTTTTTTAAGCACCTGACTTATGAGTGGACGTACCAGTGCTACGATTTAACGTTTTACCTGCCAGAATTAAGATTTTGGATGCTTTGAGTACTGCCAGCACCTAAGTGTGGTGCTACCAGTCTGTTAAGTTATATCTTGATGTTTCTTGAAGATTTGCCCTAGGTCTATCACCACCAACACGAGAAGAAAGAGACAACAGATCTTACCGCATGACCGGTGGTGATTCGAGCTCAGTCGATGTGTTCCGATCTCCTTGTTATCCACCAGAGCCTACATCAGGGGAGTGCGGGGTATTGGATTCCCAGTGATGAAATGGTAAAAGAGAATAAAATGAGAGAGACAGTCAATTTGTGCATGTTGCCAATAAAAAGTGAATAAAAGACTGTAAGGATTCCTATGGCCCAGTCTAGAGCACCTGATATGTTTCTTTTTTCTTCTGTTCCCTTTAATGAAGCACTAGCACAATTATTTGATGTATATTCCATATTATAATTGAGTTTCAAGTTAAACTACATATAATGGTATGATTACTATAATAATTGTCACTACAAACAAGCACGTAGACAGAGAGGTTTTATTGTCAAATGCTCATTGTTGATACCCCTATGGCATTATTAACTTTGCCTTCGTTCATTGTTGGAACATTTCACTCAAGCAAAGTTTGGCGGTTCTGTGATGTCTGACAATTTTACGTTTTTCAGTTTCGGTCATATTGACATAGACCAATATTTGTATATTTAAATACATGCATAGTAACATGCTTATATTTTAATGTAATAATTATTTTTATAAGATGCTAATTGAAATTTGACCTATATTGTTATTTTTCTGTTTCATTTATTATGTTCATATGCAGCATATTTTATAATTTGCATTGTATTATAACACTGACGGCGTTGAGCAGAGCGAGATAGGTGTTGAAAAGGCGGTAGGAATTTTTTTTTTTGGGGGGGGGGGGGGTTGGTGAAGGTGAAGTTTGGAATGGAATTACCCGCCTAGGCGCCAGGCGTCAGTGATGACGCCATGAAGGTGAAGATGTAGCAAGATGACTCGCTGAATCCCTTGTGGCAGGCCGTTCCCCCGGATGAAATATCCTACTGATGAATTAGGTGACCAGCCCCGATGATAGCCCCGATCTACAAAAGGCATGAACACCCGCGAATGTGGATTGTTGAGGCCAACCACACGCCCATAAAACACCGAACAAACTGCCAATACATATACACTAGAAAGACTGAATAAAACAAATAAATACTGGCGTGACATGGGCGGGTATTGTTATGGGCCGTCCCCTTAAACGCACAAGGCGGTTGAAATAACTTACGCACTGTTCAGTTCACAGCAGCATTTATTCGACGTCACTACACATCCCTCTCAGGGGAACACTTTACATGCTGATAGGAGTGACAAACACAACACCGGCCACTGCGGTTATGCTGCAATAATGGTCTTACGACACACAATGACTTTACGGAAAATTGATGCGTCCCGGGCGATGCCAGTTCCACGGGAAGTGAGGATGGTGTACCGGGCGGCTAATGAAGGAAAAGGTCCATGATCAAAACGGTGAAGGCCGCCCAGCGCACGGGAAACACGGGAGCTCGCGACACACGCGCCACCCTCACACGATGCTACTCGCTGACTGACTCTCCCGCCTGACGTGCGGGCGGGCCTCGGCTGACCCACTCGCCAGAACGGAACTACTTTATGTTATGACAATGTCACGCTTGCTTAACACTATGAACCCTTGAAAATACCTTCATTAAAAATACTTACAACACACGGGATGATTCTGAAACATAAAAACACTGATGAATGATAATGGACAGAGCACTGGTGGATAATGAGAAAAGATGCACATAACAACGAACTCAACAATACATTTGGAACCAAAAGGGATAACATATAATAGATTGCTTTAATAACACGTCACACAAAAATGAACGGCGTGAGCCATAACACCTTTGGTCTAGACATTGTTGGTGGTTTAACCTATGTATCACTCCGTCTCGCGGAGTCTCTCTGGGTGCTGCACTCGACAACCACAGGCTGCGCTGCACCGGCCTGCCCTGATGTTACTCTGCACCAGTCGACCCTGTCGCGCACCAGCGGCGCGACACGTTCTCTGTGCGTGGCACACGTCAACATGTTAGTCATGTTTATTGTTCACCTAAGTTAGCAACGATGCATGATGTCATTAATACATAGGGATTTTTGAATACACCTATGCAATAAGTCCTATACCAGCTATGTTAATTTAAAATAAGAATTTTTTTTGTGAAAATTTAATTACTATCAATGGACATAGTATCCATCCTGTTTTGCTAAGACTCCATATAGGGCAGCCAATAATGCTGATCCGGTGTATGTAATCGGTCAAATTATTAGTATAAAGAAGGCATCGGCATTCATGATGTGGATGAACATATGATTTATAGATGTTGGAGTGCGCGAGAGCAAAGAAGAAGAGGGCTGTTGAGCATTTTTAGAGCGAATACTGCAAATATGTGGTACATGTTTTCCATCTTCAAAATCCTAGTCTTTTGCTCCTGAGGTGAAGCTGAGACGTTTTATACTGTGAACATCTATTCGGAACTTCCTATTATTCCTGTGGATAACCTCAGATTAATAAAAGTTTCTTGTGTTCTACCGATGTAATTGATTTTAAAACCGGGAAAAATTAGGAACCCAGTGTTGTGTGGCAAGTTTAATTCAGAGCTGAATGTAATTTAAGATCACTTTCATTTGGCACTGTTTAGGACTTTTAGCTGGGAGCTGCCTGATTACTTAGGAAGATTATTATTTTGTGACAGGCTAAGGTGAACTTCTTATACTGCTTTTACTTCATGGATATATTATTTTGAATTGAATACACTGCATCAAGTAAAGCACTTTTTATTAGATATTTTGCTTCACCTATGGACAGTCTGTTTTTGTAGCGTTGCTGGTGGTTTAGTATTCCTATGGTCCTCATTTGTCAGTGTTCCATGAATGCTTCTTAAGGGACGTCACCCTTATCTCAGCGCCCAGAACTTCAAATCTACAAAATTTTAATACTCTCCTTACAGTATAAAAGTGTTTCTATCCTCTGTCACTTTGTTTAGTGCGTGGTAAGTGTATTGACACCGTATGCAACGCCCATTTAAAGTTTCTCCTGCTTTAATGCACTTCCGCCCATTTCCCAAGATTTTACCCTAATCTTTCCTATCGGCGCCCTAATTAGACGCATATTTACATAATATTCCACCACCTTTATTCGCGTATTACATTTCCTAAAATTCGTTACATATGGAATTTTACATAAGTCTAAATTTGCATATACACATTTTTCTTGTCTATGTTACACTGGATATAGGCTAATTAGTGTTTGCATTAAAATGTATGCAGTCACGGAAGGGATATTTTTTTTGTGGTTAGTTTGAAAAGTATTCAAACTTACCGCTATTTAGCTTATGCGTAGCTGTTTTCTATTCAAGTGCAAATTTGCCATGTTGCATAAAACACTGTATTTTCCGGCAATATTTCACAGACAACTGAAAACTGAGTAGATGAGTGTTTTCCATACAAACTATTTGAAATGTAAAGATATAGAACTGCGCTTAGACAAGACTATGTGTGTACAACTGTGCAAATGGATCGTGTGTGTCGGTCCACTGCCTTGCGCATAGAGACCAACATGGTTTCTGATGGATGCGTGAGCCAATGTCGCCCTTGTATCTTAAGGAACACGTAATAGCTCCAAGCATGCAGTTTCCTTAGTAACTTCTCGCTAGTATGCCATAGTTGGTGCCTATAAGTTATGGTCATGATCTCCCATTTCTACAGATTTTGTGGCAATTAATTTTTTTATATCAATGGGAACCAGTATTGTAAAATCGCTCTGGTCATTTTGTTACAAATTATTTTATTATGTAGTCTAATTTTTTCAACACAAAAACTGTACGATTTTAACTATTTGTTACATAAACAAGATTTTCGTATATTAATTATGAAATAAATGTATAACTTATTTGTGTTGAAAAAATTAGACTACATAATAAAAATTTGTAACAAAGTGATAAGGGGATTTCACAATATCGGCCCCGGTTTGGGTTTAAACAATTAATTCTTGCAAAAACTGTAGAAATGGGAGATTATGACCCTATTCCCCGTAGTTGTGATATAGGACTTGATCCCATTGTAAGCAATTGTGTCAGTTATAATTTTTGAAAGGGTATTGAATATTTCACTGTAAATCGTTTAGAACAGAAATAAAAGTCGGTATTTTGTTGCACATTCATAAATTTGGTTATTGAAACATAAATGTTGACCGTTGAAAATTGTCAGTGTCAGAAAAAACTGCTGTAAGTAGCTCTCTGTATAAAATATTTATTTTTCTGCGAGCCAGTGTTTTAAACTATAGACTATTCGCGTTAAAATAAGTACTTTTAAAAGCCCTGCTAAAGATCTGCTTCCGCCTTATGTAAGTGTAGCATTACCATGGGTCTCGCCACTTTATTCATGCGTCCGTCAAGTGAAACTGTGAAATTATCAAGGAAGTAAATACTTTACAAAACTGCTCATTTCTACACTTCGGATCAATAAAAAAACGGAGAGCGAAAGAAATAATTTAAGTTATCACAAACGGTTACCTAACACTTTTTATTTGACGTTAAGACATAGAACTACTTTCCCCTCCATCGTTACCAACTTTGCTGGGCGCATGTCTCTCAGTGTGCCCGAGAAATATAAGCAGGTAGAAGCAGTGGCATTTTCCTAAGGTTGATTTCAGAAGTGCTCACTCTATCGTGAATAGTCTTCATAACGATAATGCTCTATCTTTCCTGAAGACAGTGCTTAATCAAAACTCTACAGTCACCGCTTAAAATTCAGATGAAACAAAGCACAGCTGAAGATTGTACCGCTCGCCTCCCACCAAGGTGAACCGGGTTCAGTCCCCAGCCTGTTAACTCCTGGATATTCGCAAGTGGAAAACGTGGCGAACAACGCCGCTGGTCGGCCGGTTTTCTCGGGGATCTCCCGTTTCCCCCGTCCTTTCATTCCGGCGCTGCTCCATTCTCACTTCATTTCAACCCTCATCGGCTCCGGAGACATCTTTGTTAAGAGCCGCCCAAATTTCTCAACTCTACGCGAAGCTTGTACATGCTGTTTTCCATCGAAGGCGTAATTCTTCCTAATGACCTTGAAGCGTTTAATGTTGTTTGCCCGAGATTCGCCTTAAGTTGGAAGTTAATGTGCGTTTTAGAACACTTGTGAGAGTACCGGAGGGCGACCAAATGTGTATAATCTTTTTCCCACGCGTGGCCACGTCCCGCGCCAGCCCCTTGGTCCGCGCGCCCTTCCGTGGAGGAGCGCAGACGACAATAATAATTGCAGGCCATTGACTTTCGTATAAAGGGGGTGGATTCTTTCAGACGTAATGGCCCTCCTTTCCTCTTCCCAGGACCGAACTGGCCCCGTCCCCCTCGACAACGAAGAAAGCCTTGCCCACGTACGGCCCCTACACTGCAAGAATTCAGCAGCTAGAGGTGCATAATGATCTGGACGCGACATGCTCCCTCGTGACGTGCTTCGTCCAAGAGGATATGCGACATGACGGGGCCGTCGGGCCGTGCTTGTTGAAGCACGCTTGTACTAACACATGAATTCATTTGGTGACAAACATTCGCCAAACTATTGCACTAATGTGTCACGTCCGCTGTTAGATCACAGTCCTCTATCCAGATCTGTAAGACTTTCAACTTTAAAACCAGCTTAAATATATACAAGAAGCACGTATGCCTATATTTAAATTTTTATCTTCAGCTACAATTCCAACTGTAATTTTTTTATTACCCGACTTACTACCTTCCAACTTATAGTATACAGATTGGACATAACACAGACATTACATGTCATTTTGTATGGATTTCCTAACACAGTAACTAATTACTGCTACCATTTTCTATTCATATGGAATATCATTTCTATTTTTGGAACCCACAAATTTGTCGACACAGTCTTGGTGCTTAAGTTGCGGTTACAAAAGGAACAAAATTTTTTAATATTAAAAATATGTATGACATATTTGTCTTGTATTGAAAATAATTGTTTTTATCCCTGTAACCAACATTAATTTTTGAACACCACTTACCAAATAGGGAAAGCTGGCCGAAATGACACCACCTTTCTGTTTCCGTACAAAGTTTTTCGCAATGTACTATTGTGTTTGATTCTGGTTCGGGAGGTCGAAGTTTCGCTCTTGGCCACCCGAATTTTTTCCTCGTGATTTTCCATCCCTATTCCCGGGAAATTATGCTGCTGTTCCATAAAATTAATCTTCCCAATATTTCACTTTCAAATTAAGATCCTTAAGTAGTCTCTATGCGTAATGATATTTTTATTATCCTCCCGTGGCCTCTCTAGATTGCATGAGTGGAACTTAGAACTTTCTGTAAATAAATAAAAATTTATAACTGCAAATATTTTAATGTAGTCCAGTCGATATTGGGTCAGTCTTGTGTACAATCATTCATACTGCAAAATATTTTATGTTGACATATTTGGCAAGTTGACAGTTAGCTGAGCGTGTTTATGTAAACATCATCTCTGGCTGGCGGGGGAGGGGGGAGATACTGCTGTATCCATGGAAACAGATTAAAGCAGGACTGCTTTCAGAACTGTCAATGAAGTGCACTCGTTCGTGTTGCAGACTATACTGCCAATTTAATTAAGTAACTTAGTCATATTTCCTGGTTTATTTAAATCTTGAGGAAAAATACATACATCTCTTCGCTCAATCATTTACTAAAATCACCCTAGGCGTAACTTGTAATATTTATATCGTATTAAGTACGGATTAAAAACAGCGAGAGCAGCGATGTGTTAGCAACGACTAGTAGGAAATAATTCGCAGTTAAAATATTGTTCTAACCTAGTTTTTCGGTATGCTATTTGTAAATTAGAGTTCGTCTATTGATATATTTGAATTTTTAGGTAGCCCTGAAGGAAATATATTTCACTGTTACAGTTTAAAATATCAGCCCCTTCGTCACCAAACAAAAATGTGGATCCGCCCCTGGTATCAGCTTTTGTGCCAACTGGCTGTATGCGAGGACGCAATACGGAGCACTGACGTCCACTCCAGCCGCCATTCCTCCGCGGCTGCGCACAAAGCATTTCGCAAGCGGCGACGAAATGGTATCAGCTGTGAGAAATCAGTCTCCCTTCAGCTCACAGGCGGCCTGTATTCCCTTGCGGATGAACACTGTTTCAAGTACTGCGTTCACGGCTTGGTGCACGCGTCAAAACAATGTACATAAATACATACACGCGGCTCGCTCTTGACCGTTTGAGCAAGATCACGGCCTCTGTGACACGTCCTACTCTTTAGTAGAATAGATACAGAGCCACTCAGAATGTCACCATCGTATGTGCTAGATGATACGAATATTGTTTGTTTCAGAAAACAGCATAACTCCACTTAATGCTGGGGCCGCGGTGGCTTAGCGGTTAGGCTGCTCGCCTCCCATCAATGCGAACCGGGCGTGTAAAATATAAACTATGCTTTATAGAAACGAGTAGTTCACTGCAAGCTCTCTGGGTGGAAACATTTTAGTTCCAAAACAGTGTCGTTCTAGAAAGATAATGAACATATATTTAAGAAGATTTAGAAAAATTACTATAAACTTTTCCAACATCAACCTACCCTTTTATTTTCGAGTGCCTGCAGACCGAGATGGCCTGAAAAACTAACGGCCAGTTTCACCAACACATCTTAAAATTTAAGCGCTACTTAAACACTGAATAAGCTGTCCCTAGCGCCTTGTCCGTTTCACCAATTTTAAGCTCTTCTTAAAATGTTTTAAGCAGCTCTTATTTTAGGCAGCGAAATTGGATGCCTAACTCTTTAAGCTCTGCTTAAATTATTGTAAACAAATTAAAAGGAAAATGGCTGCTACTGAAAAAGTTGTTTGTAGATAACCCCAAATGTGTTATAAAGTATTTAATTTTATCAATTCAATTTTTTTATAATTAAAAATAAGGAATTATTGTGTATCAAAGTTATTGTCTGGGTGCAAGTCTTTATTTACTGAAATAACCTATGACGGTGGTCGAAAACAAAACCCAATATATATATATATATATATATATATATATATATAGGCAGGTAGCTGATTGATAAAATATGATCTTATTGAATACGCATTATAATATAATCCATTTACACCTACGTTTTACTACACAAGACAAATTTTCAGTACAAATTTTACACACATTCGACTTCGTTTTGAATTAGAAAAGTTAACGGGGTCCCAATTGAAGATGTCATACAGGTGTGACATGATAGTGATATTTATTCAAATTCGGGCACTGCGTGTTTCTAAAATTCACATGAATATCGTCAATGTTATTATCAACAACTATCACAATAACTTCAGAAAGTTCAATTCTGGTTAGTGATGAAAGCCAAACCGAATCTTTAAAACATAGCAGTAATGTCGCACGTGAAACATAAAATAGTTCTATTTAGTAGAAAAATTCGGGATGGTCTTGTAGACTGTAGTAAATGTAGGCCCAGTGTCGTTTTTTGAGGGCAATACCATTTTTACACGGAATGTACATTACATTTAGGGAATATTTAATCAGTGCCTAAACACGACAACAGTTTCATTTTAAAATGTATCATTAACGTAACGTATTATTTTTTTAAAGCATTTAATGTATACATTTTTGACGAAAGCTACTTAGATATATGAAATGAGTCTAAAACATTACCCGGGTAGATAAAAATATAAAACAATTAACATTCTGACTAGTAAAAAACAGCCCAGGCCAGGTTTTTGTAACTTTTGCTGCGAAAAATCACACTTTTTGGTACTGGTGATTAATAAAAACGAGATCGTAAAACATCACAGAATTGCAACACAACACTTCCACGATAATAAATTAACCTCCAAAAATTAAAAAACGAATGTAATTTTAACATAAATAAATTTCGGTACGCGTAGTTAGTTGAGAAAATAGAGTACAAATATCTTTTTCGTATCTGCAGTGACATTTGTTTTAATTGATTCTTATTGTTCGCCATGCAAACGATAAAGCTTTAATAGTTTATTACAAAACAAATATTTGGTTAGGATTCGTATGCTCATAACAAAAGTAAACACAACATTTCAGGGAGAAAAAATGTTTTTTTTTTTTTTCCTTTCGTTGAAATAATTCTCATTGGTTCGTTTAGTCACATGACCACAATGCGCCACTACCAACATGAGAATATTTACAACTTGTTTCTTTAAGCAACGCCCAGCTAAGACGCGCTTATAAAACTCCTTAAGAAACACTAAAGCTTAATCGCTTTGCTGGAACCTAGTTTATTCCTTGTTGGTGACACCGGCCCTAGCGCACTTAAATCATATATAGATTCAAAAACTACTTAAATAAAACCCAGAAAATTTACAACCCAGTGGAAATTACTATTATTGGCGACATGAATTAATTATATTTCAATTGATAATTGACTTATTTTCGTTTTCCTCGTTAACGGGAGCTTTACACATCAGAATTTATTCACAAGAAACTGAGGTATTTTGAAAGCCCTGCTTAAGATCAACTTGTATTCTCAGTATGTATTCTTTCCTTGTGTACAATTAACATTGCCATGGGTGTGATCAGTTTACTCATAAATTATTGTGAACATTTGGTCGTAGTGATACTCAGAGACTATGTTGCCCCACATTTCCAGCAGAGACTATGTTGTCCCACATTTCCAGCAGTGAATGCAGATTTCGACAGTGGATTCAGAAGACCATCGCGGTCATTTTCCTCAATGTCATCTTAATTTTCTGACTGAATATTCTTATTCTTAAGAACCTCTGCAATCCTTGGCAGACTTTTCCGATCGCGCGAATTAGAACAAGCCCAAAAGTTTCTAGTTCTAATATATGTAAAGTCTTCATTTTAAAAATCACACTTCTTTAAAACATGTTTACATTTAAAATAAAGGGATAAACTTGCAAGTGTGTCTTAAAGTATATGATTTATTTGTTCAGCAACTTAGCTCCAAGCCCCTGTGGCCTAATGGATAAGGCATCGGTCTTCTAAACCGGGGATTGTGGGTTCGAGCCCCACCATGGGTACTTCATTTTACAATCACCGGGAGAAACGGGAGGCAATTAAGTTTTCTCCATTTTCTGAGACTGTGCGACCATTCCAAACTTATTTTAACAATACACTTCTTAGACGATAACCTCTCATACGGTCATTAGAGAATAGAAATACAGGTATTAATTTCACACTGTGTAAGGAGTTCCCTTACAGTTGTTCCTCGCTTATTATCTCACTCATTATTCATTTATCTTACTTGTTTCATCATCAATTAACGTATCCTTAAAATGTCCATCAATGTATGTTTTCAATTTAAAACATGATTTTATTAAGGCTATGTCAGGAATGGAACTTCGTTGTAAGATGTTTATGTGAAACTGCATAGTTTATCCACACTCTACCGTGTGTTTTTAACTAAATGTTGTTTGCAACGCACATACGAGCTGATGAATACCTATTAAATTTATCATAGACTACGTGTCGACATGGAGAACAATTTTATGACCATATAAAATTCCGATCTCAAGAATGGTTGCTATGTGGAGCTTTTGTCTTTGAGTTGGTTTGGAACATTTTTAGTATAGCGTTTTGGTTGGAGAAGTAAAAAGTTATTATATTCTGGAGATGATGGCTGCACGACTGGACGAAGTAGTTTCCACGACGGAGTAGGAGAGCCAGAAACTGATTAAAAGGATGATGTTTCATCGGCCTGGAGTTCCGTTCCACTGTGAGAACGACGGCTTCTACTTAGATGGCGACGAGATGGACCGGGGAGTCCGCCTGAATCCTATTCAGAGATGCTCTGGTTCCCTGCTCTTCGAAGGCATCGAGAACTTCTAGTCTACTAGTCGTCACAAATTAATGTAAGATTTCAACATCCTATTTTGCATTCAGTATCAGCTTAAAGACAAGAATGTATTTCAAACTACAGTAGCAAGCTAATCAGATACTCAGAAGCTAGAGAGAATGAACCAGGTATCGTGAATCTAAAAAGGACTGAGCTATGACTGGTCGGACACTTACCTATTTAATTTATTAGCAATTTCCAAGAAACAGTGCAAGATTATTTAAGTGACAGTTGCAGATGATTTCGCAATCATGCGAACGGATGAATATGTGTGAGGATGATGGTAATCGTATTCAAGTCATTAAAAATAAACTCATCTCATTTATTTTAGATAAGTGGCAACAGTTTTATAATCATCGCTTTGCTCGTTTAATCATTGAATATTATTTTAATGTGAAACATGTCATTTTTCAATAGGAATAGTTTGTTTCGTCTTACTAAAAACGGTAGAATATTTTCATTGTCTGATGTTCTTTGTATGTAGAGTGCTTAGTTGAGATGCACTAGTTCTTCAGAATAATACAATTGAATGACCGCTATTTTTAAAGAGGTTGTTTAATATGAGTCCTTATCATTACCTATTTTTGCTTGACAACGTTAATGATTAATATTCTCCATTTATTCATCTGTAAATGCACCCATAGTATATTTAAATTGCTATAATTAAATTTAGTTGTACATTCACCTTTGTGTTATGTTTTCACACTATCATAATTTTATATCATAATAATTTTTTATTTCATCGCCCCTTACTCTCCACTACAACTGAAAGGTTGAAACGTCTTGTTTCTGTTGTTTTCTTTTGAATTTGAAATAACGTAAGGTTGTCATACTTTTAGTTAATATATAATTTCCTCCCGGGGTTAACAACTATCACATGACACGAGGCTGACGCTGAAGAAAGATGACTGTCCTAACCAAGGGACAAGCCTGTCGTTTCCGGCCAGCTACGATCTCAGAGATACTTCGCAAATTTACTACATAACTGTACACGTAAAGCGAGAAAGTGCGAATGGCCGCGTCTTTTCCTTATACGTCCATGGAAGATTTCCCACATTTGTCCAATGTAGAGTCGAATCGGTAGTAAAGTTGCCAACCATCTAGAGTAACATTAATATATATATTTGTAGTCTGAGGTGCATATGGTAAGTTTTTTATACTTTGCATATTTTTAAAAACTTACCTTACTGGTTAGGAAGTTAAAGGCTCTTCACGATAAAGTGAGCACTTTAAAATGAACCTTAGAAAAAAAAGTCACTGCTCCTACATGCGTGTATTTTAATGGGGCTCACTGAGTGATATGTGCCTAGTAAAGTTGGTAACGATGATAGGAAAGTAGTTCCATGTTTTAACATCGAATTAAAAGTGTTAGGTAACCATTTGTAACAACTGGAATTATTTGTTTCGCTTTCTGTTTTATTTAATGCTCCGAAGTGTAAAAATGAGCATATTTATAACATATTTACTTTTCTAATAACTACACAGTTTCACTTTACCAGTGCATGAATAAAGTGATGATGCCTATGGCAATGTTGATTTTACTATGGCAATGTTGATTTTACATAAGGCGGAAGAATATACAACGTGCATACAAGTAGAGCTTTCAAAAGTGCCCATTTTACCGTTAACAGCCCATAACTGAATTTTTTTACTGTGTACATTAAGATGAGTGGGGAAACGAGATTGCAATGAAAGCCGCTTCCTCTCCAAACACTGTCTATTGTATATGAGAACCCGGTAGACTGAGCCTGGTACCGGAGACTTAAAATGGTGACAGGCCAGCAACCAACTTTGGTAAATCCATAGACTGAAAAGATTAGGTATAGCCCTGCTAAAGATCTATTTCCAAGGATATTCCTCCGCCTAATGTAAACAACCCTTAACTTTTTCTGGAAAAGTACACCAAAAGGATAACGCAACATAGACTAAAGATGAGGTAGACCTATATTTCACTGACTGCGCACAACCAATCTCCGTGTCCCAACATTGAACTGCTTTTCTGCCTACACGGCTAGCAAAAACGGCGTGGATTGGATTTGAGGTTAGAATGCTGTTTAGTAAACAAGGGCTTTGAAATGTTTCTATGCGTCCTCTAACCTATTTGCAATGCAGTTTGGTAGAAATTAAGTTGGTAAAAGAATTTTATTCATATAATAGTCCATGTAATTTTAAAACTAAGATGTGAACAAACACGTTCATCACTGTTGACCACGAGACTTTGACAGTTGTGTAGGATTGCGGTAGGTCAATGTTGGGTGCATGCGCAGAAGACGAATAAGCTGATATACTAAATACACTATAGACTAATAAATATACACTTAAGACCTAATACATAAAAAATACACTAAAGACCTAATCTTTAGTGTATGCAATGCACCGCATTCGTGCGCACTCAGTGTTATAATATTTTACATAAGAACTATTTCATAATAGGCATTACCAACATACTTATTTCCTCACTATGTTTAGGTATTAGTATTAATTATTAATGAAATATAATAATTTATAGAGAAAAATAAATAAAATTTAAATCAAACCAAAAATAAGGTACTTTTGTGAACATAAGTATAAAACACTTGTGAAACATGACATATTTAGGAAGCCACAAAGGATGTCTTACATGGGATGATTATTCAAAGGTTTGATTCAAAACGTGTGAAGAAACCGCGAATAGACTATAGACATATGATCCCCTACATTCCTAAGGTTTTATAGGTTTTTTCAATATTTTTCCTATGATTAATAATGTAAGAAATGTATAATGTAAGTTAGGATCAAAAATTTGTATTTTAATATTAGTTCATAAGGAGCCGGCAAGTGGCTAGAGATGTACCATTATTAAGCAAGATCATTAACAAAGGTGTAATATGTATAATTCATGGTTTAATAAAGTATTTTGAAAAAAACTGTCAGTCACATGATCAACAATGACGAAAATCTTTGTTTATATCTTAATTTTTAAACGACAGACTCTATAGATTATATTAATAAAATACTTTTACCAATTTTAATTGAATCTAACTGCATTACAAATTGGTTAGAGGAAGTATACAAACATATCAAGGCACTTGTTTACTAAACAGTATTCTAACCTCAAACCCCATACACGCCGTTTTTGCTAGTCGTGTTGGCAGAATAGCTGTTCAGTGTTGGGGCACAGAGACTGGTTGTGCGCAGATATAGGTCTACCTCATCTTTAGTCCATGGGTAAACCTCCTAAGCTGTAATGGAATCTTTTAACCTACGCATTGAATGGAAATAGCACCACATATCAGACTGCAAGTACAGGAATGTTTAGCGTCGCTGTTATACAAAATTCGTGAATTTCCCTAACCACTGGACAGTTTCCTGAGTAAATATAGGGATGCCGATATGGATGTATGGGAAAAAAGCTTATCCATCTGCTCTTTCTCACTACACGTATACGCTTACCTGGTTAATTTAACAATAATATTTTAAAGTATACTACTAAGACAACAGTAGATTCGGGTGATTTCAATTTTCAGCCTAATGGTTAAATAAAACAGCAACGAGGAGAAATTATGGGAAAATCATTTGCTGGATATGTAGATTACAGCTTAAATATTCAAATAAAATAATATAAACTGTAATTTTAGCACACAATAAGTGAAAAATTGACGATAGTGAAATGACAACACCATGAAAGGACTTAATATGCCGTCTTCCAATGCAAACAGATTTCATTGATCAGTGAATTCAGTTGCCGTATGACCAATGGCTAGACTGCCCCAAGAATACCGTAGCCAAGGGTGGCACAAGGAAAGTTGATAAAAATATTTATTTGATTTCGTTTAAAAAGACCTTAAAGTAAAAAAAATTATTGCATATTTTCGTAGTTAAATAAATGGCAGACTTTGAAAATTCAACAATATACGCTCACGCTCTTATGAACTACCTCTAGAAGCTTACGTTGTTTAACTAGCCGCGTTTCCGTGGTTATATTTACTGTAAATTTCCGTAAAAATTTACGAAAATACGTACTATTTCACCGGTTTAAATTCTGCAGCGAAATTAAAATCTTTAGAAAGAAAAAAAAAAGAGCAACGATTGTCATCTATACCATCGTCTGTAGCATCATGAGAAAAATCGTTCAGAGAACTTAAACGTGTTTGCCATTATACCTAAGACCAGTTAAGTCAAAACAGATATACAAACATCGAAACACTTTCAATTGAAAACTACACTGCTTCCTTTTAAATTTTTTTTGGTAAAATAAAGAAAAATTTATTTTTTAAGGCTAGGAAAATTTAAATTTCTTATATATAACTTTAAGTACATATTTTCAATAATTTATTTTAATCATGTGTAAAATTTTAATTGGAATTAGACAGTAAATATTTTAAATTGTACATACGTGTCCACGCCACGGTGGCCAGTAGGAAAACCGCGGACAGAATGCGATTTGGACTACTTAATAGGTAAACGCGTCTTTCCGTCTCAATTACGATTACACCGGTAAAAAGTTTGGTAAATATACGGGAATTTTACGGAAATGCACAGTAAATACAGCTACGGAAACGCAATCCACGTAGCCGAAAAACGAAGCTCAGCTCCGTAAGTACAAAACACCGAAAGTTCTGTGAAATTTTCGTAAAGTCCGTATTTTAAGAAAATGTAGTTCCTTTAATTTTAGGAAGATTTCTGGATAGTATTTTACTAGTGCTTTTCCGTCAACAGATTATTTTCTATTAAAAAAAGTGCGTATACTGTTTACCGGCGAGGGACTGGAAAAGCAAATAAGGGAACTGCACTGGTAGATAGGCCCACTGTTAAAATATTTTCCTTCATTTTACCCTAAAAGTGCTGTGAAAACATTCTCTATAAGTCACAGTAGACTCTCCGTAAAGTTAGAGTGACGTTGCGTTAGTTTTTACTTCCAATTAAAAATATATGTATACGGTAAAAAGTCTTCATTTTCCGTTATGCAGATTATTTACTCTGCATAAAAAGATTACTCTTGAAAAATTAAAATATTTTATGCCTGAGTGAGATTTGAACCCGAGTCAAAATTTTGGAGTCCATGACTAACATATATATATATATATATATATATATATATATATATATATATATATAAACTCCGTGGCTTATACATCTATTCACGAAATTACAGAAGCTGCCATTTTGAATTTATTTCACTATCGCATGTATAAGTCAAATTCGTTTTATACATTATTATGAAAACAAAATACCATACGAGTTCCGAGCACGAAATTTAAAATTTGCGTCTAGTTCGTAGTTTTTTTTTTTTACACGCGTTATTTATGTTGTGTGTGCGTCAATAAAGAAAAGACGTGTGACAGAGGCTCCAGAGCGCATATCTCTGTCTGAACATCCGGTCACAAACTTAAGATGGCAGTGAGAAAAATGACTGCGATGGTGTTTCGAGATCAACTTTGAAAGTGCGCAAGGCAAACAAGTATTTGAAGAAGGCATATTGTGACATGATGATAACGGCTGATTTTCTCCTGGCAACGACCAAGAAGAAAATAAGATTTATTTTGCATTGAATGGTGGCACGGTTCTTAAAAATGCGGGGGGGGGGGGGGACCGAGTGTCGTTTACAATTATAACAATGCACTTTCCGCCTGGTAATTGTAAAATAGTGTACCCCTGGTGGGACTCGAACCCACAATCCCCGGTTTAGGAGACCGATGCCTTATCCATTAGGCCACAGGGGCTCAACGAAAGGTTCGTAACCAAATAAATGAATTATTTTTTAAGAAGCATTTGTAAATAGGTCCCGTTTTTTTTTAATATAACAATGTCTCCGTAACTCTACGGAGGGTTTACTGTACCTACTGGAGAATTTTTTACCAGCAATTTTCGGTAAATTGAAGGGAAATATTTTTACAGTTTGGATACATAGTACAGTTCCCTTATTTGCCTTTCCAATCCCTTGCCCATTAGACCCGCACACTTTCAGGAAAAAAAATCGTAGGCGGATAAGTACTGGTAAAATATCATCCAGAAATCTTCCTGGAATTAAGGAGAGGCGTAATATATTTTATTCATAAAAGAAGGCGTGCCAAGAATCATAAAGCTGGTTCCACAATAGTACGATGCGTTGCGGTGCGGTGGGCTGCGTCGAGCTATACTTAAGGTACAACAATTCAGCGATGAACTGTCGGCGACGAATACCGTCTGAGATGGTGTTGCTATCTCTTTCAAGGCCTGAAGTTATGTTTTCAGACATCACGAATGTAACAAAAGACACTCGTAAAAAGTTAAAACTGTATGTTTTAAGTGGCAGAAGATATACAGGATAGTATGAACGCGATGTGTGATTAAAAAAAACTAGCGGGAACGAGATACAATAAGACGAAGGAAAAATATTTTAATCTTAGTAAACGATTTTTATGACATTATCCAAACATCTATAAGAAGCGTTGTCTTGTATTTTGCACATCCACGCAGCAATAATAAAAATACAAATACAAAAACGTCGGTGTAAACACGATCGTCGTTTTCAATATATATATCCGTGTGTGTGAGTGCGCGTGCTTGTGTGTGTGTGTGTGTATGCGTGCGTGTGTGCGTGCGTGCGTGCGTGTGGTTTTATTCTCCACTTATTTTTCTTCTTCTCCGTCGCAGGCTGACGCCGACAATCGCACCGCAAGAATTTCGCGCAAAGCATTCGACGCTGACGCGCTGCGACGGAATCTGCTTCATCCTGATTGGCTGCCGCTCATCGCAACGCATCGCACAGTTCGCTTTCGGCCATTCCGAAGAGTTTTCGCCGGTATCTTGAGGCGAGATCTTCGCTAAACCGAATACTGCTGAGCGGAGGTGCGTTGCGACTTCTGGGACCGATACATCTCCCCACTCACATAAGACCCTCATGTGATAACTTTGAGTATAAGTTCGGTATTTAAAATTTAGCTATAAAAGCAACTTTTTCAGTTTCTATTTTAAAGTTTGCGTATTTTAATTGTTGCTATAGAATTAGTTAATACTGAGTATTTTACATTAAAGGCTGTTCACGGTAAAATGAGCACTTTCAAAAGCCCTGCTTAAGATCTACTTATATGCACGCTGTGTATTCTTCCGCCTTGTGTAAAATTAACATTACCATCGGCCTCAGCACTTTATTCATGCGTCCGTCAAGGAAAACTCTGAAATGATTAGGAAAGTAAATAATTTACAAGTAGTAGAATTTGGTTCCTTGACGCGCAAGGGCGTGGGGCGTCGGCAGGAGTCGGCCGGCAGTTCTCTTGTTACGTCAGCGTCCGTCATCTTTTCCCCCTTCTGCTCTCAAAATTTCCCTTTTTTCCCTAAAAAAAATTCCCTTTTTTTTCCAGAGAAGGCAAGAAGGATTAGTGACCCCAGGGTCAGGGATCAGCAACCCAGGTGCAAGAGATCAGTGATCCAGGGTCAGAAAGGAGACAGGGATCAGTGACCCAGGGGTCAGGAGAGCAGGACCTATGACCTTTGACCTTTGCCCCAAAAGATCTGAAACATTCAAAAAATTCCGGAAAAAAATCACAAATATTCACAAAGAAAAATTATTAAAAAATTATATAAGATTATTATTAAAATTTATTTGAAAAGTATTTTTAAGATACTTAAATTTACTAGAGGTCACCTCTAGCCCATTCTCATTACACCATCTTGGTAGGCGACCACCATCTTGGTACACATCGCCCATCTGCCATATCCGAAGCCAATGACCAAGACCTTGAAAAACCAAAATTAGAGAGGAAATGCATCAAAGTCAGCAGTAATAATACATTTCAGACTACTACCACCATATTATATGCAGATTACCTCAACATTAACCCCATGACCTTGAATTAACTTGAAAATAAAAAACTTTAGAAAAATGCATAAAAGACAACCAGTATAATACATTACAGAATACTACCGCCATATAAGATGAAGACTAACTCGAACTTGACTCCATGACCTTGAATAAACTTGAAAACAACAGACTTTAGAAAAATTCATAAAAGATAACAAGCATAATACATTACAGAATAATACCGCCATATTAGACGCAAACTACCTCGAACTTGACCCCATAACATTGAATGACCTTGAAAATAAGAAGTTCCAAATAAATAATTATAGACCCAAAGATGTATAAAAAATTATTATTAGAATTATTAAAAATGAATTTTTTAAAACTTGCATTTCCGAAGGTCTCACTTTCGTTCCATCCCCAGCAGACGACAGACTCCTTCTCCTCCACTCCTCTCACCTATACTCATTCCGCCATCTTGATTTTTCGTTCGTCATTTGTTTACATGCTACTGTATGCTACTATCTTGGTTTATATGTTACTGGAGACTGCCATATTCGTTTTTTTTTTTTTTTTTTTTTTTTCGTTCATTTGTTTATGCATTACTCGAGGTCACCATCTTGGTAGCCAACCTCCATCTTCGTAGGTGGCGATTATTGCAATTTACCATCCTTTTTTTAAAAAATATATATTAGACTACTTGCTTAATTTATTAAATATTTTAGATACATATTGCTGTTAGTAAAAACTTAAAGGCCAACAGGAGGATACGAAACACAGAAATTAAGAAAAACAAATAATTTTATTATAATAATTTATTATTATTTTGTAAGTACATTTTTCAGAAGAAAGCACTTCATCAAATAATTTTATATAACCCCGATTCTTAAGTGCTCTAATGAACAAAGCCACCTCTTTCATGGCCGAGTAATCCCCACGTTGTTGCCTATCAAGCAAATATTTAAGTATGTCTACAAGTTTGTTGGGATCTTAGGTAAACATATCGTCAGTATACTCGATGTCTTCTGTCTTCTTCCCATCACTTGTCGAAGGAAACTCGTTGGGGAAATGTGTGGGACCGTCGAGGGAATAATCATCGTCTTCAACACTATAACTATCGTCATAGTCATCATCAATGCTGTCTTTATGATCGCCTTCACTTCCTGCTGCATACTGAATATCTAGTTTACTTTTCTGTGCAGCAGGAGTTGTATGTTCATCAGTATTTAGAACTGATAACCGTTTATTTTGAAGATGTTCGACTTCACTCGAACATCTTGCAAGTGTACCTTCTGCATAATCCGGCTGTACTGCACTCAGTCCGATTTTGGCATTAATTGTGGCGCCATTATCGTCTTCGGAAACGGTACCCATAGATGTATCAGGAGGTATTGATGACATCACTTGCTGGTTCCCAGTAGACGAACCCTCTCGACAGACAGCGACGAATTGATTGAACCCACGCCTGTGCCTTCCCCTACGTAGCAGACAGCCCTTAACTATCGTCAAAGATCCATAGTTCTCTTTCCAGCACAAGACACGCCTATCTTTAAAATCGTATATATGCATGTCCGTATAATATGATCATCGTAAACGTGACGTGAATTCGTATCGTCCATGCGAAACAGCACCAACATGTTTGCATTGTCGCGAAGCAGTTGTTTGGGTATGCGCGAATAAGTGGTCGAAATACACAAAATCAACGTTCGCGTGTCGACCCATGTCAAAGTATTCTTTAATGTAAGTTAGTTTCTCGCAGTCAATGTCGTCGAAGACAAATATCGAGTTTCGCAATGCTTCGCTCGGACGTACGGCTTCGTTATCGCTGCATGGGAAATAACACACGCCATCCATTACTTGGAGTACTCGTGCCAGTCGCTGTTATTTCGGTTGCTGAAGTGATTTGGTGTATCGGTACACATTATTGAACCGAAGGCCGTTATCTTTTTCCAGCAGGCTCAGTAGGACGCATGTCCTACTGAGCCGGTTCCTCCCGAATGCGAGTCCAGTGAGTTACCACTAGGGCTGTTCGGTTTCATAAAAATGTAATATCGATATTTTTTCAAACTGTTACTCGGTATTTTCGATATATCAATAATATCGAAATTATCGATAACACCGAAAATTATAGATACTACCGAATTTATCGATTGTACATAGTATCGATAATACCGAAAACTTCGATAATATTGAAAACTTCGATAATACGGAAAACTTCGATAATATCGAAACATCGGTGTATCGATATTTTTCAAAGATATATATACTATCGATAAGTTATTTTTCATATCGATAGTTATTGATATATCGAACAGCCCTAGTTACCACTACACCAACCCACTCGGTATATCGGCATGTATATTTTAACTTTATTTACTTTGAGAGGTACTCTTTATCTTTTCATTGGATTTTATTTCTTATTCTATATGGATTCAATCATAGCTCTAGTAGTTAATAATGATCGTTTGTACCGGACTTAACACCATCTCTGTATAAAAATAAATAAATATCAGTGGGTTAAAAGTCTTCGTAATCCATAGTTGCGGAAATGTTTTACTATCGTATATTCGCGGTATCTTCTCAATTTTTGGATCAAATCCCGTGTAGGGCCTATGGCGTAGTTGGTTAGCGTTTTATTCTTCTGTTAGCATAAAAGTGACTTATTTTTGCTTAAATTAAACTTTATCTTGTATCGTATCTATAATTTATAATATTTTATTTATAATATATATTAATGTAGAAGATATGTCTTAGTAATGCTTGGTATAGGCTGTTTACGGTAAAATTAGCACTTTTTAAAAGACCTGCTTACGATCTACTTGTGTGCACACTGTGCCTTCTTCCACCTTATGTAAAGTTAACATTGTCATGGACCTCATCACTTTATTCATAAGTTGGTCAATTAAAATTGTGGAATTATTAGGAAACTTAATATTTTACAAATTTGTTCATTTTTACACTTTAATGCATTAAAAAAACAAAAAGCGAAAAAAATAATTTTAGTTTTCACAAATGGTTACCTAACACTTTTATTCGACGTTAAGAATAAACCTACTTTCCATCTGTCGTTGCCAACTTTACTGGGCGCATGTCACTCGGTGCGCCCGTTAAAATATATACAGGCAGGGGCAGTGACTATTTTCTAAGGTTCATTTCAAAATTGCTCACTTTATCGTGAACAGCCTTTAAGAACAGTTCTCATTCAAAATATTACTAAACGAGTATTCACGAATGCAGTGCGTTGCTCCTTTGGTGTAATTTTCTAGTCTCGGTTAATCCATTCAGGCCCCTTCGTACACAATTTTGAACATTACGTACGTGAAGGAAATTTTTGGTCTTTCTGCACACTGCGAAGCTCAGTGTCCTATGATCTTAACAGTGGGTAAATGATTCGCAAAACCGTCTTACCGTCATAATTGGTTCATATAACTGCAGCCGAACATACAGCCTACAACTCACTGGCTGTGACAACGAAACAACTGTTGTGTCAATTAAAGTACAGCACACTTCATAAAATGTTTGATTCGCAACACATGAAACCGCAAATTAAAGTGTGCCTGAAAGGGTTCAAGTTTTGTTCGTATGATGCGATAGGAATAGCCTGAAAGTAGGACTTTATCAGGGCTTCAGAATAGTTGGATGTGACCGTGAATGGACTATATGCGATGTCCGAAGGCGGCTACTACACAGCCGAGACAACTATTCGCCGCAGGAGGGGAGTGAGAAACTGGGGGGAGGGGGGAGGCAGGTCACAGGCAGGGGAAATGTACAGCGTCTAGCATGAGTTAATGCGACAGTGTTATACTTATACCACCATAGATAATCAGCATACGTTTATACTCCAGTTATAATATATGATGTAGTGTTACCGGCCTTCCGCACTCCGGCGCTACTCCATGCCCCCCCCCCTTTTTTTCCACACCCTCATTGGCTCTAAAGACCCCGATGTTAGGAGTCGCCAAAATATCTTCACTCCTCCACACTTGGCAACTTGTATCCAAAGAATTGTTTGTATAAATTTTGTTTACTGTGTGCGTACGGCCTTGAGTTGAGAGATCTCGGCGGCCCTTAACAACGAGGTCTTGAGAGAGCCGATGAGGGTGAAATGAGGTGATCAATGGAGCAGCACCGGAATGCAATGGCGGGAGAAACGTCAGTCCCCGGAGAAAACCCGCCGATCAGCGGCATAGTCCGGCACGATTCCCACTTGGCGATAATCCGGGAGTGACCCGGCCGGGTATTGAACAGCAGGATAGTAGAAGGAAATAGAGAAGTCAGGGATAATGGAATGTGGGATAAGAGCCAGGCGTCAGCCAACCGTCATGTAGGAATTTCCTTTTTTTCCCTAACAATTTCCCGTTTTTTCGCAGAGCAGGGGACTAGGATTTGTGACTCCGAGCCAGGAGAGCAGAACTTAAGATATGAAAATTAATAAATTTTAAGGTAAAAGGGAAATTTTAAAAGGAAATGGGAAAGTTATAAGGGAAAAGGGAAATTTATAGGAAAAAAGGGAAATTGGTAGGGAAAATAATCGCTGGGAACTAGGATCTTTAAACAAGTCTTTATTATTATTTTAATAATTTTTGCACTTTTTTAAATAATTGGTTTAATTTTGAAATAATTTTATAAAAAATTTTTAGAAATTTTTGGAATTTTTTTGAATATTTGGATTTTACGGATTTTCGGGGTCAAAGGTCAAAGACAATGGGTCCTTAGTCCTGCTTTCCTGGCTCGGAGTCACAAATCCCGGTATCTTGCTCTGGAAAAAACGAGACCTTTTTAAGGCAAAAAGCTAATTTTTAGGGAAATTTCGTAGATTTTGAGAAGCAAAGAGAAATTTTTAGGAAAAAAATTAATAAAAGGGAAATTCCAACATGGCGGCCGGCCGGCGCCTGACTCCTATCCCCGATCCCGTTGTCCCCGACCTATATATTTCCTTCTACTCAGCGCTTTCAAAAGTACTTAGTTAACCGTGGACAGCCTATAGCATGTACAAGCGTGGCCACCCCCTGCTGGGCACAGAGGGTGCAGTGGGCGTGTGTGAGAGTGTATCTGGACCCAGCATCCCGCGTGCATCTCAGTGCGTGGAAAGTGCACCCTCATGGCCGCCGCTACCCTCATGAGGGCCACACGTAGTCTCCCCTTGACCGAGGTCAGGGACAGGGTGCGGGCCTCAACCCCCTGCCGGCGAGCTTTCGCCCACTCCTTCGCCGTTTGATTGGCACTTAATGGGAACACTGCGTGATTCCTTCTGTCTGACTCCTGTGTATCCTTCCACGAGACAGGCGACAACGTTTCCACCACCGACGTCCTTTCAGAAATTTCCAGAAACATAAATACATTATTATGCAAATGTTGATCTACAGTTTATAAAGCAAAAAAATAACCCAACACCACTGTCTACTAAATAACCCGGTCAGTCATTGTGTACAGTATCGTGCAAAGTTTATTCATGGCGTCTACACACTTTTTGAATAAAACGTTTGAAAAATCAGCCGATATATGCATATATAGTGTTCGGTTGCTTCCTAAATATGTGCACTCGAAGAAATTATTTGGGAATATGCCATACCAGTGTACACGCTCAGTGAGAAAGCGGGAATGGTAATGTTTCCCCCTATACATTCATGGAAGTGTTCCTACATTTGCTCAGGAAACAGTCAAATGTGTAGGGAAGTTCCCGACTTTGTAATGTAGCGACGCTAAACATTCCTATATCTGCAGCTTGCTGTGTGGTTCAGTGTATGGGTAAAAAAAAAAAAAACTTCCATTATAGTTTAGGAAGTTTACCAGAAAAATGTTAACAGTGTGTCGTATCACAAGCATTTTATACTCGTATTAACATAAAAATACCTTTTTTTTTTTTGTTGCATTGAACTTTTAATGATACTTTATCTATAAATTGTAATATTTAATTTACAATTAATATGAATAAAAAGAGGGAGAAAATAGGTGTGTTGGTAATACCTAGTAAGAAATAGCTCCCATGCAAAATATTGTTGCACTGAGTTCGCACGAACGCGGTTTGTTGTCCCCATGGTGTAATTTTGTAGACTTAGTTAAACTTCGTTTGCATGAGGCGGAGGAATATCCTGAAAGTAGAACTTTAGCAGGGCCTCCGAAAAGTTTGAAGTAACCGCGAACAGTTTATATCTTAGTAATTTTACGTGTTGGTGTATCGGTGAGGCAGTGAATCTCCCAACCAGTCTCCCCACTGGCATGTTGTACGCAGTGCCGTGACGTCTGTAGAACATGTTGTAGTGTTGTCTATAAGTGGCTAGTTACATTTGCTTTTAGTGTGTCGGCGAGTCTCTACAACCCCGTATTAGTTAAATCCGTATTAGTGAGGGCCTTTCGGATCTCTGCAAGCTTAATCCGATATTACACGATACCTAATTCCGTAAAAGCTTGTGCGAGGTCCGCCATAGCTGCCGTTATACCGGCTAGTACGGCACTCGTCATGGCATTTCGCGCCTTGTACGGCCAGATTTCGTACAAGGGCAATTGGACACGTCCTAATTTTCGTGGCAGGTTCCATACCAGGTTTTGAACCTGTCCAATCACGTCGCAGTTTCAGAGCGCAGGGCGCTCCCTGATGAAGAAACCGAAAAGGATGCCTCCATCTTGATTATACATCCGTGAGGTTGAAACTCTTTCTAATAGATTTAAAATTCGACAACGACAAATAATATTAGCGATGAAAATTTTAGTTATTGTTTAAAACCGTTCTAAATACATAAAACATCACCTACCGTATGAAAAAATTAATTCAAAACGTTTAACATATCTACATTATATCAATTCGTCACCTGATGTGTGAACTGGATAACTGGTAATACAGTTGTAAAGTCAGCGCCTGCGAGATGCATGTACTTTTTTGGGCGTGAGTTCGAAATTTTTAAAATCATTGTAGGTATCATTATAGGTTATCATTCATAATTATAGGTAAAAAAAACTATATTTTGTAAATGGTCAGAAATTTTCGTCAAAATTAAAAATAACACACTCGTACTCTAGTGACTTCGCCTCATTATCAAGAAAAATGAATGAAACTATACTATCAAGCAATCAATTTATATAAAAGACGAGCAGTAATATAGCAATATTAAGATGTGCTAGCCAGTTCTACGAACGAGGGTGCCAAATGCTAGTACGCGAACTGCTGTCGTGTAATATGAATCTACCATGGCGGCTCATATAGCGGCTGCTATGCCGGCTCGTGCACCAGAGCTTGTAGAATATTGTACAAGAACCTGTGCAACCTCGAAAATTGGGGAAGGGGGGGGGGGGGGAAATTTAAACAACAACAAAAAGAAAGTGGACGGTCCAGAGTTTTACCACTGATTGCAAAATGTCTCTGTAGATCAGAATGTCACAAATCATAATAATATGAAAAGGTTTGTATTCCTACAGGAGTAAAATTAACTTCACGTAACGAAAATTGTACAGTCACAGAACTGAGCGTGCAAGGAGCGTAAGAAATAGTTAGGAACATGGAATGATACTTGTGTTCTGAATAAATCGAAATCCTGCTTGCTATACGCCGGGGGGGGGGGGGGTTGGACGAAGTGAACCGGGTGTGGTATAAAAATAACGTACAACTATTATTAAAATTTTTTCAGTAAATTAATTTTCATACCTTCCAACTCAGCCAAGAAACTAAGCGAAGTTTTGTATTCGTGATTGTTCTGGAATTAGCCATAAATTTCAAATGGACTGTGCGAAAATATAATGTGACATTTTTAAAATGAGATAGGATGAATTTTTTTGGTTCTTATAAATTTTAATTACATGCTCGTCATAAACTCATGAGGAATTTGACTTGTAACTTCGTGTCATAGACTGTAAAGCTTCAATCATCTTGGCCCTCCCCAAGGAAAAATCCTGTTTATAGTCCATTCACGATTACTTCACACTTTCCTGTAGCCCTGCTAAAGTTCTACTTTCAGGATATTCCTCCGCCTCGTGCAAACTAACCTTAACTGCGTCTAGAAAATTACACCAAAGGACAACGCACAGAATTCGTGCGCACTCAGCTGTAATAATATTTTACATGAGAACTATTTCTTACAAGGCTCTAAACACACATGTTTTCTCACTGTATTTATTTATATTTATTATAATTGAAATACTATAGTTTATAAATAATAATAATTAATCTTCAATTTCACGAAAAATAAGATAATGTTATGTTAACACAGCTTTAAAACGCTTGTGGTAAATGGCGTATTTATGAAATAACTAAATACATCATTCATGGGGTGATATTTCAAAGTTTAGATTCAAAAAGTTTGAAGGAACCGCGATTAGCCTATTCCTCTGGTGAGTATGATCGCTGAGATTTCTCTAGCGTTATGCCGGAGTCACAGCCCCGACAAGCACGACACGACACTTAAAACTAAACAGCTAATGAAATACAAGATAAATCTGACGTAATCCCGACAAATTCTGTCGTACGACCAGCAATTTTGGATTAGAAATGACTTCTATTTTCGTCGTGTCGTGCGGCACGCCACACAGAGTGTACGATCTTGCAAAATTAAATTATATGGTATGCTTTCCCTGTGATAACAAATACGCAGCTTAAAAGAAAATTTTTTTTTTTGCAAATTACTGTATTTAACTCTTAAAAATAATAATTTTGCCTTTGAATGCATTAGAGATAGCCCTTTGTCGCCATCATGCATTCTAAATTTCCCGTCTGCCCACCACCTTTGAAACTAACGTAGTTGATCAGCGCTTTCTAAATGGTTCCGAAAAAATCGTACACTTCGTGTCACGTCAGTAAGCTGTCGGGCTGTAAATTCGAGCAGTCACGTTGAAAATATACCTACATGTCGTGTCGTGGTTGCGGTTTTTGTCGTGCTGTGTTCGTCGGGGCTATGTGACCGCCGCAGTATACAGAATGAGTCCTTTAAAAGAGGCCCCGTGGGACATGTGTGTAACGGAGCGAGGGATTGAGGAAATACAGTCCAGTGTGACAAAAAAATACCTAGATTAGGTGCTGGAAGTGGCCGTCATTGACCTCTAAGTACTCAAAAAACAAACATACGCGTACGTAACAGAAACTAATCGATATGAAAAAATACCTAGATTAGGTGCTGGAAGTGGCCGTCATTGACCTCTAAGTACTCAAAAAACAAACATACGCGTACGTAACAGAAACAATCGATATGAAAAATACCTAGATTAGGTGCTGGAAGTGGCCGTCATTGACCTCTAAGTACTCAAAAAACAAACATACGCGTACGTAACAGAAACTAATCGATATGAAAAAATACCTAGATTAGGTGCTGGAAGTGGCCGTCATTGACCTCTAAGTACTCAAAAAACAAAACATACGCGTACGTAACAGAAACTAATCGATATGAAAAAATTTAAATAGCATACAAAGAAAGATTGTATTATTTTGACTATTGCACAAAAGGAGCTCGTGTTTCCAAAATAAGTGCCAATCTTCAGGAAAGATATCTCATTATACCGTTACATAAACAAACATATGAAAACAAATGACAGTCAAAGCCAAACATTGCACACACCACACAGCCTTGTAAATAAATCGGGGTGAACGAGTCGGCCTAACAAAACATGCAAGTGTAGAAGGCTGTAATTTCATCCGTTCGTCCGTCAAAAGTTAAAGCTTGCCAAGGTTTTGACGGATGGACGGATAGAATTAAGGGGAATGGTGCACGAAAGCCGTATATTTACATAATGTTTGTCAAAACTTGTTTCGCAGAGGATTTTTCGAAATTTACTGCTCAACAAGACGTAAATGACAGATTTGGACACCTTACGTTGTTACGAATTCACTGCGTTCGTTATTCTCGGAGCACTGATTGGATGTCCCACGGGGCCCCTTTTAAAGGACTCGCCCTGTGCATGCACGCAATCAGAAGAAGAAAGACGTGTGTTCTCAGGAATGTGTGAGTGGTTGATGAGTTGGCGTTAGCGACACGTGACTAGGAAGGAAGGAAGGAAGGAAGGAAGGAAGGACGGACGAGAGCCAGCGACCTGCAGGATCAGCCGGGCGCAGATCCTTGTTACGCTGCATCCCGCTCGTGCGTCATCTACGAGATCTGAGTCACTGCGGCCATCAACTAGAGCCGCGTCCGAAACGGCTACGAGACGATTATTTAGGTTACTAAATCGACCACGTGCCCAAGTTTAGGCCCTAAATATTTGGGGATTTAGGGTTGAAATTTACTGATGTGAAGTAGCACCCCGAATAGGTCCGTAAAATCGTCTGCTGTTGTTTATTTACGTTTTATTTCCCGCGTTGTGGCGGAAACGTCAGTGTTAAACGCTGCACAATACATGCACGTGAAAAATGGAGAGTCAGTGATCTACATGAAGTGATTTTAAAATGAAAGTTCGTATGTAAAAAAAAAAAAGGCGATCGTTTATTTGAAATGGAATGTTAATTTCAGGGAGCGAAGAAATAACGAGAAGATTGATATCGGCTAGAAAGAAATGTGATCAGTTATTTACAAGACGTGAAAAATGCTCGGAGTAAGTTATTTATTGATAGTGTGACAAACAAAAAACGTCGAAATTCCACAAGCCTGTAGTTTCCAACTTTGTCACATGTAGCGCTGTTACAAGCCGTTTGAAACCATCCTACCTGAATTCCTACACCCTAATTCCCCAAATTTGCCATTTTGAACACGGCTACTGACCACCCTGCAACCGCCCGCTCAAGGCTGTTTCACACGATCAAATATTTATTGAATTCAATTACTCGAACTCAGCTTACTGAACTAAAAAATCACCTTGTTGGCTTTTCAATGAATTGCATCCAATAAGGCTTAAGGGGAATGGTGCACGAAAAACTTACGTTTATAATTTTTATCAAAATTTGTTTTAAAGAGGATTTTTCGGAATTTTTGGTTTGACAAGACGTAAATAACAATTTTCAACACATTAATAATACATGATTAAAAAGAGAATTCTCTGCGCTCGTTACTCTCGGAGCTCTGATTGAAGATAAGAAAAATAAATCATTTTCTTTCTCCCACCAATGCCCCGAAAATAATGGAGGCAGTGAAAAATCTAACTACGTAAAAAGGTATAGAAATTTATTATTTGCGTCTTGTCGAGCGAGAAATTTCTATAAACCCTTTGGAAAACGACTTGCATCGAAAATAAATTGTCTAACTGGACACAGCTTTAGATATCTGTGGTGTAGTTACGATATTCTCTTGAAAGATTACCGATCGAGGTGGTGCAGTGCCTTGCCCTCATAGCTTAGGGGTAGGGTGGCCGACCTGTAGTTGGAGGGTCGCGGGCTCGCGCCCCGGTGCCTCCGACACGGCCAGACTTTCAGTTCGCTTGTCGCACTGGGAATCTGTCAGCAGGACGGTCTCACTAGAGCTTCGTCAATATCGACAATGTCAAATGAAGGAAATCGGAGGACCCGGGTTCGATTCCCGGTCCGGCCATTTCAATTTTCCATGGTTTCCCGAAATTACTCCAGGCGAATGCTGGGCTGGGTCATTAGAAAAGGATGTGGCCATTAGAAAAGGACATGGCCAATTCCTACCCCATTTCTTGCCCAATCCCTCTTCCCTGCAACTTGTTCAGTCTACAACGCTGTCGACGTTGAGTTCAACCAGCTAAATCAACCCTAGAAAATAGTCACTGCTCCTACCTGCATACATTTCCACGTGCGCACTAAGTGACATGCGCCCAGTAAAGTTGGCAACGATGAATGGAAAGTAGTTCCATGAATGTAACCATTGTATAACTTCAATTATTTCTCTCGATTTATATTTTTATATAGTGTATCAAAGTGTAAAAATAACCAGATCTGTAGAATATTTACTTTTCTAATAATTTCACTGTTTCACCTGACCGACGCATGAATAAAGTTAAGAGGCCCATCCCGATATTAATTTTACGTAAGGTGGAAAAATTCACAACGTGCATACAAGTAGATCTTAAACAGGGCTTTCATAAGTGCTAATTTAATGTGAACAGCCTATAGGTGCACGTGAAACCGACCACAGCCTCCTTCACAGAGGACCATTACACTCTAGATCTGAATCAGTGAGAATTTCACTGTTTCAATCAGTCAAAAGTATCTGATTGAAACAACAGTGACATTTCCCACTGATTCTTCAGTCAACTTTTTCTCCCGTTTTCTCAGTGATTTTTTTTTTACTGATGGACCAGTGAAACATCTGAGCAACTAGTTTCGTCTCTAATTATTTTTTACTGATATATCAGTGAAACTGGATGCAAAAATGGCCGTCGAACATAGTTTAAAAATGGCCGTTAAACAGCGTGTATCAAGTAGTGAAGTAACAACGAATAAACGAATAAAACCAATATAAAATACTTTTTAAAATGTGTTCCGTCTTTCAAAACGCCATTTTACGAGGTAATATGAACACACAGCCGTTCATTCCGTTTTTACGTCTTTCATTTCGATTCCATGTAGTCGTCACAGCACTCTGTTTGAAGTTTTAAACTAAATTTAATGTGGCGAAGAGAGTGCACTCATATATACTATTCCCTTCAACAATCCCAATGGTACCAATCAAACCAAAAACGAAAAGTATGAGCATACAACTTCAAACTACACGATTTTGACCCAACAATATAACATATATATTTTCCTCTCGTGACTGCAACGTAGCGCAGTAGTTCAAACGGCAAGGCACCGGTTTAGAATCGAAGGGTGCGTGAGCTTAATCCCGGCCACGTGCGAAATTATTTTTACTTTTTTAAGTTACGGTCAATTGCACAATATAGATAGTGAACTATAGTAAATATGTTTATTTCACGTAAATATTTGCCTACATTCAATAAAAGCGATATTTAATTCGCCACTGTAGTCGGCCGTCACTTATTCAATCAGTGAAATTTTTTTCACTGAAACAATCAGTGGTTTTCCACTGAGTCTAAGTGGAGCCATTTTCACTGATTAGAGTAGTTGAATTTCACTGCGAATCAGTGGTTTCCCACTGATTCGAATTTAGAGTGCAACAGACATGCGTTGGGACAGTTGGTGAATTCCGAGTGGGCAAGAATAATGAAGCCGGACGAAAGCCATATCCAACAGCCAATTAGATTTTTGTGTTCTCACAGGCATACATACACAACGTGTTTCTATATCAGGGGGACAAACTTTGGCGGTGTATTCCTGACGAAAATATAAGATTCAAATGTAAGTACCACTTTTCCCGGCAAGTGATTATTAAGGAAGCTGTGTGCCCCAGAATAATTCATCTTTTAAATTGCCTGATAATATGCATTGTGCACTTCCAACCTGGTATGTAACACACGTTCTGTTTTGAATATTCGACAAGAATTACCTCACAAACGGTTCACTTGAGAGTGCTCCGACAAGACGAACTTTTCTGTTATTAATTGAGACGTGCTGATTCACAGACTGTCTTTAGAAATTGCTTAGAACGTAGTGCTAAGAAGTTCATTGCAAACATAGGGTAACAACAGCCAATTCCAAAAGGAAGGGGAATGATATTACCGACCACGGTTTTAGAGATGTAAGATCTCATTAAACTGTGCCGTTTGTCAGGTACGTTTTTTGTTTCTTTAATATTGTACTTTGCCTAGAAGAGTAAGAGAGGGATTTTAAAAAATGTTTTGACCCTCCCTGAGAATACTGAATAAAGTAATGATGTATCGGCAATTTCCCGATTATTGGTTCACCTTATTCTATCTAGTATTTTTACTTCAACTGTTATTATTAACTATTGGTGTCAGTTTAAAAAAATTAATAAATCCTTAAATTGCTGTATTTACATTTGTTTTGGATGTTTTTGCTATATAAAAAATTAACAAGTTAATTGTAACATTTGTGATGCTCTATGACGCTCGTCGCAGTTTAGTGCCTATGTGTCTCGCTAGAGTGCTCTGAGCAAAAATTCAGAGATTAAAGTGTGCAGAGAAATGTCAGTATTTCGTGTGAAATAATTGTGGTCTATAAATTGTAGAGAGTCTCTAGTAATGTTTTATATTAAGAAGAAAATATTGTGGAGGTAAACATAACATTTTCTTAGGCACTAAAATAGTTTAAAGAAAAAAGTGTGATTATAATTCTGTATTCATATTTCTATAGCATCCATGTTGTACTCTTTTCAAGTTGCTTCTTTGGAGCTGACTTTACTTTCTTTTTCTTCGTGATACAACATGCAACCAGCATATTTCAACTTTCGAACTCTCCTTCTGGAATCCAACTTTGATTATGTATAGTTAATACATCCGACTTGCCGCCGTGGGGCGGTTCTCGGCCGTGGCCGCGAAAAAGATGTCTTGGTAGCAGTCCAGTTGTAGCTGCGCAGCCGCAGCTGCTGGCGAGCCCTAGCGGAGCATTCTCGGTCCTGCAGAAATAACAGGAAAGATGCATGTTTGATTTACGTATAAACTAAAAGTGCGGCCAGCCCATGGAAGTTTTTCTTACTAAAAAAGGACTCTTCGGCGTTAACAACGAACTTTGGACTCTTTTTGCAATGTCGTGGAAAAGTTGTTTTTAAAGTGGAATTTTGAATCAAAATAAGAAATAATGTAACCCAAAATTTGTATTCTGCCTAGACAAAATTTCATCTCGCAACGAAGTAATGTTGCTTAAAAATATGTGTGTGTGTGTGTGTCTATATATATATATATATATATATATATATATATATATATATATATATATATATATATATATATATATATATATATATATATATATATATATAATACTGGGGACCCTAGTAAGATCAGAAAAGTTATGAAAAAGGAAGTTTACAAAAAATAAATAAATATTTGCTGTGAGATTGCTCAAATTATGTTACAAAAAAAAACAAAAGTACATATTATCTTGTTTTATTTTATTGTTATATGTTGATGTTGCTGTTATAATTATGTTGAATTTTATTGGTGCAAGTAAACTGCTTGCCAACCCGAATGCCTAAAATTTTTTTTTGCTACCCTTTGTAATTAAGTATGACACAGAAAAATCTTAATGATCAAAATAGTAAATCAACACTATTTAAATATATGCATATTTAGTTGTATCTATATATAATTACAGTGTGAAGAAGTAGGTGCTTCCAATTTTGCGGGGCTCGGCCATTTTGTTGTTATCTTGATATTTAAGAAGAGCACTCTACATACCAAGCAAATATTCTAGTTTGATCCACATTATTCTTGCACAAGGTGGTGCAAAACACAAAACACCAATCGCCGATTTGTTGCTTATTCACAGTTGGTTACTAATACTTTCAACTAATCGCACAGCATTCGTGCACATTCAGTGTAATATTATTTTCATGAGAACTATATCTTATTAGGCGTTAAAGGCTGTTCACGATAAAGTGAGCACTTCTGAAATAAACATTTGAAAAAGTTACTGCTCCTACCCCCATGTATTTTAACTGTCGCGCTGAGTCACATGTGCCCAGTAAAGTTGATTACGATGGATGGAAAGTAGTTCCGTATCTTAACTTCGAATAAAAATTGTCAGGTAACCATTTGTGATAACTTAAATTATTTCTGTTGTTTTTTGTATTTTTATGTGTCGAGGTGTAAAAATGGCCAGATTTGTAAAATATTTCTATTTTTAATAATTTCACAGTTTCACCTTACCGACGCATGAATAAAGTGACGAGGCCCATGGCAATGTTAATTTTACATAATGCGTAAGAATACACAACGCTCATACAAGTAGATCTTACGCAGGGCTTTCAAAAGTGCTCATATTACCATGAACAGCCTGTACCTACGCAGCCTTTTTTCTCCATGTTGTTAGTCACATTAGTCATAAAAGAAATGTTATAATTTGTAGATAGAATTCAAGTAAAAGTTCAATTTAATTTTTTTTAAATATTACTTTTATGTCGGCACATGTATAAAACGCTTGTAATGCGTGACATAGTTAGGAAATACCCAAACATGCCATGCATACTGTATGGTAATTTTTCAAAGGTTTGATCAAAAAATTGTTAAGAAACCGTCAATAAACTATAACAGCGTTGATGGTAAACTTGTACACCACGTGTTTCCAAAATGTGGGGACAAACTTTGGCAGGTATTTTCATACGAAAATATAAGACGAAAATACAACTTATCCCCTGAAGTGATTATTAAGCGAGCTTTGCCCGGTAGAGTAAATACCGGGGTAGAGAGCGCATATCAACCACACAGTGACCAACCTGAGTCCCAACAACAGAGTACGTAAGTACAAAGAGAAGAAATGAGGTCGCGGTTCTTTTGATGCAGGTGTAGTCCACCCATTCTCTGATTGGCTGCGCGAGGCTCTGGTAACAGGCGTCGTGCCTGATTGGCTACTGCGTGCTACGAAATGTTCCTTATTGGCTGGGCTGCCGTCTGGCGAGTGCGATACGAGGTATTGATTGACGGACATATTGCTGGCAAGTGGTGCCATTTTGCTGGCGTGTGCTGCAGTAGTTCGCGGGTTAGGCGGCTGTTTTACCTCTGTATTATCAAGTACTCTATGTCCCAACACTGAACTGCAGTTTCGCCAAAAGCCCACAGAACCCTGATTACACACAAGCGTAATTTCAAATTTCAGTACAATTCTTCTGATCGAGATTAATGCAGTAAGGATTTTAAAAAAGGAAATTATTATTTTTTTTAAGTTCGTGTACGTTATAAAATTATACGCAAACAAACGTCTGCGTCCCTTTTTTTTACCATGTGGTTTTCGTATAGGCTGTTTACGATAAAGTGAGCACATTTTAAGGCCCTCCCAACAGGCATTAACCACTGATAAATATGTTTTATTGCAGCCTCATACATAAACTTTTCAGAGTGGTGAAAGTATACACCGCATTTATTAGTCAAGTGACAATTCTGATATTAAAAATGGCTTAAATATAAAAACTGGCTTAAAAGGAAAATTTGGAAGGGCCTTAAAAAGTGCTCACTTTACCGTGAACGGCCTATATTTTTGTGAGCCAATGTTCGCAATAAGTGTAGAAGATAAAAATAAAACTGCCTCAGTAGTAGGAAATAGTATGTTCACGCGACGCAGGCGTCAGGCGGTGGTGCCGCGATACCAAGCTGTTATCTTGGATTTCCCTTTTTTTTTTTCCCCCTTTCTTCCCTCAAAATTTCCCGTTTTTTCCTCAAAAACCTTAAACATTTCCCGAATTTCCTTCAAAACCAGCAAAATTCCCCGCAAAAAAAAATGTATTTTTGTACAATGCCAGCCGGGTTTAATACAACTTATTTTTGGAGTGTTTTTTTTTTCTTCAAATGGAAGCTATCGCCGAGTCAAAAGCAGAAAATGTTGGTAACCCTGCAGCTTATTTAAATTATTTTCTTATACATTGCTACATGAAATTGGAGAAATCTGAACAAACTGGAAGGTGAATTTATCATTTCCCGGATATGATAAAGCGCCTTTGTAATCTAACTCCCAGTCTCCCCTTCTGCAACTCTCTCCTTCTTTCGAGCACTGACTCAGCGCTGAGAAATGTTGAGTGACGATGAGTCATGGTGGCGGTTGCGCTCGAACTATAGTCACATGGCCGCCCTCGTCTCCTCATGGGCGTGACCCTTTCATCAACCACGTCACCGAGGCGAGGAGTCTTCCAACATTTTCACTACTTTGCAGAGAATATCTTTAAGGACGTTTCGGGAGTGTTTTAAGGTTTTGCAATATTATATAAATGTAGTTTATTATTTTTAATTTATTTACTCTTAAAACTTGTTACGATGTGCTTGGAAATACCGTAGGAATTTTCCCCTGCTACGCCGCTGAATTACGTGTCCTACGTGGCGTATCAACTGGGTTATTTACTCTGTAATTTTATTTACGCCCAATATTGTTATTTGTGCAGTTTTTACAATCTGTTTAAAAGTTTTTTAAATAATCTTTTTATATTTTTGTATTCAAATTTTTGGGATGTTTTGCAAAAGAAAGTACATTAGCCCGCAATGATATGGTTAAAAACGAAATCAGGGACAAGTGTTAGTTTCTCACAACTGGGGACAACTCATACTGTCATTTGTTCGTATGGGGTGGCAATGTTCTTTATTTGAGTTTTCGAACGTATTTGTGATATCTGCGCAAGTTTTAACGAGTTTATAGGCTGTTGACGGTAATGCGAGCACTTTTGAAAGTCCTGCTAAAGATCTACCTATGCGCACATTCCGTATACTTCCGCCGTATGTAAAATTAACATTGGCATGATGAGCCTGGTGACTTTATTCGTACGTCGGTCAAGTGAAACTGTGAAATAATTAGAAAAGTAAATAGTTCCCCATTTCGTTAGTTCGTACACTCATATGCATTAAAATTACAGAATGTAAAACAAATAATCACAGTGTTCTCAAATATTTTCCTACAACACTTTAAATTCAGTGTTAAGACATGGAACTACTTTCTCTTCATTGTTACCAACTTTAAGAGCATGACAGTCAGTGTGCCCGTTAAAATACATGCAGATAAAGGCAGTGACGTTTCTCAAAGGTTGATTTCAAAGTGCTCGCTTTATCGTGAACAATATTTAAAGGCTATTCGCGATAAACTGAGCACTTTTGAAATCAACCGTAGAAGAAAGTCACTGCTCTTACCTGCATGTATTTATTTTAACGGGTTCATTGAGTTACATGCTCCTAGTAAAGTTGGTAACGATGGATTGAAAGTAGTTCCGTGTCTTAACGTTGAATAAAAAGTGTAAGTTTACCATTTGTGAACACTGAAATTATATATTCTACTTCCTGTCTCTTTAATGCGTCTAAGTGTAAAATATGACCAGATTCGTAAAATGTTTAGTTTTCTAATAATTTCACAGTTTCACCTGAGCGACGCATAGAGTGATGTGGCCTATGACAATGTTAATTTTTGCATAACGCGGAATAATATACAACGTGTATATGAGTAGCTTATATCTTAATCAGGGCTTTCAAAAGTGCTCATTTTTCCGTGAACAGTCTTTAGTAGTACGTAGATGGTTATGTGCGTGGTGGACGGAGAAGGATCCATTGGTCACTGCCAGGAGGTGGAAGAGATTCTTCCTCAAAGCACACGCATAGGTCCCAGCCGAAGTCAGCAGAGGACAGCAATTTCGAGTAGCCAGCCCGTCCTCGCCATATCGTCGGCGGATAGAACTCGCTTCAAACGTACATCTTCTGTTCTTCATAATCCAATATCCCTCAAACCGGTTGCACCGTCGTGCTTCGAAACTCGATCCGAGATCGGATCTAAGATCGACACTGAAAACTGTTGCACCATTCGAGTTTAGAGCTGGACTGGAGATCGAGATGAAGTTCATTTCGAACTGCCGAATTTGTCGGTTCGAAATCTCGATCCGAGATCAGCAGCCATGTCGACAAATGTAGTTTGAAAATATGCCACCAGATAGAACTACTATCGATTGTTTTCTTGGGAAATTAAAACAACGTTACACGCATTGAATATTGTTCAGTAAAATTCGTACAAAAATAATACACTTAAAACAGATAAAACATCGCACATCTACTTCTATCTATAGTGAAAAATACGCCTGCTTCCATGACGTCATATATTACGAACCAATAACAAAATATGTCTCATACTTAATCTCAATCTCTCACTTTGGCACCAAGATCGACGAATCGGAGATCCAAAAACATGAAATTTCGTTTGTGCAACACTTTTAGATTGGATCCAAGATCAAACTGGATCCTGATTCGGAACTAGGATCTTCCGATCTCGGATCGGGAAAAATGTTGGTGCAACCGGGCCTTAGAGACGTATCCAGACTACACACACCAATGCCTAACTACCGTCAAGAAAGAACTTACGCTGAGTAATTCTCAAAGAGTTTTTTTTTTTAATATAGTAAATATTTGATTATATTTCAAGTTTTCCTGGATATAATTGTAAACCCATCGAGCAGTTTCTATGAAATAAGACTCGTGAGTTCGCCTGTAATGAATGTTTAAATTTAGACTTATTTTATTTCGGATAAATAGTGTTACAATTTCTCTCTCGAAATTTAGTGGGTTAAACCAAGTTAGTTAAGGGATGGAGGTCTTAATTAAATAAAAGAGTTAATTATAATTTCCTAATTTTATTTACAATAACTACAAACAAAATTCTCTCAACTTAACATCTCACAACAAATCGATATCACTTACCGTTTACAATTAATACAATTTATATTTACCTTAATAAATCAATGAATTTAATTAATTAAAAATCAGTCCCAATAGACAGTGTATCAAAACTCATTCGATTATTTTATAAATTATCTCTCCATAATTGACAGTTCTAATATTTACAATAAAATGCGTATTGCATGTCCACTCAGTCACACCTCAGCGTAGTCTATGTCCCGCCAGTCTGTAATGTTCTAGAATTCTTCGAGCGCCCTCACGCACAGTAGGCTTCACTCGTCGGGTTTCACGCCCTCTCACCCATTCACACCACGATCACCATTATCTCCAAAACGTGGATAACATTTGACTTCAGATATAAAATACGTAGTTATACGTAAAAGCCAGCATATCTCATCAGTGGGAGTTAAGTACTCCTTTTGAACACACAAATGGAGTTGGAAGTAGTTCTACTCCCTACCGCTAGATTGCATGTTTAAAACAAATACTTTCACTTATATTTGAATTTTTAGGAGCATTAAGGTGAAATTAAAAATGTTTACTCGTCTGACCAAATTACACATAAAAATGTAGCCTACAATTACCTAAATATTGTATGTGTAAATATACACTCACAGGTACTCCAACACACACACACGGTCACTGTAAAATTACACAATGGAAGATGTACAACAACACTGACATTGAGTGTTCATACAACTAACCGAAAGGGGGTGGAATGGGGAGATGCCTAATAGCCAGAGTGAGTAGTATGAAAATGTATGTTCACGCACAAGGGCGTAGGGCGTCGGTTTCGGATTCGACCGGACGCCTTGTTGTGACGTCATAAGTCCGCCATATTTTACCTCTATGACCTTGACTTTTAACACTTGACCATAACCTTGATACTGATGACCTTTGACCCCAAAAACCTTTAAAAAAAAAAAAAAAAAAAAAACCTCAAAAATTCCGAAAAAATCCTCAAAATATTACAAAAAATTCTAAAAAAAAAAAAATCCGAAAAAAATTATTAGAAACCACTAACGACGATTTTTTAAATATAAAAGGATCCCCAAAAATTATATTTTTTCCCCGGAGCAGGCAAGAGGAATCAGCGAACCAGAGTCAGGGATTAGCGACACAGGGGACCTTGGGTTACGGCTAGTGGACCAGCCAGTAACTTTCATTTTTGACCTTGACATTGGAACTTGACCCCGGTGATCTCTGACTCCAGAATCCAAAAAATTTATAAATAAAAAGACAATAAAAATTATTTAAAAATTGTGAAGAATTAATAATAAAATATTAAAAAACAATTAAAAAATTGTTTTCAAAATTATATAGAAATTTATAAAAATATTTATTTATAAAACTTACATTTCCCGAGATCCCCCAGCACCACGCCCAGCAGAAGACTGAATCCCTCACCCCCACTCCCCTCAACAATACTCATTTCCCCAGCTTGACTTTTTTCGTTCATTTGTTTATACATTAATGGAGACCACCATCTTGGTAGACACATTAGACACCACATTGGTAAGCACAATTTGTTTCAAAGGCCACAATTTTGGTAGGCGACCGCCATCTTGGTAGGCGACCACCATCTTGGTAGGTGACCATCATCTTGGTAGGCGACCACCATCTTGATATATGTCACCCTTCTTAGTTGGGTTACAAATGTACATCGGTGGGAAATTTAATGATTCAAGCATGGGAGTGGTGTCATTCTCTTCATTATTTAATGGAGAATCAATAATGCTATGGTGGGAGTTTACAATTGGTGGCCGATTAAAGTTATACACAACAAACAAAATGGCCACACTTTGCTGTACCAGATAGTGTTTTTTCCTGTTTTTTTTCCTGAAAATACAAAGTGTATGACAAAGGTACCATGTACGAAAAATATTTCTAGTAAAATTTTACACAAAAAATGTTTTTAGGTTTATTTTGTACGAGTGGCCTTTAAAACAGTAAATCCCATTTTTGTAACGATTTTTTTGTTGTTTGTTTTCCATTTGGAAGTTACGGTAATGTTACAGACTTTTTTATTTTCTTGTGAAATATTCTTATTTACGTTAAAGTCACTTTATATATAACTTTTCAATCCGTTTGATAGGTATGAATATGTAATGTACTCAAAAGTAATGTACGAAACAACAGGAAAAACGTGAGTTGTTTTAAATCCATGATGTGATATGTACACTCAGTGTAGTATGATTTTTGTATCTGCTTCTTCCTGTGTGGTCTGAAGGCTTGAAATATCTGTTCCATCTGTTGATGCAACTTGTCCTGCCAGCTAACTATATATATATTTTCTTATTACTTACATTCTATTGTATTATGTGATTAGATAGGAACTCGAGAAAGCTCGTTTTTGGTTTTGTTATGAGCAAGCAAATTCTTCATTGAAATTTGGTCAACTTTCATTTCTGATGTGATTTGGTAACGGATAGGTTCTGTGCCATGTACCCGAAAAACTCTCACTTCATTTTTTACAGATCCATCTTTGTATGTGTCATACATCACATTTACTTCATTGTACTCACTGAACCTTGCATCAATCCACTTACTAAAGTGTATGCCGAGATCACTATATGTTTGGATGATGTTAGGTTTATTGTATGCATGTAGAAGAGTCATACCATCAACTATAGCTGCAATTTCGCCTGATCATTGTGATATTTCTCTAGGATGTAATGGTGGTGAATAATCATCAATCTGTCGTAATTTTGATGGCAACGACTCCAAAATTCCTGCAAGTTTTGATTTGTTTGAACAGTGATGCATTTTTCCATCATTAGTAAACAGTGATTTTGGAAATGCAGAAAATTCATAGTTGCTTAGAATGACTTGATATCAGTGCCATTTCTACTTCATGATGTGATCAACAGCCTAGACAGAAGTGACATCCGTTTTCATAGATACGATTTTATCTTTAAGGACAACTTTAACTTTTTTTGCTGACTGTCTACAAGATTGTGCGGGATATTTCTTCATTGGAGCCAAAAATTGTGTAGTGTTGCTATTTACCCGCTCTGAGAGAAATTATTCTTGTAATTTTTGACCAACTTCTACAATGTTACCTACAAAATCTTGCACATCCTGTGGGGAAACTCTCTGAGTAAGAATGTGAGTCAGTTCCTTGTTTTTACACTGGAAAGAGTTGATGGAGTTTACAAACACTTCTTTTAGTTTTGAAAATTGCGATCCTGGCATTTATGAGCTGTAACAATAGGCCCATGGTGTTTCTGTCCAACAGTTTTCGTCCCAAACAAAGCTTCCGTCTATTTTGATATTCTGTTCAGTTCTGGATTTACAAGGAAGAAACTATTTCTTGCATTATCATTCAGTGTTATACCTACCATTCCTCCTTGCACTTCTAATCTTCGATTCAGGTGCTTTAGGGCTTCATCAGCACCTAAAGCCAGAATGGCACTACATTACGATCCACAACCCATTTGCCCTCCATTAAGTTTTTCCAGATGGCTGGATCTGTGGATTCTAATAAATCCATCTCAGTAAGATAAAGGGAGATCATCCATGAATAGTTGAGCCTATTAAAAGTAAAGACATATTTAAGGAAATCATGAAGAGAAGCCAAGCTGAGATTCCAATATGATGTTCTAACTGCTCTGACGAGGCATAACATAGATTACACCATATCCACATATGAACATGCCAGCTTGAAGACTGACTCTACTGCTTTTCTGGAATTCACAAATCTATTTATATCTTCAATTATCATACTTTCTTTAATTAAAGAGACTAATCCAATATGTATTTGTTTGATATTTGTTTCATCGTTAGCTTGCAAACTCTCAGTCAAGTCATGTAGTAGAGGCTGTAACAAGGAAATCCTTCCTGGGTTTTCCTTTTCAAATTCTTCTAGAAGCAGAATCTGTAATGCAGATGATGTTAAATGTGGTTCAATCGCTCTCCTTGCGTGTCTTTCTTCGAGGATTTGTTTCGTAGTCACTGAAGAGTATAGATTGCATTTCACCCACATTTCAGGTATTCTACTCCCACATATGAATTCACATATCGTTCGGAATTGAGCTATTATAACATGCAGCTCTCCGGGCTTTAAGATCCATTTGCCTTTGCAGTCTTCCTTTGCCATTTCTAGCTGCTTCAAAGATTTACAAATTACCATGCCAGCTGTAATGACGACTTTGTTTGTTGTTTCAGTAATGGAGTTGTTCAGTTTTTCTAGTTGCCACATTACTGTAAGTTGTAAAGAACTACTACTTGGAGGCTCTGGAATAACAGGTAGCAAGGAAACTCTGGAAACACACTTCGCCTCTCCTAAATGGCTATTATAACCAATCCATATAGAGGAGAAGATAGTTGATTAAGTGTTACACCATATTGAGGAACAATGTTAGAAATTAAAGGTCCTGGACAACGTGTATTCCAGTTCGGAGGTTTTGTAGATGAAAGAATATTTGGTAAAGCATCCTGTAGAGATGTTAATGGCATATTTTCTGAAGAGGCCGAGGATATTGAAGCATTTCGATCAGATTCTCGTATATCTTGGTACACAGTAAAGGCTGTGCCATGAAATGTCCTCCCATCAATGGTGTCTTCCCAGAAGTCAACATTATTCATAGCACAATGTATAAAACTATTAGGTATCAAATCTGGTGGTATGTAGAAGCCATTTTTTTTCCATTCATTCTATTTACAACACTTTTTTTCAATATCTGTTTCTAATCGCAGGACTCGTGAGTAATCAATACTGCAACCTAAGTAATACATGAGTTTTATCAAAGATTTACTACATGTTGTATTATGAATAGTCAAACCTCAAGCAACCTGGAGTGGTAAGTCTCAGCTGTGTGGCAAATTTAAAGCTGTTTTTTTTCTACTTACCTTCGAGAAAAAGAGTTTGACATTAACATCTGTGACATATTGCTTGCTCGTCTCTTTACGTCTTTGTCCTTTGCCCTTCTTTCTTCACATACATTACTTTTTCCTGCAATACACCATTTGAATAACATTTGAATTTCTTGTGGGATATTTTCTGTGAGGTTTTCTGGAATAGTGCCATCGAATTTCCATGACTTGGCTTTCAAAATGTGACTTCTTATAATACTTGCATATTCAAACAATACATTTAATTCTCTCATCATTTCATCCCCATTTCTTTCCGATTTAGCTACCAGTTTGTCTCTAGTGCATTTCATTGAAACTCTCTGCGGTTTGTTAACCTGGTTTGGATGAGAGAATTCAATATCTTTGTCGGATAGTTCTGTTTCAATGAAAGCTTTCAGTTGTTTTGCATGTCATAACCATATTTAAATATGTTTCTTCCAAGACATCCATACTAAATATTTGCCCTGAAGACAGTCCCTGCTCCAGTATATTTATAAACTCTACTGATGCAGCCATTGAAGCAACCTCATTGTTCTGTCTCACTTTTAACCCTTGATGCACAAGACGCCAGTATTCCGCATCGAGAGAGCTAGGTCAAGCCTTTAAGTCACCTGTATAGTGCAGGGAGTTAGTAGCATCAGCATGACTTCGTGGTTGGGCCAGCCAAAGCACAGTTAGTAGTAGACTTGATGGCATGTGATGCATTCGCTACAGTAGCTCTCTCTCTTGTTGGACATGTGGATGGGCCTAATTAGGCTGACCGGCACAAGCAATAGATGTCGCTATGTATTTGATGCCTTGAATTTCTCATTTCTCTTCAGCATCAACACCTCGGCATTGATACTAAAACTGTCTTGCACAATATGTGCACGTAACCATAATGTTGTTATGCGCGTAGACTCTTGCATCAGGTGCACGTGACAGTGCGCTTTAGGACGTTAGCTACATGTTTTGTCCAACATTTGGTGTGATACGTGATAGATCACGTCAATTGCGTGGACGTCATTTGGATCTGTTGCTTCGCTTAGCCATACTCGGAAAATGTCATAATCACTTAGTTTAACTGCCTGACGCAAATTTTTCCAGCAGTATCAGTCGACACTTTACTTAATATTATTCTTTTAGAGCCTGGTCAGAGGCAAAAAAAAAAGCAGTTTTCTTTTTCATAATTTCTCGTTTGAGATCGTGTAAATTTAATGGAACTATTTTCAGATGTACTCGCGTATGCCTCTTCCAATGACTCATTTAATCTTTCATTGTATTTTTTTTTTTTTTATGTTTCAATATCTTTTTATGTGCCATATGTTGATAACATGATCTATGCCATGCAATAATTTTGTTTTTGTATAGAACTTACACTGAAATCATTTTCAAACAGTTTTACAATATTTTCACATTGCTTGTCACTGTAATGTTTTCGTTCAGTTATACAGTCAACAAGTTTGTTGTAACTATCAGTTAGTTGGGATACTACTAGTGTCCCAGACGATGAAGAATTGCACAGGAAGCAACAAGGCTAATCTTCTTTTTCTTCGTCAAGTTACACTGATATACGTAATCCATTATTCAAGCTCATTAAGGTTCTTTGTACAGGTTATCTGAACCAAAACCAAATAAATATTACGAATTGAATATGTACATAAGGTACTCACGTTACAATTAACATCTTTTGAAGCTTGCCTACAGTGTAGTTTACCACATAAACGTATTTTAATAACATATTCAGAAATAAATTCATATATGTTACGACATAGTTCCTTAATTATCTCCTGTACAAAAAAAACCCAGACATTTTTTGTTCTGGGTAACTTTGCCATACACTTTGTATTTTCCGAGATAAACAGAAAAAAAAAATCACTATTGGGTATAGCGGATCGGCGGCCGTAAGCGAAATGAAAGTTCTATTTTAAACATATGTAAACATATCCTAAAGTCCACGCGAACGAAGTCGCGGGAACAGCTAGTAGTGAATAAATATATGTTATTTTAGCCTTAAGCCCCTGTGGCACTGTCAAATTTTTCCCTTCAGCCATATTTGACAGTAAAATTTGAAGACAAAATACGGCCATCAAATTTTTCCTCGCAACAAATGTTATCAAATAATCTTGAATATGTTTGAAAATGTTTCACACTGTAAATTTTTTTACTGGGGGATAATAATTTGAATTATTATTTAAAAATTGCTTTCATAGCCAGATACTGCTTTTGTTTTCCATGCAGTTAATTACAGGAAGAAATGTAGGAGACATTATAATTTATTTTTGCTTCTTTACTAGATTCAAATTTTATTTATGATATGTTTCCTGCACAATGAAATGTAATGCCTCTTGATTCCGTAATATTAGTGCAATATTCACTTAAAATAACACTCATGCCCAGACAGCTTCTACATAAATTAAATATCTTCATAACATACTTCGTTTCCAGCAATTATTCGTTATTTTAAAGTTTCTTGACGTGCATTTTTTTTCCGTGCACGATTCTGATTGGCTGAAACCGTCAAACATCAAATTTATTTTAGAACTGGTCCAACCTTTATACGTTTGAACATATGTGGGGATGTTTATGACGTTTCCATGACGTCATAACTGTCCAACTTTATTTGACCAAACTTATAGAAAGCAGCGTGACCGAAAAATTTGACAGTATGGCAGGAGCTTCAGACGTTAACTTTCAAGTGCGATTTAATATAGGCTTACACACCTTGTTTATTACTTACATGGCAATATTTAATTTAAAAGGTGGTTAATGGATAAAAAGGGGCTGAAAGGAGAAGATTACCAGGGCATCAAAAGTGCTCACCTTACCATGAACAGTCTGTAGTTAGGAAGACAGTGAATAAAGCGAAATAGTTTTTTTTATTTAACTGAATTCATGTTATATTTAACCAAGTAGTTAAGTATGTGCCTGTTAACAGTGACATTTTAATGCCAAATTACCAAATCATTGGATTTTTAATGTATTTTTAATTTTAATTTTGTTATTCACTAATTCATTTATGTTTTTCTTGCCGATCCGTAATAACTGCGGTATAATCACGTGTTTTAATGTCACGGAAAATTGGGTTACCTCTTCCTTGGACAACATTGATACCAATTGTCGATTGTTAGGTCGGTATTAGGATGACTTCGCGTTTCACGGGTGGCGCGTTTCAGTGGGACTTATGACAATCGTTTCACGTAAAGAAGAGCTTGTCAATGTTAAGCTTTGCGAGATACGTGACTCTGTACCATCTAATCCCACATGTCAATCACAATAGGAATGAGTTTGTACTATCTTTGCTTTCCATGATCTTGTTTTTATTTTTGTCATGTCGTCAGCTCACTTTTTAAACTATGTTTAGCGCATGCATTGTCCTTTTCTTCCGAAATGTTAGATGAAAGGATAAAGTTTTTTTTTTTTTTTAATTTAATAACGCAGATGTTAATAAAAGTTAAAGAAAACTGTTCGAAAGTTGCTATACTGCACATATGCAGTAATATGTTTGTATAGTGAAGAGACTTGTACATATACCTATAGGTTATTCACGGTAAAATGAGCGCTTTTGAAAGCCCTGCTTAAGATCTACTTGTATGCACGGTCTGTATTACTCCGCCTTATGTAAAATTAACATTGCCATGGGCATCATTACTTTATCCATGCTTAGGTCTGGTGAAACTGCGGAATTATTAGAAAAGTAGATATATTACAAATCCTGTAATTTTTACACTTCGACGCATTAAAAAAAACATAAAGCGAAATAAATCAATTAATTTACCACAAATGGTTACCTAACGCTTTTTATTCGAAGTTACGGTATGGAACTTCTTCCCATCCATCGTTACCTACTTTACTGGGCGATTGTCACTCAGAGCGCCCATTAAAATATATGCATGCAGGTGTAATAACTTTTTTCTAAGGTTGATTTCAAAAATGCTCACTTTATCATGAACAGCCTTTAGTCCATGGGTGATTTTAACACGATCACTTACAAAGATATCCGTATGACAACTAGAGATGGCCTTTTAAATATAAGGCAGAGTGTAGAGATTTGGGCGGCTCATAACATCGAGTTCTCGAGAGCCGATAAATTATAAGGGATGAAAGAGATAGATGAGCCATCTTCCTCGCGACTAGTGCAAGCTAGGAAACAGAACGCCCAATAAACACCCACGTCTTGTGATCTGTGAGACGTGTCGTAGTTTCGAAACAAATACTTTGCTCACGTGACACGAGAACGTGGTCGCATCCTCCCGGTCGGCTGGGCCAGGGCGAGTGGGCGGGGCCAATCAGCGTGGCTCGTGGGAACCCCGGGGTGGCCGGCGTGTGCTTAGTTCCGCCGCTGGGAGCGTCCCGCACTCGCCCAATCACTTCCGGCAGCATTAGGACTCATTAAATATCAATTAGTGTGCCTTCCCCTCCTGGCCGCAACGAGGGCCATCCTATACCAGCTGCTGGACCCTGCGACAAACCAGCTTCATCCGCCCACACAGCGCGACTCCCAGCTATTAACCAACAACTAAGCGAGCACTGTTCTAGGAAGAGGGAGGATGGCGATGGAGAAAAACACAAGACGGTAAAACATTTCAAGACAAAAGCAAACGGGGAAAATTGTTTTACGATATAAAAAAACTACCAGTGGGTTCATATTTAGGTTCGCTTTTCAGAAAGGTGAAAAATGTAAATTACACTCATTGACATAAAAATTCGTGCGCCACATGAAATTGTTTGGTAACTATGTGAGGTGATTAATAGGACACATCAATGGATGGTGCACAAACTATTAGTTTCGTGCATTCGCACAAGTCCATACTTTCTACGGCGGGACTACTACAGCTCTTCGTGTGGTTATGTAAACTGTTTTAGGCACGACGGACGTAATGTGACAGGCCACGGCCGTCTTTAGTGGGAGGCAGGAGCGTTGAACTTGGCTAAGCCGCGCAGGGTGCAGGCCGGCGGCCCAGCCAAACGGCGCACGATCGCTATGTGTACGTCATTCATCTCGTCCATATACGAAAACTAACTGAGATATTGTTATAATCTATTCGCGGCTTCTTCGCACTTTCTGAATCAGACCTTTGAAAAATCAGCCCATGTATGACGTGTTTGGTTGTTTCCTAAACATGTCATATCACAAGCGTTTAATTCTTCTGTTAACATAAAATTATCTTATCTTATATTTTGTTTCTAAATCAAAACTTTTATTTATAAACAATACAAAATAAAACTGTGATAAATTAAGTTTGTTGGTAATGGCTAGTAAGAAATAGTTCTAATGCAAAATATTATTATACTGTGTGCGCACGAACGCTGTGTGTAGTCCCGTTAGTGTAATTTTCTGGGCTTGGTTAAGCTTTGTTTGTATGAGGCGGAGGAATATCCTGGAAGTAGAACTAAGCAGGGCTTCAGAATAGTCAGAAGTAGCCGTGAATGGACTATACCAAAGTTGCTGCACTTTAAGTGACAAGTTATTAGCGTGTATGAATCGTAGAGTCAACAAGTTCTTCTGTAGCCGCCGTCGGTGACGGTCCGGATTTTTGGACCTCGGCGCCGGGGGTTCGACTTCATTGTGTGTTTATGCCGTTTGACTGTTTGGCTAGTTTACTGCTCTTTCAATTTTTGGATGAAGATATTTAGTGCTTTTCTCCTCAATCCATCCACCTTTTTTCCTTCGTACGACTTTCGCTTTTGGCGCCTGGATTCAACCATTAGTCACATCCTTAAAGAAACGTAGAGTGTAATTTTGGCTGAGCTTTCTTTAACTGTAAATCACGGATATATTTATTGTCTGTTCTACAAAAGCTCAATATTTTCAATTGCTTCATCAAAGGGTTTTAAAAATTTCTGACAAGGTTTCTAAATGGCAATTATAACCAAGGGTACAAGAGGCCTTATTTATTTCGTAAACTTTAAGTAGGTAATTATTGTCGGTATCCAATAAGATACTGCATTTTGTTATGAATCGTCTTTCACCGACACGGTGAAGTAATCAGGTTGCAAATTTTTACACTCCTGGTCTTATTTTAATATGCGTAATTTTCTGTTTTGCTAATATAGATTACGTAAAAGATTCTTAATTTGTATTATACAGACGGTACTTTGTCACTCCATTTAGATTTTCCGTTTTTTTTTTGTTAACGGATTAAACAATTCTAAATAGGCTAATTAAGTTAATTATACTTCAATCGAATAACATGTTACGACACGCAGTACTGTATGCAAAATATTACATCGTAATAGAATTAATGTAATCAATATATAACGCATTATGTACAGATATATTTAGTATTTTACGATTTGTTGCTACGTTATTTCTCATCGCACAGAATTAACTTCCTCTTGTTTTCTAGAACTTTACTTTCCCGTGACGACTGATACGTTCGGCGCTCGAATAATAGTTCAGAAATATATCGTCCTAAGTTAAGACGAGAAAATTCTTCATCGAGTTTCCATAGTGGCTCACGCCATCCACAAATGCTGTGGGTTCTGCATCGCGCAGAATCTACTGTTTGGCTAAATCCACAGAAAAAAAAAAAAAAAAAAAAAAAAAAAAAAGTTCTTCTGGTGTTTAACTTTGAGGAACACTTTTTCATGCTTTTCAGAGTTTCACTACTGCGTGTGTGATCACTCGTGCGCGTTTAACAGCAGCTGAAGTGACGATTTGTCTGCCTTTCTTAAGTTCGTTGAAATTGGCGAGGTCAGTAAAACGATGAACCTGAGCAAACATGGGCGAAGGGTGCTTGTTAACGCTCGCTCACCGTACACGCCTGTGAGAATCCTCTTTCGCACGTGTTTCGCTCAGGTGCGGGCGAGGATTTTAGCCGCCCGATGTTACAGTCTCCCTTTGGCTAGGTCGAGAGAAGTCGTTTAAAGATAATTACAATAATTGATAAGACTTAAAATAAAGATATTTTAATTATACCATTAGAGGCCTCTGTTTAGCGAGAGTAATTCGGCCTGTCTACATTTGGGATATCACAACCTGTGTCTTAGGACAAAGATGCGCTGATTGGTGCACTTGACCCTGTGACGTCATGGCGCTGTCCCAAGCTGCCGTGTTCCAAGTTGAAGCAATCGGAAAACTGAACTTTTGTCCGAAGTTGTGTCCTAAGATGATGGAAAAAGAAGAAGACTTGGCGAACTTATTTAAAATATAACAGTTAAGGCGTTTATTACAAATAAATAATCTAATCTACCATTTCGTAAACTATAATAATCAATAATACAGCAAATTTAAACATCACTACGCAACAACAAATAATATGCCGAATTTAGTGCGATCTAGTGTCAGATTCTGAAAGCCCACTTCAGACAACGCATTTGTAGACTATATTCGGACCGCGTCAATGTGACGTCACTTGACGCCGAGTTTCGGACCCGTCCACGTACACAGGAACGGCCGAATGTAGACACGGCCTAAGAGCCTGAGTGAAGTCCGAAATGGATAATAAGGGAAAGGATTTGCCCAATATCGAACTCTCGTCCGCTCGCCGCCTAGAGAGAGAAGGAGAGAGAGAAAAATTGGGGGGGGGGGGGGGGCACGTCCATGCCACTAGTAGCCCCGACTAAATTAGAAGTGTGGACATGGCTACGAATTGGGGGAAGATTGCAGCCGGCGGGCTGTAACACACAGCAATGCTTCCACGTGTCAGAACATCTGAGACGAAGGGATGCATCAGCAAAGGAGAAACACTGGCACTACTTTCCTAGAACTGACAGAAACGGCCTTCGTAAACGAAACAAGAGAAGGCAGCGGTCTGACGTCACCCCCTGGGCGGTGAGCGAGATGTTGTAAAGGCTCTTACACAACTGAAAACTTTAACATTTTACTTTACCTTTGCTTTCCGACATGTTGTTTCTTATGGAACATGACACAATGGAACTGCCAAAGGTAAAGTCAAGCACTCTTGACTTTACGATTTCGAAAAGTTGAAATTTAAAGTCAAAGTCAAGAAGCCATTTTGCCGAGAATCTAATAGATATTATATTGTAAGTGCGTTATTTTATTGTGTGCGATTTTAATCTCGGTATATTAAACAAAGCTGATCTCAAATTAAATAAATGGCAAACGAATATAACGTGAAGAGGAAATATATAATAAACATATTTTAATAAAGTAAACAAATGAGTTTTTTGTTTTGAGATAAACTTTTAATATAAATTTTAATCTTTTTTTTAAAAAAAGTATGCAAAATGCAAAACTATGGATAATATCATAATTATTTACGTAAAAAGATACACATTTTTACGAAGCTCGCAGAACCGATGTTCAATTGTCTGAACTCTGACTTTACACTTGTATTCTGTATTGGTGGCTTCGTCGGAGTAAAGGAAACGTAAAGTCAAATGCTAAAGTTTTCTATTGTGTACGACGCTAGTACCTTTCCTTATTATACTTCTCGGACTTCCATAAGCTTCGTATTCCCTTTGAACAGAGGCCCATAATGGTTGAATCAATAGCTCTCTTTTTTAAGTATTTTTAATTACTGTGATTTTCTTTGAATCGAATTCTTTTTCTCTATACCCAATTAATTTTTTTAAAGCTCTGTAGATCTAGCTAACTTATCTGTAAGGCGTTGGCCATATAAAAAATGTGTATTATTTTAATCACAATACGTTCAACTTTAAGATATTGTCATTGATTACTCGTTCCTCGCAACAAAAAAACTGAGCTCACAGTTTTCGCATAAATAAATGCCAAATTCGGAAATTTACTGCTATAGAAATGTACAAACAATGGAAACTAACTTCCGTATAGAAACGAGTTAATTCATACTGAAAGAAGACGTCAGAAGCTACTTCAAGACGTCTATAAAACCGTATTTGCTATTCCAAAAAATTGCTGGAAAAAAGTAAAAATCTTTTTAATTTGTGGCTACCCTAATTTTTTTATTGGAAATGAATTAATACAAGCCCTTTCAGTTACCCTTGTTCAATTTTCTTCAAATACTTTGGAGTGGAGAGATTTGGGCGGCTCTTAACATCGAGGCCTTCAGAGCCGGCGAGGGTGATTGAGGTATGGACTGAAAGGGCGGCGGAAACGGGAGATCCCCGAGAAAACCCGCCCACCTACGGCATCGTCCGGCACGATTCCCACATGAGAAGATCCGGAGTGAGCCGGCCGGGGATCGAACCCAGATCGCCTTGGCGGGAGGCAATCAGGAAGGTGATGAGCTATTCTACCCCGACTGAGAATACCCGTCGGGGAGCTGTCTTGGTCGGGGCAGAATAGCTCACCACCTTCTTAGGAAGTGTGAATGATGCTTTTTAGTAAAAAATATAATTTGTAGCTTAAATTACGTGTGCCCAGACAAACAGCCGTCCTTCCACAAAAGAAAGTTGTAAATTTATGTAACTTATATACTGTTTCTTAAATTATAGTAGCCATTATAGAATTGAACACCCTGGATGCCTGTACTACTAAGTAGGGCTAATGAAAAAAATAAAAAAATAAAAAAATGAAGTCTAACCGCTAGGCCACCGCGGCTCCGGTGACAGGTTGGGATCCCGGATTAGCAGCTGCGTGTGCGAAATGGAAACAAAGAATAATAAAGAAGCCCTGGTCAAAGTGGTAAGTGCCGCGGGAGGGGGGGGGGATGAAGGGTTATACCGGTGGAAGTGGTGCGCGACAATGCGCGACACATTACCGCGACTCGCATGACGCCACAGCTGCCAGCACCGCCCCTCCCCCCCCCCCTCCCATTCATACAGCACCCCTTCACTACATACCACGTCACGTCCTCACTGGGGCAGGATTGCCCTCGTTTCGCGTACCACGTGACACGTCCAGCGGTGGTCACCATACGCCGATGCATGCGGTATGTGGTAAAACATAAGCTTAGGCCGTGTCCGAGTTGACAAATTCGTTATTTTGTATATTCTTGATTTGGTAGGAACTTATCGATTCGGACGTTGTCGACAGCCACTTGTTTAGCACTCGCGGCCATGCATCATTACATTAACAGTGAAAATTATTTTTATCTAGATTTGATGCCTATAACGGACGTAATATTTCTACAACCACCACTGGAATGCTACAAATGTGTTAATAAATAAGAAAATAATAAATTATGCAATAACAATTTTCAGAATATATAAACAAAGCAGAACACTTACCTGTTTTTAAAACATGCCTAGTGTATTTTATGTACACTCATTTGTTTTCAAAATCATTTTATTTACGCATTCGCGCATGTGTTTTTATAGTAAAAACATACATGGCGCTGATTTTGTCATTAACAAATACGTCACCATTTTTGTATACAAAATCGGGACACGCCAGTTTGTATGCAAAATCGGGACACGCCATTTTGTCAACAAAATCTGCCAATTCGGACACGGCCTGAGTTCACAACTGAGAGCATAACAGTAACCACAGAACATAGGGCATGTGCGCAAGAAGAATTGACCGCCTATCTCCAACTGCGCACAGACAGGTTGTGTGCTTGAGATTTTCTGACATAGTACACAAAGGAAATGGTTATGTTTCATTTCTTATGCAGGGTCATGGGAGAAAAGCAAATCGAGCAGGGTAGAAAATTTTTGACGAAGTTGTTTATTTGAAATGGAGAAACAGGAATGAATAAATGTAGCAAGATTTAAATTTAGAGGAAAGAATATATGGCAATGTACCAGAGGAATCTTTTTTACGGTTATCCACATCTTTACGAGCCCAAAAGCAAAGATATTAAAGAAAAGAAAAAATGAGAATTATTGAAAATCACTTTTCTTATTTAACACAGTATCCCAGTATGTTAATGAAATTAATTTCGTGTGTTTACAGACAACCAAAACTTTAAAACATTACTTGCCAAATATGTCAACTGACGTCATACTCTTCGCAAAATTGAATTGGCTAAAAATAATCAATTATTCAATTGTGAATCAATTTCGCATAATGATTCTGGTCGTGTGAATCCTCTGCTGTTGTGTCATATTTTATGAACCTACGTATCTAAATTATGAATCTACCCCTTAAGCCTGGTTCACATGTGCGCCGATCCCCCCCCCCCCCCCGAACAGACAGAGCGGAAAACTGGAGCAGCCAATCAGAAGCCGTCCTCTGTTTTCGCGCGGATCGCGCAGAAACCGAGGAAAGCTTCTGATTGGATGTTCTAGATTTCCGCTGTCTGTTCGGCGTGATCGGCGTACGTGTTAAGGCCCTTACACAATTGAAAACTTTAACATTTGACTTTACGATTTGACTTTACGTTTGTTTTCCGACATGTTGTTTCTTATGGAGCTTGACACAACAAAACTGTCAAAGGTAAAGTCAAGTACTCTTGACTTTACGATTTCGAAAAGTTGAAATTTCAAGTCAAAGTCAAGCAGCCATTTTGCCGAGAATCTAACAGAGGTTATGTGGAAATTTGCGTTATTTTATTGTAGGGCGATTTTAATCTCGGTATATTAAACAAAGCTCGTGTTAAATTAAATAAATGGCAAATGAATATAACGTGAAGAGGAAATATACGAACTGGCATATTTTAATAAAGTAAAACAAATTAGTTTTTTGGTTTTGAAATAAACTTTTAATATAAATTCTAAGCCTATATTTAAAAAAAAGGTACGTAAAATGCATTCTGGATAATATCATAATTATTTCCATAACGAGATACACATTTTTACGAAGCTGGCAGAACCGATGTTCAATTGTCTAAACTCTGACTTTACAATATTGTATTGTGTATTAGTGGTTTCATTACAGGAAAGGAGACTTAAAGTTAAATGCTGAAGTTTTCTATTGTGTAAGAAGCTTTAACTAGGTATTATTCTGTAGAGAGAATGTCGGGTATAGTATATAGACTAAAGATGAAGAATACTGATTCTTCGTCTTCTGTACACGTATTCAACAATGACCTACTCCAAATAACACAACTGTCAAAGTCACAAGGTCAACAGTGATAAATATGTTTGTTTATGTCTTAATTTTTAAAAGACAAGCACTTTTATATTAATAAGATACTTTTACAAATTTGAATTTAATCAAACTTCATAATAAATTGGCCAGAGGAAATATACAATTATCTCTGAGCACCTGTTTACTAAACAGTCTTCCAGCCTCTAATCCCATCCACGCTGTTGACGACAGTCGTGTTGCCAGAAAAACAGTTCAGCGTTGGGGCACGGAGTTTGGTTCTGCGCAGAAAGCGATATCGCTCTACATCCATGTTCACTCTACGCTCTCAGGCCGTGTATCAAACGGCCCAGAGACATAGACCAGAGATTGTTTATAGAAGGTCAAGACCCAGCAGTCCCTCAGAACCCTTGATACTAGCGCTTGGTATGGGTAAAACTTCAATTTAACCAAACAAAAAATGGGGTGTGGCTGTGTTGGGGAGACAGCCGTTTGTGTTGCATGAATACGTCTACGTTGACGCGCTCGGACGCCTTATGTTTATTTTACGTTCCCGGCACCGCTTCACTTGATCATATGGGGTTTTATGGGTATCACTGGATTGCTTTTGAGATGCTCTTTCCAACTGTATATGATTTCTGTATTTCAACTCGGTTTTTTGACGAGTATAGGCCGACATTGTGTTAAGTTTTCTTATTTTTTTACAGTAAACTTCTACAACTTCACCATAACGCCACCACACAAATGTTTTTGAACACCCAATCGATTGATCTTGACGAGAGCTGTCGATTGAAACTCAAACGAGCATCGTAGCTTCTCCTAGTCAAAAGTTATACTACGCGGAAGTTATGAAACACGACGAAACGAACTCAAAATTGCCCCCCCCCCCCCCCCATTAAAAGCCATGAGCGATGCTTCGCAGTCCTCACTCAACGTAACATATTCTTCCTTTTGCAATCGAGTGATGTAATTGAATTCTGAATGTAGGCAAAAGATTCGTAGCTGCAATGTCAAACTGTGTCCCCCGATTTTGTTATCATCGGATTTTCTGGATTGCCTCCCACTATGGTTGCAGATTTAAAGATGTATTCACGTCAATAAGGTACTTTTACTTTAACAGGAGTATAAAACGCTTTTGATGCATGGCATATAGGAAACTAGCGACCCGCCCCGGCGTCACTCGGGAGCGATTTACAAATACGGCGTTGTTTAAGGTTTACAGCAAGTATATACACTAAATGTTTAAGGTAACTAACATAGGATTAATACTGTGTTGTTCACAAAGTCTTCGTAAGTGAACCCCTAAAAGACAAAAATAGTTACTGTGGGTCATCATTAAAACATACACATATGCTGTCGCGGACTTCTATGTAGACCTTTTTGAGATCTACAATTTTGTAGTACATAAATTTGGTGTATATCTTATGGTTTAGTGAGCGTAAGACATGTAAGCCCCCGAAAAGCGGCTTTTTCCGATTTTATTATAAAACGTCGACATTTTTCAACTATCTTTACATTAACTATTTATGTATTATGCACTTAAACTTTCCTCAAGAAATTCTCTAAGTGATGGTTAAAACACAGACACACGCGGGCGGGCGACTTTGTTTTATACTATCTATAGAGAACAGAACACGCCATACATGGGGTGATTTTTCAAATATTGTATTCGAAAAGTGTGAAGAAACCGCGAATAGAGTATAGTAGGCGTGTCCGGTGTTGTGTGAACCAATAGGACGGCGGCAAATGAGACTGTAGAGTGCAAAGACCAACAGAACTGGTGTCCGAGCAGTCGTGAATATATGCGACACACTTCTGGCTTCACTGATTGTTTCTTCAATCTGTACCGCACTTGAATTGTTAAATTAACTATATATGAGACTGTAAACTGAATTTTTGTCTCTTCCACACGTCCTTGAACTGACAACCAGGCATGCTTCTCGCCCTGCATTATTTGATTTGTTCTCGAATATTCGTCCGTCATCTCTCCGCCGAGTATTCTTGCCTGGTTGCTCGTAAATTGCGTCTTTCCGGAGCGAAATACCAGCCACCAGGTCTCTTCACGATGGGCATAAGGGCTGGCCTCGCGGAATGTTAACAACATTAAGAACTTTCACACGTTTTCCATGTTTTTTTTCTGGACGACGAAATCCTTTATTAAGTTACTTAGCGCAGACAGGAGCTAACAACGAATGCTGAGGTTGCATTCAAAAGTAACTGTGAATCACACATGATTTTAGGCAATAGTTTCTTATAGTAACAAGTAGTGGAACGTTTGCTTGTCGAGCCCATAGACCAAAGATGAGGTAAACCGTTTATTCGTCTCCTGCGCATGTGCCCAACACTGACCTATCCCAGTCATACACAACTGTCAAAGTCACATGGTCAACAGTGATGAAAATGTTTGTTTATATCTTAATTTATAAATGACAAGCACTTTTGTATGAATAAAATACTTTTACTAATTCTTATTTAGTCAAAATGCATTACATATTGGTTAGAGGAAGTATACACACATCTCAAAGCACTTGTTTACTAAACAGTGTTCTAATATCAAATCCATTCCACGCCGTTTCTGCACGTCGTATTGGCAGAATAGCAGTTCAGTTATTGGGACACGGAGATAGGTTGTGTACATTCAGCGAGGTCAGTCTATCTCATCTTTACTCTATGCTCTAGCTCTTGTGGCCTAGTGGATAAGACGTCGGTATTCTAAACCGAGGATTGTAGGCTCGAGCCTCACCAAGGGCAGAGTTCAGTAGTTCTTTATAATCAAAATATATTACTGTTTTTGGGAGTTGATTTATTTGAGTATTGCATGTAGATGAAAATTACGCAAATGCGCGTAAAGCGGCACGGAAAGTAGCATACGGAAGCTATCTCTCTAGTTAATACTCACACGTAGTGAGTCAGGTTACGATTGGCGTCGTCGTTTGAGAGTAAGGAAACAACGGTGTTTCGCATTGGCTTGGAACCTGTAGGCCTACCTGCCTGTCTCTTGCTTTCCAGCCCCCCCCCCCCTTTTTCTCTCTTTTCTCCATAAACCATTTAATAATCCATAATTCTTAGCATGGCGAGTGCTGGGTACATTTCAATTTGTCAACAAGTATTCCAAAAACCAGCAAAGAGCGAAGGAAGTAGTTATGTTTCTGGTGTGTGAATAATCGGCTTGCAACGAACCAAGAAAAATATTTAAAAATAGTTTTAATATTCTGCGCAGAACTTTCACAACAATATATCCTATTTCCAGAACCATGAAGATATAAAGGAAGATAAAATGCAAATACATAACTTATATTTTTTAGTTTTTTTTTTTACAAAAATTATTTAACAATGAAACCACACTACTGAGATCGGCAGCAAAATGAAAATATTTTGCAAAAATTTCCAAAGGAAAATTTAACTACTAATAACAACATTTAAATATATCCATCAATAATGTTTGCCCTAAAAGTTTAATTGGACATTTGTGCCAATATGGTACACTTTAAAGAAGCTACAGTGAAAAAAAAAAATAATTACTCCCCTACCCTGGAGCTGAGCCAGTTCGACGTCTCTGATTGGATCAGGAGAATATCGCAGTTTCACTGGCCTGAAAAATAAACTTCGCAATTATATGCACGTTCAAATATCGCATCAGCTGTATGTTCATTGGCTGCGCTCCCATGAATAATCAGGTACTGCATTTTTTCTTGAAGGTCTGTTATTGTCTTAGATGTCCTCTCGGGCATGTCTTATAAACTGTGATCCAATAGCAGATGTGACTTTAATGTACAGGTGTTTGGAGTCTAGCTTGTCCTAAAATGTATTCACAATAACTTATACGAGGTGGAAAAAAATTTATATAAAATTCCTACACAATGTTAAAAATTTTCTACGGCCTACACAACATGAAAAATTTTCTAAGTCGTATAAATAATGAGTATTTTTTCTAAGTCTTTACACATAGTGCCAGATAGTATAAGTCCTACACCAGTGGAAGGAAAAAATTATATTAATCCTACATGAGTGGGGAGAAATATTCAGAGTCGAGCAAGTGGAGCAGGTGGAGTAAGTGGATCAAGTGGAGCAGGTGAGCAAGTGTAGAAGGTGGAGCAGGTTGATCAAGTGGAGCATGTGGAGCAAGTGAAGCAGGTAGAGCAAGTGGAGCAGGTGAACAAGTGTAGGTGGAGCAGGTTGATCAAGTGGAGCATGTGGAGCAAGTGAAGCAGGTAGAGCAAGTGGAGCAGGTGAGCAAGTGTAGAAGGTGGAGCAGGTTGATCAAGTGGAGCATGTGGAGCAAATGAAGCAGGTAGAGCAAGTGGAGCAGGTGAGCAAGTGTAGGTGGAGCAGGTTGATCAAGTGGAGCATGTGGAGCAAGTGAAGCAGGTAGAGCAAGTGGAGCAGGTGGAGCAAGTGGAGTGTGTCATTTGAAGTCATTTTAGAGTCATTTTGGAGTCATTTGGGTCATTTTAGAGTAATTTTGGAGTCATCTGGAGTCGTTTTAGAGTCATTTGGAGTCATTTTTTAGTCGTTGGAGTAATTTGGAGTAATTTTGGAATCTTTTGGAGTAATTCAGAGTCGTTTTGGAGTCATCTTGAGTCTAAGAGTCAAGAGTCAATTTTGTGAGTTGCCAGTAGTCAGTACTCCTGGTCAGCAGAGTTACTCATATTTTGTTTCGTATGTGTGAGGTGTGGTGGTCTGCATTTTTATTGGTATGGATGGTTGGTATAATCACGTGGTTTGTTTGATGGGTGTTACGATATTTGGCTGGTGTCTGATGGTAATGATGTCATGACAGACAGACATGCTGGAATTATGATTTTTGTTATATTTTTCTCAGTTTTTTAAATATATTTTTCTTTGTTTTGTGCTAATGGAAGGTGGGTAAGAGTAAGTGTTGATGTTTAGGGCCGTGGGATGACTGTGAGTATAACATGAAATGTTCTTAGATTTTTTTCTTTTTTTTTTTTGAGATTTTCTGTATTTTTAGGGAATTTTTTTCAATTTTGTTATAATTTTTTAATGAATATTTTAATAATTTTTTTTATAAATTGTTTGGAATTTTTGGGATTTTTTTTTGCATTTTTAAATATTTTTAATAACTTTCGATAATACGATATAATTTTTGTTTTATTAAAATATTTTTTAACAATTTTTTGTTAATGTTATAATTTTTTTTTACTTTTTAAAATTTTAATTAATATTTTTACATTTTTTGGGTTTAAAGTCAAGTTGAAGGTCACCCGGATTTTATATGGTGGTTGAGTGACCAGAATAACAGAGCAGGAGAAAATTAAAGTCCTAGATGACAGTTGAACGAAACTGAGTAATTTGGAAACGAGATGGTGGTCGGATCCCCATCTTGGACCCTGGCCATATAAAAAGGGCTGATTTAGAGGGGAAAATGGTGCTTAGAGAGTAAAAAGGAAGCCCCATAAATTGGCTTAAATTCGATTTCGGGGCATATATTTGCACAGGAGGGGCTTCTACCATTTTTACAGAAAAAATGGGGGAAAATTTTTGAGGGGAAAAGGGAAATTTTTAGAGAAAAGGGGAAATTTAAAGTTTTTATGGGCTAAAACATGCGATGTTTTAATATAAACGGGAAAACCCTGATATGGCGACCAGAGCCCTACAGCCCGGACCCTGCCCCAGAACATATCAAAGCATACATACTACTCTGATGAAAATGCAAGAAAAAGTGTAGAGTAATTTACAACAATTATTAGTGGGAGATAAGAAAGTTTTTAATTTATGTTTTGCCACACAGAGGTCGAAAGTGTACATAACTAGCGTGTTTCACTACAATTCAAATTAATTGTTCATGTCATTAGAATAACAAAAACATTTAATAGATTCTTCGTAGGAATCGGTTGTAATTTGATATAATTTTTACCACAAAATTCAAAATACAGACAGTGAGATTTTTAAACTCTATTCAAAAGGAAACAAAGAGTCGGATTTGAAAGAAATCTCTCCAAAGCACTTGGGCTAAAATCAAACATTGAGTTTATATAAATTGTTGAAAATGATTGGCGAAATATTTACGGTTTTAATGTAAATAATTCAACTCTACAAAAGAAGATGTAGCTGGAAGTTACTTATATATATATATATATATATATATATATATATATATATATATAAGTAACTTCCAGCTATTATATATATATATATATTATATATGTATATATATATATATATATATATATATATATTATATATATATATATATACATATATATATATATATATATATATATATATATATATATATATATATATATATATATATATAATATATATATATATGTATATATATATATATATAATATCCAATTTCTCTCTCTGGAAATTAAATGGGCTAAACAAAGTTCGTTAAGGGATGGAGGTCTTAATTAAATGAAAGTGTTAGTTATAATTTTCTAATTTTATTTACATTAACTTCAAACAAAATTCTCCCGACTCAACATCTTACAATAAATTGATATCACTTGCTGTTTACAATTAATAAATTCAATTTATACTATTTATAATTACCTCAAATAAATCAGTGAAATTAAAGAATTAAGAATCAATCCAAATAGACAGTATATTAACCAATTCAATTATTTTCTAAATCATGTGTCCATATTTGACAGTACAAATATTTACAATAAGATCTGTATTACATGTCCACTCAGTAGGCAGTAATAGAACTTGGACCTTCATAGCAGTAAGGGTCTCCAGGTCTTATAATTTACTTTATCAGTTTGCTATCGTGATATTATCTTGATATAAAACATGGAGTCAATGCTCCTTAAAGTTTTTAATGTTGTCTTATGCAGCAGATTTTGTCCAGCTGGAGTAGCTCCCAGTTCCCAGTAGTGGCTACCCAATGTTGTTAACAATGTCTTTTGCTTGTGCCACTGATTAGCCCCCTGGGTGCTAATATAACCACTGCCAGCACGAGTCCTTTCCCTCCGTGACCTGGGGCCAGGAGAACCAACTACCCGGACTCACACCGTGCTCCTCCTTCTTTTTCATGGCACTTGTGGGTTTTCCTGAGGCTCCGCTCACAGGTAACCATCATTCGCGCCAAGTCCCCGTCGAGAGACTGCTCCGCACAGGCACCGACTCGTCGAACCTCTTGTCCGTTTCCTTAGAGATGGGTAGTATTTTCAATACCTGTTATTATGTTCCTAATTTCTGGAAATACCTGTTACCATAACTGCCTGTTACTGAAGCAGCAACAATCACACGTATTCACTTGTTACTCGACACTCTACGATATCATTTCGCCGTACCTGTTCCTATAGGTATCCAATACTGCATCCCAAAAGTATTTATGGACGAGAATATTATCTAACTTCATTTTGAACAACAATCATATTCGCAGTGCCAATCCCGCGCTGATGAGAACACTGGAGTCGTGTTTTCATACCAGGAGGCTATGCGCTACATAGAGGTAGCGAAAAAAAAACCAGTGCTAATAACAGGTATTCGAGAACAAGGTGAGAGTGGAACAACGCAGCCTAGCACACTGCTTACCCATACATAACAGGTATCCTGAATAAAAGGTATTAGCAACAGGTATTGACTGGGAACAACAACAGGTACGGGATATTCCTGAGAATTACTGGTTTAGCTCATCTCTGGTTACCATATCTTTGGGTTCTTCACTAAAACCCATACTTTGGGCCCCAGTGGCCTGACTCTAAAGGAGTCAACCAGCCCACCGCCATTCCAGGCCATTGCTATCCGCCGTAATAAGACTTTCCTGAAGGTAGATACCCCTCCCCTTCAAGCCCGAATGACCAAGTCATGGAATAGGGAACGCCCGGGTTACCCACGTTTGCTGACCCTGACAGGGGCGACCTAGCGGTGCCACATGTCCACTCAGTCCCACCTCAGTTTAGTCCACATCCTGCCAGTCCGCAATGTTTTAGACTTCTCCCAGCGCCCTGACGCACAGTAGGCTTCACTCGCCAGATTTACGCCCTCTCGTCCATTTACACCAAGAACACTGTTCCGCCGCCGTCGTCTCGCACTAAACTTCGCTTGCGCACTGGCCAGATGGCCTCCGCCAATGACTGCCCGCAGTCCCACTGTGGCTTGCGTTTATAGGTCGTAGGCCGTCGTCCAGAAATTTCACTAGTTACCGAGTTGCGCCGAGTGTCCTAATGCCCAGAATATTCCTGCACCTCCTGTCGACTTCTGCGGCGGGGATAAGAGGGGCTGTGACGCAAGCAAGTCTCGCCGCTGTCAGTCATTCACGGGCTTACCAGAAACGGAGTAACCGGCAGCAAACCTGTCGTTCCAGGCAGAGGGGAGGATCGATGTGGACACCCCCTACAGAGCCAGATAGCCTTCTGGCGCCAGCTGCAACGCGTAACAATATTATTTTAATTTATATAACACCAAAAATCAGTGAAATATCAAAACACAGGAAAAAACTGGGCACTTGAACGGCTTTAAGGTGGTGGTATCGTGTTAAGATTTATTTTTACAATTGATACCTTATCATTATAATATATGCTACAGGACTACTTGGCACAATTCCTGAAACCAAAATGGGTTGTTTTTCTCGTGTGAGACTGGAAAAGGATAAATAATAAGCTGATTTTTATCACGGTTACAGAAGCAACAAAAACAACACGAGCATAATACGTATAGTGGATAAAATATATCTGTTTAGGTATTTCCTGTGTTATGATATCCCCTTGTGTTATGGTACCCTCTGTGTTATGATATTTGACCAGAGAAGAAAAGTACGGTGAAACAATAAGTCTAAGATGGAGAGGATGCTAATATTTTCAAATATTTCTCTCTCTCTCTCTCTCTCGGTTTCTCGTCATCTTCTCTCGGCTGAACTCACGTCACGTGTCTATGTACAGAGGTGGCTCGTGCTGTGGAATTATGACTGGGGTGTCGGGGGGGAGTAACAGCCGGGTCGCAGTGTAGCGGCGAATGTCGGAGGATCTGGGCTCCAGGCCAGGTGTCCCTGGCTCCCCAGGCAGGTGGTCGTGCTATCTCCACATCAGCGCATACCCGCACCCCCATACTCCCCCCCCCTCGGCCCTTCACCCAACATCGACCTGATATCACAGCTGCGGTCCGCTCCTGCCTAACTGCAACCTGGCCGTCTCTCTCTCTCTCTCTCTCTCTCTCTCTCTCTCTCTCTCTCTCTCTCTCTCTCTCTCTCTTGGTGCGTTTACGGTAACATTTCAATCCGGATTGAACCTGGAGTGGACTGAAGAATCCAGATTGAAATGTTAGTATAAACGCATCCGTACTGGACTGAAGTAGGAGTGGAGTGAGATAATCCAGTCCAGTTGTCAAGGTAGACTGGAATGTAGAATCCGGATTGAAATTTTACTTTAAACACTGATCGGACTGAGATTAGAACAAAGAAGTGGCCGCCATATTGACTCGTTAGTTTGGTTATGTAAGAGGTTAGAATCATTCTGAGAATAGCAAAATAAGTGTTTTTTTTTTAAGTGAAGCGAAAAATAAATGGCCACGAAGGAACTGAGAAATATTTGGCCGTAGAAATATGGGAAATAAATTTTATATTATGTTTGTTTTATAGTTCTGCCAGTCGCCAATAGAGTGCTTCTATCCCGTTTCAATCCGCATTCAGTCTTGTTTACTTTTTAGTCCACGTTCGAAACTTTACCTTAAATACTTATTGTCGATACGAGTTCACTCTGAGTTCGCTACAAGTTGATTCCAATCCGAATTCGATCCAGCCCAAAATTTTACTCTAAAAGCACTATATATATATATATATATATATATATATATATATATATATATATATATATATATATATATATATATATCGTGGGGCGTCAAAACGTGGCGGAGAGAGAAAATGGAGAGATATGAGGATGTACTGAAACATTCTCTGTGAAATAGTTGTTTGCGCGAATACGCGTATCTCGGAAGATAAATATTCTGGAAATACGACTTTTTGCCAGAAAAGGTAAATAACAAATATCTGACTCCATTTTTTTTTTTTTTTTGCTTTTATCTCGTTTAGTGTATTTATGGAGAAAAATTCCCGGAAATGGTTAAATATCACATTCTTAAAGCTTATAGGCTATTCACGGTAAAGTGAGCAGTTTTGAAAGTTTTCTTATTTGGAATAATAGTCAGTAAATATATGTTTTTGTGGTCTTAGAGGTTAACTGTCGAGTGGGGTGGAATATACACACTGTGTTTGTTACTTGCATGACAAAATTTATTAAAAATGTTGCTGGAGGATAAATAATGGCTGAAAGGAAAAAGTACTCAGTTTACCGCGAATTTGTACAGTGCAACATCACGACGGAAAACACACTGCACGGCTTGCTCGTAGGAGCGATGAGGTGCTAGGGTTGCGTGTTAAGTGTCGCCCGTATCGCTCCCTCGCTTCTTGACCTCGAACGCCCGCCTACATACTCCTCGAGGTCTTGAGAGCCGGTGAGGGTGAAGGGAAAAACGGGAGATCCCCGAGAAAACCTGCCGTCCAGCGGCACTATCCGGCACGAATCCCACATGCCGAAAATCCGGGAGCGAGCCCGCTGGGACTCGAAATCGATTCGCCTTGGTGGGAGGCAGGTCGGTGGTCTAACCAATACACCACCACGGCCCCCGTCAAAATTGGCCATAGCTTCGAATCTCGCATTCCTGGAAATACGAAAAAAAATTAAAAGTTTTTGGATTCATGCAAATTTCCTAAGGTCGTATTCGAGTTGAATTTTTCGTTATTTGGAAATTTGCGATTTAGCCGGTTTAAATTCGGACACTGCCGACAGTAACAAAATATCGGAATTTTGCCCGGAAATATATATTTGAAGAAAATTTCAGTGTTAAAATTAAATGTGTTTATTTTATATAACAATCCAATGACAATGGTGTTATTCTCTTTCAAATTATTAGTTCATAAATAATTTTTCACAATAGTATATTACTGTCGGTGTAAATAAATTTAGAAGTGCTCTAACGATCTGAAGCAGTAATTACGGTGACAAAGCACAGTACTTTATTTCCAAATTAAGTTAGTTATACATTTCCACGTCTATTTATGTATATGTTAAACTAATACTCAGCCTCCAGGTGAAAATACAGTATGTTAATATTTTCGTACTTTCATAGGTTCTTCACATACAAAAAAAAAAACTAACTTATACAATACGTTATCATTTTTGTATACGAAATCGGGTCAGGCGAGTATTTTTTGTTTAAAAAAAGCAGAAAAACCTACTAGTACGAACACGGCCAAAGACTGCCGCCTGCTCAGGCTGCCAGGATATAGATTGACAACTAGCAGCTGCCATAAGCATGTTTTTCGCGAATCTATTTTGGCGAGTTCGTGGAAAACGAGAACGTGAAAACACCGACCTGTCCATTTTTGTTTTTTTGCTGGCACTGTTTCTCTCTTCTAAGAAATGTCACGTGATATTATTTTGTCACACCGATTGCACGATTCTTCTATCATTCCTGCCGGGTGTGGCATTTAACAACCAAAAGTTAACTTTATACTTCGATAACGATATCAATATTTGCTTGCCAGTTATTGCCTTGTCATTTTCAATGACATATACATACATTTATTTATACATCACGAAAACCCCAATTATCTCTATCATCCAGATGTTTGCAAAGATAAACACGATTTTATATCCAAATACGTAAGAGAGAGCGAAAGCAACAAACGAAAAGCGAGAGAGAGACAAAAAAAAAAGAACGAAGAGGGAGGGCACACGTTGTTCTAGCGTCGGCATGTATCAGGAAAGCATGACAGTACGAGAGGTTGTCAATCGCTCCTAGCCTCCAGGGGCGCTGTTTCACAGCATCAAGCACACGAACTGGGTTTACTTACTTAATGGTAAAATTACGAACTCAGACTTCAATAAAATTAGCACGGATGTAGCTCAGGGAACTATTTTTCTGTGTAGTTCACTTGACATATTTTTTCATTCCTGCCTAACCAAATGCCGAATATTTCTTCGTATCATTCTTCAAAACGTGCATATATTAGCGTAGACTCTCGTTCTTGCGAATTATTCACTGATATAATCATACTCGTGCTCACACGTTTACGTTCTTAAGTCGTTGTTTTTACAGAAAATTTAAGTTTTGGAAGCTCCTTCGTGGGATCTACTTTTTTTCTCTCCTCATTTGGTATCTTTCCGCCGTAGTCTAAAATTAAATATCGCTGTGGTCCGTTCACTTTATTTATGCGCCAGTTCTACTAATTTGCCCATTTATCCCCAAGTGCATAACACAAGCAGATAAATGTCGCCACAGAATATGGCTGAAAAAACTCGAATGAGAAAGAAAGCAAGAAAGAAAAAAAGATGGCGGGACGGGACGGGCCCGCCCGTTGTCTTGCAGCTACTCTCGTATCCGGAGAGCATAAAGCAAATAGAGGTACGCTGTCTTCATTACGCTCGCTCCGGGGCCGTCGTCGTTTGTTTCGCAGCTGCAAGTAAGTAAGTACGCAGCTTTGAGCACTGTCTGTATCCGGAGAACATCCGTGCGGAAGAGGTGCAGTAAACGAACTATCCTCGGAACAAAAAATTAAACTAGAGCAAAACCAACGTAGAGCGAGCGCGCCTTTCGCAAGTGTCTGGAATTACAACTGAAAAGTTCACACACACAGGGCCAATATGCACAGACTCGCCTAAAAATGAAGCACCGCTACCACTTCTTGCAGTGGAGATGCCAAGTGTCACTAGATTTCGTATGCCCAGACAGTTTTAGTGTCAGCGCTAGTGCTGATTCATGAAGTTTAGTATGGATGATCACTAAATACGAGGATACACGAGGTTGCCTGAAATTAATGACGTCAGTAGATCTCAGCCAATAGGAAGTTTTACAGAAACTATGACATCTAATTCTTCTCGTAAGAAATAAAATGGATAGGCTTGTTCCTTGAAATACGCATATTATTTTTATACTATTAAAAAATGTTATGTACATGTTGGAATGAACAGAAGACACACGTAGAATTATAAATACTGCCAGTCAAATAATATTATGATGAATTGATATTTATAAGATGTTAACGAAAATTTATGAAATTACGTTATTACAAGGTTTTTTGATGGCATGTATGAGGTAAGGCATTAATTCATTATTAGCAATACTTCACACAGCTCCAGCACCAAACATAAGTTATTTTATTGCTATTTGAACTAATCGACGAAGTTTAAAAACCGTATACATATACGATTTTGTAAATATACTTTGCAAAACGTTATTATGCTTGCGTAATATGCTTAATGTTGTAGAAACGTAGTTTAGTTCGTAAATGTAGACATTCTGTATACTTTCCTATTTTTGTGAATTAATGTTTATACAGTTAAATCATTTACACTTACATACAAGAACGACTAAAAACCTGTAGTAATAAATAACATGTAATAACGTTAGCGTATCTAGTGACGGTAATGTGTTATTACTGTTGCATAACAATTAACTGTTGTAGGGATGTATAACAGCGGAACTAAGTTTTATACAACGAACTACCATCGTCTGTATCATACATTATCTTGTACAAATTAACATCAACTACATAACATTCCCGCCATACAGTACTGCTCAGATACATTTTCTTCCAACTAACTTCCACCAGTATCAACACAACACTATAAAATTATAAATTCAGAAACTTCCACAATATAAATTTACCCACTTAACATGAACACGTTATTTTTGCCATTCGAATATGCATGAAAAATTACAATATAATCGTATATAGTGTTCCAGTTCCATAAATACATTCTCTTAACAAGAATGTGTAAATATACAGCCCCGTACACATTGAGAACTTTAAATCTTAGTCAAATACGGATCTTGTTATCGCCATTACAGCAGAAAATCTCCACTAGACGGTAATTTAGGGAGGTTGTTCAGCGACTAGATTTCTCCACATAAAAAGTCAGGGCCACTACAACTTAGGACCTGTATTACCACTGTCTAATATAAGTGCTGAATAACTATCAGCTCACAGGGCTATCAGTAGTGTGTTGCCAGCTCTTGTGTATTACAACCACCTGATAGCACGAGAATATCTATCAGCAAGTTACCTGGAAGTTCGGACGATACCTGGTATTTTTTCTTTCTGTTTGTTGGCAATAGAAATCTCCAGTAGGACTCGAAATATACTAACAGTTGGGTTAGTTGCATTGGCGAAATTGACTCTGTTTTAGTCTTCTATGGACAAAAGTGATGTTTACGATTTACATGTGCTTTTTCTGTTAAAAACGTGTCACGAGGTTACTGGGCAAGATACGATGGAAAATACAGATTCCCTTCCCACCAAAAATGAGTGATGTCTGTAAATTACAGCATTGAAAAAGGTTTGTGTGTTTTATAAATAATGTTTTCTTAAATTGTTGCTAGAATATTCAAAATGTATTTGGGCGTTAAAGTAACCTTGTTTTACACTAACTTATTGCATTGAATTTCTAACGATTTGTACGGGGAAAGTTAAATTTGTTGAACATGTTTACATTGTGCATTTCGTACATTGGTTTACCAGTGACGTATTTAATGCGTTTTCATCTTGTGGGATGTTTTCAAATGTACGTGACCTAAATAAATGCCCTTATATATATATATATATATATATATATATATATATAACACTAGCAACAAACTCTCGCATATGCATAGATTTTGATGGAAGAGAACTCAATTGCAACGGCATTTCACTGGACTAGTAAACTTAATTCGGTCAGAAAAGACAGTTGTAGAAAATAAACAAATTGATGCAAATACATGGATGGAAAAGGTAAGTTATTTGAAATATGTGTCGCCTTTGCATCTAGCACAGAAAAACTTTTCATCCAAAACCTGATCATCAGAATCGCTGTCAAAATCAATTTGTCTCCCACCACTTGCCGCCATATTGCTCAAGCACACAATTTGACATACTGATAGATAGCTATCATGTGGGCGAAGTACCTGATATCTTAATCAGCTGATATCCTGCCAAATAGGCAATATCAGGGAGTCGTAATACGCATCTTTGGGCTATCTAGCTGATAACTTTTATTCAGGACTTTATCAGACATTTATTTGCAAAATAAAAAATTAATAACACATAATCACGTATTGAAAAACAATTCTACATGACCAAGAATTTGCATGTCGGATTTAAAAACAATTCCACATGTAATTTGCAAAATGAAAAATACATAACACAGAATCACGGATTCAAAAACAATTCCACATGACCAAGAATATGCATGTCGCCAGTAGTACCAACTAAGTTCCGATACAACCAAATCTGATCACCAAGTTCCATCTTCATCTTCTTGCGTGAATACATGGATGCATTACCAACCACACTAATTACAGCAGTATTATCTGCCTTAACCTCATGAACTGGAAAAATCTTCCAAGGGCAAGGCAGACAATACTGCTGTAAATAGTTTGGTTGGTAATGCATCCATGTATTCATGCAAGAAGATGAAGACGGAACTTGGTGATCAGATTTGGTTGTATCGGAACTTAGTTGGTACTACTGGCGACATGCATATTCTTGGTCATGTGGAATTGTTTTTCAATCCGTGATTATGTGTTATGTTGCGATAGTGCATTGCGCTTGGTTGTAACCGGAAGTTGTTTATCGCCCGGAAGTGGAGGCTTGGTGGGGCCCCGGCAGTACATCTGGTGATAAGGTCCCAGCACATAGCGGCAACGACTAGAGATACGGGGCTTTGCCGCGGAGTTTCAGATTCGCATGTAAAATGCCGAGCGAGTAGGTTAAAGTAGTAGGTGTGGGCTGATCCTGGACTTGTCTGTTTTCGGTTTTTTTGTGTTCCTACCTTTTTTCATAATACAGGCCTTTAAAGTAACTGAGCATACACACAACGAGTAATCTAGTGCCGATTTCGCTTCGGATCTAGTACTGATGGCGACTAGATACTCCTCTACATACAGCCCTTTTCTACACTTTACAAACAAGGATGACTAATACTAAATGTGACTGAGCATACGAAGCGAGCCATCTAATAACGATTTTCCCATGTTTCTGGTGTTAGTGGCGACTAGATTATTCCCTGCATATGGCCCAAAGAGTTACAAGACTTTTATTTTACTTAAACGAGGGTTGCTTTGAACATGAGTGCTTTGCTTTCTTACCCTGTTTCCCGACGCAATTATTTTCTTTTTTTGACTTGAATATGTCTTTAAATTTGCAAGCATAGTGAGAGGCAATCCAGGAAATCCGATGATAACAAAATCGGGGGATACAGTTTGGCATTGCAGCTCCGAATCTATTGTCTACATTCAAAATTCGATTATACCACTCGATTGCCAAAGGATCAAAGAATATGTTACAGACATCCACACATGTTTGTGTAACGAATAATCGCTGTGGTGTTTGGTGGTGCAGTGTACAGCCCCTGTCCCAAGTCTAGGAGCCGTGTGCATGGCCCAATGTACAGTAAGCAGTTTTCACAACAGAGAGTCGCGATGCAGCGCATCGCCGCCAACGACGAGTGTTACTTGCGTTTGCACAATACAACGATGTTCTGATGCTGGCGACATAGACCGTACTGCCATCTGTTATCCTGCAAGAAAGCTCGCAGTGGAATGCTAAAAACGAACTAAATGCAGTGAAGTTTCTTGCAATTTAGTTAATATAATTGTATTTTTAGTTATATACACTTTTTTTTAAAAATAAAAGTACTATATTAAAATTCAAAATAATGATGTAGAACACGAACGACTCTTCAGACATCAGAAAACATACTTTGGTTTTCCTAAAGGTAGGTAAAATTGATATAAATTTGGACTCCGATTAGTATATCTTCTGCAAACCGTTTATGTATGTTTTCAGTTTTTTATCTCATTTTCTCGCCAGTTCATTATAAAGTTCAGAAATGTTATTCATCTTATTCCCCGACGCTGGCAACGAGCATCAAAACCAATGCTCGTCGCTCATGCAACGTTCTCGATGCTCGATGCTAGTGCCAAGGCTCTGATTGATGCTCGATGCGACGCATCGCGTCGCAATGCTCTATTGTGATAACCGCTTTTAAAGTGTGAGGGCGAGTGATAGGCGATGGCGGCGAGATGCTGTGTATACACTGTTTCGCCTCGCTGTGGCGCGGGTGTGCACATACTCTATGTTGTGTGTGGATACTCAGTTTCACTGTAGGTTGGCATCTTTACTGCTAATTTTTTAATACATCTGTAGATTTATGTTGTTATTATTGCATAGGGCACATGCGGCGTTTTGCATGTGTGTATAGGCCTATTTGGTTTCACCATAGGTTGGTTTCTTTAACGATAATTGTTGGATAGTTGGAGTTGACAACAACTGCCGGCCAATGCTGTGAACTGTTGCCAACTCCAACTATCCAACAGAGATCAGTCGAGTGGCGAAGAGAAGTTGGTCAAGGGGCCAACACAGATAGGGGATAGGGAGTCAAGGGATAAATCGGTTACTGAAGCCGAGTCAGGGACGGAAGGTCTAAGTGTCCAGGATTGTAGAAGTGAATGTACCACCATAGCAGGCAGAGTTGTTAGGAAGCCTGGGTATCTCAGTGACGTCGTAGAGTAATGATCATAGTGATAATTATAAGGATTAGTGAAATATGTGAATGTACCTGTATGTTAGTGTAAGGAGGGAGATGTTAGATAGTTGGAGTTGGCAACAGTGCACGGCATTGGCTGGCAGTTGTTGTCATCAACACGGCAGCAGTGCAAATCATGAGAACATGGAGTAATGTGCATATACAAGGAATGTAACGATATATGTCTGTATTGAATAAAGGGATATACTGGTCACATGTGTATTGTACATCAAGTTAAAAATAACAATAATTTTATATGGACATTTATTTCTGTTACTATTATTATCTCTCAGGCGTGTGGGCCTAGTGGCGGAGGAAGGTGGGTGCGGGGGTTGCGGGCCACTCTGGGTGTCATCACTGAGGCAGGTGACAAAATTTAAAAAATTAAAATTTTTTTGGACTCGACACTTTTTTAAAATGTAATTTTAAACTAGTTAATAACTTCGTCTGACAATAACTCTGGAGCCAAGGCGAGGATTCGAAAATTTAATCCTAAAGCATTATTTGTTCCTTAAACAAATCACTTTCTTAATCTGTGTGAAGTGCAGTCTTTTGTAACTATCTCACAATGTGTTACCGTTTTTTAGACCGTAGAGCGTCTGGACTGCTTTTTCTTAGTTTCCACATAAAGATGCAAGATCCTTGTAACTAATGTTGGAGTTAGAGTCAAGAGACTTTCAGGCACAAGATGGAGTGATGTCACAGAAGAACTATGTAATCCCACAGAAACTGTCGAAACCAGAGGAGCAGTGAAAATGCTTTTGCCAGCAGTATGTGATTTTTCTATTTTATGCTTTTTGTATTTCTGAAGTAATGTCTTAGAAGAAGTAAATCACACTCAAAATTGCCTACAGAATGTTCGAATCGGTTTTGAGAAGTGGGTAATCAAAATGAGACGTCCGAAGATATTTTTGAAAGACAAGAAGTGATATCATGAAGATAGCACTGCAGTTTGCAACAAACACTTGTGAAGAGATGGACATTCCTTTGGTGAAAAAAAGAACCGTCAAAAATAAGAAAATGATGTCTGGAGAAAAGGCTCAAGATGTACCACTCACGTTGAATGAAGAATTGAGAAGATTAATGCCGGATATCATTGACAGGTTTTATCAATAAATCGACACTCGCTGTAAAGATATGGAAAGCATATCAGCTCGATTTGCCTTTCTTGAGCCCAAGAATCTGATCACAACTTCAGAAGACGAAATTCCACAGTTAATACAAAACTTAGCTGTAAACTATTCTTCCGCGCACGCTGCTTAGCATACTGCGCTAGTGAGTGGAAGTGAAGGACAGCAGTTATATGATACCGGCAGCAGCAAGTCACAGGATTGTTTTGAATGAACAGGTGAGCAATAGGTCAGGGGCCTTGTATCTGTTACAGAAAGCGAGCCGATACGATAATCCTTATGACGGCGTGCGCTGCTAACGTTGATTGAATTGATTTCTGCATTTATCTGAAGAATTATCTGGATTACTGACCTCGTTCTCTCAGTGCGACTCGGAGTACGTTGAACCTTACAGATGGTCAGGGCGAACTGTATAAAAGTGTGAAGCCTCCGAGCAGATGAGTTTATGAGTGAATGAGTGGCTGAGTTTCGAGTGATAGAAGACTAGTAGCGAGAGAAGTGATCAGGGGAAGGGAAATCTTTGACTGCGAGTATCAAGCAGTGAAGAGTATGGCTGGCAGGCTGAACTATTGGACTATATGAGTGAATGAAAGACATTACATGTGGTGGGAACAGATAGACTGAACATGTGTTATTAATGAGTATGAGTTAATTGAATAACTAAGCATACAATTAAGCAGGGTGTTAATTAGAGTTGAAAAAGACATTAAACATCGCACTCACTGATAAATAAAAAGAGTAATAGTGGAGACAGACAATTTAATGCTGTAAATAATAGCTGTGCGAATAAATTAGAAATCAAATTTAGTTTTTTAATGTATATTAAGACCTCCATCCTCACAAACTCAGATACGCTCCACAGGCATCCCACCTAACACTATGATGAACTTTATGAAGATGGCCGGCCTCCTTAGAGAGATTCCATGACTATGAAGACATCTACAAGTTGCCGAAGTTTCAAAACGAGATTCTCTGGAATTGTCTTCGTTAAGATTTTTAGAGTTTATTGTTGAATATGAAGTTTCATATTCGGTACCACAACTGACTTTAGCCTTAAGGGGCTTGCCTGCCTGCCTGTCACCCGAACTGCATGGCAGTGTGTTGGAAATCCAGGTTTTTTATGAAACTATAAAAGGTGCGTCCAGTGTGCTAAGCTACAAACATAACACACACTTCAGACTATGACCGGCAAATACTTTTAAGACATCACTCACATTAGTAATATCATTTCAGAGCAATCCATCGTTATTACAAACTGCTTTTTCAAATCTCTGTATACCAAAATATATGCTTTTTATTCACACAAAACTACTCTAGGGGCATGCACTAAACCTTGCTAAAAACTTTCCATCAATAAATTAATAGGGTCACCCCTTAAAGTGCCATAGGTAGAGGCAGCACTACGAGAACACTGCACGCCAGTTCAGAAACCTGCGCGTAGAGGCAATGGCGTACTTGTAGCACATACCAGTGTAGTCCTTACAGTGTTTGTGCTTCTCAGCCTCAAACATGGAAATAGCTCCAAGCAGGCGGACATGCCCCTTAAGATTCTTGTTAACATTACGTGTTTCAATAGTATCACAGGGGTGGTGGCGGTGCATGTTTCCATTGCATTCAGCATGATAGCAAGTGAGTTAATGTATCTGTATTCAATTTTTAGTGATTGATGGGTTGCGTGTTCTACTGTTACATTTGATTTCTTATTTTATACAACAGTTTTAAGATGGAGAACAAAGACAGAATCTTTGTGCAAACTTTAATCCTGACCTTTACAAAAATGTTTGATTGTGCGGTAGCGAAACATTGTGTAAACTCTTCTGTTGGCCATGTCTGTTGTTTAAATTATTACTTATAAAACAAACGGTAAATGTTACAATGGAAATAAATCTTGAAAACTTAAATTTAAAAGTAAATTATGTTTTGTAAATTTTCAGCAGAACTCTTATTTTTTAATTACGTGTTTAGTCAGGCAAATATTAATATTTTTAACAGATTTCAAATTATTCTTTTTGACAAGCATATGACATTGCCTTTGTCCTAATTAAAGTGACTTACTACTAGCAAATTTAAGCATTTGTGACTTTTTGGTGTTTAAATTAATTTTAAACTTTTCAAGTTTCAAAATAAAATTATTTGATTTGAACAGTGAATCTCACTATTTGACTGCTAGATTAAGAGTTAGAGAAAAATAGTACTAAATAACTCAGACATTTCCATCAACCTTTATTTTTGTATTGGTATTATTAATATTTATTTCCTCTGTGCAAAACAAAGTGACAAAGTAAGATTCGTGTTGCATGCCTTGCCAAAATTTTCAGGATATACCCCTGAGCATCATGTGAGAGGAGCTCTGAACCAAAATTAACCAAGAGTTATCTTCGGTCCACTATAAGTCACGCTAAGTTCGCTGGATATGCCATCTTATCAATTTAAAACAAAGTGGCGAAAGAAGTGGATTTTTATAATGTATTTTCAACATTTGCAGTGAACGAAGTTAGGAAAAAATGGTTTTAAATTAAAATATATGTGAATGCTCTCATTGTTTAATAAATAAACCAGAAAATGACACTTGAACTGTAAGTATCTTAATTTTCTTTCTTTTAATAATAACTTGAAGAAAAAAAAGGGGGGGGGGGGGCAAGAAATTTAATTTACCCGCACCAAGTACCACCTTATATTGCTATGCCACCGTGTGGGCCCCATGATGGGTTATATATATTTTTTCGCTAGACTCACATTCTTTTTTTTATGTGGCTGTTTATTTTCTGGGGGGTGTGTCAGCCGATGAGGGTATTTCTTCTTCTAACTGTGCAATGGCGATTTCTTTATATACATAAAGTCGGGACGATGATAAATATAACAGTATTCGACATTTAACATCCTCCTTTCCTGAATGTCGCGGTGTTCTGGCGGCAAGATGCCAGACTGCCAACCCAAGGGGCGCTGGAATGATCCCGTGGTCCTCCGGCATTCTTTTTAGCTTACCTGCGTCGAAACAGATGTGCATAAGGGTGAGAGTCCCACCTGCTGCGTGCTGGACTTCGACCTTAAGCGTTGCACCCAGCGGTAGACTTCGGAAGCAAAGATAGTGGTCGCTGGTGGAATGCTGTAGCTGCAGTGGGTGAATGATGATGATGGTGCTGCACTCTGATGGGCGGTGGGGAACGTGTGGAGGTGGTGTACTCTGGCTGTCAGCAGGAAAAAGAAAGCTGGTGAGGCCTCTGGCGAGTGCCGGGGGAAACTTTGATGGCGGTGACAGGTGATGATGTGTGCATGATTGACATGTGTGTGACTGACGTGTGAGATATTAACATATTCACAATTTTGCATTGACGCCATTTGCATAGGTGAATTAGCATCAGCGAATTTGCTTTGGCGAATTTGTGATGTCATCTAAGATGGCCACTGTGGTACCAAAGCACTGCGGCCAGCAGTCATATGGGTGAACATACCATTTATAACTACTAACATGAATCAAACCATTATTTTAATTATTACATTATAAATGGTATGGTCTCTGCTGAAAGTCTTGTAGAGGTGTGTTATCGACTGCAAGACTGCACGCCAGTTCAGCGCTTTCTTTGCATGTGGAGGTGATGAGAGAGTTGATGCGCATGTCTCGGTCAACGCTAGCGCTCTCACGCTTTTAGGTCTCAGACATGCAAAATTCCTTCAACCAGATGGCCACCTTAAAAGAACAGTTTCTCTGTCTAAAGCTTGGCAACGACTTCTAAGATTTAACTATCTCACATTTATTTTTTACATATTCTTGCACTCAATTATGAACTGGAATTAGAGATGATCACATATAAAGTTATCTTTTTGAAAATGTTATAGTACAACCTGATCCATGCTATAGTTTATTGGCGATTTCTTCACTGTTTTAATCAATCCTTTGAAAAACTGGCACATTTATGACGTGTTTGGCTGCTTCCTAAAAATGTCATATACCACAGGCGTTTTACATTTTGGGTACATTATTTTTTGTAAAATTTAACATTCGCTTATATTTTATCTATAAATACAATATTTCAATTTATTAACTGTTACAAATAAAGACTGATGGAAATTAGGTGTGTTGGTAATGGCTAGTAAGAAATAATTCTCATACAAAATTTAATTACACTCCAATCTCCATTTCCCAATATTGACTGCTTTTCTGCCAACACGACTAGCAAAAACGGCATGGACTGTATTTGAAGTTAGAATACTGTTTAGTAAACAAGTGCTTAGAGATGTTTTTATACTTCCTCTAATGAATTTGTATTTCAGTTTGATTAAATCAAATTAGTATAGTTATTTTATTAATATATAATGGTGCTCCTCATTTAAAAATTAAGATATTGTTACAAGATGCCTGAGAGGCATATTCAAGAAGAACTTTATTTGATTTTTTATTTATTCACACCGCTATTATTTAGTACAGCTTAATCTATCTATCTCCACTATTACTCGTTCTATTTCTCAATGAGTGCAGTACTTAATGTCTATCTCAACCCTAGTTGAAGTCCTTCTTAATGTCTTTGTTTGGTTATAGTCAATTAACTCATACTCATCTTTAACATGTTCAGTCTGTCTGTTGCCATCAGTTGAAATGTCTTATTCACTCACGCATCCAGTCCAACAGTCCGCCTACCGGTCCCACTCTTCACTACACCGGTGCTTGTAGTCGCAGATTTTCCTCCCGCTGGTCACTTCTCTAGCCACTCGTTGCTCTTCTCTCTCATCGGCTATTGCTCGAGGTCGTGCAATCGCCCAAACTCCAGACATTCATCAGCTCTCTGCTAGGAGAGAGCCAAGATCTGGAATATTCCTTACACCCTGAGTCATGCTGAGAGAGGCAAGGGTGATCAAAACCATACCATTCTTCAGATAAACACAGAAAATCAATCTGCTGAAAGTGAGGAATTCGTACAAATCAGTAATTTAGGTCAAAATTATCATATTTATGCCAAAAACCTGATGAATGTTATTTTCAAATAAATGAGCATATTTATGAAATTATCATTAATACGACATGAAACCATAAAAGATCCACAAACTAAAAAAAAAATCTTTGAATCTTAACAGCTGTAATGTAACGTGTTGCATAAGGGTGCAGTTGTAAAAGTGTGTAGATTTTAATAAAACATTTTTTAAAATACTAAGTTTTCAAATTTAATTTACTTGTTTTTTTTTTGTTTTTGCAGTAATGCTGACCCTCAATCAATTCTTGAAGCACAGGGTTTTACGAAAACTGCATAAGACTTTACATATGTAACTGCATACATCTATATGAGGGGTGGCAAATCTTCAGTATGTGTGCCACGTGGGTGTTGTTTTTGTGGTATGTGGAACTGGTAACTTTTGTACCACTTTATTGTCCAGTCAAAAAAAATTCTGCACTATTCAACGTTATTAAATTATGTGTATAGGATTTCCACTCATTATTTACTCTTGGAATAGCAATGTAGAGAGTATTATAATTTTAGTGGCAGACTTACAGCAAAACATTTTAAATGTGGAACATCTTAAAAATAATGGCAGCCACTCATTTAATTGTCATTTAATTTCATGTTAAGACTAGTATATTCATATATGTGAATGTACAGAAATCACAGACATGAAAGTTGTCAGTTAATTATCATATTTGTGAATCGGAGGTAAAGGGTGCTGTGTCACCAATATGGTACTTCACGGGAGTGCTTTTACCACAATTCCTTGATAGCATACAGTACCCTTTCCTACTGGCTGAATTGCTTATTATTTTGTGCAGGAAATAATGCTTTCTGCACCTCAGAAAAGGGTGTGAAAAACACAAGGAAACAATGTTAGAACCTCGGTTTTGTAAAATTTTCATAGTGCCTCCGACACACAGATATGAAAATAGTTTCAGTGTAACGACAAAGGTTAGAATAAAATCAACAAAATGTAGTGTAATATAAAATGGGATTTATTGTAAAATCTTACATCATATAGCAACTCAAACCTCTACTAACATAATCAACATATCTTCATTCTCTTCAGTGTTTAACACTGCTTTCTCTTGCCTAAATCTATGCCATAGAGACAAAGAAATAATAAAAGATGTATATAGTGCACCCCATTCTTACGAGAAAACTCGCAGCCATTAAAAAAAAAGAACTTTGGCTTACCTAAATATTTTTGTACTACTTACAAACTAACATCAATTCTAAGGCAATTATGGTGACAACATATGTACAAATACTTTCACTTTGATTAAAACATTTCAGAAATCCACATCACTTGTGAGCAATTGCAGTTGTATACCACATAAAAAAACTTAGATATATCTTGCAGGGCAAACACTTGCAAATATACAATATAAATTATGTTCCTAAAAACAAAAACAAAAAAAAAAAAAAATTAACACACCATAGAAGTTATAGCCAGCAAGTGTAAAGAATATCTAATAATAGACTAAAATTGGTACACTGGGATTACTAAAGAGGATACATGCATTTCAAAACGTTTTGTTTGGTCAGGGTCTTGTACAAAACAATACAAAATTACAAATTATCACTCTCGAATCCAAAGAGAAACTCAAATAAAAACTTACAAGATAAAAATCTAAAATATTTACCAAATATCATTTCGAAATTTTGTCTGGACAACAGTTTTAAAATTCAAATAATATTTCCAAAAAATAAATATTTCAGCTTTCATAAAACTGTTCAGTATAATCTTTTAAAAATTTAATTATTCTAAAATGAATCACAATTTAAATCTCTACCTAACAAATTTGGTAACTTTTTCCAGCACTTTCATCCTCAATTTTTCTCTGCCAGTGGGGTGGTAAGGCCCCTGCATCCCTTCTGTGGTGACCCCCCCCCCCCCCCCCCCAAGCATGACCCTAATAGCAATATGGTAACTTCAAACAAACTAAACCAGTGTGTAAGTTAAATCAGTTACATTTATTTTGCACACTATGTATTGATGGTTAGCCTTTGCCACTTGCAAAGACATGTATAGTCCAAGATCAATGCAAACATTTGGATGATGAGAAATATTTTTCACCACCATTTGAAAAACTATTTCCTGGCCAACAAAACAATATCATTAAATTTATACTACTAACTAAGCGTTTCTTTACGACTACTTGTAACAGCATCTGGTGATATCACCACAACGTTGAATACAATCGTAAGTTGTAACTAATTACCGCTGGCCTCCTTCTGGTGATTTACAACCCCAGCCAAGAGATACCCAGGTTCATAAAAACAGTTCAGGTCAAGTGTTCTTGCAACTTCTGGGTCAACAGGGAAACTAATCTAGGTACTTGCAAAACTCTTATTACCCAACTAATCTAACCGAACAATACTAACACAAAATAATGTGAAAAAATTAAATAAAAGGTGATATAGAACTCAGAACTGCACATTTTGCAATGTACCTGCATTGTGAATTGTGAAGGAAAGTTGTGAGAATGCCAATAGATCATCCATATTACTCTACTTTAAAATGAGAAATGAGCAAATCATGTTGCTGAAAAAAGTGCAGCATAAACAGTCGTACAAACCGGAATCACTCTGATTCCACAAACAAGAGGACTTATAGAGCACAAGAACCAGACAGCTTGTATAGTACCATGACTGGTTTTAAAGTCTGTCTCCTGTAGCACACCAATCAAGAGCTAAGCTATTCCCGCAACCTTCACAACAATGAGGCTCTTACAGTTTCACCAGTGTTGAAATGGATCACACACTTGTGCACAATAATGTAATATGTACAAGTAAAATGAGACTAGAATCACTTCGTCCTGGAAATTAGAGCACAAAGAAAACTAATAAACCCAGTGTGTATTCACAACCTTATTACTACGTACACACACCTGAAACAATTACATAAATTAACATTTTTATTTTTTTTATCAATCTCAACTTAGGGGCCTCACAGTCACGAGAGCCATGCAGATTTTGTGATATGATTGATTGTGTGAAATCATTAAACAAACCTTGATGTTAATATAATGCACAACGTAGTGTGCTGGTGATAAACTTGAACATTGGAATTCCACAAATATGCTTCACCTAACAATATTTATTTTCTCACAGGACTAGAGCTGTATGATGTTTTAAAGATATTATTCACTACACACTGAAACTGCCCAGGAAATTCTGGTGTTATTTTATCTGTGGCTATGCTGCAGGTTGTTCCAAACCGAACAGAATTTCTTTAACAATAATAATCCAGAAAACACTACTGGTAACTTTCCAAACATACAGGTATGAAATTATTCATTCCATAACAACACCTCACACAATACCTAAATTTTTGACATTTATGTAATTAATGTTTATGACATTCTGCTATGAAATTATGATTCATTACACCAGCAATATGTATATCATTTTTAGTCATATGATTAGCCAGAATGGAAAGAATGATGGAAAGTAGGTACAGCGCAGCTTTGTATGTGACAGGACACGATCTAGACAAAGGAAAATACTGGTGTCAGCTATGAAACCCATTATGTCCACAAAATCTGCATGCTTCTGCACTCAAGAAATTAATGGCTGCAACCATCACTCATAACAGCAGTTATGTGGGTAGTGGACAGACCCCTGATGAACATGGCATAAACAGCAGTTATGTGGGTATTGGACAGACCCCTGATGAACATGGCATAAACAGCAGTTATGTGGGTATTGGACAGACCCCTGACGAACATGGCATAAACAGCAGTTATGTGGGTAGTGGACAGACCCCTGATGAACATGGCTTTAAAGAGTCCCTACATCTGAAATATGTAACATGACCTGACACAAGGAAAATTACAATCCTATCTAAACAAATTACTGAACGATGTACAAATGATGTACCATACTAAAACAGCTGCACAACAAAATCACAGAAATTATTTTACACACCAGCAAATCTAGTGAGAGAATAAATTGACATGAAATTATGAACTAAACTGAGATCAATAATAAATAAAGACAACCACAATACTGAGTTATCATCATTATACCAATTTATGACTATCATTCATATTTGGTTTGTATCACTTAAACCTAAATGTCAACTTCGCTAGCTTCTACATTATAACTACATTTGTATCTTACAATATAAATAACCTTATAAAATTAAACATGAGAATATATTTAACACGCATAATGATATAGAAGGCACTTGAAAAGGCACTATACTACAAACTCACTTCCTGCACAAAACGAGATCAACTTGAGGTAACAGTATGGTCTGAGATTCAGTGGAGATGTACAGAACTCTCTCAGAGTGTGTTTGTGAGTAAGTCACTCCACGCTCTGTGAATTCTGCAATGTGTTGATGTGACTGCAATGCTGCGGATACAACACCAGTCACTCAACGTCAAGAGCTAAGCCAGAGATGTACTAAAAGAATTGCCCAAAATTACCTTCATTCCACCAAAAGCACTATGTCCCCTTGCTCAGAAGCGAGCAAAAATTAAGCCATTACTGATTGTAGGAGATTCCATTAGCCCTATCTTAAACCAGATGTAACAAAGTTCAATACTCAAGCTTCTACAGATGTTAGGAAAAACCAAAACATTAATCATGGGTCGGAAATTGACAATTTTTTGTAGGCTTCCATTTTGACGTAATTGCAAATGAAAATGAAACCATTACATTTCAATTTCATTTAAAAATTTACAAAAACTGCTTACAAGATATATATATATATATATATATATGTTTTGGTCTCTTCTAACATCCCTAGAAGTTTGAGTAATTTTGTTACATCTACTATGCCATGTCTTATCATAAAACACTTTCAGAGCTGCACAGCATACTAAAACGTGGATAATCACCAGATTAACTGCTGCTGAGAATCATTAACAAATTAGTGTCAATTTTACAGAAATTTTTGGCTCATTACATATTAAAAATATGTATAGGCTATTCACAGTAAAAAGAGCACTTTTGAAGTGCTCTCATTTGGAATAATAGTCAATAAATATATTTTATAGTAGCCTTAGGAGTTAACTTCTGAGAGCGATGGAATCTGCACACTCTGTTTATTACTTAGATGGCAATATTTATTTAAAATGATGGTTAAAAGATAAAAAATGGCTGAAATAAAAATTACTTTCATTTTTTAGTTAAGTTTTAGAAATTCAAACTACTTGATAAATAAATAACACAGTTAGTGGATTGAAGCTGGGACGGAAAATAAGCAATTAGCAAACTAACATCGTTCCTATAAAAATTAACAAATTACAAGTTTAGATAGAAACATTTTTGGTATAACAATATCTTGGTTTTACAATGCTGCATCATTAAAAAATCAACAGCCAAATGTTTACCTCAATTTTTTTTTTTTTTGGTATAACAAGACACTTATTTTACAATGCTAAATAGAACATTATGCTCAATACAATATTTACAAGTAATTACTATACAAAATACAAGCAGAAATTGTGATGCTGGAGTCCAACAAAATCTCTTCAATCATTAAAAACTTTTCACCGAAGTGCTTCTTGCCACCAGTTGGTCTGGCAATGTCTACTTCTATAAATTTCCACAAATTGTCTTCTCACACGAAATTCCTGATCACTGAACTTTTAATACATGATATACATGTTAGTCTCTTTGCGTTCCACAGTGATTTCTATAACTTCAAATTGTTTAACAAATTACTATTTTTGCACCTATGTAGTTACAAGGACAGTATTTAGAAAATGCTTCATTAATTTCCAAACTATAGCTAATAGGAAAGATAAAGAGAAGAAGTGTTATTTTAAGTTTAACTTCTAAGTTACACTTAAACAAGAAAGTGTTCAAGCCCCTTTAAAAAGAAGGTTCCACAAACAAATCTCACAATCAGTTTTTCGGTAATCAGAACATGAACAGACTACACAAATGATTTACTCAAAGCACACACATAGCTCCCGGTTGTGGCAAATGTACAACAACACTGAGGTTACATGAACTAAATACAAATTCCAAAGTTTACAATTCTGTAATCAGTTGTTGAGCTGCAAGACTCACAACAATTTGCAGAAAGAGGCCCTGCCACAATTGTACCGTCCTTGTCCATCCTGACAGTGCTGTCTCAGATATAACAACTGACTGATCCATGCTGTCTGAAACAGCAGGTGCTGATGCTACGATTGAGTATTGTAATGCTAACCCAATGAAGCTGGCAAAACTTTACATTTTGATTTCAGACAGCGCATTGTATTTCCTGTCATGAATTACATATGGCAATTGTGAAATGCTGTGATAGACAAGGTAAAAATCATGTGATTTAAATGTAGTGTTCAATTACTTATATATAGTTCCTACACATCTGTAAGAGTGAATTGAGTAATTATAACTCTTAAAACCGCAACAAACAATTATTTAAGTTCCAAAAACTATTGAACAGATTTATTTATTTATTTATTTCAATATTCTTGAGCATAATATTGATTCTCCTTAAATGTACTAACACAGCACAAAAATTAATTTTTCACCAAAATATTGTAGCAAGTGACTACAAATGAAATAAAAAGCAACAGCTATCATGTCGTGCCACTTTATCCACAAACAAGGGGAACCAATCAGTTCAAATTACTATTGTCGCTATCTAGGAATTTTTGGAAACAACATCGAAGAATTAATCCCTGCATGTAACAGTATGTACAATATTTTCACTTAAATGCTGACCTTTAATATACCCAAGAAAGCTGATAGAGAATTAAGAAGCATACTCTGACAGTTTTAACAACTTATTAATGGTGCAATGTTTAAATTAATGGCCCTGTATTCTGATTATTTTTGTTGAAATAGTAACTGACTATGCAGTTGATTATAGTAATATTTCCTAAAATTTCAATAAATCACTTGATCGATGAAGTTAACAGCTTGAAAACATTAAATTTACATATGGCCCGAAGGAAGAAAATAAGGTGCTCGATCATCAGCAAAAAGCCAACTGCAAGTTAATGCAGACAAACTGGTATGACAACAAAGCCAGGCAGATATCAGTTCAACTGTGGCAGGACATCAACAGCTGTTAGTTGCAGAAATAAATGTTACATATATTTACGTATTTTAAGGGAATGTGCTTCAGTGGTAAACTGTTGTCTGTATATTTCAAGTGAAATGTCCATTGTGGCTCAGCATTGTCATGTCTGGAGATGGCAGGTGAAGTACACTACGCATGAGATGTGGATGACATATGCTCGGTATACGATGACAGAGTGCACAACGAATGTGTATGTACCAAAATTCTTTACGGTGCGATCCATGGTCATTGCATGCGTAAACAGCCTGATGTAAACTACACAATTGCGACGCACCATCGCATAAAGTCCACATACTGTCATTTACAGTAAGTACACCACTGTTACGTACACACTTTTCATCTCGAGCTCAACCTTAGTTTGCAGACGCAGTTCCGAGTGCGGAAAGTGCAAGCACATAGCGAGGGGCGGACAATTACCGGGCCGGGACTTGGCGCAGGCGGCGGCGTCAGAAGTGGACGCTCTGCACGTCAGTGGGCGTCTCCGGCTTGACGGAGGCGGAGGCGGGGGCGGGCTTGCCGGCGGCCGCCTCCTTGCCCCCGGTGGGGCGGGAGGCGGGTGGCGCCGCCGAGTGCGAGTCGAGCAGGTGCTCAAGCTGGGCGCAGACGGCCTCCGCCGCCGCCGGCTCCACCTCCAGCAGCTCGCAGGCGTCGTGCATGGCGGCGGCGCCACAGGGAAGACGCAGGCCTCGGGCGGCGCTCGCCAGACACGCCGCCGCCAGCAGCGAGGGCAGCGCCTGCACGAACTGCGGCTCTGCAACACGCAACACACAACTACCGTCAACACGCAACACCTCCAACGAAGTTGACGTCATCACTACCCACAAAACTTTATGCCGTGCTACAAAAGAAATAATATATAACAAAAATGCAGAACCAGAATAAAACATAAACAGAAGATGATTAATAACGTGGAAGGAATGGGTGAGGGGTGGGTGGAATTAAAACCAACAAAATAAAGGAATACATTTTACCATAAGCTATTCATGGTACAGTGAGCACTTTTTAAGGCCTTACTAACTGACATTAAAGACTAAAAAATATGTTATTGCAGCCTCAGACGTTAATTTTTGAGAGTGGTGAAATGTATAAACTGTATTTATTAATCACTTAGCAGCGTTTATACTATAAAGTGATGGTAAAATGGCAATTGACTGAATGGAAAAATTTGGCAGGGCCTTAAAAAGTGCTCACCTATAGTGTCCTTTTTATTATCTCATTTATACAATCAGAAATATTTCTACACAGTTATTACAGTTACGTAAAAAAATTCTCTTCCGTAGTTCTTAGTTCAGTATTTTTGTTGTGATTCACTTTATATAGTAAATAAACGCAAAAAAAAAATCGGGGATTAATGACAACAAAAAACAAGCTGTGTCCAATTCTTAAGATTGATTCTTTAGTCTGATTTATTCTTCCCGTACGATGCTGCTGAAAATAAATTATTTTTTGTGTTACATGTTTCACGAACATGTTGAAAAATTTAGCAAATTTTTTTTTTGTTGCTAAATATGGTAGAATAAAACTAATTTTAAACCACGATTATGTTCATCTTTTGGTTTTAGGTAAAACTAGCTGTAAGACACTTAAAAGCAGACCACCGAGGGTTTGCGTTTTCTCGTTGTGCGGCAAACTGGCCTCTCTGTAAACCGATTACGCGAATGACCCCGGCTACCTGGATGTGTAAGAGCGTTTGAAGAGCGTGGATAGCGATAAGGGCGAGAAAGCCACGCACACCAAATGCCCCATCACTCCTAATACGCAAGGCTCTGAACTAGCGCGCAGTGCTCTCGTCGTCCTGTGTATACCTATGGGGCATACCTATGTGAAGAGCTAAGATTTTGTGGTGTTATTGGTGTGAATATTTCCTTTAATTTGCAACCATCGTGGGAGGCAATCCAGAAGATCCGATGATAACAAAATCGGGGGATACAATTTGGCACTGCAACTCCGAATATATCGGCTACATTAGAAATTCAATTACACCACTCGATTGCCAAAGGACCAAAGAATATTTTACGTTGAGTGAGGACTGCGAAGCATCGCGCACGGCGAAGGGGCAGGAGAAAAGTAGGGGTAAAAAAAAAGGGGGGGGGGGGCGCAATTTTGAGTTCGTTTCGCCGCGTCTGATAACTTCCGCGTAGTATAACTTTTGACAAGGAGAAACTACGACGCGCCTTTACGTTTCAATCGACAGCTCTCGTCAAGGTCATTCGATTGCGTGTACAAAAACATATGTGCGGCGTGGTTATGGTGAAATTGTATAAGTTTTAAGAAAAAAATTACGAAAATTTAACACAATTTCGACCTATACTCGTTAAAAAAAAACCAAGTCGAAATACAGAAATCGTATACGGTTGGAAAGGGCATCTCAAAAGCAATCCAGTGATACCCGTAAAACCCCATATGGTCGAGTGCAGCGCTGCCGGGAACGTAAAATAAGCACCAAGGCGTCCGAACGCGTCAACGTAGACGTATTCACGGAAAACAAACGGCTATTAACAATAGCGTATACTGACACACATGTTCAAGTAAACATTTTTAATACTTAGCATTTATACAACTACATAATATACAAGAGTGAGCATCTAAAAAAAAATCACGTTTTACAGTTTATTACATATGTATGGCAGAGATGTTGAATTTTCCAGAGAATGTGGAATTTCATTGGGTTACCACACATAACTATTTTGAATACGAATTAAAAAAAAAAAAAATATTTCATTGAAACCACATTATTGTTCATTTAAAAATTTTTAAAAAATCTTTGAGTTAAAATATATATTATTTTGATTAGTACATACCTATAAATTTTGTTGTAAATTGTTGAAATTAAAGATAATTTTTTCTGACTATATTTTAATTTTATTTTGTGATTTGTGGTGTAATTAACTCGAACTTCGGCGTCGGCGGTGTATTTACTAGACATTCGGTGTTATTTCGCATTTATTTCTATTCACACTACAATCTTGCCTCTGCCTATGGGACTTATAAGCGGTGACCCTATATTTTTACTCGTGGAAAGTCTGTAGCACAGTTCAATGCATGTTCCTACAGGCTGTTCACAATAAAGTCAATACTTTTGAAATGAACCTTAGAAAAAAGTCACTGCTTCTAGCTTCATATATTTTAACGGGCGCACTAAGTGACAGGCGCCTAGTAAAGTTGGTAACGATGGAGGGGAAAGTAGTTCCATGTCTTAACGTCGAATAAAATGTTTTTGGTAACCATTTGTGATAAATTAAAATATATCTATCACTTTCTGTTTTTTTAATGCGTCGAAGTGTAAAAATTTGCAGGTTTTTTTTATAATTACCATTTTAATAATTTTACATTTTCACTTGATCCACACATGAAGAAAGCGATGAGGCCCATTGCAATGATAATTTCACATAAGGCGGAAGAATACACAACGTGCATACAAATAGACCATAAGCAGGGTTTTCAAAAGTGCTCATTTTACCGTGGACAGTCTATATAATAGTTTCGCATATTTGAAGTAAAGAAGTGTGAAAATGCCGTTTTAAGGTATACTGGAGGTTTGGGAATAGTATTTCTGATGTACGTGATTTTTTGCGAGTGTTATTGTCTTAGGTGCGTTTTATTTTCATAGTGGAGATCTTTGGGTGGCTCTTAACATTGGGGTCTTGAGAGCCGATGAGGGTGAAATGAGGTGAGAATGGAGCAGCGCCTAATGTGAACCCGGGGGGGGGGGGTCTCAGTGAAAACCCCCCGGTCAGATGCATTGTCCGGGACGATTCCCGCTTGCGAAAATCCGGGAGTGACCCGGACGCAGTCTAACCGCTCAGCCACCGCGGCACCCCAGAAATGGGAACAGTCCTATGTATTGAAACGTTTTCTGTGAAATCGTTGTTTGTGCCAGCCTAAACGCGTGTCTCGGCAAATACTGGTTCTGGAAATACGAAGTTTTGCCAGAAAGGATAAAACCACTATTGTCTATATCGCTATCTTTTTACTTTTATCAAGTATATTAATGGAGAAAAAAATTGCGAAAGTGGTCAAATATAGAATTTTTAAAACTTGCATATGAAGTTTCTTTAAGCGGTAAGAGAAAAGTATGATTATACGCAGGTAGTTTGATATATGGGCTTTCATCGCGTGTAATAAAAACCCACATCTACAGAGCTAATTTACACAGTAAAGCGTTAGGACGGAAACACTGCACGCCTTGCGCGTAGGAGCGATGAGGCGCTAGGCGTGCGTGTTAGTGTCGCCCGTATCGCTCCCTCGCTTCTTTGACACTACTGAACACACAAAATACAGGTAGGTAGCACCCAGCGTTTAATACATGCATGGGCCGTTTTACTTGCAGTTACATAATGAATCCTACGTAAGATACTGAATTTTCATATGGTTATTTCGTGAGTCACTGTGTGAACACGTGCGACAATCTGAAAAAGTTTGTAGATTTCTTGGACGAAGAGACAAAGGAAGGGGAGAAATACATCCGCTTCTCTCTCCAGTCAGCAAGTGGCTTCCTGGAAGGTGAAAAACCTTTCCTTGAGGCCCTTACACAATAGAAAACTTTAACATTTGACTTTACGATTTGACTTTACGTTTGCTTTCCGACATGTTGTTTCTTATGGAGCTTGACACCGCGGAACTGTCAAAGGTAAAGTCAAGCACTCTTGACTTTACGGTTTCGAAAACGAAAAGTTGAAATTTAAAGTCAAAGTCTGGCAACCATTTTGCCGAGAATCTAACAGACGATATATTGAAAGTGCGCAATTTTATTGTAGGTCGATTTTAATCTCGGTATACTAAACAAAGCTCGTCTTAAATTAAATAAATGGCAAACAAAAATATTTTAATAAAGTAAACAAATGAGATTTGGTTTTTTCGAAATAAACTTTTAATATAAATTTTAAGCCTATTTTTTTAAATAAGGTAAGTAAGAAGCATTTCTGAATAATATTATAATTATTTACATAACAAGATACACATTCTTACGAAGCTGGCACAACAATGTTCAATTGTCTATACTCTGACTTTACAATATTGCATTGTGTATTGGTGGTTTCATCACAGGAAAGGAAACAAGTCAAATGCTAAAGTTTTCTATTGTGTACGAAGAAGCTTTACTTAGGAAATTAAGCTTGGAATGCCAAAGACAATATAAACTGTATGCGAGCGAGCTAATGAGGGAAGACATCTGCCAAAGGGCTTCGATAAGCGCGGTGACCTTGAAAGCTCACGCACTCACCCTCCGCCAGTGGCTTTCCTGGAAACACTACTAGGGGCCAATTTCCTGCCAGTCGTCTCACACCTGTACGAACCTGCCAGCACGTATCTACGGCTCGTGGCTACGATTATAGGGCAGGTTTCCTACTCTCCTAGCATGGCTCTGCGAGTCAGATAAAGATAAAGACGTCTATAGGCTGTTCACGGTAAAGTGAGCACTTTTAAGGCCCTGCTGAATTTTTCCTTTTGGCAGATTTCTATGTTCCTATAAACATTGCCTTGTGACAAACAAACGCAGTGTATACTTTTCTTCACTATCAACAGTTAATGTCTGAAGTTATAATAAATATTATTTATTAGTGGTTAATGCTGGTTAGAAGGGCCTTAGAAAGTGCTCACTTTATCCTGAATAGCCTACAAAGTATATTCACGCTTGCATTGCCCGTAAGTTCTGTTGTTCTCTGTATTCCCATCTATAGTCTGTTCACGGTAAAATTAGCACTTTTGAAAACCCTGCTTAAGATCTACTTGTATACACGTTGTGTGTCCTTCCACCTTACGTAAAATCAACATTGTCATGGAGCTCATCACTTTATTCATGCGTCGGTCAAATGAAACTGTGAAATTATTAGAAAAGTTAATATTTTACAGATCTGGTTATTTTTACACTTCGATATATATATATATATATATATATATATATATATATATATATATATATATATATATATATATATATAACAGAACGTGAAGAGAAACAATTTAAATCATCACAAATAGTTACCTAACACTTTTTACTCGACGCTGCCAGCCGATAGGCAGTATCCTGAACAGAGGCAACACTGCCATGTATCGCATCCAGCCCTTATTTAGAGCTACAAACTGCGAACACGTCATAGTTATACCGTCAACATGCGACATTCGTCAAAGCACAATAGTACGTTGAAAAGATATGGATTCAGGTATTGGCAACCCTGGCGGCAGGGGAACAAACTTAAAGAAGCTAGGAAACCCATTTTTGCCCAGGTAAATGTTGCCCAGGTGACTTAAGCATTTTCACCCCTAATTTTTTCTAACTTCTTTGTATTTCCAACGCCCTTCTAACAAACCAATTCGAAGATCAACGTTCTATGTAAACATAACAGCAGGCGAGTGAAACAAGGTGGTAACTTTGCAACGATCGTATGATGTTGCAAAATTGTCGTATATTTTGCTATATATTAAAAGTGTAATTATTTTCCTAACCACCGCGCAATAATAAATTCAGCGAAAGTATTTAGATTGTTCCTAACTTAATTATTTTATTTTTTAAAATTAAAATTAATAATTATCTATTGTACACGCATGTGGTCGCGTTCCAATCGACACTTTTTGTTAACAAAATAATCACGTGACTACTTTTGTCTAGAAAACCTATAATGTATTTTTGTAAGTTGCGTTTTGTTAGCTTCGAAGGCAGAATCTTGCCGTTTCCCTTGACATATTTTCAGGACTGAAACCTACCAATGCCATATTTCTGCACCGCTGACAGAACAAACGTAGCTATTGGAGTTGAATCGAATCACACTGCAACAGACTTCAAGTAAGCACGTCCAACATTTAACTCAGCCAATCGATATTTTTTGCGACACACGCGCTGACTTCGCACGAGTGCCCGTTACAAACACGCCAACACTTTATTTTGCGTATACAGGCCCAACGCTATTTGGCAAAGGCGTATTATTGCCAGCTCACAGACTTAAAAATTGAAATTTTATAATGCATATGCTCATAATTACACTAACCTGTATCCACACAACCAACAGCTTTTGCAAAGCAGCAATCATTTGCATTTTCCCTGACCCCGGTGAAAATTCCCCGATATTTCCCTGTCACGTGAAATTCCCTGTCTTTTCCCTGTGGGTGGACACCCTACGCGAGACGAAGGAGGTCCACGTGAGACGTACTACAGAGCGGAGAGGGGTGGATAGAAAAAAAAAGGGGGGCAGTGGCCGCTCTAAGGTCGTCAGCGGGCCTTTTAAACGGGACAGCTGGGATCGTCAGCGGGCCTTTTAAACGGGCCCCGGCCTTTTAAAACCGGCCTACCACCATCTGCCGGTTGTGTGCGTACGGGCCGGGACAATCTCCTCCTCCTCCTCCTCCTCCTCCCCCCACCCCTACCCGATCATCCGTCATCCATACATTTCTGCCCCTGGGGCTATAGACCGGTCCTGCAAGACGCAACACGCTCTGCTATACATATACCCGCACAGGGTGGCCGACAAGTCGTTCCCCGGCGTATTCTCGCACTTAGCCGTGCTGGACAACAAAACATTATTGATTCAGTTATATATTTCGACTTCTCTAAACTGACAATGTTAAGAGTGTAGGGGCCCACTAAATTAATAACTTTATATGCGTACCTACAACATTTTTTCAACTCGGAACGCATTGCAAGTGATAGCATTTTCCTCGAATAGAAATATTTTACACTTTATAGTTCTTGAATAATTTTACGTCAAATACAAAATTATTCCGTTTTTTTTTTTGCAACCTTAATGACAAATACTAACAAAGTTGTACCCATGGGCTACTGTGTGACGTATTGTTACGTGCAGCAACAGGCATGCTAGCCTGATTGCGGTAGCACAAACATATAGCGCTTCTAAACAACGCCCGCGAGGCAGGCCGAGTGCACCAGATATTGCAGCTGGAAACCCGGCGGACGAGGTCTTTGTCGCCGAGACACTGCACCAGCAAGACGTTCAGTGATAAAGGGGGGGGGGGGGGGGCGTGCCGTCCGCCGACATGCGTCTAGTCTTCGGCCTACGGCGTCATGGACAAGGTGAAGTCGGGCCATATTAGCATAGTCAAATGTGGCCTTTTTTTTTTATAAACAAGTCATTTAATAACGAACCACATTAATATCTAACACAATGTAACCACGTAAGCTTCACGAGAGCTCCTCCGATTTAACGAGTAACTAACATTCTGTAACGAGTTGTAAAACATATTGTAACGAGACGTAATTTGATAGTGATTTCAATACACAGACGAAACAATATATTTGAGTTCACATTGAGCACGACCTACCCCAATAGGTACGTTTAATATAAAATATCCAACATTGAAGCCACGAGCTTTTAAAAACGTAATAACGTTAATCACCAAATAACAAGATATATATATATATATTGTTATTTGGTGATTATATATATATATATATGTGTGTGTGTGTGTGTGTGTGTGGGGGGGGGGGGGGTGTACGAAAAAAGTTAAAGATAAAGAAATTTCTGCATATTTTAATTGTTTTTAATGTATGAACTGTTATTTGGTGATTGAACATATTCCAAGCAGTAGCCCAAAGCATTGTTCTTACCCAATTGAAAACGTAAGATTTGACTTTACGATTTGACTTTACGTTTGTTTTCCGACATGTTGTTTCTTATGGAGCTTGACACAATAAAACTGTCAAAGGTAAAGTCAAGTACTCTTGACTTTACGATTTCGAATAGTTAAAATTTAAAGTCAAAGTCAAGCAGCCATTTTGCCGAGAATCTAACAGAGGTTATGTGGAAAGTGCGTTATTTTATTGTAGGGCGATTCTAATCTCGGTATATTATACAAAGATCGTCCTAAATTAAATAAATGGCAAACAAATATAACGTGAAGAGGATATATATGAAACGACATATTTAAATAAAGTAAACAAATGAGTTTTTTGTTTTGAAAGAAACTTTTAATAGAAATTTAAAATTTTTTTTTAAGGTACGTAAAATACATTCCTATGGATGATATCACAATTATTTCCATAACAAGATACACATTTTTACGAAGCTGGCAGAACCGATGTTCAATTGTCTAAAATCTGACTTTACAATTGTATTGTGCATTGGTGATTTCGTCAGAGGAAAGAAAACGTAAAGTAGAATGCCAAAGTTTTCTTTTGTGTAAGAAGCTTAAGATTATGTAATAAATTGTTTCATCTGTACAACTTAGTTAGTATTTGTTATCATGGTTGCAACAAAAACAGAAGAATTTAGTATTTGACATAAAATTATTTAAAAAATATTTAATATCTACCGTTCAACTAGTGCGAGTTACGTGTTGTACCATTTTTATCAAATTAAATTAATTAGACATAATTTTTCTTAGCGCGACTCGGGGTGCGAGGTAACTTCTGGGTCGGGCCAGCTGATCTATATAAGTGGCAGCGTACCACCGAGTCGGGAGTCTGGGGCCTTGGACGGCCATAAGCTCTAGAAGCATGGTTGATTTGAGATATTTGGGCGGCTCTTAACAACATGTCTTGAGAGCCAATGAGGGTGAAATGAGGTGAGAATGGAGCAGCGCCGGAATTAAAGCGTGGGGAAAACGGGAGATCCCCGAGAAAACCCACCGACCGGGGCAGCATTTCCACTTACGAAAATCCAGGAGTGACCACAGCAAACCAGCCTTTGGTGGGAGGTGAGCAGGCTAACCACTCAACCACCACGGCCCCGCTAGAGTGGAAAAAGTGGGGAGGTGGGACTGAATGTGTGAGTGACAGATATTTGGAATTATGACAATAGACAATTTCGTCGTGTATGTGTAAATCATGTGTGTGGATTGAGTGACTGCAGCTAGCATAAAGACACTTTAATTAGAATTGAGATTGGTATTCAATATTGAGCTCACTGAGAATAAAAAGTGTTAATATTAGATATTAAATTAAACTTTTAATTTGTTAAGACCTCAATCCTTCACGAAATTTGATACGCCCCAGACGATTTGAAAAAAGTATAATAATTCTATGATTTACGTTTGAACTCGAAGACATTCGAGAATAATGTTATTATGTCAATTCTTTCAGAGACCACGGGAACCATAGCTAACACAAATAAATGCTTTTAACACATGTGAAAACAATCTGGTACCTTCCACAATCACTTATGATATAGCAACTGCACATTTCTGTAAGCTTTACTTGCGGCTACCTTTATCTATTTTCAACCAGGTGCAAAATTGAAAATTCCAAAAATTAAATACATTGTGAAAGAGTGTACAGTAGCGTTTTTAATATCGTGGTTACGTAAAAGTAAGATAACTGGATGCATCGACTCCGTCCCATGTACGACGAGTTAAGGAATAAACACGCACGTCATAGGGCCTGTCTACAATTGCACTATCCCAACCCGTGTTTTAGGACAAGGAGGCACTGATTGGTGCACGTGACCCTCTGACGTCACGACGCTGTTCCAAGCTACCGTGTCCCGTCACCCTGTGCTCCAAGTTGAAGAATTCGGAAAATTGAACTTTTGTCCGAAGTTGTGTCCTAAGCTGATGGAAAAGAAGACTACAAATACTTTCGCGCGTATTCGTGGAATGTTTACGTTATTAATGTAAACATTGGATGTGCAACGTAGGCTTTCGCAAAACAAATATGATGAAATGCTAATAAATAATTAGTGATGTCTTCGTTCGGTCTAACAATATTATTTGAAGGCTAAAACTTTTAAAACGTAAGTTAAAAAAAATTATAATTTGGATGTCAGTTGGGGAATTTATTTAAAATAAAACCGTTTAGGCGTTTATTACAAATAAACATTCAAATAACACATTTCGTAAACATTAGATAATCAATAACTTAGCAGATCTAAACATCACTACGTAACAACAAATAATATGCCGAATTTACTGCGACCTAGTGTGAGATTCTGAAAGCTCACTTCGGACAACGCATGTGTAGACCATATTCGGACCGCGTCAATGTGACGTCACATGACGCGGAGCTTCGGACACGGCTACGTCCACAGGAACGGGCGATCGTAGACAAGCCCATACAGAGATCGCCCTAGTATATAGTTTCAAACGCCCCAAGGTCACGTCCCGCCATAAGCAAGCAGTACGACGACGATAGAAGATAGCATAAACTAGCTTCGTGGATGTCCTGTTCCCCAGAATTTTTAAGCGATGACTATAGGGTTTTCTTTCATACAGCAATCTTTTCAGAAAAGACACGGCTTTGACGTAACCGTTTAAAACACTGTTTTTACAGGAGAATAAATATTGTTACAAGGACGCCTGAGGGGCGTATCTGAGTTCGTGGCGGGTGGAGTTCTTAATAAAAATAAAAGAACTAAATTTGATTTCTAATTTATTCACACAGCTATTATTTGCAGCATTATATACCTGTCTCCACTATAACTCTTTTTATTTAACAGTGAGCGCAATATTTAATGTGTATTTCAACTCTAATTAACGCCCCTCTTAATGTCTCAATTAATTCATATTCCTTATTAAAGCGTGTTCAGTCTATCTGCCATCATTTGTAATGGTTTTCACTCACGCATCTAGTACAATAGTCCAGCCTGCCAGCCGCACCCTTCACTGCTTGATACTCGCAGTCGCAGATTTCCCTTTGGTCCTGTAGACCCGGTCCCCTCGTCTTTTGTTTCAAAATATTTCACATTTATTTTTAATAAAGCAAACAGTAATAGTATAAAAGTAATTAAAGAGGTATATAAAATTAATTTTTTTTTGTAATAATTTATTGCATAGTGATTTACTTTTTACATAAAATAAACTGGTTTATATATTTGGATAATTATACAGCACTACAAAATTCTTTTATATAAGATTACGCCGCACTGATTTAATCGGGGTGCTACTATTGGCAGCTACTAGCTCTGCCACAAAAAGCTGTAACCACAGCAAATGTTCTCTTTGTCATAGGGATGAGTTGCGTTACTATTATTTTCGGTGCACAGGCGCTCTATTGTACTATTTTTCTTAATTTGCCAGGAACATATTTTCCTGAATAAGGCTGTCCTGTAATAACAATGACGCGGTTACTATTGTCTTGCCAGTTAAATAATTAAGAACAAAACCACTTAGATTTTATCTACTACTAAGAAGCAGTTTCAACGCAGTTGGATGAGACACGCTGGTAAAAATTTCTCACCCAGTTGGTCGATTTCCAAGAAAAATGTGACCAAAAACTTTCACAATGAGTCACTCATAAAATCCATTGTTTTAGTGGGGCCTGCCCGGGGCGACTCTTGCTGCAGAGTACTTCCTAGGAACACTGCCAATATATAACGGCAGGTAGGCGATACTGCAGTAGCACGAATGATGCTGTTATCTGTCCCACAAACAACCAAATACGTTTCACGCGACTGGCTGCTGGCTGCGCTGCAGCGGCGCCCATCTTGGATGATGTCACAAATTCGACAATGCAACGCCTGGTAACCGACTAGCCACCCGGCAGACCAGCCAATAGGGAATCTTTTGCAGCCTAATAGCCGATCAGACGTAAGACCTGCTCCCTGAGTCTCGCTAGGCCAATCAGCGACTGGATATGCCTACATCAAAGGAACCGCCTCGTCATTTCGTCTCTGTATATTCATCTACTCTGTAACAAGATCAACGACGGCAGCATGCAGTTATGTTACACGACTTCACGCATCTGTGATTGCATTTTGCTGCATCAGCAAGTAGTAGAATTCCTAAACGACTCCCTTCTGAACAGTAACATCAGTGCTGTCAGTATGAAGAGGAATGTAGTCTTTGCAGGCTGTTTAGTCTGGCTTTCAACCAACGTTCCAACTCATCCCAACTGTTTCTGTCCAAAGGAGTCGAATTCATCCACTCCCGTGTACTCAAAACTACTCGGTTATAGCCTTCGCTTTATGGCCGGGGCTGGAAACGAAATGAAACCCATTCAAAATTGTTGCCACAATGAGTACAGCGGTTTATTGTCGCGAAAAAAAAAAAAAAAAAAAAAAAAAAAACTCCACAGGCCTTGACATTTGTGGATCCTGGCGCTGAAAACCAGTGGACCACGACAATAAAAGATCAAACAAGGCCATGCCATGGCTACACTTCCGCCGAATACCACAGTGGGAAGAATACCGTTCTATAAACATCGCTCGTAACGTATTCGCTACATACGTCAGTCGGATCGTCACAACATATGACGTCAACACAGATCGCTGCTTTGCATTCCCATGGCGACAAACTTTGTACCACTGTTAATGACAAGAGAGATTCCCGTGCAGCGTTTGAAATCCTGTTTTTGACGGAACGATTAAACGCGCCTCTAGTATGCTTACACACGAGAAAACATACCCAAGACGAATGGTATCTTAAAGTTACCACGCACGCCGTAAATATTATTTTGGAGTCCCAATATACTTAAAAACTGCTTTTCCAGACAGCCGTATCTTAAAACATACTAGCCGGACACGAGTCAAAACGCGACAGGAGCCAGTACTGAACTTCGCTACACACTTTTCATCAAAAAGATTACAGACTGACAGCTGAACGTCTCGTGACTAGAGCCGCGAGTATTTCGCGGATTGACGTGACAGCAGGCTATACTTCACAGTTCTCTATACACTCGCGACACTATCGTTTGCTTATTGGTTGCTGCGATAAAGTGAGGCCTTTGTACAGTACTGTTTAACGATAACTCGCACTACTGCCTCCTGCTTACTACTGGCTCATAGTTAAAAGGGAACGTGTCTGAACAACTGCTGTCCAATCAAAGTGGAAAGAGAAAATACCAAGTGTTTGAAGTCTACCTCGCCCCCGAATGAATTCGCGAAATACACGGGGCTCTACTCATAGCTTAGGTACACGCAACACTACAAGAACACTGCATGCCAATTCAGAGACCTGCACGTAGCGGCGATGGCGCTCTTGTTGCGCGTTCCAGTGTAACTCTTATAGCTCCCTCGGCAAAAAAAAAAAAGGTGATAAACGATGCAGGTAGGCAGGCCCCTTAAGCTGCAAGTCGCTTGTAGAACATAAGTCAAGTGCTGCCATCACCCGACACTTCCCAGTCCCATTCGAAAGTCTTCGGTGAACGTTAACAACGACATATTACTGTCTGACTTCACGTCTCACAGTCTTCGAAAATCCCGATATGTCATCAGAAGAGACCCGGGCATTTCGGGAATTCATTTGAGGACAAGCTACTCTTCAAACTCGTGTACATTTGACTTCCTTTTCCAATTGGGTCGCAGTTTGTAAGCCACGTCCTGGACAAATTCGACCCAATAACTGAACTCCAAGAAAAAAGAGCACCAAATCCCGTGCTACGTATTCTGGGGTAAAACTTGGGCATCAGCCAATGAGCAATTAGTTGAGGCTCTAGTACACTAAAGATTTTAGCAGCTAGCTCGTTGCCAAATGAATCGGCGGAATTTTCGGGTTCCCATCATCAGCTGATCGCGCCTGGGTCGACATGCCATACATCCCTCACATTTCCATCTAGGGGACTATATATCTGCGCGTCAAAGGTCAAGAAGCGAGGGAGCGATACGGGCGACAGTTACACCCACGCCTAGCGCCTCATCACTCCTACGTACAAGGCGTGCAGTGTTTCCGTCGTGACTCTGTACTGTACAAATTAGATCTATAACATAGGGGTTTTATTACACGGGATGAAAGGCCACAGATTAAACTACGGCCGTATCTTTGTACTTTTCTTTTGCCGCTTAAGGAAACTGCATACGCAAGTTTTAAAAATGCGATATTTGACCATTTCCACGAAATTTTTTCTCCAAGAATACACGTAATATGACAAAAGTTAAAAAAAAACTAGAGCAATAGATGATTGTTTTTTATACTTTCTGACAAAAAGTCATACTTCCAGAACTTTTATTCACCGAGATACGCGTTTACGCGCAAACAACGATTTCACAGAAAACGTTTCAGTACATAGGACCCTTAACCTCGGTTACGCGGGGTGTCTTGAACTTCTTTAAAATCGTAAGGATGGAATGGTCTGATCTATTGGCACAAATAATCATGTCCACGTACATCGTCGCCAATCACGCGTGGTTCTTTTGTTCTGAAAACTTTAGCTGTTATACGTCAACTTACTATTTAGGGTCTCTTTATGAGGATTAACAGTGTGTTGACTTTCCTACTTACTTCTCAGGGAGTATTCCATGATTAATGTACCATCGAAATTAGATCACAGTTTGGGTCGGCCTAAAGGATTCTTAGGGCGTGTGCCTATCGTGACAGCTACTCTCGCATTACTATCGCCGTGTAAACGGCACGATAGTTACTGTCGCACAGTCGCGATAGCACTATAGCCATATCAGCTCGAGCTAGATAGTTGATAGTAACTGCCGTGACAGAACATGCAACTATCGTAGTGTAAACCGTGTAGCAACACTATCGTGATAGTGCGGGTCACAAATTTGTACATGTGTCACTTTGACAGTAACATTGCAGAATTATTTTGATTGTTAATATCTGTCGCGGTTCTAACACTATTTGGCGGTACGGCAGGCCACATATTAAAATATACGACAGTATTACAGCATATTTATTGTCATATAAAAAAACACGGAAACACATTTGTTTACATATCATTAATATCATGTCACGACACTTAACTACCCCAACAAATATCACCTTCTTGACAAAAGGATATAAATGCAGGGCCTATCAATGTATTGACACAAATGTCAGACTTTTGAGGTTAACTATCACAGCATGTCTCGATCGTGTGCGTAAACAGGACGTATCGCGGCAGTTAATTTCACACGCTAACATGGTAGCTACCACCACCGTGTAAACGCGCCCTTAGCTGAAAACAAGCACAGAATCCGAGGCTCGCCAGTGAACAGACGACAGTGGGTCGACGGTTGACTGGCGACTACGCACACGACGAGGAAGAAGTACGCTGACCCCGTGGACTGGAAACGAACAACCGGGACGCAGGAAGTGTAAGCAAACACACCAGCATAAAGAAAGTAGAGGAGAGTTTTAACGCCGCCCGCTGCGACACGACGTGCGCCGTTGCGCGGGATAATAACTCGCGGAACAGTTCAGTTCAGTCGCTCCGGCTCTGCGATAACGACGACTTCGGACAATCGTCCCCCGGAAACCTGCTACACTTCCCCCAAATGCTGCAATTTATAGGCTGGAACGTCGTATTTAGAAACTACGGAGCAATAAACGGAATGTAGGTTTATCAGATGTGTGGATCGGCAGCTGGGGCGTGACGAGCGACACGGTCGGCGCGACGACAGCGAGTAACGGGGAGAGTTTTTACAGGCTATTCAAGGTAAAGTGAGCACTTTTGGAAACCCTGCTCAAGATCTACTTGTATGCACGTCATGGATTTTCCCGCCTTATCTAAAATTAACATTGCAATGGGCTTTATCGCTTTATTCATGAGTCGGTCAGATGAATCTGCGAAATTATTAGAAAAGTAAATATTTCACTAATCCGGTAATTTTTACACTCTGGTGCACTAAAAATAATCAGAAAGCAAAAGACAAATTTAAGTTATCGCAAATGGACACCTAGCCCTTTTAATTCGACGTTAAGATATGGAACTACTTTCCATCCACCATCGTTGCCAACTTTACTGGGCGCATGTCACTCACGGCGCCCGTTTAAATATATGCAGGCAGTGGTAGTGACATTTTCCTAAGGTTGATTTCTAAAGTGCTCACTTGATCGTGAACAGCATTTACCAGCGGGAGGAGCCCGCCTAAGATGAACGGCAGACGCGACGGCAATAAATAACAATTTTTTTCTTTTAGGGGCGGTTGTATCGCCGCGGCCATTAGCGACGGCGTCGCGGCGATGGAGTTGTCGCCGGCGATAAATGCGGCCGCGAGAAGTATATTACGGCGACGGACTGGACACCTCGTCTCTTGATTTGCATACAGCTGCATGCACCTCCTTCACTTATGCAGACGGCACGCTTTCCTCGCGTCTTTATGCTAGAGAGGCCCTGGTGATTTCCTCTCACTCAAGTAGCTTACTTCTTCGCTTGGCAGTTCCAAAACTGATGGCTGGAATTCAAATGTATATAATCTAAGTAGTAGTAGTAGTATTAGGCACAATATAATCATCAAATAAAGAGAATGTCAAGAAATTGACACCCAAGCTGCTACGGGAGTCAGAGTGTAATGCAGCTAAACCGAGTCACTCTCACCCTCCAGGCAACTTGGTGTAGATAGTTGCAATATTATATAAAAATGTAATCCATAAAGGCTGTATTAAATAAAGAAAACAAATAAAAAGGAACATCCCACACCCCTGTATTACCCAGAAAGCTTACAGATAGGGGAGTGATATGAAAAATGCGTGACCGCACTTTGGCTGGCCACAAAAATAAAACCTACTTCTGCAATATACGGATGAACCCGACAGCCGCACTTAAAATATATCATTCCTCGGAAATCGAGAATAGCATTTCATGTAACCACTCTTCAAATATTTTACTGCTCATTGGCAATCACGCTGCAAAAATATCCCATCACCCGGAAATTAACTATACTACTTCAAATACTCTCTCTTCAAATGTCTCACTGCTCATCGGAAATCACACTGCAAAATATCCCATCTCGTGGAAATCGATAATCACCGTTCAAATATCTCATTACTAATTAATTGACAATAGCACTTCCAATAACTCATAGCTCGGGAATCGACAATCTGTCTTCAAATACCTCGTTATTCATTTAGTGACAAATGCAATTCAAATATCTCACCGGCCATCGCTCGAAATTGAAAATTGCAATTTATGTATCTCATCACTCGATTGGACTACGGCGGGCACCATCTTGAATAAATAAATAAATAAATAAATAAAAGAAAAAGTTAAACGAAACGTTAAAACAAGATTTGTTTCGATCGCATTCAGATAATTGAATGGCACGACAGCCTAAGCATAAACGTAATTAATTCGCAATGTTAAAAATTATATTTTTCCTATATTATATAATTCCATGCTAAAATTATTTTTTCGGAACACTTTACAACAGTTTTTACACCCAGTTAGCTTGCGCCTGTGCAAGCTAACTGGACTAAATCGCTGCTAACTGGACTACATCGCTGTGTAAGAATATGTGCAATGCATCTGCAGAAATGATCGGTGAAACAGGGAAACACGGATGAACTTGAGCCCTGGCTACACAAATACCATTCATACAGCCATGACCTTATTTGTTATCCCTTGGTCTTCCTATTTTTAAGACACTTGCTATCAATTATATTTTCTTCATTAAACAAAAAACACGACATCAAAATTTAAGTAGATTTTTAGTAATTGAAGAAAAAGAGAGAATAGGTGGCGTGTCGCATTTTACTAACAATGGGGAAAGAAAGACAGGTTCAACAACATATAGCCTGTTCACGATAAAGTGAGAACTTTCGAGGCCCTAGTTACTTTTTACTTTCAGCCATTGTTTATCCTATAACCAATTTTATAAATAAATATTGCCATGTAAGTGATAATCCCAGTGTGTATATTCCACCGCACTAGCAAGTTAACGTCTAAGGTTAAAATAAAATAAAATATATTTATTGACTGTCCTTTGAAGTGAGAGGGTTTTCAAAAGTGCTCACTTTACCGTGAATGGCCTATAGCCTTCATTACTTTGTGGTCAAGTATACGGTCTAGCTCATATAAGATGGCAAGATTTTGACAGTGAGTGAGTGGCAACTTGACGTATACGAAACAAAGTGCCGTTTACAAAATCGTGTATCAGCTGATGTACGAAAGAACAAAAGTAAATATCAAGTTCGCTATTCTGCGTGCACTGGCGACGCACATCAGATAAGTGTAAAATACGCGATCACAAAGAGTTCCTGGATTAATTAATTTATTTTATTTTACGTGGTCACAAAACAGCGGTTGTAAGTGTTACAAACTAATCTTCGTGCTAAAGTAGTAATGTATAGGTGTTCAAAATGAAATGCTCGACAATAAGACGATTCAGAGCCGAATAAAACGCGACTTCAAACCTTAGATCTTTTCATGTCGTATTCCTACTGTCCATCCATGCTTTCCATATGTGCTTAATACTATAGGCTATTCACTGTAAAGTGAGCACTTTTGAAAGCCCTCTCATTTGGAATAACCGGCAATACATATATTTAATTGTAGCCTTAGACGTTAAATTTCGAGTGCGGTGGAAAATATACGCTGTGTTTATTACTTACATGGCAATATTTATTTGATAAGTTAGTTAAAGGATTAAAAAATTGCCGAAATAAAAAAGTAACTAGGGCTTCAAAAATGCTCACTTTACCGCGAACAACCTATAATTCCAAAAGCCTACAGAAATATTGCATGATAATACTGAATTATTTTTTCAAATAATTTGACGAAATTTATTTCAAATTCGTGTCATTTCGAGACAGTAATAGGAGAAAAGTCAAATTTTAAAAAGCACGATCTAGAGGCGGCGAACCTGCTGCTATCTGTCGGTACCGCGCGCAGCTCACACGCTGTTGGAGTGGCAACAGCCTATCTTCTCCACGTTTATCAAGTGAAGCCGAAGCCTTGTCTGACTTCTTTCAACTGCGCATGCGCAGATCGATTGTTTACGTCAGCCGCCATATTAGGAGTGGCAAAAGTTACATAGGAAGCAATGTAAAACATGCACCTTTTTGCCACTACTAGCCCTGTCCTTGTCTTTCATTTTCGGCTTCACTTTCGTGTCTCGGCTCACTCGCTTTACCATGTCGTGCGAGCCACCCGTGCGTTCTTTCTCGAACCTAACCAGCTATAACGTTCAAAGAGTATGTTTCGTATGTAAAATAAATTCACGAACAGATACCAGTAGTTTTATTTATTTTTCCACGAACTCTGCATAATTTTTAAAGCAACATATATTTCGTGCACGGCGATTTTGATTGCCAGTAATTTTTACTGGGCCAGTAATTGTCCGTCTATGTCCTAAACACGCCATTTTTTCCCCCCGGAAAACCCTTTTCCTCGTTTCCGTGGAGCTTCCAACTGACCCACCAGCTGATGGTGAAAGGATACATAAAATAAAAGTAAACATTCGTTGAACCGTCAAAATCTTGCCATCTTATATGAGATAGACTTTATCGCAGCGGACGTTAAGGGTCCTGTGTACTGAAACGTTTTCTGGGAAACCAATCGTTGTATGCGCGTAAACGCGTATCTCGGTAAATAAAAGTTCTGGAAATGTGACTTCCTGTCAGAAAAAAATAACCATTATTTATGGTCCCATTTTTTAGTTTTGTCATATTAGGTGTAATATTGGGGAAAAAAATTCGTGGAAATGGTCACATATCGTATTTTTAAAGCTTACCTATGCAGGTACTTAAGCCGCAAGAGAGAAGTCCAAATATACGGACGTAGATTAATATGTGGGCTTTCATCGCGTGTAATAAAATCCCTATGTTACAGATCTGATTCGCACAGTACAGCATTACGGCGGAAACACTGCACGCCACGCGCGTAGGAGCGATGAGGCACTAGGCGTGCGTGTAACTGTCGCCCGTATCGCTCCCTCGCTTCTTCAAATTTGACACGCAGTCCCCGTAACTGACAGGCTTAGCAAATTTCATCTTCCCTGCCTTTGCGGGATTCCTTCAGTACCTCCTCGCTGTCAGTCAGGATTTGCAACTGTGGAATCCTAGCAAAACGAAAGACATTTGTCTCTGCTCACGACTTGCTGCACTCAGTATTATAATGTTATATATAGGCTGTTCACGGTAAAGTGAGCACTTTTGAGGCCCTAGTTACTTTTTTCCTATCAGCCATTATTTGTCCCTCCACCACTTTTTAAAATTAATATTTCCATGTAAGTAATAAACACTGTATATATTTTTCACCGCACTCGAAATTTAACGTCTAAGGTTACAATGAAATATATTCAAGTTATTACAAATGAGAGGGCTTTGAAAAGTGCTTACTTTACCGTGACTAGCCTATACCAAGCTTCTCCCACGCGCACACAAGTGTGTTACCAACTGAATGTAGAGACAGCTTTCTCGTGATCTTTATTCGCTGGCTAGAATTAAAAATTATCATCTGAGTTGCGCAACGTAAAAACGGAATACTTGGTCCCGTGTAAATGACCGGCTTCTAAATGCGTAAGTCTGAATTATTTTTTTCCTTAAATTTTGTAAACGCAGAGAACACTCCTGCTAATATCTACAGTGACTCGTATAAGGGATGTTCCTTGTTGCCATAGCCTATGGACCCCATTGCAAGCATTTGTGTCAACTCTATTTTTTAAATAAGCCATATAATGTAAATCTTTTCGAGGGGATAAATGGAAGTGAAGACTGAGCACGTTAAACTGAGCACTTTTGAAAGCCCTAAGATCTATTTGTATGCACTTCGTGTATTCTTCCACTGAAATTAACATTGCCGTGGGCCTCATCACTTTATTAATGCGTCGGTCAAGTGAAACTGTGAAATTACGTGCAACTTAAAAATCTTACATAGGCCTATTTGCTATTTCTTACGCTCACATGCATTAAAAAAACAGAAAGCATAATTAAATATTTCACTGCTCAGAAATGTTTAGCTAACACATTGAATTCAATGCTATAACACAACACTACTTTCCCTCAGTCGATGCCAACTTAACCGGGCGCATACTTGTCAGTCGGCCCGTTAAAATACATGCAGTAGGGGCAGTGACATTTTTCAAAGGTTGGTTTCACAAGTGCCCACTTTACCGCGAACTGCCTATATATATATTTTCCTGGCCGGTCATAGATTTGGATACTGCAACATAAATGTGGTTGTTGATACTTATTCTTCTGTAAAACAGTGTAATTAAATAGAGCGATAATGTTGTTATATTTCCTGAACAGATTTCTCTATTAAAACGCTATAGTCGCCACTTAGAATGCAGAGAAAACAATTATCCGCGAAGCTTGTTTACGCCATTTCCCATGGCAGCCGCTACGTTTCCTTATGACGGGACGTAACCTTGACACACGCTCTTACCACGGAGAGAGCTGCGCCGCTGTGTTTTATTGCACCATGTCACTGCACCGTACGCGACTATTGTTTCGAAAGTACCGCTTCACAAAGCTGTTCGACCTGAGTGACCTACGGCCGGTTGCACCATCGTGGTTCGAAACTCGATCCGAGATCGGACCTAAGATCGACACTGAAAACTGTTGCACCATTCGAGTTCAGAGCTGGACTGGAGATCGAGATGAAGTTTATTTGGAACCGCCAATTTCGGCGGTTCCAAATCTCGATCCGGGATCAGCAGCCATCGTCGACAAATGTAGTTTGAAAGTACGCCAACATATAGTACTACGTTCGATTGTTTTCTTAGGAAATTAAAACATAATTATAGGCACTTAAATATTATTCAGTAAAAGTCGTACAGCAATAATTCACTTAAAACAGATGAAACACCGCACATCTAGTTCTATCTATAGTGAGAAATATGCCTACTCGTACTTAATCTCGATCTCTCACTTTGGAACCAAGATCGACGAATCGGAGATCCTGAATCATGAAATTTCGTTGGTGCAACACTTGGAACCAAGATCAAACTGGATCCTGGTTCGGAACTAGGAGCATTCGATCTCGGATCGGGGAAGATGTTGGTGCAACCGGGCATTAGTTGTCATCGGCCAAGGTTCCGGGTTCGAGTTCCGGCAGTTCTTGCCAACTTGACGGTAATCCCCGTTTTTCGAAAACATTTCAAAATGTCAACAGCATATTAGTTTTGTAAAAAGAATTATAACTTCACATATTAATTATTCCACGACCGTGACAACTGATCTGTGTTGCAAAACAGGCAAAATGGCAGAAAAGTATTACGTGGCAGTTAGATGGATTAATTTATGTATGCAGTAGCACTGTTGGCTATCGTGTACATTCTTCGCTATGTGCGTGAGCTATTTATAGTTATTCCGTGCTTGTGCTGCCGGCTTGCGCTTGTCGAAACTGATGTTACTGTAGATCGTTATAGGCTGTTCATGGTAAAATGACAGCACTTTTGAAAGCCCTGTATAAGCTCTACTTGTATGCACGTTGTACATTTTTTTCCGTTTTATGTAAAATTAACATTGCCATGGGTCTCGTCACTATATTCATGCGTCGGTCAAGTGAAACCGCGACATTATTGGGAAAGAAAATATTTCACAAATCTGCTAATTTTTATACTTCGGCGAATAAAAAAAAAGAAAGCGAAATAAATAATTAAAGTTATCACAAACGGTTAACTAACACTTTTCATTCGCCGTTAACATATGTAAGCACTTTCTCTCCATCGTTACCAACTTTACTGGACGCAAGTCACTAACTGCGCCAGTTAAAATATATGAAGTTAGGAGAAGTGACTTTTTTCTAAGGTTCATTTCTAAAGTACCCACTTTATCGTGAACAGCCTTTACTTTTGTTAATATGTGCAGTGCAACGAGCTTAATTACTCTTTGTTCATTTTTATCTTCAGAGTAAAAAATATCAGGATAAACGTAAGAGCCGTCATAATCGATATCTACAATATGCGCTCGCACTCCTAGGGAAGAAGAGTTGGACACCATTATTACCGCTGTGAAGAGAATTCTTTATCTAAATATGCAAAGCAATCTAGTGTCAAGTTTTGTGTAATGTTAGGCACAAAATATCAAGTTTAACAGTCAAAGAATTCTTCCGAAAGGCAAATTTTGATAAACATATAAAGAAACGTACTTCCGAAGTGTCGCCATCGCTGAATTCCAGGCTAGCCATGGATGTGTTCCGTTTATAGAGAAGGGCTGTGAAATCGCGACCTGTGAAAGAATAACGGAAGTAGCAGCGATTGTGAGATAGCACGGTTGAGTAGGCTTTACATGTAGCTGATGTACCGCTGCTATATACTGTTCACGGTGAAATGAGTACTTTTGAAAGACCTGCTTGAGATATAACTTGTATGCACGTAGTGTATTCTTCCGCTTTATGTAAAATTTACGTTGCCTTGGGCATCATCCCGTTATTCATGCGTCGGTCAAATGAAACTGTAAAATTGTTGCAAAAGTAAAATTGCACAAATCTGAACACTTTTACGCTTAGATGCATTCGAAAAAAAAAAAAAACCATAAGGTATAAGATATAATTTAGTTAATATTAAATAGTAACCTAACATTTTTTATTTGCCGTTAAGATATGGAACTACTCTCCCTCCATCGTTACCAAATTTACTGGGCGCATGTCACTGCGCCCATTAAAATATATGCAGGCAGGGGCGGTGACTTGTTTCCGAGGTTGAATTCAAAAGTGCTCATTTTATCGTGAACAGCCTTTGGAAGCATCACATACATCACCGTGCATTACATCACATACATCACCGTGCATCACATCACATACATCGCCGTGCATCACATCACATACATCACCGTGCATCACATAACATACATCGCCGTGCATCACATCACATGCATCACCGTGCATCACATAACATACATCGACGTGCATCACATCACATGCATCACCGTGCATCACATACACCGCCGTGCATCATTTCACATACTCGGTGGTTACCAGCGGTTCTTCTCATACCTCCCAGTTTCGTGCAAGCCATGTTAACAACTAATCCATAAACTTCCTATATATTTAAGGTAATGGGAGGTTTCAATAGCCGAATGATTATGCATTGCCGCAATTTTATTATTAACAGTTTAGCACTTTGGCTCCCAGTGCACATAATACATAAACAATACCAAAATATATTCTTAAAGGCTTCATGTAATTTTTTTAATGCATTTTAAAACATAGTCATATCAGTAATATTGTTTGGGAAATCTACATTAATTGCGATTAAGAGGCCTTTTTTTTTTTTTTTTTTTTTTTTTTTACCACTTCGTTTCACTTCTCTGCATGTAGGAGTACATATTTCATTTTTGTGGCCCTACTATGCTATGAGATTAAACAGTATTTATTTTTAATTGAAGCAAAAATAATTACATAAAACTGACATTAAAACACAAGTCATTGCGTCATCAGAACAATAAAATTCTCTGCAGGTTAAAAGCTGTCGTGCCTTCAATGATTTTCGAGACATGCCATTTACAATATAATTTTTACAGCAATGCATCGATAACAACTATTAGCATATTACTCATACTGCCATGAACTAAATTGCAGCAATTATAAGTACCACGTATGAAAAAGTAGCTTTCACAATTGCACGTTGTTACTAGCAAATCACTGCTTAGCCCATCTCGAGCCATTAATGTATAGGTTAGTTTGTAACACCCCCTCCCCCCCTACCCGATCTCATTCACGATTACCCTTTATTAAAAAAAAAAGTCATAAACTATTCCAAGCGTATAAATATTCATTCTCCAGCTGGTGTTCCCAAGAGCTTTTAGAAAACTATCACCGCCGTGCTGGAGACATACATCGACTGTGAAGATAACGACTTTTATTTATCGACCCACGGGTGGCTGTATCGTCGCACGGATCTACAGAATGAACCCGCCGAGGCACACGTTGCAGACGGCGACGCAATGAAGACGTCGGTCGATCGACGTACGTACAAGAAGACGTTGAGTATGGTTCGGAAAGCAAACCGGGTGGGGGGGGGGGGGAGGAGGAAAGATAAAGAAGAAGAGAAGCGAGCAGAGGGAAATGACACGATTCGCGCAGGTGCGCAGGCGCGGAAGAGACCGCGTGACGGAACAAGTGTTGCTCTCCCGGCCGGACAGATGCCCGCCCCCAGTGGCTCCCAGGGCGCCGCGCCGGCCGCCGACATCTTGTAAATCTGTCACCGACCACACCTGGGCCTATAGGCTGTTCGCGGTCAAATGAGCACTTTCGAAAGCCCTGCTTAAGATCTACTTGTATGCACGTTGTGTATTCTTCCGACTTATGTAAACTTAACATTGCCACGAGCCTCATTACTTTAATCACGCGTCGCTCAAGTGAAACTGAGAAATTATTAGAAAAGTAAACATTTCATAAATCTGCTAATTTTTACACACTGATGCTTTAAAGAAACAGAGAGCGAAATAAATAATTTAAATTATCACAAATTTTATTCGAAGATAAGATATAGAACTACTTTCCATCTATCGTTACCAACTTTACCGGGCGCATGTCCCTCAGTGCTCCCGTTGAAGTATATGCAAGCATGGGCAGTGACTTTTTCTACGGTTGACTCCAAAAGTGCTCACTTTATCGTGAACAGCCATTACCTATAGTCCACTCCAGCTATCTTCACGCTTTCAGCATCAGAAACTTTGAAAAATCACACCATGTAGGACGTGATTGGTTCGTTTCCTGAACAATTCATATATCACAAGCGTTCCGCACTTGTGTTAACGTAAATACTATCTTAGTTTTTGTTGAACTGAACTTTTACTTATGTTTGATACATAAATTATAGTTCTTCATTAATTATTAATAATGAGAAAAAGAGATTTTAAAAAATACGTGTGTTGGTAATGCTAAACAAGAAACATTTATCGTGCGAAATATTATTAAAGTGAGAGCGCACGAATTTAGTACGTTGTCCTTTTAGTTTTATATTCTAGACTTGATTACGCTTTGTTTTCATGAGGCGGAGGAATATCCTGAAAGTAGAACTTGGGCAGGGCTTCAGAACCAAACGCGCGTGTATTTATAAATCAAGCAGTTACGTCAATTTTAATTTCGTAGGAAAAAAAATACTACTTTATTATATTTTTGTGTAAATTTTTACTTCAGGACAGAAATGAAAGTCTATATTTAGTTGCCGATTCATAACTTACGTTAATGGCACACAAACGTGGTCATTGTAAGCTACCAAATTCAGCGCAAAATCGCTTTATTCCGTTCAGTCCCGAAATAATTTACGAGCTCAAGTGTTGCAATCGTTAAATATTTTGATGGGCGTTGTACATGTTACGAGCGTGTCTCTCGCAGCAAGTGATCAACGCATTCCATGTCCGCTGAAGTCAGCATTAACCTTTCACAAATGAGAAACGCTGAGATTACTCGAAAGGAAAACGTTCAAACATAGGTCACTGAATTCCTTGCCGTGTGCAGTTCCGACCATAAATATCCTTCATTCGCAACATGTCCGCGATCATGGACACGCGGACTGGATGGGTCAAGTAGCCCTCTGTTTAAGATATTTATGCTTCTGTACAACAGCGTTTTGAAAATTATAGCTACCACGCTGTTATCTTTTCTGAACAGATTACTGCATTGAAGCCCTATAGTCACCGCTTGAAGTTCTGAATGAACTTGACACGCGAAGTTTGTTTAAGCTATTTTCCATTCTCATCGCAATGCTTCCTGATGTTCGGATGTTGTTGGCTGTTTACGGGGAAATAAGCAATTCTGAAAGCCCTGCTTTGGATTGTACACTTTTATGCAACGAAAAAACCTGAACGGGAAAGAAATAATTTTAAATTATCACAAATGGTTATCTAACACTCTTTGTTCGACGTTTAACACATGAACTACCTTCCCTCGATCGTTACCGACTTTACTGGGCGCATGTCACTCAGTGAGTCCGTTACAATATGTGCAGGCAGGGGCAGTGACTTTTTTCTAAGGTTGATTTAAGTGCTCATTTTATCGTGAACAGCCTGTACTAACGTAGCCTCTTAAAATGGAGCTCGTTGTGCTGGCTTCGCGTTGTCGATATGTTCAGGTCGCACAGCAGTGTGTTCACGCTGAATCAACGTTGACGATTATTTCTCGCGAAAAGATTCTACCAGCTAGTTGTACTGCAAAATATGTTAGTTCAGAACCTATTTCGTGGTTGGATGATTTCAACTCCCACGCGTATTAAGTGTACGCCAGCCAATCGCCGACGTTCTGTGACGGTATAACTTAATCCTGATTGGCCCAGTATAGTGTAGCATACCTTCTCACACAGACAAGCGGCCAATAGCGAAAGGAAATTTGCCACAAGTTGGAGTAAAGCTTGCACGTGTATCTGTTCGCGAAAAAAAAAAACATGTGGTAGTAACGATAAGTACGAGAGCCGGAAATTTCGCGAATTCATTTGAGGACAAGTTAAACTTCAATCACAGGTACATTAAGTTTATGTTTCCACAGGAGCGCAGTGCGTTAGACACGACCCGGGCGACTTTCGGCCAATAACGAACCTCCAAGGGAAACGAAGACCGAATGCCATGCTATAGGTTTTTCACGCTAAAATGAGCACTTTTATGCGCATTGTGTATTCTTTCGCCTTATGTAAAATTAACAATGCCCATATTCATGCGTCGGTCAAGTGAAACTGTGAAATTATTAGAAAAGTAAATATTTTACAAATCTGGTAATTTTTACACCCCGGTGCATTAAAAAAACACAGGTTAAGAAACAATTTAGTAGTTACCTAATACTTTTTATTCGACGTTGATATATGGAACTACTTTCCATCCTTCGTTACCAACTTTATTGGGCACACGTCACTCAGTACGCCCGTCAAAGTACATGCAGGTAGGGTCAGAAATTTTATTTTCTAAGGTTGATTTCAAAAGTGCTCACTTTATTGTGAACAGCCTTTACCTGGCCTGCGGTTAAACTGGAGCAACAGCCAATGGGACACGCGACTCATGTTCGAGTATACAAAGGATTGTGGAGTCTAGCTCTAGCGTGTTGTCGAATGGATACACTTTATTTCCGGGTCTCTTAACGATAATGCACAAGAGAACATTAGTACAGAGAGAAGAAATGGCGTGGCGGCTGTATTGATGTTGGCGTACCCATTCTACGATGGGTTGCGCGGGCCTTGTGTCTGATTGGCTAACACACGGCTTGGCTGCCGACTGGCGAACGGGGTCCCGACAAGTTGCTGTACAGCGACGCCATTTTGCTGGCGCGTGCGGCTAGAGTTCGCGGTACAAGCAGTTGTAGTCACCTCCGTATTCAGCGGCGCCGTTGCATATGGATTCATTTGGAAACAAATTTTGGTCTATTTTATGATTCTGGCATTTAAGTCTGGTATATTAATATCGTGGTACTTTACGACGAATTAAGTGTGTATATATATATATATATATATATATATATATATATATATATATATAAAAGCTCTCAATTCGAGTTTGTTCACATCGACATTTGCGTTACATAAAAAGCACTATATACATATATATATATATATATAAAGACTGTTCACGATAAAGTGAGCACTTTTAAAATCAACCTTAGAAAAAAGGCACCGACCCTACCTGCATATACTTTAATGGGCGAAATGAGCGACCAGTAAAGTTGGTAACGATGGAGAGGAAAATAGCTCCATATATTAACGTCGAAAAATGTGTCGGGTAATCATTTGTGATAACTTAAATTATTTCTGTTGCTTTCTCTATTTTTTAAAGCATCTAAGTGTAAAAATGAGCACATTTGTACAATATTTAATTTTCGAATAATTTCATAGTTTCACTTAACCGAGGTGTGAATAAAGTGATGAGACCCATTTAAATGCCAATTTTTCATAAAGCGGAAGAACACGCAACCGGCATGCAAGTAGATCTGAAGCAGGGCTTTCAAAAGTGCTCAATTTACCGTGGACAGTATATAGAGTGACATATTTAAGCAGTGTTTGAAGGACTTTGACCCTACACAAATGCTGCTAAGATTCGTTTAACCATCTACATCCAAGAATTATCTACTGCAGAATTTGCCCCGCCAAAGATGCGTGTTTCACGACGAAATGATGTAGCAAAGATACCCAGACTGAGCCCCTCGCCAAAGAGCGATAGACAGAAGGCACACTAGTGGCTATTTAGTTTATGCAATGGTTTCAAGTATCGCAGCGATGAGCCACAACCAAAAACGCCTTGTAAGTTTGGTGATAATGTTGCTTCTGTAATACAGTACCGCCCGCCGTCAAGGATGTCGTGAAACAGATATGTCGAGAGAGAGAGAGAGAGAGAGAGAGAGAGAAAAAATCAACTAAAGAGACGTCGCATATCTTTCTCGCAACACGAACTAACTTTCGAATCTGTAAAACTTAAAAAGAGACACGCTGCAATGCATTGTGTACGGATGAGAATACTTCGCTAATTTATTGGAAGACATTATTAGAGATGATGGTTTATCGCGGGAAAAGTTTAATGTTTTGATAGGATTCATTCAACGTACAGTTTTTCTTATTCGGAGTCACGTATGTGTGAAGCTACAGCCCCCATTTCACTGTTCATCCAATCATGAAATAATAAATTAGCCAGAGTGTTACCGAAAATAAGTTGACTCAACAAATTTTTCACGTTTTCCCACTATCTCTAGACAAGATATACTTCAACAAGCGTACATATGATTACTTCGAGAAGTGTGTCATATTTTACTAAACACCCCTGGAAGAATCTCGAGTCAATAACGACACTGTCAACGATTAATTGACCATATTTAAAGTCCCATTTTTCTCATTTTATACACTTCCGCCTTTTATAACATTAGCTTTGCCATACGCCCAATTACTTCATTCATGCGCCAGCCAAAATGCTAGTTCGTACTCTTAACGAGCACACCGCGAAAAAATGTAGATAACCTTAGTTACTAGCATTTCAATCGCAATACGTCAAAACTAAGAACTAGTTTACTTAATTCATTGCCACCCTAGCTGCTGGTCTGCATAACACACAGGTAGGGGCACCCGATTTCCGAGAAAAAAAAAAAAAAAAAATTAATGTTATTACTGTGGTAAAGTACAGTAAAACGTAGCTTTTGGACGTGAGTTTGAAATTCCGTCGGACCACAATTTTTTTATCACTAAATGTTACATGCGAATAATAACTTGGTACGGAAGAAAAAAAAACTATACTATGCAACCAGTTAGTAATTTTCGTCAAAAAGAAAAGTAGCACACTGGTACTCTAGTGACGTTAAAACATTTTCAAGAAAATAAAAGAAACTATAGCAGTACGCAAAAAATGTATGTAAAAGGCCAAGAGTAATATAACAAATATTAAGATGTGATAGCTGGTTTTTTCAAAAGCCTACGCAAGTTACTAACTGGTAGCAGTTCTACGAACTTGCTTCACATTTACTGTAGGCTATTCACAGTAAAGTGAGCACTATTGTAAGCCCTCTCATTTGAAATAATAGTCATAAATATATTTTATTTTAGCTTTAGACGTCAACTTCCGAGCGAGGTGGAATATACACATTGTGTTTATTACTTACATGGCAATATTTATATAAGAAGGTGGTTATAGGCTTTAAAAAAAATGGCTGAAAGGAAACAGTAACTAGGTACTCAAAGTGCTCACATTACCGTTAACAGCCTATATGTCCTGTAAAGTGATATCTTTACCGTGAACCGCCTATACAAACAGCACGCTGCGCACCCTTCGAGTGTGTCAAATGATAGTATGGGCTGTTATCGGTAAAGTGAGCACTTTAAAGGCCGTGCTAAAAAAAAATTTTCAGTCAATTTCTCTCCCCCACCCCCTCCCCAGATTGTTTAACATGAGCACTGGCACACGGCTAATTAACAGAGCGTACACTTTTCACCACTCTCAAAACGTAATGTCTGAGGCTATACGATAATACCTTTATTAGGGGTTAGTATCTGTTGGGAGGGCCTTAAAAAGTGCTCACTTTTCAGTGAATAGCCTATACGCGAGAACTGCTGTCGTGTAATACTGATCTTCCGTGGCGGCTCATGTCGCGGCTGGTATACCGGCTCGTGCACCAGGGCTTATAGAAGCTTGCACAGAAGGGATATATCTAGTAATATCGGCGTAAGGAGACACGATCGGGGCGCGCGAGGCACCTGCCGCTGACCCTCGGTGGACTACAACACTACTACACACTCACTTCCTGCCCGCCGCGACATGCGGCAGGCGAGCCTGGCCCCGCCGCTATACACCAGCGCCGTTATCGCTCGCTGGCCCCGTAAACACTCGCTTGGCCGGCACCCCGCTACCCTACCACTGCCCCCCCCCCTACTTTCTACTCTACTTTCACCAGTGTGAATTATATCAATAAATATATTTTATTCTAGCCTTAAACCTTAACTTCCGAGTGTGGTGGAATATACACACTGTGTTTATTACTTATATGGCAATATTTATATTAAAAAGGGTGGTTAAAGGATAAAACATGGCTGAAAGAAAAAATAACCAGTGCCTCAAACATGCTCACTTTACAGTGAACAGCCTATATATATATATATATATATATATATATATATATATATATATATATATATATATATATATATATATATATATATATATACACACACACACATATATACACGTAGTCTACTCACGGTTACTTACAAACTTGCGCTAGCAGTGGTGTTTATTCCATAGACGCAAGGTACGCAATGCTTATCCTATACACATAGGAAATGTTTGACCCTTTATAGTTTTCGCCTTAAATTTAAATTTAAAGCATTTAATTCTGAGTTCCCCGTTTCCGATTAGAGAAACAGATTTTTCGTAACTGCCGTGCTGTACACGCTGCTATCTAGTATTTATTTCCACAAACGGGAGCGACTAGCGATGAACAGAACTCGCAAGCGAGTTACCCTGCCGCGTTTCTTCGGCAAGGTAAGCATCGTTCTGTTTGCGTCCTCCAGTCCTACTTTCCTTGGAATGTGGATGAAAGTGTTCCGGAAAACGGGAGTTTTCTTATAAATTTGTAATAGCTATGCTCTCTAAATAATATTCAGTTTCATTATTATTACATTAATTTTGCTTCCGTTTTTATAACTAATGTTAGGTATTATAAAACGGTAAATACATGTGGAGGGTAAGCAAAGTTGGAAGTTGCGTTTGTTAGTACAAGCTGAAAATGGAACCACAGCCCGGCACTAGCAAATGTTATTTAACACACTCAAATACGTGGGGCTATTTATATTGCTTACCCTGTAAAAAAAACTTTCTTTTATTGTACGGTGTCATTAACCTGCGTGTTCTCTCCGCTGTAGATTGATTATTCAACTGTTGCGCCATTAACTACTGGCTGAAAGTTACAATGGGGTGTCCCACACAAGTTTTCGGCCAATGGCAGAAGACAAAGCAGACGTACAACGTCTTGCAGTGTAGTCTGTTTGCAGCTACAAAATAATGCGAATTTTGCAGGTCCCTAGATATAAGTAAAATCCACGCTTCATTGCAATCTTACCTTAGACCTGAAAATATATTTTTGTTTGTCATATTAGTTGCTGCTATTACCATTCCAGTTTTATAAGTTTCGTGCAAGAAAATACACAAAATGTGTGTGGAGCAGGAAGGAAAGGAAGGAGCACATCTGTATTCTCAAGCACTCTGTGTCCAGGGTTCCAACACGTAACATACTGTCTGGAGGAGCCTTAGCGACCTTGGCTTCCATCGCGATTTTTTTTGCCACCGACTACAGCTTCTAGGCGCCCTTGGTCGGAAACTGGTTCCATCAGAGCTGACCAGCAGCCCCATCTGCGGCTTTGTGAGGGCAGGTCAAAAGTGAAAGCTCTCCTGGGGGTCCTCTGGGCGAACCTCCATAAAAATCACAAAACTTCAGGCCAGCGCATTTTAAAAGCGAAAGTTAACCGGCAAGAAACTGACCAATAAAAATTTACTTGGCGTGCCCAGAATTCAAACACAGCCATGGATGGCAGTAATATGACGATGATAAACCAATTTTGTTAACACCTGGTTTCCGGTGCTACAAAAACAATGGCTATGTCTGCATTTTAGGTAAAATACAGCTTGTTTCACGAATTGTAGTCTTTATTGTTTGACTATGGCAATATGAATTACTCATAGCATCAAAGTTTACGATTGAGTTACTCACAGGGAATACCATTGGGCTCTACGCATCGCACGATAGGCCCTAAGAGTACGGCTAGAAATTACCGACAGAAATTTTAATAAGTAAAAATACACTAATGTACTGATTAGAGCAAAAAAATTAACAATATTTAAATAAAGTTAAATTAAAGGAAGGATCAAAACGTAATCACTTGCATAACTCAAATTAGAAAACAAAATAAGATAAAAATATCAATATTTACGCGTAATCGCATACAATTAACTGACACTCCGATTAGGGTGCACTCTAGTGCCACTGTCGGAAAGCTTAGCTTCGGACGTCGTTGTTGTAGACACGCACAACGGACACGCGTCCAAGGACGAAATAGGTCCGCGGACCATTGGACTGCGGACGAGCTATTGTAGACTACGTCTTATGGTCACAAATATTTGTACGCCGGGTCTGAATGGCTTATGAGGAATCCCTAGTAAACAATATTAAACGCTTCAAGGTCACGTGGGGCTATAAGGAAGCATTGTGACGGCGATGGAATAGAGCGTATAGGCTATTCACGGTAAAAAGAGCACTTTTGAAAGCCCTGCTTAAGATCTACTTGTGTGAACGTTGTGTATCATTCCGCCTAATGTAATATTAACACTGTCATGGGCCTCATCACTTTAGTCATGCGTCGGTCAAGTGAAAGTGTGAAATTATTAGAGAAGTAAATATTTTGCAAATCTCATTTTTACACTTCCGTGCATTAAAAAAAAAAACAGAAAGCAAACGAAATAGTTTAAATTATCAGAAATAGTTACCTAACTCATTTTATTCCACGTTAAGATACGGAACTACTTCCCATCCATCGTTACCAACTGTACTGGGCGCGTGTCACTCAGGGCACCCGTTAAAATATATGCAGATAGGAGCAGTGACTTTTTTCTAAGGTTGATTTCAAAAGTGCTCGCTTTATCGTGAACAGACTTTAAACAAGTTTCGCGTCTGTTCAGTGTTTACTCGTAATTTCAAGCGGTGACTATGCGGTTTTAACACAGCAATCTGTTCAGAAAAGATACATCATTCTCGCTATAGTTTAAAACACTAATTTACACAAGAACAGATATCGTAAACACAGTGCTACTTAACAGCGATTTTTGCTAGCTTGGACACTTCTCAGCGACCTCATTTATGATTCAGTAAGCAATTTATGAATGGGCGACAAAACACCAACCTTCATGTTTGATACGACTGCATACGATGAAACGCTTAATAACACAACTGAGGAGGCCGCGTAAGTGACATCCTGTAAAGACTGTTCACGATAAAGTGAGCACTTTAGAAACGAACCGAAGAAAAAATCACCACCCCTGCCTGCATATATTCTAATGGGCGCACTGAGTGGCATTCGCCCAGTAAAGCTGGTAACGAAGGATGGAAAGCAGTTCCATATTCAAACGTCGAATAAAAAGTGTTAGGTATCCATATATGAAAATTAAAAATTATTACTTTTACTTTCTGTGTATTTAATGCATCGAAGTGTAAAAACTAGCAGATTTTTTACTTTCTTAATAACTTCAGTGTTTCATTTGACCGACGCATGAATAAAGTGACGAGGCCCATGGCAATGTTAATTTTACATAAGACGGGGGAATACACAATGTGTATAGAAGTAGATCTTACGCAGGGCTTTTAAAAGTGCTCATTTTACCGTTAACAGCCTTTATCAGCTGATGTAACAACACGCGTGAGCTTTGGAAGGAAGCTTCAAGTGCTACAAACCCTCCAGGCGGCGCATTGAACACTTTTGAGACCCTACTTACTTTTTTCTTATCAGGAGTTTTTTTTTTTTTTATCCTTCCACCACTTTTTAAAATAAATATTGCCATGTATAGGTTGTTCGCGGTAAAATCAGCACTTCTGAAAGTCCTGCTTAAGAAATACTTGTATGCACGTTTTGTATTCGTCCAATTCATGTAAAATTAACATTGCCATGGCCTCATCACTTTATTCATGCGTCGGTCAAGTGAAACTGTGGAATTATTATTAAAGTAAATATGTTATAAATATGATAATTTTTACACTTCGGCGTATAAAAAAACAGAAAGCGAACAAAAAAAAATTACCACAAATGTTTACTTAACACTTTTTATTCGACGCTAAGATATGGGAATACTTTCCATTCATCGTTACCAACTTAACTGGACGCATGTCACTCAGTGTGGCCGCAAAAATATATGCAGGATGGACCATGACTTTCTTCTTAAGGTTGATTTCAATAGTGCTCACTTCATGGTGAATAGAATATTATAAGTAATAAACACAGTGTATATATTTCACCAGACTCGAAAGTTAACGTCTAGGGCCACAATAAAATGTATTTATTGACTTATTCCAAATGAGAAAGCTTCTCGGAGAGCTTTAAAAAGAGCTCACTTTACCGTGAATAGCCTACATTATCAGTAACTGTACATACAAGGATAGAAGCGCACTTTAACTGTAATCGGAGACAATCTTATCGCAGTCATTTGTTGGTCGGAAGTCCTCCGCTAGTACCAACCTCGGAACAAACGTACGTTATCTCCTTGGAAGTCAGAGCTCGGTCGAGCCCTCGGGACGAACGTGTTTCTGTGTGCGCACAGGAACGTGAATTATTTATATTTCCTAGTATAAGCTGTTCACGGTAAAGTGAGTGCGTTTGAGGCTCTAGTTACTTTTTTATTTCAGCCATTTCTTATTCTTTAACCATAATATTAAATAAATATCGCCATGTAAGTAATAAACACAGGGTATATATTCCACCGCACTTGAAAGTTAACGTCCGAGGCTAAAATAAAATATATTTATTGACTAGTATACCAAGAGAGAGGGCTTTCAAAAGTGCTCACTTTAACGTGAATGCCCTATAGGCCTTCGTTATCTAAGACAGGACACGCGCTGATTGCATCGTTTCTGCTAAGTGATTCCCACCGCTAACGCATCTACCATAAATACTGCGCAGCGCGCGCGCGCGCGCACACACACACACACACACACACACACACACACACACACACTAAATTTGAATCAGTGACAATTGACCCACATAACTGAGAACAGAAATCGAGCAACTGATAATCAGTGCCGGATAACCAATTTAAAAGTTGGCTGAACTCCACTGATTTATTTGTTATTCCCACTGAATGTCAAGAATTACACTCTGTCCCCAGTAGGGGCCACGCTGGCTTAGCGATTAGCACGCTCGCCTCCCACCAATGCGATCCGGGTTCAATCCCCGCTCGGCTCAATCCGGATTTTCGCAAGTGGGAATCGTGCCGGACGATGCCGTTGGTCGGCGGGTCTTAATCTCTCCACTAACTCACTGTTCCCAGCTAATTTGCTTGATTCGCCAATCGGCAGTGAAAATTATTTCACTGATTCGAGTTTAGAGTGCAGTAAGCAAACATGCACAAAAGAGATCCATTACAACATTCATTTATAAAAGAACAGTTTTCACAATTATCATCATCATACCTACCAGGCAATAAAAGTTTTTATGCATTACAAAAAATTAACGCTAGTTTCATTACACACTACTTGAAATGTTACACAAGTAATCTAGCGCTTCGATCGTGTACATTAAAATTTCCACGAGCGCTGCAAGGTTTCGTATTTTTTTTACAGCTGATTCTGCAACCTACGCATAATTTATACGCTATAGGTTGTTCACGGTAAAGTGAGCACTTTGATGCCCCAGTTCATTTTTTTCCTATCAGCCATTATATTTCATCCCACCAATTTTTTGAATAAATATTGCCACATAAGTAATAAACAGCGTGTATATATTTCACTGGACACGAAAGTTAACGTCTAAGGCTATAATAAAATATGTTTATTGACTATTATTCCAAATGAGACGGCTTCAAAAAGTGCTCATTTTTCCGTGAATAGCCTATAGTAGAACTGCCAACACTATTTTGTTATTTGTCGCCGCGATACTACGGGATTTTGAGCTGAATATCCCCTCTTCCCCTTTTCCGTAATCACGGCAGCCAACATAGTAAACACAATTTTTTATTATAATTGACTAATGGTTGGTTCAAGGTTTTGAATGCGTTTTATTCCGTTACACGTACAGATAAACGCCACCGTGTGGTTGTTTATCCAATAATCACTACTAATTTCTCTTCAGGGACCATTCATTTGTACGGACTGTTAATTTTTCTAAATTTTAATAAGGACGTAAAAATCACAAAACAAAAAGTTTGGTGCAATAGAAGGTAAATGCACATTAACTGCGCTAAATAAAGACGATTTATACTGCTGTTTTCAAACACTCGCATCTGTACACTCTTGATTGTGATCAAGTTCAGATACTGATATATTATTACAATTTGTTACTGTTATCAATAAACACTAGTATCCGTGCGTTGTTAAGTAAGTCGCCACCAAATGTAAATATAATTTGTATATTACATTATACTTCTAGACAATAAGATGTTATTACAAGTTTAAGAGGAATTTTAAGGCAGCTTAATATCTTTTGAAAACTCGCTATCGAAAAGTTCTTTTAAGTATTTACGTCAATATTTGGCGCAGTTTTGGACAGGGAACACTCTATAAAAGTCTGATTTCGAAGTTATTCGAAACGCCGTTGTTCTTGCATTGTAATGCGAAAGGAAAAGGCGCCATGAGCATGAGGGGCGGGGGGGTACACGACTGGGAGTTCCCCGGCGAGGGATTCGCTTCCGGTGTCTCGCGAGTTGCAGAGTGGAGTGTAGCTTGTAGGGAAGGAAGGGGAAGCAGCGAGCCATTGGCCAGCTGGGGGACAGTTATACAGGGCACGTGCCCCTCTCCCCTCCCCCTGCAGCCTCGGAAACTGCCGCACTGCAGATGACGCTCGCCTTATCGCACTCCCCACCGGCCATTGTGCGTCGTCGCGAACAACCCCTTTCCCCTCACCCTCAAATATCCGACATGTTGTAATGATGCACTAATTAGCCTCCCACTTCTCCTCTCGTCCAGAAACATTCAGTGGGCCCAGTCGCCCGGCACGCTCCTTGCATAACGCCGCCGTCTTCACGGGAGAATGGCTTTTATAAGCAGTTCGCGGTAAAATGAGCACTTTTGAAAGCCATGCCTATGATATACTTGTATGCACTTAGTGTATTCTTCCATATTATGTAAAATCAACATTGCCATGGACCTCATCACTATACATGCATAGATCAAGTGAGATTGTCCTTATTAGAAATGTAAACATTTTATAAATGTGCTAATTTTTACTCACCGAGTCGCAAAAAAAAAAAAAAAAGCATAAGATAATTATTTAATTATTACAAATTGTTACCTCAATTTTTTATTCGACGTTAACATATGGAACTACTTTACATCCGTCGTTACCAACTTTGCCGAGCGCTGGTCACTCAGTGCGCCCGTTAAAAGATATGCAGGCAGGGGCAGTGACTTTTATATAAGGTTGATTTCAAAAGTGCTCACTTTATCGTGAACAGCCTTTATAACGATGTACTTAGTACGTTCTTTTCCTGTCTCGATCGCGAGGGTGTCCGTCCTTTCCTACCTGGGGGTAAGATTCACTGGTTACACCGGCTCAGGAAGGCTGCGCGAATTCGACCATCAAACCAATAGGATCGATTGATCGTGCGCCAGGCGCAAAGGGATCCCACGGCGACCCGGTACACGACACTGGCTCAGTCTTGTGCGCTCACGGACCATTTCCCCACGTCTTGCGGAGGTGAATTTGTGATCTCAGCTCCCATTACGTGCGCTGCCATTAACTCTGTTAACAGCAGCGGCTCTGTTTACACTGGCGCAAGGCCAGAGCAATGTATAACACCACAGACTAACGATGTGCGGAGTTTAGTAATAAGCAATGCTTTGTTATGGGGACTGACGGTCAACGCGCCCAAGTGTGGAGATCTCCTGGTGAACGCTACAGTCCCTACCTCTCTATCGAGAGGCAGACTTCCCCCGCGGCAGGCATTATGGTCTGGAGAGCCATAGCCTACTATGGCCGATCCACTCTCGTAGTGTTACGTGGCACATTGATTGTACAGTCGTATGTGGATGAGATCCTGCGCCCCCATCTGCTCCCATTTGTGGCCGGGATTCCAGGAGCGATATTCTAGCAGGACGACGCCCAACCTCACATAACACGGGTCTCCCGGGATTGCTTCCATCATGTCCAAAGACTACCATGGCCTCCCCGCTCAACTGACATGTCACCAATGGAGCACGTGTGACACCAGTTTAAATGCCAGCTACCGCCATACCACAGTATCCGGGATTTGGAACATACCGTCAAACTCAGAGAATTCGTTTTAGAAAAGTTTCAGTGAATGGTAGGGCTGTTTGATATTTTGATATAGCGATAATTATCGATATGAAAAATATCTCATCGGTCGATATGTAACATTGAAAAATATCGGTAAATCGATGTTTCGGTATTATCAAAGTTTTCTGTATCATCGAAGTTTGTCGGTTTTATCGAAATTTTCAGTACTATCGATTATTTTGGTACTATCGATTAGTCCGGTACTATCAATTGTTTCGGTATTATCGATATACCGAAAATACCGAGCAACTGTTTGGAAAAATATCGATATTAAATTGTTATGATATCGAACAGTATTAGTGAATAGACGATAACTATCGTATTTTCATTCACATTAGCTGTAAGGCGAGATCAATTTAATGCTCAGTTTAAGACGAGAACCAGGGTTTTGTAACAACCGACTTTCTTTCAATTTCTGCATCACCTTAATGTGAGGAACTGTGGCTGAACTGAGAACTTAACGACCCTTACACAATAGAAAACATTAGCACTTTAACTTGACGATCCGACTTTACGTTTGCTTTTCGACACGTTGTTTCGTATGGAACTTGACATAATTGCACTGCCAAGTGTTAAGTCCAGCACTCTTGACTTTACGATTTCAAAAATAGAAACTTTACGTCAAAATCAAACAGCTGTTCTGTCGAGAACCAATCCCAGGTTATATGGAATATATATTACTGTAAAACGACTTTCATTTTGGTATATTAAATCGAGCTCGTGTTATGTTTCTCTAACCTAAATTAATGAAATAGCACAACGAATATGCTATGTGAGCAAGAAATACATTTGTTGATACTCATAAAAGAAAATAATGAGTTTTTTGTTTGAAATGAAATCTTAATATAAAGACCTTGGTTTATTTTAAAAAACAGGCGCATAAAATACATTCTTGGGTGTTTGTAATGATTTACATACCACGATAACACGTTTTTACGAAGATTGAAAAACTGATTTTCAACTATCTGGACTTTGACTTTACATTTGTACCGTGTTTCGGCGATTTCTGAAAAGGAAAGGTAACGTAAAGTCGAATGCTAAAGTATTCAATCGAGTATAGGCCTTTACCTGAAACCAAGCTTCAGACGCCATTAGAGCACGCAAGAAGACCTTTCAAATAGCATGAAATTTGTGGGAGCGAACAGCAGGCCAGGACAAAGCACTCACTCATGCATCAGCTGAAGTGTCTGCGGGAGGATTTCATAACAGTAGTCGCTCGGAGTACAAATAGGCACTTTCAAGAGGAGTGAACAAAGGGAGAGAGAGAGATTCCTCAACAGGTAAGAGGAACTCAAGAGGTTTTCTCTAGTGTCACCAACATAAGTAAAAAAATCCAACATTTATATTACACACGTGTAGCTATACTGTAGTAACTATTCTATAAATAAGTCCCTGCAACATTATTCAGGCAACTTTTTTCCACTAGATGATACGTATATGAAGTACTGCCATAAATGTTTGGTTTACTTCAGCAAACTCTTATGTTTACATTTTAAAATATTATTATGGGTAACTTGCGGTCGAGTATTGCTGAAAGCCCTAATTTGGATCTAGTTTTCTGCTCTTTTGTATCATTCCACCATACGTAAAATCAACACTATCCTGGACAGATCACTTTATTCATACGCCAATCACGTGACACTGTGAAATTGTTAAAACGTGAACTTGCTACCAGTATCCTAATTTTATTTCTCGAGTGCATGAAACGAACACGAACTAGAATGAAATAACGGTATTCACAAATATGTTAATACATGGAACTACTTTTCCCTGCGTCGATGCTAAATTTACTGAGAGTATGGCAGTAAGTGTTTACGTTACAACGGCTGTGAACAATTTTTTTATTTTATTCAAATGTTTATTTGGAACGCGCTCAACCGCGAACAAGCAATGCATGCATCGTGAGCGATATTCTGCGAGTCGTGCCGCACAACAAACAGCAGCTTGCAAGCTGAACAAAGGAGAAAAGTTGCAGAAACCAACAAAGCACGTGAACGACTGGCCAATGCGCCCTCGGCCTGCACTGCTCTAGATAACCGATGCATCCCCGACTCGAGACGGCGGAAATGAGAGGGCGAACAAAACAACCAAATTAGTCTGTTCGCGGTTACCTCCAACTTTTCTGAAGCCCCGCCCTAATGTTATACTTCAAGGATATTCCTCCGTCTCGTACAATCAAAGCTTAACCGAGTCTAGAAGTTCACACCTAACTAAGGGACAGCGCACTGCACTAAGCGTGATGATATATTTGCATTAGCACTGTTCCTTAATAGGCACTACCGACACAACTATTTTCCCACTGTTTTTATTAATATTAATTATAAATGAAATATTATCATTTATAGATAAAATATATACAAGTTATTTAACAAAAAATAAGGTACTTCCATGTTAGTTTATAAAACTCTCGTGAGACACAACATATTTAGGAACAATTAAGTACGTCATACATTTTTCAAAGGTGTTATTCTAACAGTGTGAAGAAACCGCGCGATTATCGCGCAACAAAGACTTACACAATTCCAAAACTTAAACATTTATCTTAACCATTCGACATTACGTTTACTTACCGACATGTTATTTCTTATGGAGCTTGATACAATGGAACTGTCAAAGCCAAGCAGCCATTTTGCAGAGAATCTAACAGAGGTCATGTGGAAAGTGCGTTATTTTATTGTAGGGCGATTTTAATCTCGGTATATTAAACAAAGTTCGTCTTAAATTTAATAAACGGCAAACAAATATAACGTGAAGAGGAAATATATGAATTGACATATTTTAATAAAGTAAACAAATGAGTTTTTGTCTTGAAATAATATTTTAATGTAAATTTTAAGCCTATTTTATTTTAAAAGGTGAGTAAAATACATTCCTGGATAATAAAATTATTTACATAACAAGATTCAAATTTTTACGAAGCTCGCAGAACCGATATTCATTTGTCTGAACTCTGACTTTACCATATCGTATTGTGTATCGGCAGTTTCGTCAGAGGAAAGGAAACGTAAAGTTAAATGCTGAAGTTTTCTATTGTGTAAGAAGTTTTACTGAGCAACGAGAACAATAAGAATTTAACGGGCAAGATACGTCAGTGGCAGCATCGATTAACCCGCTCGTGCACTCGACTCCAGTGCGTGCTTTGTTGGCTCTGGGCTCTCCGGATGCCAAATACACCGGGATCCTACTGTAGAAGTAACAGCGAAGTATAAGAGTTTTGAATTCATCCCGTCACCGCACATTTACCCGTGGATTTTCATGGCCTGTGGCTAAAGGTTTGGCCGAAGTATTTCTTCTCGAATTCCTCGAAGAAGGCGTTTTATTTCAGAAAGATTACAAGACAGATTTCATTAAAAAAATTTTCCCGAATCACGTTAACGCAAATAATCTACAAATAGTATAAAGCAAAGTCGCCCGGCAGCGTGTGTCTGTGTAATCGGATAAGGTTTCTAAACTGCTTGATGGATTTTGATGCGATTTCCGCCATCATTTAGAGAATTTCTCGAGGAAGGTTTAGGTATATTATACATTGATATTTAATACAAGGATAGTAGAGAAATATTGAAGTTTTCTAAACGAGTCGGATAAAGCCGCTTTTCGGGCTCTTACATGGCTTACGCTGAGTAAACCATAAGTTTAGTAGATAATATATCCAGGCAGACGTAAATAACTACTTAAAATGTTAAAATTAATTTTTAAAAAGTCGCTATAAATAACGTTCATTAGTTATTCATATTTGTGGTTTATATACTTCAAAGTATCCGCTACCGACACCTGCTAAAAAAGTAGATGGTAAATGCCTATCTGACATCTGTTAACGGAAACAGTAACTTCGTTCTGCAGTAGCGAGCACCCGGCAATAACCTACAAAGACTACTTTAATTAACGTCTTGCGAATAATTCCAAGTGTTATACGTCATATTTGAAAGTCCTGCGATGCAAGTCGACGAGCGAGAGAGGTAGTGGGGGGGGGGAGGGAGAGAGGGGGGGGGGGAGGGAAGGAGGGAGGGAGGGAGGGAGCGAGAGAGAGGCCGACAGACAGAACGCCAGTTCAGTACCTTGCGCGTAAGGGCGATTAGACATTCGATACGCATGTCTAGGTCGCCCCTAGCGCCCCCACGCCTACTGGGCCTCGGTCTGTGGCCTCGGACACACAAAACACCTCCAGCCCGACGGCTTCATTAAGGCTGTTCCCTGGTTGAGAATCTGGTATAACGAAATACACGTTAGGTTTTATGAAACCGATTAAAAAAATATAAACTTTAAACAAAAACCTAAATGTGGGAAATTACACTCTCAAACAACTCTGTATACAGTCAAATATAACAATTTGTTTTTCAGTAATTCTTTATTTAATTAGTAAGTTTTCTTGTCTTTCCAGGAAACAGGCTGTACATTAATGTTACAAAAGGCTTCCATAGCAAAGAAGCGCTTATTTTTCTGCTCAGAAGAGTCCCGGGTGGTATACATTTATCTTTAACAGGAACGCCAAAAAATCGAATTTCATTAACATGGCATTTACCTATATAGGCTGTTCACTGTAAAGTGAGAACTTTTTGAGGCCCTAGTTACTTTTTCCTTTCAGCCATTTTTCATCCTTTAACCACCTTTTCAAAATAAATATTGCAATTTAAGTAATAAACATAATGTGTATATTTCACGCACTCGGAAGTTAAGGCCTACGTCTAAAATAAAGTATACTTATTGACTATTATTCCAAATAAGAGGGCTTTCAAAAGTGTTCACTTTACCGTGAATAGCCTATACCAAAACCTCAACCGAGCAACAGCCTTAAAAATCCAAGGACTTAACGACAGTAAAGACCCGGCAGGTAACAAAGGCAATGTTCCCCGGAGAACGGGTTCCAAGCAAGCAGTCAGCTGGCCTTGTGACGATGACCTTGAAGTCCCGGCCACCGCCCGCCCCTGACCCGCACAGCGCTGACCGCTTAACAAGTCACCTGTCTGAATCATGCAAAAGATTTCCAACGAATAGCAAAATTTAATATACTAATTAAACAAAGTAAACAATATACTAATTAAACAAAGTAAACAAACATGTCCTTAACGTACGATTACACCACCGCAATATTGATGCATGCCGCTAAATTCTGTTTTCTAGTTTACTATACTGGCCGATAGATCACTTTCCATGCCCTTTCCTCGTTTTTTTTTCTCAAAATTTCACGAGCAGTGTTCAGAACCCCGACACTAGGCGCGGCCCTGGTTGGCAGAGCCGCACGGTTGGCGACACTGCGGCCACGTTGGACACGCCTGCTTCCTGTAATGCTGCCGCAGAGAGACAAATGACTGTCGCGCCCCTGCCGGCTGATTTCCGGTCCACACTGCCCATCCAGTCGTCTCTCACGGAAGCCTGGACTTCCGACCAGTTTCTAGCGGCTGCAGCGTTGCTCATTTGCGGCCAATTCCCACAAGTTCTGGTATTTTACATGCTTATAGCTATAGATAAATTACGGGTATTCTCCAGTTTCGGGTAAAACCAGAGAATTTTGTTCCCTGAAGAATAAGAATAAGAAACTTAAATAAGGTGTGTGTATGTGTGTGCGCATATATATATAACGTTTTAAGTACAGCGTGTTTCAAACACATCATTGATCAGTGTGCAGAGATTGGAAATATATATGTGCTTTTCAGCACACATGATAATCACTATAGGCTGTTCACGGTAAAGTGAGCACTTTTGAGACCCTAGTTACATTTCCCATTCAGCCATTTCTTATCCTACAACAAAATTTTAAAATAAATATTGCCATGTAAATAATAAACACAGTGATTATATTCCACCTCACTCGGAAAACGTCTAAGACTAAAATAAAAAATATATTTATTGACTATTATTGCAAATGAGAGGGCTTCCAAAAGTGCTCACTTTACCGTGAATGGCCTATAGCACAAATTACCTGCCAATGATTGACCTTCTCAAGTTGGTGACACACTTCATGTTGGCTGTGGTTTACACTGGTTAAGCTAGTGCATCGTTGTGTTTCATTCACTCGAGGGTAACAGTGGTTATTTTAGCTCGAAAATACAGGCAAAAATGCCTGCGGGAGACGTCTCCTCGCTGAATACACCTCAAAACACTGCGCCTTCATCTCGCTCACGCGACTGCATGATTTTTCCCATGCCGCGTTCTCTACCTGGATCATGTTTATTTGAACACTTTTGAAATAGAAAAATCAGCGGGAGAGGGAGAGGATCCTGCCCGGAAATGAGTGTTGAGTGCCCGTGTCACCCACCATATTGAATCTCTTGTTGACTTCTTCATGATGCAAATTTAGAAGGATTTATTAAAACATGCGACCATAGAAGCTTAGCTAATCACCTTACCCATCATAGTAGACATAATATACGAAGAACTAACGCATATTTATGAAACAATTAACTTAACTCAAAAATGTATATACTAATTCATGCTCACCTTAACTAACAGCCAGGGAAAACCTATCTACAATCAGATACAACAATTTGCACAGAAAAATGAAATGCAGTGCTTCTACAATGAAACATTTTCAGTATTGGCCCTGACTATTCTACTATGACACTAAAACAAATAATTTCTGAATAGGGTGCGATACAGCGCCTTAAGTGAACCAATCGTGATCCAGCTGTATCAGCGCATACACAGTCGCTGTTCCTCGTCCTCGTGTTCTCCGCTCTGCCGCGCATTCACGTCTCCGCAACCTGTATGCACTACACTTGCCAGATATCGATCCCATTACAGTACTTTCACACCAAGAAATGAGCTGTGTTCGAATTCACTGCAACATTTGTAATGTCTTTCACTCACGCCAGCCGCACCCTTCACTGCTTGATACTCGCAGTCGCAGATTTCCCTTCCGCTGGTCGCTACTCGTGTTCTATCGCTCGGGACACAACCTCTCATTCACTCACCAACTCCTCGACTCGGAGGCCTGTCGCACTTATATAGCGTTCGCCCTGATCATCTGGAAGGTTCAACGCATCCCGAGTCACGCTAAGAGAACGAGTTCAATAATACAGATCTTCAGATAAACGCGTAAATTAATACAACCAGGACCAGCAGCGCACGCCACAAAAAAGGACTATCACGTCGACTCGCTTTCTGTAACAGATACGCGGCCACCTGCCTATCGCTCGCCTGTTCATTCAAAACAATCCTTTAACATGCCGCCGCTATCATATAACTGCTGTCGTTCCATTCCCCTCGCTCGTGCGGGATGCGAAGCAGCGAGCGCGTAGCAGCATAAATAATACAACGGACCTCCGAGTTAGAAGTTGATGAGTTAATGAGTGACTGGATCTTCCAGCGAAGGACGAAGAGCGGACGTCGAAAGAAGTGACCAGCGGAAGGGAAATCTGCGATTGCGAGTATCAAGCAGTGAAGAGTGCGGCTGGCAGGCTGGACTATTGGACTAGATGCGTGAGTTAAATACGTTACAAATGATGGTAACAAACTGAAGGTGTGTGATATAACGAAACAGCGACATTGAGAAGGAAGTTAAGTAGAGTTGAAATATACATTAAATATTGCCCTCACTAAGAAATAAAATGAAAAAGAGAGCTGATGGATAAATTAATGCTGTAAATAATAGCTGTGTGAATAAATTAGAAATCAAATTTAGTTATTTTATTTTTATCAAGACCTCCATCCTCACAAACTCAGATACGCCCCGCAGGCATCCTTGTAACACTACTTTACTCTCTCCATAAAGTCATTTCAATCTACAGGATACACATTTACATTGTTTCCAGGCATATATTTCTGTTCACTTACAGCAGTGTCTCAATTTGAAAAAAATACTATTTCGAGAGAGTACTCTTTCGCACAACATAGTGAGAGCTCTGCTACGCCATCCCTCACGCTCTCGCTCTGCGAGTATTGAGACAATCACTGTCTTGTTTCTCTCCGACGTCACGCAGACAACTAATAGAAAAAAAAGGTGCGAAAACATGTTCAGCTGAAATCACGATCATAACTATTGGCAAAACGCATACATGTTCAATAATATGTACAAATAATTATAATACTGCCGGGATTATTGTGAGAGCGTAAAATACTATTAATTTTGTTCCATATATCACCGTTGTGTTACAGCAAAGTGAAAATAAAAACGAGACTGTCAGAAATCCTCATTTACATTTTTATAAATACATGTTACGCAAGTTATTTCGTCGACTAAAACAGTTGAAAATTTACACGTAAAACGTGACGTGGTTTAGACGCAGAACGCTACTACCTATAACCTCATTCAAACACGGAAATAATGTAAACAAATATGACGCGTGGTCAGAGAGTGCACGAGAGCGCCAGCGAGTATAAAACTTCGTGCTCTCTCTCTCTGTGTGCTCTCGCTCTTTCGCGCTCTCTCCAAAGAATTGAGACGACCAGTGTGTGTTCTCTCTGACTTCATAACGCCGCTGTCGCGAGAGCGAGAGCACGCTCTCTGGGCCAACTGAGACGCGGCCTAAGTTTTGACGCCAGATGTAGTGTACCGGAAAATAACACGAAATAAAACGCCTGTCTGAGGAAGCAAAGGATATTGGACGGGGAAACGTAAACAATGATGGGTTTCAAGGAGGCGCTCTTTCTCTGAGTTCCGGAATGTCTTCGGACAGGCGAAGAAAGACAGAAACCCGCTACGGAGTCGGGGCACATTCTACGGGCCCTGCAGGAGTTCACAACGGCACTGCTCGACAAACGCAAGCAAAACCACGTGAAATATTATGTTAAACACAAACCCTTTCCCACAGCCTTTCTTTTTTTTTTTTTTTTTTTTATCGGCCCCAGCAGCTTCGAGGTCGCGCAGACTCGGGACGAAACGTGTACAAGCAGGACACACGTGAACTGAAAACTTTTCCAACTACAGGCATTTCACGGTAAAATAAACGCTATTGAAATTATCCTTTGAAAACAAAAATCACCGTACATTAACTCTTCAGTTACAGATATAAATACCGTTCTAGGCGTTGCAATTAACAACATTTTTTGCTTGGGACTGTACTAGTATCGTTATGTGACGATCTGTCATGACGGGACGAATAAAAACGTGTTTTTTTTTTTTCATGATACTGGCAGAAAATTTTTTTACAAGAATTCAGAATATAGATTCTGAAAAGAAAACCACTTCCTACACGCCAGGGACTTCACTCATTGGATACTGTTTTCTATAGTACATTAACGGTCACTTCCAATGTTTCTGAAGCCGTGCTTAGGTTCTACTTCCAGGATATTCCTCCGCCTCATGCAAACATGGCTTAACCGAGTATAGAAAATTACACCAAAGGAACAGGATACCGCAGTTGTGTGCGCTCAGTGTAATAATATTTTGCACGAGAACAATTTCTTACTAGGTATCACACACACACACACGCACGCACGCACACACACACACCTATTTTCTCCCCGTTCTTATTCATATTAATTACAGACCAAATATTGTAAAATTATAAGTAAAAGTTCAATGTAACCAAAAATGAGTTATTTTTATGTTAACAGAAGTATAAAACGCTTGTGATACGTGATATATTGAGGAAACAAGCACACACGTCATACATGAGGTGGTTTTTCAAAGGTTTGTTTCGAAAAGTTACGGGGAACAGACTATACGCACGTAAGTGCGACTTGCTCGGGCGGCCACTAGGGCTGTTCGAAATATCGATAAATCGATAATTACCGATATGAAAAATGATTTATCGAACTATATGTATCTTTGAAAAAAATCGGTATATCGATGTTTTGATACTATCGAAATTTTCGGTATTATCGAAATGTTCGGTGTTATCGGTAATTTCGGTATTATAAATAATTTCTATATTACCGGCAATTTCGGTATTACCGATGATTTCGGTATTGCTGATAATTTCTGTATTATCAATACATCGAAAATACCAAGAACTGTTCGGAAAAATATTGATATTAAATTGTTATGATATCGAACAGCCCTAGCGGCCACTCGCTCCAAAGCCCCAAGGCTCGAGCGTGGTGTGGGGCGGCTCGCTGGTACATTATATCTGCTCCGCGTCACTTCCGCCCCGGACCTCGCCCCCTCCTGCCGGCGTCTGGCACAACCACACGATATGGGAAGCAGACAGACGTCCCCGCACAGGAGCAGATCCTCTGCAAGCCCGGCGACGCCGAGTGTAGGCCAAGTAGCGCGGGACAAACACTTCCATTTACAGGAGTAGTATCCATTCCATCTTCGATTTTTCCTTCAAATCTTAGTAAAGGCTGCTCACGATAAAGTGAACACTTTTGAACTCAACCTTAGGAAAAAGTCACTGCTCCTACCTGCATATATTTTAACGGGCGCAATGAGTGACGTACGCCCAGTAATGTTGGTAACGATGGAGGGAAAGTAGGTCTATGGCTTAATGTCGAATAAGATGTGTTAGGTGACAATTTGTGATAGCTTATTTCTTTGGCTGTATTTTTTAATGCATCGAATTATAAAAATGAGCAGATTTGTAAACTATCTACTTTTATAATAATTTCACAGTTTCACTTGACCGACGGATAAATAAAATGATGAGACTCGTGGAAATGTTAATTTTACATAAGACTTAAGGATACACAATGTGCATACAAGTAGATCTTCAGGGCTTTCAAAAGTGCTCATTTTACCGCAAATAGCCTATAGTGAAAATGTAAGACCAGACACAAAACATCAAAGCTCGACATGGCATAGAGGACTACTTAACCGTTTTTTTATTTGTACTAATCATTTAAGAAAAATAAGTATGATTTCGAAATAACTGTTAAGATGTTCCCTATGCCTCGACTGGCTTGGCTTTTAAATATTAACTCCGAAAATTAAGTTACGGAGAAAAATGCGTGAATCCAAGATGGCGAGGATACTTCTACCTGGAGTTTTTTTTTTTTTTTTTTTTTTTTTTTTTACGCGTTTGAGGCAGAGAAGCGCAAGACTGTGAACTGCCGTGCAGTGTTCTCGTCGCACTGCGTGTATACGCTATTCACGATAAAATGAGCACTTCTGAAAGTCATGCTTAAGGTCTACTTGTATACACGTTCGTTGTGTATTCTTCCGCCTTATGTAAAAATAACATTGTGATGGGCGTCATCACTTTATTCATGCGTCGGTCAAGTGAAATTGTGAAATTATTACAAAAGTAAATATTTTACAAATCTGCTCATTTTAACACTTCGATGTTGTAAAAAAAAAACCAGAAAGCGGAAGAAATAATTTAAGTTAACAGAAATGGCTACCTGACAATTTTTATTCGACGTTAAGATACGGAACTACTTTCTCATCCACCAACTTAACTTGGCGCATGTCACTCAGGGCGCACGTTAAAATATATGCAGATAGGAGCAGTGAATTTTTTCTAAGATGATTTTGAAAGTGCTCACTTTATCGTGAACAGCCTTTCACGTTCAGCGGTGACACTATTATTATATTTGTGGAAAGTTCAGTGCAGGGCCCTTGAGTGAGTGGTCTGATGCTTATATTTTGGAATACTCTGAAATGGTTATTCTAATGAGCGCGGCTCGCCTTGAACGTACTCAGCAGGTTTCGTTCTGAAGCGAGTTATTTTCCTTGAACAGAACATTGAACGCACGTTTAATAGTTTCGCGTAAAACGTGTACTCAAAACCTTGGTATTACCAGTTCTTTAACTGTGTTGTAGTGTTTAAATACTTCACATTTCCCCCCCGGAACTAATTGAAATTCGTCCAATGCGCTGATCTGTGTCAAGAACGCGCACTTCAGACGGGGCCTACTTTCAAGACGTAAACGCAGCGCATTGGAAACACCATTTTACAGCGCTAAGACATTGCTAAAACGACTATTTCAGAGCGCTGCATCTCAAAATGTACGCGTCAGGAATACTTTAGCCATGGGCGTAACTAGCAATGCATTCTAGAGGGGGCTAAAGCCCCATCTCTCCCTTTGACCTCCCCGCGTTTGATGTTGGGGGGGGGGGGGCACCTATCTGCCAAATAAAAGGAGGGGGGGGTCCGGGGGTCCTCCCATCGGAAAATTTTGATTTCAAGGTGCAAAATGGTGCTATTTAAACAGTTTTTGTACCTAAACATTGAATATATTACTGACAGAAATACATATAATTATTTAAATTATAATTTTTTGAGTGAAGAATTTAACATAAGATATTCTACAAGACCAATAAAAAAATTAAAGTATATAACGCTACCCGTGCGCGATCTACCGAGGCTATTATAGTTAATACACAGTCTGGTTATGTCGCTTCCAGACAGATGCCACTACCTGTGACGTCTTGATGTAAGAAACACTACTCGAAGTTTGTGACGTGTCTAAAATTGCATTTTGTGGACATGCCAAATTCGTCTTGACTTCGTTTAGAGTAAAAAAAAATTAATAACATTTATTTTATGTGTAATTAAATACCTTTCAACCTTCAACAGGACACAGGACAGGACTTCTCAGTCCTTTGGACATTTATATTATTTCTTTCGATTTTTCGAATTTCGTGTGACAGATATATTCTAGAGGGGGCTAATATTTTTCTACGAGGGATTAAGCCACTCCTAGCCCCCCCTCCTAGTTACGCCAATGACTCTAGCCTCTGCATTCACACTTGCTCTAGACTTTCCAACAATAAAATGACAGCGTCGGCGCTGAAAGTCCCGTAAAAAAAAAAAAAAAGGCACGCCAGTTCAGAGCCTTGCGCTTAGTGTCGACAGCGGCACTTGGCGCATGTAACAGCGTAGCCCTTATCGCTCCCGCAATTCTCTCAAACGCGGGAAATAGCCGCAGGAAGTTGTCGTATATCTCTAATGTCTATTCTAATGTAAAAAAAAATCCATTAAATTATTTTTAAAGACAGAAATGAAAGTCTATATTTTGCTGGCGACTCCTAATTTTTAAGTTACTGAAACACAAATGTGGTCATCGGCAAATGTCAAAAAGTCAGTAATGAGTAGCCGTTCACGATATTTATTCCTCCGCGAAACTGTATTTCTTAACTATAGCGACAATGCTATATATTTCTTAAAAATATTGCTGTATTAAAACTCTAGTCACCGGATTCGATTACCGGACGGGTCACCCCCCGGATTTTCGCATGTGGGAATCGTGCCGGACGACGCCGCTGGTAGGTGGCTTTTCTCGGGGTTCTCCCCCCCCCCCCGCGTTATTCCATGCTCACCTCGCTTCACCCTCATCAACTCTCATGACGTCGATGTTAAGAGCCGCCCAAATCTCTTCACTCACTCGCTGCTTAAAATGCTGTTAATACAGTTACTCAAGCGGAGATTTTCTTTAATATTTCCCATCGCCTTGCCAATGATTCTTTATAGCCTTGAGGCGTTGAACATAGTTTAAAGGCTGTTCGCGTTAAAGTGAGCACTTTTGAAATGAACCTTAGGAAAAAAGTCACTGTCGCGAGGTCCGGGGCGGAAGTGACACCCAGTTAAGTTGGCAACGATGAATGGAAATTAGTTCTATATCTTAACGTCGAATAGAAAGTGTTAGGTAACAATTTGTGATAAATTAAACTGAATTATTTCTTTCACTTTATGTTCTTTTTAATGCATCGAGATGTAGAAATTACCATATTAGTAAAATATTTACTTTTCAAATAATTTCGCACATTCACCTGACCGGCGCATGAATAAAGTGACGAGGCCCATGGCAATGTTAACTTTATTTAAGGCGGAAGAAAACAACGTGTATACAAGTAGATCAAAAGTGCTCATTTTACCGTGAACAGCGTATACTAGGGAGTCACCTTAATTCCATAGCCAGTAAGCTGTCATCATAAAGATGCTGGCAGTGAGCATCTTCAAACAAGCTTAAGTTACACAATGATTGTATTGGAAAGGGCTTATTAACGTCCCCCGGTATTACGCGTATCAGGGGACGGCTTACAAACTAACTTATATAGGCTGTTCACGGTAAAGTGAGCACTTTTGAGGCCCTAGTTACTTTTTCCTTTCGGCAATTTTTTATCCTTTAACCATGTTGTTAAAATGAATATTGCTGTGTAAGTAATAACCACAGTATGAATATTCCACCGCACTCGGACGTTAACGTCTAAGGCTGCAATGAAATATATTTATTGACTATTCCTCCAAATGGGAGGGCTTTCAAAAGTGCTCACTTTACCGTGAATAGCCCGTAACGTATTAAACTAACACCCATGCCTTACCTGGTATTCAAACCCAGTAGTACCAACCGACTTTCGATACAACCAAATTTGATCACCGTACTAATTACATCAGTCTGATTGACAACACCTTCATGGACCGGAAAAGTCTTCCAACAAATATTATCACGAGTGTCGATGTCATTCAAAACCTTCATTTCTTCAGGTAGTACTTTATGTAATGCTCTGCTGTATTCTCGAAAGAAGATGATGTTCGAGGTCGGTGATCAAATTTGGTTGTATCGAAAGTTGGTTGGTACTACTGGTAACATTTATGTACTTGGTTGTGTAGAAGTTGCGTTTAATATTTAATAAATGCTATTATGCTATAATAAACGGTTTTATTGTTCATATTTATTTTATGTCTGTGGTAATTTTTGTTAAGTTGATATCACAATATAAGATTTTACGTTTAAGACATTAAGGTCTATTTAGGGACCTGAAAAATTCGCGAGTTCAATGACTTCCAGGCTAGACTCCACGGTCTTATGTGCAATTATGCAGATACCAATTGTCATTGGTTGCATGCTGTCGAGGTGGAGCACTATGATTCGGCGTGCATTTTGTTGTATATTTCTCATTGGCCCAGAGTTCTCCAGGATGTGTCGCATAACGCGCGGGCCAATGGCACAAAGGTGACACAAACGTTGAAGTGATCCAATGCTAGCTTGTCCCAAAATTAATACGCGAATTTTTCATGTCTGTAGATATATTGGTGTCGTTTTGGTAAGACCGCCCCACGAGAGGTCGGCTGAGTGGCACAATGAGATCCCCTGGGTTGTCGCGAGGGCGGATTGATACTCTCAGGCTACTGGCGGGGCGAAGCCCGTCAACAGGGCGCGGGGGCCGTGCTGGGGTTTCCCCTGGTGTCGGGTGTACGCCCCTCTGAGCGACGCGGCCCCACGCACTGCAGACCATCGACTCACCTGCTACCTCGCTCTCAGCAGCAAGCCCACACACACCGCTACACAACTTAGCACACACATAAGCCGTGTCCGAAACAGCTACGGGGCCATGATTTAGGTTACTAAATCGACCCCGTGACCAATTTTTGGCCCTAAATATTTGGGGATTTAGGGTTGAAATTTACTGAGGTGAAGTAGCACACTAAATCATTAAATAGGTCCGTAAAATCGCCTGCTGTTGTTTGTTTACGTTTTATTTCCCGCACTGTGGTGGAAACGTCGGTATTTACTGTAATTGAAACGCTGCACGATACATGCACGTGAAAAATGGGATATCAGGGATAAGCATAAAGTTATTTTAAAATAAATTTTGTATGTTGTATTTAAAAAAAAAAAAGCGATCGGTTGTTATTTGAAATGGAATGTTAATTAAAGGGAGCGAAGAAATAACGAGAAGATGATATTGGCTAGAAAGAAATAAGATCAATTATCACAAGACAACGGGGTTTCATCAGTTACGTTAAAATGCTTGGGAGAAAGTTAGTTTATTTTATTTATTGATTGATAGGCTGACAAACAAAATAACGTTGAAATTCCACAAGCCTGTAGTTTCCAGCTTTATCACATGTAGCGCTGTTACAAGCCTTTCGAAACCATCCACCCTAAATTCCTAAACCCTAATTCCCCAAATTTGCCATTTCGGACACGGCTATAGTCGACCGGGGGGGGGGGGGCACACAGCCCTCACTCGCACTCAAGGCGGTGTGAGGGCAGCCTCGGGTCGGTCACAAACCGGTTGGGCTGAGCCGACAGTGCCCGCTGACCCCAGGTCAGCCCGGTTCCCACGGCCACAGCGAACCCGCCCTGCGGTCAAAGCCGGGTTTACTATTGGAAATTATGAAGCAGTAACCATAACCCTCGCACACAGAACTGCCTACGTCTTCTGGATTTACGACTCACAATGCACACGACGATCCTCAAGTCCAGCCAATGGGAACTTGCAACAAGCCTGACATGTTTATGGCCGTGTCTCAACTCGAAAGTGTGCTCACTCTCACTCTGGCTCACTCTAGCGAATTGAGACTTATGCCCTCTGGAAGCCTTCGGCATTATTTCTCTGACAGAAAAGGTGATAAATAGTGAAAAATAAGATATTACTGGCCTTTCACTTTCCTCGAATAAATATACATTATTTTATGAAATAGTAATTAATTTTAATTTGTTACATTTTTTAATGATTAAAAACATAATTGTTATGTGAAAATCATAGTATTTAATAATATGCACACTATTAACTTAAATGAAACGTGAACATAACAACAACATAATTTGTTATGTTCCATATTAAATGGAATATTGTTGTTACACATCTCACAATCGCAATGATTAAGTTAAGCCGACAAAATATTTCTAACACTGCTTTAGAAATAACAAAATATATGTCTGGATATTTGTGGTTAGACTTAAAAACAACATGTCTGCCAGAGAGGGTGCGAGAGTGAACACCGAGTGTACATCGTCGTTCACTCTCCCTCTCGCGCTCTCTCCTCGGAGTTGGGGCAGCAGAGAGGACTGTAACGTCAAGAGTGAGCGAGAGAGTACTCTCTCGGCGAATTGGGACACGGCCTTAGTTTTGGTCAATAACTGTTCCTAACCTAACCTAGTATAACGAAACCATATGAGCAGATCGCCATATGAGCAGATCGTTCCTTAAGGCAGACGTTTTCTGGAAGAAGAGCTTATTACTGTTAACTTAATTCACATACATAATTCTGAAAATTGCACAAACACAAGCTTTTTAAGTACTTTCAATACTTACATTACTGTAAATAAAAATGTTTCTCGCCAACACGGACTACTGTGTTCTGATTGGTCACCGTCACACAACTTTTACTTAACACATAAAATATGATCTCTTCCGAAGCTTAAGTAAAACCCAACCACCCACACGACCGGTTAATTTCGCTTGCGGACCAACACGTAAAGCAACACGCATAAGTTTTACTGTAAACGATATAATTCTAAAGTTAACACTTTTTTTTATATATCGTGAACTCAGCCTAACAATAAGTTACAGAAAAATATCGCAGGGGCCTATACAGTTTTAGGCCGTGGTTACCAGTGGTCTAAACAGAGAGCGAACAAATAAATCCCCATGTCAAATGCTGCAAATTTGTTTAAATTGTCATACTTCGGCTGTGATTTTTCAAACTTAAAAGTTTCAAAGTATATTTCGTGTGCATGTTCACCTTATCAGACTATTGTAACCAAGGCGTCAAATGAAAAATGTTTCCAGCGTCGTATAATTTTTTACAAATATCCTTTACAGTAATGCAACATTAGGATGTCTGAGATATTCCATCACCAAACTAGTCGGCAACACCGGTGTTCAGTGACGTGATCGCAGAAAGGTGCGGCACCTAAAAGAAGCGAGAGCAGTCGTGTAAACAGAAATTCTCGGAGAAGTGCGGGAAATGTTTGAAGGGTTCAACCTACGTGTCAATAAGAAATTATAAGACTAATTACACATTGCTGAATTACGGGACGAGCAGCGTTCGCCGTCAGAAGAGCAAGCCGGTAAGTTCTCTCGTCAGGAGAGTGAGAGAGAGAGAGATGAGAGGAGAGAGAACGTGAGAGGGAAGGGGAAAGTGACAAAGGGGAGAGAGAGAGAGAGAGAGAAAGAGAGAGATTGCGGGAGAATGATAGAGGGAAGGAAAGGGGAGAATCTGACGGTGTGATTACTCAAATTGTATTAACCAAACAGATGAGATAGCAGTGCAGCGACAAGCAAAGAAAACGCCCATTATTTTATATTAGCGAGAAATACGGTTCAACGTGTGACGGTATCTCAAGCTAATATAAAAATATGTTCCATGACGTGTTAGTGCAAGTTACGGATGATGAGCGCATAACGCTGTGACGGTTCCATCGCACAGCGGCTCTAGTGTGAAGGGATAACACTACACTTAATACAACAAAGTACATTTATGGGCTGTTCAAGGAAAACTGAGTACTTTTGAAAGTCAAGATCTACTTGGTTCAAATTGTGTACTCTTCCGCCTACAATTAACATTGCCATGGGCCTGAGCACAAACCGAAATACATACTTTTTTATTCACAAATGTTTACTTAACACTTTTAATTCAACTTAAAGACATGGAACTAACTCCCTTCCGTCCTTTACTGGGCCCGTTATAACATATGCAGGTGGATGGTGACATTTTTCAAAGGCTGGTTTCCAAAGTAATCAATTAACCGTGAAAAGCATATAGAATTAAATTTATCAGCTATAAACTAATACGGCATCCAGTAGTTATTAGACAAGATTATGGAGAAGGGGGAGGGTAGAAAATTCCTCTCTCCAGATTTATGAAATATTGAGCAAATTCAGTGCCCGAATTAAGATCGTGAAATGAACAGTCCAACAAAATAAAAATGAAAATCCAGCACGCCTCACGTAAAATGAAATATTTAAAGTATTTTTCGTTAGCAGTGCGTGTGGGTGGCATTCCTGGCCAGCGCGGGACGCAGGAATGCGGCGGCTTCTTTCTTCCGCGCACAAAAACAAAAACAAAAGAACCCAGGGACCATTTTTGGGACCTCTCCGACCGACACAGTCCACGCTTCCCCGTAAAGGCTGTTCATGATAAAGTGAGCACTTTTGAAATCAACCTTAGGAAAAAGTCACTGCTCCTGCCTGCATACATTTTAACGGGCGCACTGAGTGCCATGCACCCAGTAAAAATGGTAACGATGGATTGAAAGTAGTTACATATTTTAAAGTCACATAAAAAGTGTTAGGTAACCATTTTTGATAAATTAAATTATTCCAAAACGACTCCACGTCCTGTTATAGGTTCGTCACGGTAAAGTGAGCAATTTTTGAAGCAGTCTCGTCAGACATAATAACCAATAAACACATTTAATTGAGGCTACAGACGTTTGGTTTTGATTATGATTAAATATGTATACTGTGCTTATTACTCACATGAAAGTAAATTGACTAAAAAAAAAAAAAAAAAAAAAAAAAAAAAAAAAAAAAAAAAAAAAAAAAAAAACCGTGTTTCAAAAATTCTCACATTACCGTCAACAGTCTATAAAAGACGGAACCCTGGACAACCAGCCCACGACGGCTTACTGGTAATCACACATGAAACTCTGCCGAAACGAATACAAACTAATTAAACCAAGGTATTAACTGTGTTATATTAAATTACAGATACACTGAAAAAAAAGCTTAGTTCCAGACGACGAAATATTTTATTGAGTGAACAAAACTTGAAAAGCAAGAGAATTATTTTTGTTCATATAACAAAATACACACCTGAATAAAGGAAACATCTATTTTCTAGCCAAAAAAAACTTAGACTGTCAATAAAATATTTAGTTGAATACATTTGTTTGGCCAGTCGTTTGCTAGCCTTCATTCGAAAACACACCTCGAGAGTTCGTTTGTAGTTTTTGTGACAATTAGGATTGAAATATTAATAGTATAAGCATCCTAATTGAACAAGTTCGAAAGGAAACTAAAAAATAAAGCTGTAAAATTGGAAATATTTATTTGCTCACGTTGTCTAGTATTCAAAATGTTTTTCCTCAATAGTAACATTAGTTCAAGTTTTTTTTTTTAGGGTTGTAGCGTACGTAGAGCCAATCAAATATTTAGTAGCAGCAACTAAATCTTTGTTTGGGACAACCTAAAAAGAACAACAAAATAATTTGATTTCGACAACAAAATATTTCATAGACCCTATACAACAATTAATTTCGTTGTGTCAAATAAACTTTGTTTGATTCAACAAAACCTTTTTTCTCAGTATACGCTTTACAGTGTAGGCGTTCTTAACACACTTAATCTAACTGACTATGATACTTTGAACTTTAAATATTACAATTATAATGTAGAAAACCTAATAATAAAAACCGGAAGGCTGAGCCAAATTTAGATCAAGTAAATTTATTTATTTGAGGATTACATTGCTGTTACTGGCAAATTAATTAGCATAGCATAATCAGCAGAGACCAGGAAACTTTGCGGCATCATTTCAGCAGGAAGCTAGACTTCAGATACGTGCATATTTGACTTTCTGTTTCAATTGTATTGCAGTTTGTAAGAGAAACCCTGGAAGAATTTGAATCAATAACTGTCCTGCCAGAATACTACGACCGAGTACCGTTTAGTCAATGGACAACTAACTGAGGCTCTAGTATACAAAGGAGTGTGGAGTTTAGCTTGTTGCAAACTGAATCCGCGAACTTCCCAGGTTTCTAATAACCGGTAACAATTTGCAAAAAATTAAATAAGCCAGATAAATCTCTATTGTGCACGCGAAAATCTCAACTTTTCGACGCGCACCACATAAACGGGTATGGGGCCGCGGTTGCGTAGCGGTTAGAGCGCCCACCTCCCACCAAGGCGAGCCGGGTCCGATTACCGGCGGAGCCACTCCCGTGGGAATCGTGCCAGACGATGTCGTCAGTAGGCGGGTTTTATCAGTGATCTCCCGTTTCCCCCCGCCCATGAATTCGGGCGCAGCGCGGTACTCGCCTTGCTTCGCCCACATCGGCTCTCAAGGCTTCGTTGTTACGAGCCATCCAAACTTCTCTACTGCCCTCCCACTTTTTCCACTAGTAACAAGGATTTGTATTTTATACGTTGATTTCTGAAGTGCTGAACTAGCCTCACCCAGCTATACAGTAAATAACAAACATCAATACAACTCAATTTTATATATATATATAATATATATATATACACACACGTGTACATATATTGTAACTGGAGCAGTGATTAATTAGCGTGCGCACAGTAAAGTTCGTAACGCCGAGTGAAGGTAACTCCATGCCTTAAATTTGAATCAAACGCGCCAGGTAAACTTTGTGCATACTAAAATAAACTATTTTGTTTTCTGCATTTTTCAAAAACACACTTGAGTGTAAGAATAAGCAAATTTGTAAAAACATTAACTTTCCTGATAATTTTTACTTGACCGGCGGATGTGATACGTGATGAGGCCCTTGGCAACGTTGATTTCACATGAGGCGGAAGAATTACACGAGTGCTGTTAAAAACATTCAGCTAAATACATTCGGCAGCCATGTCTGAACTAGTTTAAAAACAGAACGTGTTTTCGCAGTTACACACACAAAGCAAAATGAAATCAATGGAAATTCTAACCACAACAAACACGGAACACAAAATTTATGATATTTAACTATAATAGCTTCCAACATTTATCACTATCGATCTTTTTAATTGTTATGAAACCTACACTTGTACTGTAATGGTATAATGGGTGGGTATTAGAACATTCATCCTTAAACTTAAGTTAATTCAACAAGCGCAGGAATTCCCGCCAAAAACAGCGATATTTTCACACTGCTTGTTTACTTTGAAGCAGCCAATAGGAACGCAGCAGATATGAGAAGTCGGTCGAAACTACTTGTGAAAACTGTTCACTTTTAACGAGAAACAACTGCGATCGGAACTCGTTCGAAGGTAATGTAACCTCTTTAATAGCTGAACTTGTTTAAAGTGAAGTAGTTCTGCATCCCATCCCGTGTAACCGCGGAAATAGAGACGGACTCTCTCGAGTACTCAGGTTACAGTGGACAGCCTATACATGTGCGTGACGGGGCGCGGCAGAGACAACTCAGCTCACCTCATATCCAGCGAGTTACTGGAGGCTGGCGGGACTGCGTGAGGCAGTTGACACGGGGCAAACAAGACCCCCGCCCGCCGCCGCGACACACAAGTGCTGCACATACACGCTCACGCAACACGCGGAAGTGAGATGCGTGCTCAAATATACGCACAGCCGTGACACGCCACTCACGTGTGCGTACGTCTGTTGAGCTGCTGCTTCCTGCGAACCCAGTTCTCTGCCCCGTCCGTGTGCTACGGCTCGGGATAAGTTCTCTGTGCCGTCCGTGTGCTACGGCTCGGGATAAGTTCTCTGCCCCGTCCGTGTGCTACGGCTCGGGATAAGTTCTCTGTCCCGTCCGTGTGCTACGGCTCGGGATAAGTTCTCTGTCCCGTCCGTGTGCTACGGCTCGGGATAAGTTCTCTGCCCCGTCCGTGTGCTACGGTTCGGGATACCGCACCTGCGACCAGCGGCGTATGGAGAACTCGCACTCCACTCTGGTTAAGCCAGCGCCCATCATCACAAAGGGAAAGCAAGATCCCGCCCCCTCTCTTCAGGCTGTTCATGATAAAGTGAGCACTTTTTAAGGCCCTCCCAACAGGCATTAACCGCTAATAGATATATCTTATTGCAGCCTCAGGCATTAAATTTTGATGTTCGTTAAATGTATGCACAGTGTTTATTGGTCACGTTGCAATGTTTGTATTAAAAAGCAGCAGGGAGATGGAAATTGGATGAAAAGGGCCTTGAAAAGTGCTCGCTTTACCGTGAACAGCCTATACTAGCATTTCTCTTCCCACTAATAAAGAAAATTGTTCCTACTTATCCTTCTGCTGTACCATTTTCTATTAATGCATGTAACAATTTTTTATTATTTCCTGTAGAAAGGGTTTTTTTTTTACGGTGTCCATGCCGGTATTCCATTTTTCTCTTCTTAGTTATGGGTAGGGATAGGAACATTTCGCGAGTTCGTCTCAGGACAAGGTAGACGCCCAACACATGTACGCTGAAGTTGAGTTTGCAATTGGATCGTATTTTATTAGAGAGGCCCTAGACTACTCTGAGCCAATAGCAGACTTGTAAGGAAACAGGTAGCGAGTGCCATACTGCCAGGAGTGGAGTAACACTGGCTACTCACTGGGGAAGCAGCCGATGAACAAACAACTAAGGCTCGAGTGTACACTGAACTGTTGAGTCTAGCCTACAGGTCATTGACCTCGCGAAATTCTCCTATCCCTAGTTATAGGTTAACTACAGGTACACTTAGGGAGGTACTCATGGCCCCAAACGCGGCCATGGCTACCCAATCTCTCTCTGCCGCGATGCATGCACCCTTGCATGGATTCCCTCCCCTGTAGGCGTTAAGGGGTTCAGCCCTGAGACGCATCTAACTCCAGTCCCTACCTCGGACGTACATCTAACGCTTAAGATTAGGATAGGTTAGGGAAAAAACCAGTGGCGCGTAGCTGAACATTTCTCAAGGGAGGATTGGGAGTGGGTTACACTGGCTGAAATGAAAGGCGACAACGAGTTGACACCATTTCTCACGTGAGCTGATACCGACAGTTTCAAAAATAGGTGTACAATTAGTGAAGAGACTTGGGCGGCTCTTAACATCGAGGTATTGAGAGCCGATGAGGGGGTTTGAGGTGAGTATGGAGCGGCGCCGGAATGAAAGGGCGGGGGAAATGGGAGATTCCCGAGAAGACCCGTCGACCAACAGCATCGTCCGGCACGACTCCCACATGCGAAAATCCGAAGTGACCCGGCCGGGGATTGAACCCGGATCGCCTTGGTGGGAGGCGAGTAGGCTAACCACTCATCCATGTTCTACATGAGGATGAAGATGATGATGATAACCAAACTTAAGGAACCAAAGCAGATAATAGCTTATTTAACACCTCAACTTAACTCATTATCTTTTACTTTCAGATGTTGCAAAAGAAGACTTTTATTTTTTTTTTGCGTAAGAAGTACTTACAAATTCTTTGCAATACGGGACATTTCGGAACATATGTGGAGGGTTTCAGTAGGTCCATTACACAAGAAACTACTGATTGTAAAATAGTTCGTGTGTCAGCAATAACCAGCGGCGTTGGCCAAGGAGCGGCAACGCGCGCGCATTGTTGCTACAGGCTGTTCACGGTAAAATGAGCACTTCAGAAAGCCCTGCTTAAGATCTACTTCTATGCACGTTGTGTATTATTCCGTCTTATGAAAAATTAACAATGATATGGGCCTTATCACTTTACTCATGCGTCGGTCAAGTGAAACTGTGGAATTGTTAAGCTAATAAATATTTTACAAAATTTGCTCATTTTTGCACTTCGATGCATTAGAAAACAGAAAGCGAAAGAAATAATTTAAATCATCACAAATGGTCACCTAACACTTTTTAATTCGACGTTAAGATTCGGACCTACTTTCACTTCATCGTTACCAACTTTACCGAGTGCATATCAGTCAGTGCGCCCGTTAAAATATATGCAGGTAGGAGCAGTGACTTTTTTCTAACGCCGAGTTCAAAAGTACTCACTTTATCGTTGTTTTTTTTCGCTCCATGCAATTAACATTCCATTTCAAATAACAACCGAACGTTTTTTTTGTCAATTTCAAAACAACATACGAACTTTATTTTAAAATAACGTATTACTTATACACGAAATAACATGTAGATCCCTGACTTTCAATTTTTCGCGTGCATGTATTGTGAAGCGTTTCAAAGAACATTTGCCGGCGTTTCCGCCACAACGCGGGAAATAAAACGTAAATAAACACCAGCAGATGATTTTACGGACCTGTTTGGGGATTTAGTGTGCTACTTCACCTCGGTAAATTTCAACCCTAACTCCCCAAATATTTAGGGCCTGAACTTGGGTCACGTGGTCGATTTAGTAACTGAAATAATGGCCTCGTAGCCGTTTCGGACACGGCTTGTATCTCGCGGCTGGTGATGGTGGATGGGCTTGTTGTAGTGAGCGAGACAACTTGCTTCTGCTGCTATGCTCTCAAAAGATGTCGCTGACTAAGCTGTTTCATGATGCTCATGGCCTCGGATGGCATACCAGCTGCTGGGTGGACCTGCTCCAACACTTTGCAGATGTAGACGGCATAGTATTCCTTCCTCTTGCGCCTTACCCGCCTTCTTCGCTGCCTTTCCACTGGTTCTAGGAAGCAATGTGTTCGGGTTGCGCACGCTTGCCAATGACAACACTAACCAAGAAACACCATTTCAGCGTACTCCAAAACGGGTAAAAAGGCTTTTTCACAGCGCTGTATCTCTAAACATAGGCATCAGATACACACAGAACCACTCAAGGGTCCTGCATGGAACCTTCCTAAGACTTACCACAAATAAGTTAAAAAGGTCACTACCGAAAGTCCCATAGGTATAGGCTGTCCACGGTAAAGTAAGCACTTCTGAGGCCCTAGTTACTTTTTCCTTTCAGCCATTTTTTATCCTTTAACCACAATTTTTAAATTAATATTGCCATGCAAGTAATTAACACAGTCTGTATATTCTATGGCACTCGAAAGTTAACATCTAAGGCTAAAATAGAATATATTTATTAACTATTATCCCAAATGAGATGGCTTTCAAAAGTGCTCACTTTACTGTGAATAGCATATACACACAGCGCAACTAAAACACTGCACGCCAGTTGAGAGCCTTACGCTTAGAGGCGACATCTCACTTGATGCGCGTGACATTGTCGCTTCAAACGCGGAAAAAAGCTCCAGTTTGTCTCGCGAAATGTTTACGTCATCGGCTCTTTGATTACAGGCGCGTTAACGATAAGACTTTCTTCGCCCTAACATGTAACAAGCAAAACGGGGCAAACATTTTTGGAAAATTAATTTACAAAAAAAAAAAATACAGATAAGTGTAGCACGCGCGCGGCAAGCACAGCCGGTTTTACTGGGGCTTGGGAAAAGGTCGGGGGGGGGGGGAGTGGTGTAATCCCCTTAGCGGTGGCGTGTCGCGATGCTAATGAGGAGGAAGCTTTGTCCAAGACGTGCCGCTGGACCGTGATGCTGCTAACGAGCATTTCTCTCGCTCTAGCCCGGACAAGTCAGCCGGGGGCATTGTCTATGGTCACCCTCCATAACCCGCCTGCCCGCTGTGCAGCTGGACACCGGACCTCTTTAGCATACTGGAAGGGTTGCCGAGTCATGATGACAGGAGGGGGGGGGGGGGGGGAGTTCGTGAAACAGCTCGTCGCCGATTACCCGCGCCAGTTGTTTCCACGGCGCAGCGCATTGCGCCGTACAACCCGGGTTTTCAAGTATATGCTGTTCACGGTGAAGTGAGCACTATGAGACCATAGTTACTTCTTTTCTTTCAGTAATATTTTACCCTTTAACCACCTCTTTAAATAAATATTACCACTTAAGTAATAAACACTTCACTCTGAAGTCAACGTCTAAGGCTAAAATATAATATATTTATTGGGAATTATTCTAAATGAGGGGGGTTTCAAAAGTGGACGCTTTACCGCGAATAGCCCATAGCTTCCAAACTCGGCACGTAATACCTAAACAACGATCTATAAAACTTCACATATGATTGTGTCGTCGCAATTAGTATACTCTATTGGCGGTTTCTTCACACATACATTTTGAATCAAACCTTTGAAAAAATTACTCCCTGAGACGTGTTCGGCTGTTTCCTCAATATATCGTGTATCACAAGCGTTTTACACTTCTATTGCCATCAACGTTTTTTTAAATTTTATTTTTAGTTGAATTAAATTTTTACTCGTAATTAGAGACCCGGATATAGCGCTAATTAATTTGAGGACAAGCTACACTTCAAACACGTGTACACTTGACTTCCTTTTCCAATTGGGTCGCAGTTTGTAAGCCACGCCCTGGACGAATTCGACCCAATAACTGAACTGCAAGAAAAAGAACACCAAATCCCGTGCTACGTATTCTGGGGTAAAACTTGGGCATCAGCCAATGAGCAACTAGTTGAGGCTCTAGTACACTAAGGATTTTAGCAGCTAGCTCGTTGCCAAATGAATCGGCGGAATTTTCGGGTCTCTACTCATATTTCATTTATAAATTATAATATTTCGTTTGAAAATTAATACATATAAAAACAGGTTTACCTAGCAAGAAATAGTTCTCATGCAAAATATTATTAAACTTGAGCGCGCACGAACGCGATGCGTTGTCCCTTTGATGTGATTTTTCTAGACTTGGCGAATTCGTCTGAAGAAACAGAACTCTAAGGAACCAGAGCCAGCTTCTGCAGTAATTCCTTGTAGTGCAAATCTAAATAGCAGCGACAATAATATATAACCTGTCCACAACTCGTACAGTCTTTGTTAACGTCCTTTTCAATGGCATCTATATTGTAAAACACCTTCCTTGGAAGATATGACCTTCCACCTCTACGAGACCTGTTAACGTACATCTTGACCAGAAATGGCAAACTTGTCGAATTCTCTAAAACACGAAACATACAAAATTACAACCACAAGACACCGCAAGGGTATATTGTCCCTAGAATCCCCTTAAAGGGGGACAAATGTTCACTGTCAACAGTCACAGTAAGTAAGCAGTAAGTATTTTTGGATTAATCAATGTAGTAAGCAATAAGTGTTCTTCCGTGAGCCACACGGCTACGCTGGCACTCACTATACCTTAGTTTGTAGCAGAGCGACGCTCGCCCTCCGGTCCTCACCGACTGGTAAGTGTCGAAGCAGGTATAAAGACAAAACTCAGAATCCAAACGTAACTTGATAAAGTTAGCACCGCATATTGTATTACCCACTGTAATGTGATCTCCTTCAAGTCTGGTAAATCACTGGCCAGTGGTCATGGACACATGTCTGTATATGAGGCAGAGAGATAAGCAGGAAATAGAACTTTAGCAGGTCTTCAGAAATGTTTTGGAATTAACCACGAACGGACTATAATAAGGTCGTGTCCGGATTTGGGTATATACTTGCGTGCGTACTTGCATCCTTGCATACTTCACTTACCCTTGGCACCAAACTTTATGAATTCGGACAGGCAGTCTTGTTGACTTCGTTTTATGTACATGTATTCCAACTAAGAATTTGATAATTGCCGAAAGTTTTAGGGGTTAAATCAAGTATTTAATATTATTTAAATTAGATTTACATAACGTTTGTTGTCTTGCATTATTGTATGTAAGTGCAATTTGGATTGCTTTTTTATATTAGCTTTTGTTGATTAGGAACATAGGCCTAATACGAATTTATTGCTTAGATCTTATTTTTTAAAGTGAACCATGCGATAATTACTTACTCAGTCCACTATGTCAGAAATTAATTGTAACCTACAAATTGCTTCTGAAAATGGCGGCACATATTCCGCATACTTCTCTTGCAATTCGGACAGCACCTACGACGTCACTTCCGGGGACAGGTACGCACGAGTATGTACTTCAGGCTGATATTATTGGCCCGTGAACTGCATGCACTGCAGCCGTCTTTGAAACACACGCAAAAATAAAAACTAGCACAGGATTTGCACTTTTTTTTCGTAACGACACATACACACACAAACACATTAAAATAGGCAAAAACAAAGCTAGTGGCAACTAAAAAACGAGTTCTTTCGGTCTTCTGTAACTACGACGATCTATTTATATTCTCTTTCTCGTTGCGGTAACTACGACTCTCATTTTTGAGTTTACGATTCGGTCGTGACAAAATCGTAAATATAATTAAATTCACTCGACCTAGGATTATTCGCATTTATCCAGGTTTTAAATTAAGATAACTAACTTTAACTTTATTTAGAGACACTGTTGACCATGTGACTTTGACAGTTGTGTACGACTGGGGTACTTAAATGTTGAGTACATGTGCAGAAACAGAATAAGCGGCCTATCTCATCTTTAGTCTACGAGAGACACCGAGAGGCTGCCAAATTGCATAGTTCGATACGAAATAAATATAATTCGATTCTCCTCTGTATCGTCTTTGTATGGTGACAAGCACTGTATAATATTGAGTAGGTGAAGAGATTTGGACGGCTCTCAACATCGACGTCTTGAGAGCCGAAGGGGGTGACTGAGGTGAGTATGGAGCAGCGCCGGAATGAAAGGACGGGGGGAACGGGAGATGCCCGAGAAAACACGCCGACCAACGGCACATGCGAAAGTCCGGTGACCCGGCCGGGGGTTGAACCCGGTTCGTCTTGGTGGGAGGCGAGCGTGCTAACTGCTCGGCCACCGCGGCCCCGTGAACTGTTAGTGTTTCGGATAATCATTTCCTGTGTGCACAGTAACCCTACTCCGTCAACCGGTCAGGCCTGGTAACGTTTATTGACGTGCAATGTTAAACAAGCTTTTTATTGTAATTAGTTAAGCCCAATAATGTTTTCATTACACGTAATATTTCATTTGTTATAACCAGTAAATTATATGGGAACATAAATTTGTGGGATGTGCCTTTAATTTACAAGTGCTCAAAAATAAAATAAAATAGGTGACTGCCATGCTTTCCTGCGCATATTTTAATTGTTGTACGAGGAATGTAATTCGGCTTGGACCTACCGAGGTGTTTTAAAGGTCACAAACTGCCACATAAATTCAGGGAATTCAGAACGCAAAGTATTCGCATTTTGTGCCGTTATAATAAATGAATGCCGTATACAGGCAAGTGACTGCAATCTGTGCGAGGCTCTAATTGGTCATTATCCACACGCCACTTCTGAGTGGCAAATCAGGAAGGCTGACACTGGTGGGGCACTACTGCCGCAAGCAGGCACACTACAAGCTCATTTCTTATGCAGACAACCTGTCCACGGGCCGCTTTATCATAGACGCGAGTTTGGCAGACAAAGTTCATCAATGTCTGGTTATTTTTCGAACCATCAGATAAAGAACCGGACTAGCTGTATACACGACAGCGATGTGGAAGATTACGTGTTTATTTGGCAGATTACTGCAGCGAGTTTGGCAGACAAAGTTCATCAATGTCTGGTTATTTTTCGAACCATCAGATAAAGAACCGGACTAGCTGTATACACGACAGCGATGTGGAAGATTGCGTGTTTATTTGGCAGATTACTGCAGCGGAGCTACGTAATTCCACCCAGGCGATGTCCAAGATACAGGGGTAAATTATGAAATCATTGTTTAGTTCAATTATTAGCAGGTTATGAGGCTCATTTTACGCCAGTACGAGGAAATAATTAGGCCTGCCACATTGTAACTGATAGAATATAAATCGTCCGTCGCTGAATAATTTTTTTTTTTTAAACTACCCGCAATGCGTAAACATTAAGAGGTTCCCTGAAGGCAAACTAAATCCATGCCTTCACTTATTTTCTCATATTTTAGAACTTTCAAACCATGCTAATGGCGCTGCAGTACGCGCAAGACAAATGGATTCAACAAATCGCATTTAAAAAGAAATATTCCGGAAGGAGCCATGAATGCCATTATTTACTTTCAGCTAATTAAGTATATTATTTAATCTGTTTGACTAAGGGCTGGTCAGCTACAAGCTATAAAAATGTGTGATAAGTAAAAGCGTTTTCCGAATGCACATTTTTAAAAGGTCTTGTTTAAAGGGGACTGACCTCCGTCATCTTATATTTACGGCAAATCTATCGCAGTAAGTTTCTCTTCCATTCATCCTTAAGAGTGTGATGGACCCCCCCCCCCCCCCTTTTTTTTCCGGCCAAGGTCAAGAAGCGAGGGAGCGATACGGGCGATACTAACACACACTTCTAGCGCCTCATCGCTCCTACACGCAAGGCGTGCAGTGTTTCCGTCGTGACGCTGTACCGTTTACATTAGATCTGTAACAGTAGGGTTTTATTACACGCGATGAAAGTCTACAGATTAAACTACTCCCGTATCTTTATCTTTGCATTTTCTTAAGGAAACTGAACAGCCAAACTTTAAAAATGCGATATCTTACCATTTTAACGAATTCTTCTCTCCAAGAATACACTTAATATGACAAAAGTAAAAAAAAAATAGGAGCATGAAAAATTGCTTTTTGAAAATCTTTTCTGACAAAAAGTCATATTAGCAGAACATTTGTTTACCGAGATACGCGTATTCGCAGCAACCCCCCCCCCCCCGCCACCCCCCCCCCCCCCCCCCCCCCCCCCCCCCCCCCCCCCCCCCCCGCACACGACACGAAATAAAATATCTCCACTTCCTACACGTACGTCTACATGTTGAGATGTTCCTAACACGACACGTATACACGATGACCACGAACCGCTTTCATCCTATACCCCTGCTGACAGTCGAGGCCTGCGCCGGAGAAGTGTCTACGCTCACTGCATCAACACTTCTCCGGAGCGACGTTTCAGGTGGCCGCCTGGGTATAGGCTGTTCACGGTAAACTGACCACTTTCGAGGCCCTAGTTGGTTTTTTATAACATTTAACTACCTTTTTAAATAAAAATTACAATGTAAGTAATGAACACAGTGTGTATATTCCACCGCACTAGAAAGTTAACGTCTAATGCAAAATTATATATATATATATATATATATATATATATATACACACACACATACAGCCTATTATTCCAACTTATAGGGCTTTCAAAAGTGCTCACTTTATCGGCAATAGCCTAAAGGTGTGCAGAGCTCCAGCAGAAAACATTTGATTAAAAAACGATCCAACCTGTCTGAGGGAGGTCTGCTTACGAACAGCTCAGAAACGTTATGCGTCTGTATGTATTTTTCAGTTTCTCCATGTCTCTCTAAAGCACGTTTTTGTGACCCTAGTAAAAATGGCTTAAACGGGTGTTTTCACTGTCGAACGGGTGTTTTCACGTGCATCGAACCTTTATTTTTATTATTAGGTCATAAAATGGCAGCAGGGTCTGCGCTGAAAGTCTCACAGAGGCGCGTTTTGACGGCAAGACTGTACACCAGTTCAGTGCTTAGCGCGTCGAGGCGATGAGAGAGTTGATGCGAGTGTCTCGGTCGCCCCTAGCGCTCCCACGCTTTAAGGCCTGAGACGTGCAAAATTCCTTCAATCAGGCGACCCCCTTAAGGGAGGTCAGCCCCTGTCGAATTATTTTTATAAATTTTTCGCCACAAATTCGGCATCACAAAGCATCAATGATACCATCCTTAATGTTCTTGAACTGTTACAGCTTCTATGCATTTGATATTTTCTAACTAGTAACAGCCGAGGTAAAATAATTTACTATTTTGTGGGAGCGATTAAAGAGGTCATAATAGCTGCGGGGGTCGAACGGAACAAATAAAAAAAAAACATGTCATGCCGTCCGAAAAAAATCCTTCCAAAATCCACATTTGTGGGTAAAGGATGTTCACGATAAACTGACTAGTTTTGAAATCAACCTTAGAAAAAAGTCACTGTCCCTACCTGCATATATTTTAACGGGAGTAATGAGTGACATCTACCCAGTAAAGTTGGTAACGATGGAGGGAGAAGCAATTCCACATATTAACATCTAACAAAATGTGTTAGGTAACCATTTGTGATAACTTAAATTATTTCTCTAGTTTTCTGTATTTTTTAATGCACCGAAGTGTAAAAATGAGAATATTTGAACAATATTTACTTTTCTAATAATTTCACAGTTCCACTTGACCGACGCATGCATAAAGCGATGAGGCCCATGGCTATGTAAATTTTAAATAAGGAGAAAGAACACAAAACCTGTATACAAGTAGATCTTAGGCAGGGCTTTCAAAAGTGCTCATTTTACCGTGAACAGTTTATAGTCAGCCGCAATAAAAGAAATCCAAGTTTGGGGTGGGGGGGGGGTCCCCCAACCCTCCGGTGTGCCACGCCTCGAGGAGGCCAGGCGCTGCGCCACTTGGCTTCTACACGGTTACCTGCTCTGTATCGCGCGTGCCGGGTGGCTGGAGGCGCGTGGCTCGCCAAGACGTCGTACAGTACGTGTGTCCCTGGCTTTTTTTGGGTGACAGTGAAGGGGGGGGGGGGGGCACCAGGTGCTCCGCTACCACCATTGTCCGCCCGCACAAAGCCAGCCTGCGCAATCTCCGCATCCCCCCCTCCTCCTCCTCCTCCTGTGGGGAGGCCTTCCTCAGCTCCTGGCGCAAGACGTCTCTTACACTCTCCCGACTCCTGACGACGCGGCGCGTGCCGGTACAATCACCCCTCCCCCTTGGAAAGGGGGGGGGGAGGAATTCTTTCACTCCCCATTCAAGGATTCCTTCTTCCTACGTTACACGTCTTGGGGGTCTTTGATCACAATCATGAGGAGGAGGGGGCGGAAAGAACCCCCCGAAACATGGTGGTGGCTCCAAACACCCGTCCGTGGAGGGACTCTGAATTTGAGCAGCGGATCGGCAGTTAACGGCATTCACAGATCCGCGGCGCCTCCCCCCCCCCCCCCCCCCGTTATTAGAACGGCGTCACCATCGATCTTACACACTACGTACGAAAGTAAAGTCACAGATAAACATACTACTTTTAGGCGTTGGAATGATCAAATTCTTTGTTCGGAAGTGTGTACAAACATCAGTGTTGAAAGAGTTAAGTGAGCGAGGTGTTTAATCGAGCGAGGTGGCGCGGTGGTACACCATTGGACTCGGAATCGGGAGGGCTCCGGGTTCGAGTCCCGCTCCGGCCATTCCCGTTTCGGTTTCTCAGGGTTTTGGCCGGGATCACTCGATGCGAACGCTGGGATGGTTCCTTAGCACACACCCTGCCCGACTCCTTGCCCTTTCCTGAGCGTCCAGTGCTAACCTACCACGGCCTTGTCGCTGTTCGGAGGATCCCAAAACACGCAGCAAAGTAAATAAACCACATATGATTGATGGCAGCAGCTGTGTATCAGACCGCGGAATAGTGTATCAACAAGGAAGGAATTATGTCTCTTAGGTTAGGGGCTTGCCTTATTGTATACTGTGCAACAGAATGTTGTTATAATACATTCGCGGTTTCTTCGGCCTTTTTGAATCAAACATTTGAAAAATCTCCCCATGTATGACGTGTTTAGTTATTTCCTAAATACGCCCTGTACACAAGCGTTTTATACTTGTGCTCATAAAAGTTTATTTTTTTATGTTAATGTTATTCATATTTTATCTATAAATTATATTGCTTCATTTATATATAATTCGAATAAAATTTTGGGAGAAAATAGGTATGTTGGTAACGCCTAGTAAGAAATAGTCCTTATACAAAATACTGTTACACTGAGTGCGCACGAATGTGGCGCGTTGTCCCTCTGGTGTAATCCTCCTCCAGGATCAGTTAAGCTTAGTCTCCACGAGACGGAGGAATATCCTGGAAATAGAACTTTAGCAGGGCTTCAGAAAAGGCTGAAGTAACAGTGAATGGATTATAGTGGCCACCGGACCACTAAACCTCGCCCCCAACTCCACAATAATGTCATCCATGATGGAACATACATCGGAGGCGAATAATAATGATAGCAAGAGGTGAATTAACTAGTAGCAACCTTATGGTAGTCAGGATAAGAAGGTGACTGTAGCAAGTGAAATTTTTTTTTTCCTTTTTTGTTTTTAATTACTGGTCACTTTTCTCTCTCTCTCTCTCTCTCTCTCTCTCTCTCTCTCTCTCCTCTCTCTCTCTCTCTCTCTCCCTCTCTTTGTTTTCCTCCACCCCAAGAAAAATACAAACTGTTTTCAAAATCAATAACTTTACAAAATGTATGCAAAAATTACATTAAAATATTTAAGAATTATAGTTCTCCAAAATACTTTATAAGATATATAAAATGTAGAGGTTAATATAAAAATGTACCGTTACAAAAAATATATAATTACAGGCTACATACAATTACTTAACTGGCATTATCTTCCCCAATTTACAATTTACCATATTCCCAAATTTACATGTCTCGAGCGAGACCAAAACCCCTCAGCCAGAGTGTATGCCGTCGCTTAGTTTACCAGGGTATTTATAGCGGATATTCCGCAATCGTCGCCCAGCCCAAAGCTGTGGAAATATCCTCGAAACGGAAGGTGACATTCGTCCAATCCAATTGAAAGGCGGTGCTGGCGTCGCAAGGCGACGCTTCTCAGTCGCCTCAACCGCCTCTAGGTGGAAGGAAAGTGTTGCCAGACGTACCAGAATTTTAGTATTTGTACCAGTTTTTCCATCTTACTACTAGGTACCGGGTTTTTCTTATCCTGGTACGCATATATACCAGATTTTTGTAGGTAATAAATATTTGCTAAAAATCTAATGATTTAGCAAAAGTATTCCTCGATTTAAATTAGTTTGTAAACTAAAATAAACATAATTGTAAATCGCAACTGCTTAAGATTATTTTATGTTATTTTGTATTTGTACAATACACAGTGTTAAATAAAATTATATAACCATAAATAATTTTAAAATTATTTTCGTTTTTTTTATTAAGTACATATATTTAAAGAAAATTAAAAAATTTCAATAGTATGTAATCTCTGAGCGCCCTGAAAAAATTAATATATGTAAAATATAACTAATAACAATACAATATCATAAAATAATTGTTCTAAAATTACGCAAATTATATTTGGGACATTAAATTACTGTAACGTAACTCCACCTGTTTTCATATTGTGGAGAAGAAGGGGGCAAATGGGGGTGGTCGGGCTCCATTTTTATTTGAGTACCAGAATTTTATGCAAAATTCCAGCATTTTACAGCGCAATGTACCCGAATTTGATTCCCCCTATCTGGCAACACTGGAGGAAACTCCGCACGCTCAGTATAGTACCGACCCTCGTCGGAACCACCGAGTACCTGCGTCGCGGAGTCTTAAGGCCTCCTCGGCTGCCGTCAACAGGCAACGTCTTCGAAAACGTAAATACCCATGATCGGCGTGACGTAGCGTAGCTCCGTTACAACTGTTACATCGAATGCGGCGCTTGTCACTGTCATAATCACATGTGCTAACATAATCGAATTCTCTTTGAAAATACGAATCTGCAGACATAACGCGCAACAAAATTTGGTCTAAAAAAAAAACATAACTCTATTTAATAAACACGAGTAATTATCATCGCATTATTTATTTATTTATTTTTTTGAAAAAACATGACATGATAGACATGTTCTGTGCTGTAGAAACATTTAAAACATCTTAATACATAGGTATTACTATAAAATCCAATATGGCGTCGGATACATGAATGCAATCGTTGGCTATTATTTCGTATTCCAATTCTTCTTAAAAATACGAGTTCGCAGACATGTCACACAATATAATTTTGTCTGTACATTTTAAAAATTAAATAAAAATACAGTAAACTAAATATATTAATTTTATTTATAAAATTATGTTTTGCGTAATCGATGCTTGTGACATAATCGAATTCTCCTTGAAAATACGGATCCGCAGACATATCGCTCGATATACTTATTTTAAAAGTCAAATAAAAATATTTTGTAACAGAAGGCATCTTACTTTTATTGATTTTCAGGGATTTTTGCGATTTTGAGGCTCTGGGTGATTTTGCAGGTTTTATCGCTACACATTTAGCAGCTCAACTTCACAGGGATTTTTTTTTGTGAGCTGTCAATATGGCGGACGCACAGCTGCAGTGGCAGGAAAACGAACAATTAATTTACGAGAACCTTCTACCACTACAGAGGGAAACTTCCAGATGTTTAGAGGGAAAAAAGGGAAATTCGAGAAAACATTAAATTTTATGGGGGAAATGTAACATATTGAGAGAAAAATGAGAAATTTGGGGGGGGGGGGGGGGGACCGGAGAAAACATGATGGCAGGCAGAAAATAAAATGGCGGGCGAAAACAAAATGGCCGCCAGTTCAATGTTAACGTCATGAACATCAAAGATGGCAGCGGTGACGTAATCCACGATGGCGTCGGCACCACAGCCGGCAGCCCTTGTGCTCGGAGGAACTATTTACACCTACTTATATACGTCTAAGTTACATTTTGATAACCGGTGAAAAGAAATACTGGTCGGGATTGTATTAGTTTTGGAGAAATACGCGCACGTATGTGTGTGTATATATATATATATATATTACACACACACACACATACACACACATACATATGCTATTCATGATAAAGAGAAGTCCTCTCGTTTGGAATAATAGTCAATAAATATATTTTATTGTAGCCTTAGACGTTAACTTTCGAGTCCGGTGAAATATAATACATACACTGTCTTAATAACGTACATGTCAATATTTATTATAAAAAGTGGCGGAAAGATAAAAAATAGCTGAAGGGGAAAAAAGTAACTAAGGACGCAAAGTGCTCACTTTACCGTGAACAGCCTATTGAAAAATTTAGCAGTAAAAGGGAAAAAATCTAGTTAAATTTATAGTGTCAGGATGTATTACTTGGAAACATATTAGTGTCCAAAATGGGCACATACACTGCTGTTTTACAATCTTAAGAGTCGCAATGAACTGCGGACACACTCGATGCACATCTCATGCTCACAGCAAAATCGCGATGCTCATTAAACATATTGTAAACAAAGAGGTTTCCGTCCATTTCAGACTTCTGTCAAATCAAAGCTTGGGTCGAACCTTTCAATGCATCTACACGCCGCGCCACGCCCAACAAGCACTTAAAAGCTGTTCACGATAAAGTGAACACTTACTCACTGCTCCGACCTGTACGTGTTTTAACGGGTGCACTGAGTGGCATGCACCCAGTAAAGTTGGTAAGGATAGAGGGATAGTAATTCCATATCATAACGTCGAATATAAAGTGTTTGGTAACCATTTGTGATAACTGAAATTATTACTTCCGCTTTGTTTTTTTTATTTTTATTAATGTATCGAAGTGAACAAATGGGCAGATTTGTCCGATATTTCCTTTTCTGATAATCTCACAGTTATACTTGATCGACGCATGAATAAAGTAATGAGGCCCACGGCAATGTTAATTTCACATAAGGTGCAAGATTACATACACAATGTGCACACAAGTAGATCTTAAGCAGGGTTTTCAAAAGTGCTCGTTTTACCGTGAACAGCCTATTGTTTTGAAGTGCGCCATCCGCAAGCTGGAAGAGAAAAGAAATACCCTACTCGTTATACAGTTTCGACGATAACGCATGCGATATAAACACGCGATAATTTCTTTGTTCGAGTTCTCTACGACCTATTTATGCGCGAGCCAGTAAGACGGTAAAACCTGCCGCCGTCCCGCAGCCAGTCATAACAAAGACTTTGACTGATTACAGGTGAATAAAAAAGCTCAGGCAAACATAGGTCTGCAAGTATACTCACTTGTGCCTCGCAGTGAGGAAACATCTTCACACGCACACACACGACAAATAACAAAAGAAAACCGCGAGACATGAATAGAGCAGTGGAAGATAGTAGTCGGTCAACTTTATTCACGTTGTCACGATAAATTACTGCCTATAAAAATTTATCAAACATTTATTTATTTATTTTTTCGCTTTCCAATTTTATAATAATGGCAAATGCAAAGTAAAATCATTCTCAATTCCCCTCCCCCTTCCTCAACCCGGCCCGCCCCTTACAGGTTTTACATATGAAATATTTTGTCTCGTACAAACTGCATTGCCAACATTTTCGCAAAATTGTCACATGACACCTTAATACATCAACTCCTTCAATGTAAGTCGATGCGTGTTTTAAAGTCTTGCTTGCCAACAAATGAATTTTCCAAATTTCCGGATACCTGACTTTTAGCAAAAAATTTGGGTTTGACTATGTTGGGGACACGGCCGTTTGTTTTGCGTGAATACGTCTACGTTGACGCGCTCGGATATCACTGGATTGCTTTCGAGATGTTCTTTCCAACCGTATACGATTTCTGTATTTCGACTTGGCTTTTTGACGAGTATAAGCCGAAATTGTATTAAGTTTTCTTAAATTCTGTACATCAAACTCATACAATTTCACTATAACCACGCCACACAAATGTTTTTATACACTCATTAAATTTATCTGGACGAGAGCTGTCGATTGAAACTCAAACGAGCGTCGTAGCTTATCCTAGTCAAAAGTTATACTACGCGGAAGTTATGACACGCGGCGAAACGAACTCAAAATTGCACACCCCCTCTCCCCCTCCTCGCTTCTTCGCAGTCCTCACTCAACGTAACGTATTCTTAGATCCTTTGGCAATCATAGATTCGGAGCTGCAATGCCAAACTGTATCTCCCGATCTTCTGAATTGCCTCCCACTATGGTCGCAAATGTAAAGACGTATTCACGTCCAAAAAACACCTTACATGTGGTGGACGTGATAAAAAAAAATGGGGGGGGGGCGGGCTGGGGGGTTTAGGAATGACGTGCTGCTCCAAACCCACGAGGACTGCTAATCATGAGTGTGTGGATTGCCTTCAGCTTCGTGGCAGCTCGACAATGGCACGAGGGGAGGCCCGCACCTGGTCCCCTCCCCTCCCCCGATCAACAGAACCCTTCCCGAACCCTCCCCCTCCGGGCGACAGACGTGCCAACACATCATCGCTCAGGAGTGGACCGCAAGGCTCTCGATAGCGCCAGCCGCGCTGCTGTCAAAGTGGCAGAAGACACAAGTAGACTGAAATGAACTGAGCGCAGCCTTCAGGACTATGATTTCGATAGCCCCTCGCCACACCAGTTCATACTCGTATACGTTGTTCACGATAAACTGAGCACTTTTGAAAGCCCTGCTTAAGGTGATATTTCTCTCTCTCTTTTTTTGGGGGGGGGGGGGGGGAATTTGGTTATCTGAGAGAGGTTACGAAAAGTGCACCCTTAATGCAGTTGTTAGCTGTAAAATCATTATAGTTTTCAAAATATAACACTCGAATTCCGACACAAGAGTGTTATAGGCAGGTTCAAAGTGTTGAATTAAGACTCTAAGCGCGGCATACTGCATTTGGGTTACAAGCTACGAAAGGAACAAAAACAACTTTTCCTCTACAGTTTATGGTTTAAACTATTTATTAAACGAATGTTACAAACTTCAGGGTGCCAATACTCGCTCACCTGTTTATAAATCACACTCATACTGAATAAGTATGTTCTGCACACCATAAAGATTGCATTAAATGCAATTTGACTGGGAAAAAAAAATATCTGGAAGCAAAGCCTAGTATGCTGCAGAATTAGGGAAATTAAGACTTTTGAGTGTTATATTTTGAAAACTATAATGCTTTGACAACTAATAACTGCATTAAGGGGCACTTTTCAAAAGCTCTTTCAGATAACCAAACAAAAAAAAAAGGTGAAATATCACCTTAAGATCTACTTAATATATTGTGTATCCTTCCGCCATATATAAAAAAAAAACATTACTATAACCCTGATCACTTTATTCATACGTCAGTAAAGGAAAACGGTGACACTACTAGATTAGAAAGTAAATATTTTTACAAAGTTGCTAATTCTTACACTCTTGTACATACATTAAAAAAAAAGAAAGAAAAATAAATCACTGTAGTATTGACAAATGTTTACCAGCAATTTTAATTCAACGGCAAGACATGGAACTACTTTCATCTCCGTCCTTACCAACTTGACTGGGCGCATGACAGCGTGCCCGTTAAAATATACGCAGGTAGGGACAGTGACATTTTTCAAAGGCTGATTACAAAAGTGCTCAATTCACTGTGAACAGCCTTTACCAATTCCAAGACCCTGCCGCCTCTACTCTGATCCCACAATAAGCCCCACAGGCCGTGCGATCTTCAGTCACGTATTGAGATAGACATATAACTGCATCATTAGTAATGAATCACACACACCCATGTCGGGGGCGAAGGTATTAATAACGGGCCTAAAGCGTTTTACTACACCAGCCTAATCAGAAAAGATACAACATTGTCTCTAAAGTTTAAAACACGTCTTACAGTAGAATAAATATCGTCAAAACAGGGCCACTTGCAGCGATTTTTTCCGACTTCCAAGCGACCACATTTCTGTTTCAATAACCAAATCAGGATGTTCCACTGAAATTTCATTTTCGAATTCCCTGACTTTTCCCCGTTTTTCCACCATTTTCCTTGGCCAATTTTCGGGAACGAAACCTACCAATGCCATATTTCCCAACCCCTGACAGAACAAATATTATATCAGTGAAACTGAATTAAATTACACTGCAACAGACCAAGTAAGTAGAGGCCACACTTTATTCAGCCGATTAATATTTATCGCCATAGAAGCTATTGTTATCACACGAGTGCCCATTACTAACGCACACATATACTTAATTTTCTACATATAAGCCCTATATCACTTGGCAAAGATGTATTATTGCCAATTCACAAACTTAAAAATTGTAATTTAAAAATTCATAAATTAATATATATATAATCCTATATCCACACAATTAACAACATTTGCATAGCAGCAATTATTTACATTTTCCCTAACCCAGATAAAAATCCCCTATCAGATGAAATTCCCTGACTTTTCCCTGTTTTCCATGGGGGTGGATACCCTGCAAATGTATGTATTGGCAACAAAATATCGACTTTTATTTCTGCCCTGAAAAAAAAAAACCATTTACACATTGAAAACATTGCATATTAAAAAAAAAACATCAGAGTTAGAGACAATTATTTACAACAAGTTCAGTATGGCAATTAGGAAGGCTCCCTAAAAGGGTAGGTTTTGGGTATCATTTTCGATTAAACAACTATTTTTGTCATTACTTATGTCTGAGATCAATTTTTGAAAATGCGATTCTGTTACGCCATAGAACAACAAAGTAAAAATGTCCGCATATATTTAAGTCTTCGCAAATTCTCAATCTCTGCCTCTCTTTGACACATATCCGTTCGCTGAATTTTTTTTTGTACAGTCAATCAATTTTTTAAAAATATTAACAAGATTAAGCGAATGGTGTAGTTGTGGATGAGAGAGAGAGCGACACAGAAACACATTATATACATATAGCCTATGTGTGTATATACACATACAGCATAGGCTATTCACGATAAAGTGAAAACTTTCCAAAGCTCTCTCATTTGGAATAACAGGCAATAACTAAATTACTTAGCCTTAGACGTTCATTTCCGAACGCGGTGGAACACACACACACACACACACACTGTGTTTATTAATTTCATTACAATGTTTATTTTAAAAGGTGGTTAAAGGATGGAAAATGGTCGAAAGGAAAAAAGTAACCGGGGGCTCAAAAATGCTTACTTGACCGTGAACAGCCTACAAACGAAATGTCTCCTCTAGAGCATATATTTCGGCAATGAAAGAAACGCGCGTAAACGTAACAGGGGACTGACGAGTCAAGTATGTACAGGCTGTTCACGATAAAGTGAGCACTTTAGAAACTAACCTTAGAAAAAAGTCACTGCCCCTGCATGCGTATATTTTAATGGGCGCACTGAGTGACATTCGCCCGGTAAAGTTGGTAACGATGGATGGAAAATAATTTCATGGCTTAACGTCGAATAAAAAGTGTTAGGTAACCGTTTGATATAACTTAAAATTAATTCTGCCACTTCCTGTTTTTTTTTTTTTAATACATCGACGATTTAAACAACGCAGGTTTGTAAAGTACTTATTTTCTTGATCATTTCACAGTTTCATTTGACCGATGCATGAATTAAAAGGCCATTGCTGCATGGAATCATTATATTTATATAATTTATGTCATAACTTGTTTCACAGGGGATTTTTTTTTTTAATTTCTGGCATCTCAAGAAGTAAATAACGACTTATAACACCTTACGTTGTTAGATATTCACTGCCGTCATTATTCTCGGAGCACTAATGGAAGAAAATATAGACTTTTTGTTTTCTTATCTGCAAATCTCTGAGAATAATAACAGCAGTGAATATCTAACAACGCAAGTAGGAGCTAAGATTTGTTATTTACGTCTCGAGATGCCAGAAATTTTGAAAAATTTGCTGTGAAACAAGCTATGACATAAATTATACAAAAAATATAATGCTTCCACGCACCAATGGCCTTACGCGAAGAGGCCCTTAACGTTAATTTTACATAAGTCGGAGGAATACACAACGTGCATACAAGCAAGCAGGGCTATGGAAAGTGCTCATTTGACCGTGAACAGCCTGCAAGAGCAGTGAAGTCAACTGCGGGATTGCTGTTGTTTGTGGCCGGCGTTGAGCTCGGCTGAAGTCACACGTGTTTCCTGCACGTGCGACGCACACACACTGTCCGTCCGCACGCACGCGGGAAATACTCGCATGTGCACCCACCCGCCATCCGCCCGAATACATTTCCACACTTCCGTCGTCCACACACCCTTCCCCCCCCCCCCCCCCCACTCTCCGAAATCAGAATATCATATACTTTTATTTGGTTGGGACAGCACTAAATATCTTACGTCTGCGCTTGATGCCTAGTGGCTAGTCGAGCGCAACTTAGGTACTGAACTGGCAACTATAATCTATTCCAGACTTTTTTTTTTTTTTAATCAAACCTTTGAAAAATCACCCCATGTATGATGTGTTTGGTTATTTACTAAATATGTCATGTGTCCCAACCACGTTATACTTCTGTTATAGGCCGTTCACGGCAAAGTGAGCCCTTTTTAAGGCCCTTCCAAATTTTCTTTTAAGCCATTTTTTTTTTTTAATATCAGCACTGTCCCGTGACTAATAAATATGGCGTATACTTTCACTACTCTCAAAAGTTAATGTCTGAGGCTTCAGTAAAACATATTTATTAGTGGTTAATGCCTACGGGGAGGGCTTTCGAAAGTGCTCACTTAATAGAGAACGAGTCTATAGCATAAAAGTTTCTTATAATTTTGGTTAAACTGAACTTCGTATTTCACTTATAAATGTAATATTCCGTTTTTAACTTTTTTTTTCTTATTTATAATTAATATAAATAAAAACAGAGTGAAGATAAGTGTGGTGGTAATGCCTAGCAAGAAACCGTTCTCATGCCGAAATATCGTTACACTGAGAGCACGAATGCGGTACGTTGTCACTTTGGAGTAATTATTTAGACTTGGTTAAGCTTGAGGTTTATTCTACTTAGGTTGGGAGGCGCAACGTTTTTAGTTTGGCAACTAAAAATCTTCTCCGCCTGTGTACCGGATTTTTTTTCTATATTCTACGTTAAAAAACAAACTAATTGCAATACTATTAAATCAAATATAAAATAACTACTTAACTAAGTGAAATCTTTCTCTTCTATTATTCATGTCGCCGACCTCCCGTGGCGCAGTCTGTCGGTGCGCCACCGATCTGGTGTGCGGAAGGCTCTGGGTTCGAATCCCGGGCAAGGCATGGGTGCTCATTTAAGTTACCAAGTTCGTCTGTGAGCCACCCCCTGCTAAGCTTCCAAACATAAAACCGGGGGACGTTAAAAAGCCCTTTCCAATTACAGTCATTATTCATGCAGCTAAACATTTTAATTTCAAATGACCTCTTTGGAACACTAGCGCTTGCCTTAACGGCGGACATTTCCGCTGTGCTAAACTCTCCCACAAGAAAACTAGTTTCGTTTCTAACCTGAGCAGAACTAACCTCGGCCTAGTTTGCACGAGGCGGAGGAATATTCCGAAAGTAGATCTTGAGCAGGGCTTCTGAAAAGTTGGAAGTAGCAGTGAATGGTCTATAAATATAGAACACTCATCCATGTCACAGAATATATAAAGAAGTCACGGTAAAGTGAAATCTTTTGAAAGCCCTCTCATTTAGAATAATAGTCAATAAATATTATTTTTTTTTTAACCTTACTTAGTCGTTAACTTCCGAGTGCGGTAGAATGTACGCAGTGTGGCAATATTTATTTAGAAAGGTGGTCGAAGGATAAATAATGGCTGAAAGGAGAAAGTAACAAGGTGCTCACTTTACCGTGAACAGCCTATACGCATAAATGAGTGAGCGCGTCGGTTGCTTTGATGTGAGCGTACCCGTTCGCTGATTGGCTACACCGGAAGTGGACTTCTCGTCTGACTGGCTACTGCCGGCGTGTTGCGAAGAATCCCTGATCGACTCAGACGCCGACCGGCCGATAAATCACCAGGCGTCGAATGGGCGTCACGTTGCTGGAGAGATCTGGGCGAGGCGAGTACATAGGGCGGCGCCGGGATGAAGGGGGGGGGAAACGGGAGACCCCCGAGGAAACCCGCCGACCAGCGGCGTCGTCTGGAACGATTCCCACTCGCGGAAAATCCGGGAGCGACCCCGCCGGGAATCGAGCCCGGTTCCGCCTAGGTGGGAGGCGAGTAGTCTGTCCACTGTCCATGTCGCTGGCCAGCGACGCCATTTTGCCGAGGCGTGCGGCTGGAGTTTCCGGTATAAGTAGCTGTTTCGCTCATGCATTCCTTTTTTTAAATACTCTGTGTCCGTGTTTATTTTACCCGCGCTTGGACTCCGGAGCGTCGTGATCTAACGGCATCTTAACACCTCAGAGGTCGGCGCACTTTTACTATAGAATGTTCACGGTCTTTTGAACCCTTTTGAAATAAGCCTTTGAAAAATGGCACTGTCCCTACCCGCGTAGGCCTATTTTAATAAATGCTGTTCACGGTAAAATGAACACATTTAAAAGCTCTGCCAAAGGCCACTCATATACACATTTCGTATATACTTCCGACACATGTAACATTAACATTGCCATAGGTCTGGTCACTTTATTCATGGGTCTGGTCACTTTATTCATGCGTCGGTAAAGTAAAACTGTGAAATTATTAGAAAAGTAAATATATGTCACCATTTTTATAATTTCGTAACACTTACTTGGATAAAAACACAGAAAGTAGAAACATAATTTCAGTATTCTCAAATGTTTCCCTAGCACTTTTAATTCGGCTTTCAAGACGTGGAACTACTTTCTCTTCGTCGTTACCAACTTTAGAGAGAGCATGCCAGTTAGTGGTCTCGCTTAAATACATGTAGTTAGGGGCAGTGACTTTTTCAAAGGTTGATATCAAAAGTGCTCACTTTATCGTGAACAACCTTTATGCACGTTTAGCGGCATGCGCCCAGTAAAGTTGGTAACAAGGAAGGGTAAGTAGTTCCGTGTATTAACGTGTAAATAAAAGTGTTAAGTAAATATCTGTAAATACTGAAATTATTTCTTTTGCTTTCTGTTTTTTTTTTTTTTTTTAATTCACATAAATGTAAGGATTAACCAATTTGTAAAAATCTGCATTTATAATATTTCACAGCATCACTTGACTGGCGCATGAATAAAGTGATCACGCCCATAGCAATGTTTTACATATGGTGGAAGTACACACAATGTGCATTCAAGAAGGCCTTAGACAGACAGGGTTTTCAAATGTGCTCAGTTTACCATGAACAGCGTATATCATTAAAGACAAGCCAGAAGCGGATCGCCTGATGTGAACACTGCAGGAACACCATGTTCTATTAGTCTCTAGCATTACGTAACGCCGTCCTATTGGTCAACGCCACACGACTTTCATTTTCATCACTGGCTGGCTGTCAGCCAATGGAGTTAATTGGCACTGTTCCAACCAACCGATATTTTTTACATTTGCCTCTTACTTACGAAAAATGCCATTAGTGTGAAGTTGCTTTCTGTAAGAATAATGAAAAGGCCAGGGAAACAATGTAACTAAATTCGGGCCAATTTTGGTTTTTATCGGAGGAGAAATACTTTAAAGTGTTGCTCAAGCTTATTTTACATTAAATTTCGTGTGCATGTGTCTGCATAAAAACATGTAAGTATAAGAAAATCATTTTTTTTTTCTGTATTCTTGTTCAATCAAAAGTTAACTTGAAATCAACATTATATTTAAGAAACGTGTACTAATTGATTTGGTAATTACATTGTCCAAATAAGCAATTCCGGGAAGAAAAATCTATGGAAAACAATCGCGATTGTCGCGCTGGGCATTGCCCGGTAGGCAAACTGCAAGCAGTTGAGAACCCTCACCCCTTACCCCCCCCCCCCCATGGCTGGACCTGGATCCAGAACCTCAAAAGTGGCGACGCCGCAAACTTGGACCGCGTCCAGGGCCTTACATCTAACTTTGATAAGAAACAAGGGGAGAGAGAGTTAAACAATTATTTTTTTTACAGTCGGCCCCATGGTTTAAACAATTTTATTGTGCAATAATACGTCACGTATGCCCATTCACAGGGCAGCATTAGTCATTCGTGATGAAATTGGGAAAATAAAAGGTCATTGAGTTGTCAGGGGGAGATTTTGAACCCCAGAACATCCTCCCCCCCCCCCCCACTTCCATATCTTCTATAAGGCCTTGACACGTCACTGTATACAGTCTGTCTCAGAAATGAGTGCTTTTTTTGACAGTCCTGAACGTAGTCCACTTATTTCCATGGCAAAATATTTACCGTTGTCATACTGGGCAGGATGACAGATAGCAGTGTGTGTATATTTATATAAACATCGCCACTGGCACGGGGCCATGGTGACCAAGCGGTTAGCCTGCTCGCCTCCCACCAAGGCGAACCGGGTTCAATCCGGGTCACCGGATATTCGCATGTGGGGATCATGCAGAACGAAGCCATTGGTAGGCGGGTTTTCTCGGGGCTCTCCTGTTTTACCCCGTCCTTTCATTCCGGCGCTGCTCCATATATCAATGACACTCATCGGCTTTCAAGACCTCGCTGTTAAGAGCCGCCCAAATATCTTCAACCACTCATCATCTGGCGGGGGAAGCCACCGCTGTATCCATGGAAACAGCTGTAAACAAGACTGCAGTCGAGAGAGTGCACTCGCTCGTGAGACAGACTACAGCTAACGGATGAGCACGTGGGTGTCGCTGTGTGCGGACACGTGTACGTGTGGACACGTGTACGTGCGGACATGTGTACGTGTGGACACGTGCGCTTGCGCAGTGACGCGTCCAGGCGTGTCCGCATGCTTCTCCGAAGCTCACTGTTTACAAACAAATACCTCGCGGCGAGCTAATGTTTCTGTCCTTCCACAAAGTCGCTTCGGCCAAGCATTCCCTCCAGACCCCCCCCCCCCATGTAAAATATTTCCCTGTTATTAATGTTACAATTTATACCGCTATCCTGAATCACTTTGAGCAAGAGGCAAACACATACATCTAGGATTTTTTTCCCTTTAAATCTTCGTAATCGAACGACATGAGCGGCCATTAACTACATGCCAGGGTGTTTGAGGTTCGTACCGTTTTAGATATATGATAATATTCCCATTTGGAACAGAAATTTTTACGCCACTGTAGGGCGTAGCAGGGCTAAAGGAAGGCAAGTAGAAGGACGCACGCCATAAAAAAAAATCAAGAAAGCATGGACACAAAAATGCCAAAATAAGAACGACAACTTTGCAACTTTATTTCAAAAATATAAATGGCATCTGTGAATTTATGTTGCTTGCTACCAATCGGAGAACTAGGGGAAGGAGAGAACACACATGCACTGGAACAAACAGAAAAAAACAACAATATTAACATATCCTGAGAAATCACCCAACTTGAATAACACTTATGAAATCCCATTAAAAAACGTAAAATGACTCCCTGAATAAAGTAAGCACTATTACATTTTCAAAATTAAAGTACGCCTGATGATTCACTAAAAAGTACAACATGGAATACTAATTTCAAGAATACCACTGGGAAGGAGCAAAAAAACCCTCATTACACTAAACCATGAGCATAAAGGCACGCCATAAAATATCCACTAAACTCCTTGGCATTAAAATTCTTTCGGCAAATCGTAGTCCAGGAGACCATTCATACAGCACGCCAAAAAAAAAAAAAAAAGGAAGAACCCACCTCTTACAAACATTCCCACAAAATACCATACTGAAAATTCACACAATCAAAACTGTGAAGAAACATTTTTCTACAAAAATCCATATGCACAAAAATTTCTAAAAAAAAACACTACTAATAGGAAAACTCTACCCCCAGCATAACAACAACTACGTTCATTGTAATACTTAACTTGAGTTGTACTCATATTACGCGAGTACGCGTCTAGCATGCTGAAGCCCCTAAGTAGGAAGTGGTGTAAACATGATCTATCGTCAGCCAGCCCGCGCAACTCTAAGAGGAACACTGCACACTCGCTCGGGCTGAGGAAGAACATTTATACGTGAAAACGCGGCTCGGGAAGATTAAGGAGGCGGCGGGAATAGCGGAGAGGTGCATGGAAGGTGCCAGAGTGTGCGAGGCTGAACTCGATGCCAGTAGTAGCCACCAGACAGCGCTCGGCCGCGCCAGGAGCGCCACGTACCTCCCTTCAGTATAGCTCAGCGCTTGGAAGCGTTCTGCGTGCGCCCCACCCTGTGGGGGGAAAGGGGAGGGGGGGGGCGAAGAAAGACAAAGTACCTTTTTTCTGCAGCAAAAATATTACCTCTTCAAATAGTAACCCCTCTTCAAACAAAATAACAGTTTATTAATCTGGGCTAACAAATACAGACGTGGCAAATAACCAAGCAGACTTGCTAACCAAGTTCATTAACGTCATGTAGTTCTGTAAACACACCAACCCCATAATAGCAGCATTTAATCGTACTTCAGAAAATTGTAGGCATCACATATTTCACCAGCTGGTGGGACGAAAAATAAATCGTTCAGGCAGGACAGGAGTACTCACATAATTGCTTGATTTTACTAATCGATACGCGCATCAGACTTGAAGCAGGGCTTCAATATTATTACACAATTAAGAAAGTTTTGATTGGTTATACACGTGAAACGCGTAACGAAAGGAAAATAATTTGGATTTCGAAATAACCGTTGAGATATTCCCTGTGTCATGGCAAGTTTTTTTTTTTTCTTTTTAAATATTGAATCTGGAAATTAAGTTGCGAGGGAGTACACGTGGATCCAAGATTGCAAGCCTTTATAGCTATTAAACAAAGTTGAAATTACTGACCAACCCTCAAAAGGCGACAAAATAAATGGCCAAGCAAATCCAGTGCATTAACACACGGGGAAGTTAATGTTAATTTGATACTTCTGACACATGCTACGATTCGTTAGTGTTCTACTCGGGTGTTCCACCACAACACAGGGGCGTATACAGGAGGGCGGAGGGTCCGAGTTCAACCCCCCTCCTTTTCCACCAAATATGGGCACATTAAAAAATAATAAATAAGGCTAGCTAATGGTAAAATGAGCAATTGTGCAATAAAACTGTACTACAAACAAAGTAAAATAAAAATACAGATGTCCACATCAAATGTTGTTCTTCAGCTGAAATTTATTTATAGGCGAGTAGTTATAAAATGCCGATTCTGCGTCACCAGGCTGCAGGTTGGGGACGAAGGGACGGGCTGGCAGCCATCTTGGATGTCACAAATTCGCCAATGCGAATTCGCCACTGCCAATTCACCAATGCCAATTCCAGCTATGCTAATGACGCCAATTGTGAATATGCTACACATCTCACATCAGTCACCTGCTGCTATGCTAATGAATTCACCAGCACAGGCTGGGGACGAGCTGGCATACTTGCATCGGTCTATGCACTCCCCAAATAATAAACTTGTCACCGCGAAAAAAAAGGAGGATGTTTAATGACGAATATGCATAGAAAAATAAATTTTTTATGCGCGTAAAAGTTACACACAAAAATTAATAGTGCGAAAAAAAAATACTGTCATTCCATCCAGTGCCCGGCCACAGTCCCGCATGCTAGTGTGTGTGTGTGTGTGTGTATATATATATATATATATATATATATATATATATATATATAGTGATAGACTGCGCTGGTGATGGGGGTAGTGTATACTCTGTTTCACCCTGTGGTGGTATGACCTGGAGAATAGGGCTGTGGACACGAGGAATACCACAACCTTTCTAACATTCATAAAATAAAATTTATATACATTAAAAATTCGAGCAGGTCGCATATCTATATAAAAGCAATATGCAACCATACAGAATAAATGACTGGGAATATTAACTATACTGCCAGTATAAAACATCAAAGGAAAGATTATAGATGCACTTAACAGATGATGGGTCCACCGCAGGTGTCGACACCGCCGAGGAGCATACCACACACAGTTAGTCTGCATCACCCTCGTCGTCACCATCTCTACCGCCCCCGCCGCTGTCCTTATGTCCTTGTCACCATTGTTGTAGTCATCATCATCAACGTAGTTGTCAGGTGGTTCGCCCAGGAAGCCGGCCGCACAGAGCAACATGAGGACATGAATAGCATGTAGCATCACGCTACAGTCCTCGCGAGTAGCCTGATGCCTCGCATGCTCAGCCCAACCCACGATGAGCACATCCTGCAGAGCGAATAAGGCCAAATGGGTAGCATTAAGCTCCATGCTATTCGTCGCCTGTGCCACCGTGCCCGCCCGCTGCGCCTCTGTGTTTCGGTCGAGAGCGGCTGCCACACGCCCAGGTCGTGTGAACCAAGGGGTCCACGCCGGCTGGACGGGTGTAGAATACATACTAATTACAGCATTTTGATTAGCAACACCTTCATATACAGGAACAGTCTTCCAACAAAATATATCTCACAGATCCACTTCAGACAATCCATAAATGTCGAATGTTTTGCATTATGTGCAGTCAAAAAAAAAATTCTGAAAGTCCACTTCCGGCTTTATCAGTTATACCTTGAAGAGCAAAATGATACAAAAAAGAAAGAGTCATGAGTTATACTGAGTACTGCAATCAAACCAGAAGGTGTAGCTGAAACCTTATATTGACATGAATACTGAGAAATGCAAGGCTGCCACGATCACCATTGAGAAGTACTTTTACAAGCTGATGAACAATGTTATGTATGGTAAGCTCATGGAACTTGTATGCACCAACCTGCACGCGAAGAAACTTATTTAAAAACCGGCTTTCAAATGCAGAACTATATATGATGAATCTCCATCGCTGGTTATATTAGATCATGAAAATGTGACATTTAAGAAGCCTATCTATGTTGGCTTCACCATTATTGGCCTGTCGAAAACCCTCATGTATCGCTTCCACTACAATATCATGCAGGCACGGTATGGCAGTAACATGAGTCTTATCTACACCGACACCGACTTCTTTGTAGTGGAAATCTGTACTCCCGACTTCTACAAGGACCCCAACTCAAACCCGACACTTATGGTCGAATTCGACAATAGTACCTACCCTCCCACTCATCTCTGTTACTCGTCCGCCAACGCAATGGTGGTTGGCAAAGTTAAGGATGCATGTGGTGGTAGTGATATGTTGGTGTTTGTCGGACTGTGGGCGAAGCTACATGGATATAGTTAAACGGATAACGTAGTGAAGCGAGCCAAAGGAAAACAGAAGTGTCGTGAAAAATACCATCACCATAGATGACTATAAATGCATATTATTGAACCAGCAGATAATGCGAGTACAGGTCAACACCATTAGGTTGCACCCTCACGAAGTATATACACAATGTACTAACAAACTGGCTGAATGGACAACAAATGACAAATATGTAATGATGGAATACATACAGTCCCTTATGGTTATCATATATGCTATTCTGTACATGCACCTCTGGGACATGCATACCATCATATATGTGTGCTCTTGGGAGAGCAACAGGGGTCAGAATGCCTAGTAGGAGGCAGTTCCTCGCCCTAGGCTTGTCGAAGCTGAAGTACGTCCATTCCCCTCTCCTACAACGAATTATTTGTGTGTGTGTGTGATTTACACCATTTTTTTTTTCAGTAGCACGCTATAGATCATGCAAGAGCCATATTCTTCTTGCCAGGTATGTTGTTAATGGATGATAACACACAGTAGCCTGTGAAAGAGGTATCCTTATCTTGTAGGGTGTGTTACCAATATGTCGTGATGTGTGCACTATTTCACCTTCCACAATCACTCATGCACGTACTTGTGCACAGGATTTGTCGTCTATGATGGGTCTCCAACCTGAGGTTTATAGCCAATTCCTGGCGGAACCAACGCTTATCCTAGCGGGAGTTAAGAATGTGAAATGGTATTCATATCACACTGGCAATGCAGTAACTGGTGGTCGACTCGTACTTCCACAGCGATTATTAAGCCATCTGTACACTATGCTTGCGATGGCACTGGGGTTTTCCGTTGTGCAGTCATGCACACATGTTTACGTAGTGAATAATCTCGGTGGTGTTTGCTGGTGTAGTGTACAACCCCATTCCCAAGTCCGGGAAAGCTGTACACATGGCCCTGGCCATGCGGATGGTGAAGTGTAAGGGCGAGTGATAGGTGGTGTCTGCGACGGGAGGTAGTGTGTAGTGTATACTCTATTTCGCCACAAAGCACGCGTCATTAAACATCCTCTTTTTTTCGCAGTGGCAAGTTTACTATCTGGGGAGTGTGTAGGTCGATGCGAGTATGCCAGCCCGTCCCCTTGTCACAAGCCTGCAGCCTAGTAACGCAGAATCGGCATTTTATAACTACTCAGGCGCTATTTTATCAATGAAGGAAACCACCTCCTCGCCCTAAAAAAAAAAATAGATGTGTGGCTACGCCAATGCCTACGCGTCATTGCCGACGAGGCAGTTGGCAGCAGTGGACCGTGCAGTGCGCGAACTCATGACCCTCGGGCAGTGGTGGCATGTCGGTTTGGCGAGGGGAGGGTGGAGGCTTGCAGGAAGCCTGACCTAGGGCGGGTAATTGCAGGGGCGAGGGTGTCGCGCTGCCCTGGCTGCAGTGCGAGCACGTGGCCGCGGACATCTGTCCTCCACACTCCACTTCCAGCCCTCAAACATCCCCTTCCTGCACAGACCGGCAACACGCGAGGGTGTGGAGATTACTCAGCAGCACGGCGCGTTCGCCCCAGTGTTCCAGGGAATGCGCCGTTTCAAGGCCCGCCCACAATCTATACGGCTTAAATAACATCACACTTACAAAGCATAACAAGCGAAACTATCTGTCTACAATCCGCGCTAACGTGAAAGAAAAAAAAAACCTTTTCCAACCAATTAAAACGAGCACACGAATAGGAAATAATTTTTCCAATGTAAGAATTTTTATATGCATAAGTTGGCTACTGCAGTTTTTATGACGTTTCACATTCTCACTGGCTGGCTTTAAAAACTTGGCGCAAGATACTTGGAGATAACCATCTTAAAAACAGAAAACAAAATTATTAAATTTCAGTATTCACAAATGTTTACATAACACTTTTCATTTAATGCAAGACATGGAACTGCTTTCCGTCCATCGTTACTAACTTTACTGGGCGCATGCCCAAGTTACATTTTCCAAAAGTTGTTTACAAAAGTGCTCATTTTGCCGTGAACAGTGTATAACCACAGTATGTACAGGCTGTCCACGGTTGACTCGACGCTTTTGAAATCAACTTTTGAAAAATGTCACTTCTCCTGGTTGGAAGTATTTTAACGGCAAAACTGGCTGCCATACGTCCAGCAAAGTAGGTACCGACAGGAGGGAAAGTAGTTCCTAGTCTTAACATTCAACGAGTGTTATGTCAATATTTGTGAATACTGAAAATATATTTATTTAGTTATTTGTTATTTTTAAGGCATATAAGTATAAGTGTAAGATTTAGAAAATTTGTAAAATATTTACTCTTCTAATAATTGCACAGTTCTTCCTGGCCGACACATATAAACTGATCATGACCATGACAAAGTTAATTCTACATGTGGCTTCTAAACTACTTGATGGATTTTGATGCGGTTTTCACCATCACTTAGAGAATTTATTGACAAAAGTTTACGTAAATAATATATTAATATTTAATGTAAGGATAGTGGAGAAATGTCGACGTTTTCTAACCAAGACGGAAAAAAGTCGTTTTACGAGCGCTTACATGGCTTACGCTGACTAAACCATAAGAGAAATACCAAATCGATGTGCTAGAGAATTGTAAATCTCAAAAAGGTATACAAAAAGTCCGCGACAGCATATGTTTATCTTTTAATGATGGCCCGCAGTAACTATTTTTGTCTTTCAAGTGTTCACTTACGAAGGCTTTGTGAGCTACACAGTATTAATCCTACGTTAGCTATGTTAAGCAGATAGTGTGTATCCTTGCTGTAAACCTAAACAACGCCGTATTTGCAAAATCGCACCCGAGTGACGCCGGGGCGGGTCGCTAGTGTCAATACTCACTTCGTGTTTGGAAGGTCGAAGAGAGGATCTTCTCGTTACGCTTTCTTCTCCTCGGGGTCGGCCGCCCGGAATTCCGGGAACCTACGGCCGCAAGCTTTCTCACGAAGGGACAATGGCGCCCCTCAACTCTTTACAACTGTGCAAGTTGACCAGAGGGTACCTTACAACTACCCCCCCCCCCCCCCCGGGCGCTAGTATCGGCTCGCCTCTTCATCCACTCACTTTCCGCATTCTTTATGTTTTTCGTTACGATGAATCGTTTTGGTGAAGACGACCTATGTTTCTAGCTAAGTTATTGTGTAGGGATTATTAACGTCCCACAGTGTTATTCCTGAAGGTTTAGCAGAGGACTCCTTACGGCTTATCAGAGGACGGCTGACAAAACTAACTAGTGACCTAACTTAAACCAACAGTCGGCAGCGCACCAGCCGACTGCCCCCCACGGGAGGTCGGCTGGCTAAGTTAAGCAACGACTGTGATGTATCAATTTTGAACGAAAGACAAGAGGAGTGAATGGGAGTAACGATCTCCACTTCAGCCAAGCTGCCTCATAAATTTCGACACAGAGCTTCACCCCGTCGAGTGCTAAACACTCACACGGATGGACTCGACGGGTTGTAAATCCTGCGTAAAGGTGGGTTTACGATTGACCTAACAGAATAAATTCGCCGTGTGCATAAGATATGATTCAATGTGTTCAAGGGTCTTGACGGGTCGTATGCGTTCTTGGCGTGACTTAAGGGATCGTTATATGTTATATATTAAGTACAAGTCAAGATGAAGTAGCCAATCAGAGCACAGCGACTGTTGGCGGGAAATAGTAATTACAATTTGTATTTAGGTTATACCGTATTGTGAAATCGTATGAAACTAATTATTTTAATCGAGAAACAGTATGCTCTTAATTTAAAGAATAATTCATGGTCATGTTTTCTTTCGTGGAAGAGGTTATTGAATTCGCTTTAGTTAACATTTTTAGATTTACTGATGTAAATGCCTAATGTTGGCATCGGCATCCACTTCTGTATGAGTTCCCGAGTTTTTTTTTTTTAACGATTACACAAGCAGTAACCACAAATAATTAAATATACGTAAATTGTCCATTTTTCCAGGTTATTTCGGTTGCTTACATCTCCTACGATTCTGATTGGCTGGAATTAACAGTTGCTAATTCAATAATAAACTGCAAAACTCCTTATTGTTCATTTTCCGTGTGTTTATCGAGTCATTAAGTGCAATTCTTAATTCTTCAGTCTTTAATCGTAAACCCGTCTTAAGGGCTGGTAGCCGCGCAGCCCACGCGAGCGAGGCCGGGCGGGCGGGCGGGCTGCCTCCTCCGCAGCCCAACCCAGCACGAGCACTGTACACGCTACATAAACACGTGTCGCTCAGTCGAGGGGATCGGCCTACGGTAGTTGGCAGAGTACAGGGCCGCGGTTACACGAGCGCTGTTAAACACATCCAGTTAAATACATTCGGTAGCCATGCCTGAACAAGTTTAAAAACAGAACGTGTTTTCGCGGTTACACACCCAAAGCAGAATGAAACCAATGGAAATTCTAACCTCAACAAACATGGAACTTAAAATGTATGATATTTAATTATAATAGCCTCCAACACTTATCACTATCGAACCTTTTTAATTGTTCCGAAACCTACACTTTTACTGTAATGGCATAATGGGTGAGTATTTTTACATTCAACCTTAAACTTAAGTTAATTCAAAAAGTGCATTAATTCCCGCCAAATACAGCAATATATATTTTTTTTACACTGATTGTTTACTTCGAAGCAACCAATAGGAGCCCAGCAGAGAAGAGAAGTCTTTCGAAATGAGTTGTGAAAACTGTTCACTTTGAAGGAGAAACAACTGCGATCGAAGCTCGTTCGAAGGTAATGTAACCTCTTCAATAGCTGAACTTGTTTAAAGTGAAGTAGTTCTGCATACAGTGTAACCACGGCCGAGAGCTCGAAGCAATCATAATAAGGTTTCTTTTAAATTGAGAGCAGCTGCGACACTAACCCTTTTAAGGAATATGCACGTGTATATAAGGGGCTATGTTTATGCGGAAATTTCTTTGCTATTGAAGACAACACTCACACTTTTATTGTTTTACCAATTCACTTGTCTATATTGGAAACGAATAGTATATATATATATATATATATATATATATATATATATATATATATATATATATATATTATATATATATATATATATCTATATAACACGATGGATTGTGAAACATGTTAACTCCGTCGCGACACATTAATTGGCACACAGTCAACGCGCGACTTCATTGGCCAACGGCCAGCCAATAATAAACGTTGCAGGGCACAGTAAGCATGCCCGGTGTAGCCAGGACCAATAGGACAATGGTATGTGAAAATGCACTGACCAACACAACTGGTACTGCTGAAGTGATCAATATAGACAGCCAATTTCAATCTTGTCCTCAGCGCCAGTAATTTTGCGCACTCCTTAAGGGGGAAGTATCCTTGCTATCTTGGATTTATGCATTCTCCTGATTAACTTAATTTTCGGAGTCAATATTTAAAAATCAATCTAGTCATGGCATGGGGAACATTTTAACAGTTATTTCTAAATCCCACTTATTTTTCTAACATGATTAGTGTCACATTTGTAACCGTAATCAAACATTATGTAATTATTTAATAATTTCAGTCCCGCAAAAGAAAATACAGGTATATTTGAAACCCTACGAATTAAAAAAAAATCGTTAAATAGTCGTCCATGTCTAGCTTTGATTTTTTATTTCTGGTCATACATTTTCATTACGAAAATTTGTAATGAAATCCAAATATGGAGTGGATACTACCCCCTTAAAAGGCTATACACTGTTTGCTGTAGTTCACAAATAATTCCAAGGGAGGAGGGGTGGGGAAAAAAAACAATGTGGGGGGGGGGGGGGTCAGCCCTGCAAGAACCGCCAGTGTTCACCTCATCGTTAGACTATGTACGGAGCAGCCTTCATGAAGTGATACGTTGTGTATGAACGAGAGGAGCTACAAGGGGTGGCAGGCCAACTGCGGACGAGCTGGAACTGGAAAAAAGTGTCCCAGGTGCTGGAGTGTGTACCGAGCGAGCGCCTGCTGTCGCCATCACAAACAGGCGCCTGCCTTGTACGAGGACGGGCCCCGGCTTCCTCGCCCGAGACAGCGAGCCACACTTACAGCCGTGCGCGCATGCGTAGAACCAATATTGTCCCGCGGCAGCTGTCTTCTGTTTGCCCGAGGCGTCTGTCTGCCTTCACGTCCCCATCACCTGTATATACCTACTCCATTCGCGGTCACTTACTACTTTTCTAGGGGCCGCGGTGAATGAGTGGTTAGACTGATCGCCTTCCACCCAGGCGAACCGGGTTCAATCCCCGGCCGGGATGACGTCATCGAAACGTCATAAACGCCGTCACGTGTTTGAAGAAGTTTCCATCAAGCATTTGAAGATTTGACCGGTTCTAACATTTATTTGATGTTTGACGGTCTCAGCCAATCAGAATCGCGCACGACAAAAATGGACGTCAAGAAACTGAAAATAACGAACAATTGCTTGAAAAAAAAATAAGTTATGAAGATGATTATTTTATGTAGAAGCTGTCTGGGCATGGATGCTATTTGAAGTGAATATTACACATAATATTACGAACTCAGAGGCATGTATTTAATTGCGCAGGAAACATATCTTATAAATAAAATTTTAATTTAGTAAAGAAAAGAAAATAAATTACAGTATTTCTTACATTTCTTCCTATAATTGACTGCATGGAAAAACAAAAGCAATCTCTCACTATGAAAATAGTTTTTAAATAATAATTCAAAATAGATTCACCCAGAAAAAATGTGACAGTGTGAAACATTTTCAAACACATTCACGATTATTCGATGAAATTTGTTGGAAGTAAGAATTTGATGGCCGTATTTTGTCCTCAAATTTTATTGTCAAATATAGTTGAAGGCGAGAATTTGACAGTGTGGCAGGGGTTTTATTTTGAGCTTCAAATGTAAACTGGTTGCAGTTATATAGCCAACATAAGAACACGCACTCATCAATGCACATCAACAAGAATGAATAGCTATCAAATATTCATATACTGACTACTCTGATGATGCGATCTAGGGAACCCATCTTCGCCAAGGTAAACATTGTTTACGTAACCTCATTTTTCTTAAGTTTTTTTCTCCCACTGTTCAAAGTGGTATGCGTTATTTAAGGGGGTGACTTCCAATTGATTCTAAATTTAGGCATTGAAGACTGGCGATCTTCATTTTTCTAACGTCCTTCTAACAAAGCAAATCGAAAATCAACACTATCATCTCTGTAAACATAACACCGTGCAAGTTACGAAGCGTAACAGGGCAGCAACTGTGCAACTACCGAGTCAAGTTACAAAATTGTCGTTGTGTAATTGACTATATATTAAATTTGAAATTATGTTTCTAATTATCGCGTAGTTACAAACTGAGCACAGATATTTTATTTGTTTCTAGTTTATAATTTTTAAACATGAATAAATTTCAGTTGCGTGTAGTGAGTTTTTTTTTTTTACAGGGTAAGCAATATAATAGCCCCACATATTGCTGGTGCTGCGCTGTGGTTCCATATTCAATCTCTACTAACGAAAGCGACTTCCAACTTTGCTTACCCTCCACATGTATTTACCATTTTATAATACCTAACATTAGTTATAAAACGGAAACGAAATGGTTGTAATAACAATTAAACTGAATATTATTTAGAGAGTATATTACAAATTATTAAAAAACTCCCGTTTTTCCGAATACTTTCATCCACTTTCCAAGGAAAAATGCAGGACTGGAGGACGCAAACAGAACGACTGCTTACCCTGCCGAAGGAACGCGGAAGGGTAACTCGCTTGCGAGTTCGATTCATCGCTAGTCTCTCCTGTTTGTGGAAATAAATACTAGATAGCAGCACTATGAGTGTACAGTACGGGTGTTACGAAAAATCTGTTTCTCGAATAAGAAACGGGAAACTCAGATCTAAATGTGTTTAAATTTAAAGTTAAAGCAAAAACTATAAAGGGTCAAACATTTCCAATATGTATAGGATAAGCATAGTTTGCCTTCCGCGTATTCGTAAATTCACCGGTGGATCCACCGATGTACATTGGACGTCCGAAAATTCATCGTTTGGTGAGTCTGGTTGAACCGGTGTATCAATCGGTTCCACCGGCCTGAAAATCTGATGGATCCGGTGGATATGCACATCGAAACTTCAACCGGTTAATTTTCGAACGCTGCTTCTGAAAAGCAATAACATAAACAAACACGGAGCAGGTGTTCTTACAGGTTCAGAAAGCAATGGAAGTGGTGGAATTTGTATGCAACGGTATTAAGTCGGTTCTCAAAGTAGACTTATATACCGCTGAAAATCATAGACCATGTTTATTTTCTTCGGCGCCGGTAGCCATTTAGAATTCAAACTTTCGCGGTAAAAAATTAACCATTTGGTTAACCTGATGTTCGTCAAATACATCCATCGGTGTACACCGGTGTATCAACCACTGATGGATCCACCGGTGGATTTACGCATACGCGGCTTGCGTCTATGGTATAAACGTCACTGATAAATTTCCATTTTTGGTGTTGGCAACAGAGCGGCGACCCGAGAAAATAGCGGATCGTTGCTACAAGCTGCGAGGTTGGCGAGCCTGGGGCGGCTGCAGCGGCGCGCGCATTCTCGCGACGGGGAAGTCCCTCTCCAGCGCGGCGGCATTCACCTCGCGCCACAATGCCGCACGGCGCAGCGTGCGTCACCCCAATTCGGCGGCATCCGCACCACTCCCCTGCACCCCGCCACACTACTGTGCCAGCTACGCCATTGTTTATCTCTGGCCCGCCCGCCGCCCCTAGCCAGTCGTCGCACTTCTCCAGCGCCCTAACCACCGCTATCCACTCCACCAATTTTTAAAGACCGCGAAAAACAATGGCTATACGTACGTGCCCACAGGCAAAAAAAAAAACCTAGTCTCAACCACGTGAACTACGTTCTCATTATTAACACATTGAGGTCTGCACATATTTACTGGCACTTAAGACAAATTACAAGCGAGTCACCTATACTGCAAGAACACCGATTCTCTTGGTGCCTGTGTTAGAACTCACCATCGTCCTATTGGTCCATACCACAACGGACACTACCCAGTTCTTTACAGCGTTCATTATTGGCCGGTCATCAACCAATGGAGAGCCGAGCTGATACTGACCCATTCAGTAGTCATTTATCGTATAAAACGACTTACAATCAGCTATGTCCCTTCGAGTGGCTATAAAAGAGACATTCTATCGTTAGCAATATCATTGTTACTGCGCTGTTGTGTTCTTGTGGGATCAGGTTAAAAACTGGCCGAAAATGTGTTTTGTTCTGAACAACAAAGAAATTTTCAAATTATCTTCGACCGAGCTACACTCGAGCATGTGTTAATATGATTAGCCCAGAATCGGGTGGCCATAGGCTTGAACTCCGATCTGCTATAATGGAGAGCATTTTTCATCAAGTGGACGTCGGGGGAATTTCCTCGTGAATTAGTTGCTGCAAAATCACTGTTTGCTCCTATGAGGTAGGTAGGTAACTGGGCTTAACATTTCGTCGACAGCGAGGTCATTAGAGACGGTGCAAGTTGCGCAGGGAAGAGGGATTGGGAAGGAATCGGCCACGGCCTTTAGGCACCCATTCCAGCATTCGCCTGGAGTGATTTTGGAAAACCATCGAAGGCCGAAATTAGGATGGTCGGACCGGGAGGCGAACCCGGGTCCTCCCGAATGCGAGTCCAGTGAGTTACCACGGCGCCAGCTCGCTCGTTTTTGCTTCTATACGCATGTCTCAGAACGTAGTACTAACTTTTCTACTCAGGACAGGCAAACATTTGTAAGCTCCCGCCCCCTCTCTACTAGTCTTTCCAACTCTATTAACTAAGAGCATGTTTTCCAAACACTCTGTCCCCTGTAGCATTCTAGTAAATTTAATTTAATTTAATGCATGCAATAATTTTTGGAATGTTTACTTCTCTGTCGCAAGGGTTTTTACGTCTCTCTTGGCGGTTTTTCCCTTGCTCTTCATAGTTAAGACTAGCTCTAAGTACACTTAGGGAGGTAGTCATGACCCCAAAGTGCAGGCCATGGCTGCCCAATCCCTCTTTGCCGCGATGCATGTCTCCTTGCATGATTTTCCTTCCTAGTCGGCGTAAGGGGTTAGCCCTAAGACATAATAAAATCCCGCCCTACCTTCGGGCCGTGACTTCACATAACACTTAGAATAAGGTAGTTTAGAAAAAAAAGGCACACATTTGTAAAGGCTGTTCACGATAAAGGTAGCACTTTTGAAATCAACCTTTGGAAAATGTCACTGCTCTATCTTCATATATTTTATCCGGAATACCGACTAGTATGCATCCAGTTAAGTTGGTAACGACAGAGGGAAAGTAGGTCCATGATTTATCTTTGAATTACAACTGTGAGATGAGCATTTGTGAATACTGAAATTATTTCTTTTGATTGATGTTTGTTTTTTATGCATATAAGTGTGAAAATTAGCGAATTCGTAAAACATTTACTTTTCTAACAATGCCACGATTTCAATCGACCGGCGCATGAATAAAGTTGTGAGGCCCACGGCAATGTTAATTATGCATATGGTGGAAGAATACACAATGTGTATACAAGTAGATCTTAACGGCGTTGGACACCAAAAAATTAATTATATTATAATTGTACCAAACATTGTCGAACTCGTACGCATTTTAAGTGAAGACATTTTCCTCAAATAAAATATTCTTCTGTTTTGCTGGGGCCATTATAACAAATACTAACTAAGTTGTGCAGATGAAAAAAATAGCCGTGAGCTACAGCTTGACATATATGTAATCAGAAAATAACGGTTCCGTTAAAAAAATACAAAAATATCTTAATATTTAACATTTTTTTCATACAGTATATATGTTGTGTTATTTGGCGATTTACATATGTGTCACGCGGTAGTCCATAGGACTCGTTTACTTTGTAAATTTTTTCATCTTTACAACTTAGTATTTGTTACTATGGCTGAAAAAAAAAACAGAAGAATTTTGTATTTGTCATCAAACTATTCAGAAAATATGAAGTGTGCATTTTTTTTATTCGAGGAAAATGTCATTACATACAATGCGTACAAGGGGACAAGGTTTGGGACAAATATAGAGTGATTAATTTTTTGGGGCTCAACAACCTTAAGAAGAGCTTTCAAATGTGCCTACTTTACCATGTACAGCCTTTACTGAACTGCCACTTGTCACTTTTGTCGTGTTACATAAATTGGAAAAGAAAATAAGTGTAGAAAATGGCCAAGAACCAGGCAATTTTAGACGGGGGGGGGGGGGGGTTGGAGTGTTTACAGACGATATGTAACCATGACCGTGCATCATCTGAACATGGTGGGAGGGGGGGAGAGCAAATGCTCAACGTCTGCCACCCTAGGATCCGCGCCACCTCCGCGCCAGGCAGCTGCCGCACCGACAATCAACTGATCGAATTAAAATTCCCTGTTTGGAAAGGGCAACTTCGACTAGAGATGGGGAGTATTTCCAGTACCTGTTACCAGTAACAGTTATTGAGAAGGGGCAGCTATAGCCTGTTCCTAGCATAGACTAAATATGAGGTAGGCCGATCTCGCTGGCTGCGCACAACCAATCTCCGTATCCCAACATTGAACTGCTTTGCTGCCAATACGTCTAGCAAAAATGACGTGGATCGGATTTGAGGTTAAAAAAAAAAAAAATAAAAAAAAAACACCGCTCATCTCTTTCGACCACGTGACTTTGACAATTGTGTTCCTTTGGGGTAGGTCAACGTTGGGTAATTGCTCAGAAGACGAATAAGCGGTCTACCTCATCTTTAATCTATAGTTCATAGCTTCTGGAAATATCTGTTACCATCCCTCCTGCCTGTTACTGATACTTGTATCACGAAGCAGGAACAATCATAATTAGAACTCGCTTGTTACTCGACATTCGTGCGATATAATTTCGTACCTGTTCCTACCGTCTGATATTAGAATTCAATACTGAATACCAATAATATTTGCGGGCGAGAATAAATTTCTAACTTCATTTTATATCCCCCTCCCCTCCCCCAAATACGACCGGGAAACTGCTACCTTTTGTCACTATCCTACCTACCTCCTCGTGTGTCATGTTTCCCTGGTAGGACAATCTAATACCCGACTGAACACTAGAGCAGTTTTTAATATTTTCAGAAGGTCGTTGAAAGAATCCAACTACAGGCTGTTCACGGTAAAGTGAATACTTTTGAAGCCCTAGCTACTTTTTCCGCACAGCCATATTGCCACGCAAGTAATAAACATAGTGCGCATATTCGACCGCACTCGGAAGTTAACGTTCCAAAAGAGATGGCTTGCAAAGTGCGCACTTTACCATTAATAGCCTACACCAGGAGGGTATACGCTACGTAGAGGTAACGGAAAATATCAGCCCAGTGCATGGCTAATAACAGGTATTCGAGAACAAGGTGGCATAGTGGAACCACAGACTAAAGATGAAGTAGACCGCTTATTCGTCTTCTGCGCATGTACCCAACATTCACCTACCTCAATCCTACACAACTCTCAAAGTCACATGGTCAACAGTGATGAACGTGCTTTTTTAATTTTTAAATGACATGCACACTTATATGAATAAAATACTTTTACCAATTTAAATTTAACCAAACTGCATTACAAATTGGTTAGAGGAAGTATAGAAACATCTCAAAGCACTTGTTTACTAAACAGCATTCTAACATCAAGTCCGATCAACGCCATTTTTGCTAGACATGTAGGCAAAAAAGCAGTTCAATGTTGGGACATGGAGTTCGGTTGTGCGCAGCCAGCGAGATCGGTCTACCTCATCCTTAGTCTACAACGCGGCCTAGTATACAGCTTACCCATAACAGGTATTTTCAATAACAGGTGTCGACTGGCAACAGGAACAGGTACGGGCTGTCCCTGAAAAATACTGGTTTCACTCATGTTTAACTTCGACCAAACAATGCGTGCGAAGTAACTATTTCTGGTAGGTGGCGCCCCTAGCGGAGACGGCGGTAGAAACAGAGTAAGAGGAATACGAGCAGGCACATTACAGATGACAGTACAGTGAGAGAAACTTCGCTGGGGGAAAGGTGTACGATAATTTCGAAAATGTTTCAGAAAATACTATTTGCGTCTAACTTCCGAAAGTCCATTTTAAAGAGAGGTCAAAATTTAAATGATAGTAGGCACATATTTGACGTAAAGAAATGTTAAGGGTGTAAATAAATGACAAGTTCTTGAGAAAAACGAGTGTTTACAGCATCCTTTACAACGTTAAAATTCAGGCAATTAAAGCGACGCCATTGGACAAAACTACTTTATATATATATATATATATATATATATATATATATATATATATATATATATATATATATATATATATATATATATATATTAAAACTGACCGAACTTTTATTAGCATGTTAAAGCAGAATGAGAGAGTGGGAATTCAGTAAGAGCAGATTCGATTGTATAGAAAGTGATAAATAATATTTTTGAAGAAAAGAAAATTAATTGAAAATTTGATTAAATGCGCTAGTTAATAACAACATCAGAACAGTCACAAATTGCCTATATACACGTATTTATTACAGAATTAAATGGTAGCTAACTCCATCGAATTACGTTCACAACTATTTTATAACACTTATGTGAAGATAACAACACAACCGAATTATAAAACTACTATTAAGGCACGGAGTCAGAACCGGTGTTTCGCATTGTTTTCAGCAAAGAAAATTAGGCAAATGAAATGGGAGCCTACGTTTTTCCGTCCATGGTGTTACACTTTACTGTAGCAATCTAAGTTTTATTCCGAAACTATGGTGCTTATCGGTATAGGCTGTTCACGGTAAAGTGAGCACGTTTGCGGCCCCAGTTACTTTTTTCCTATCAGCCATTTTTTTATCCTTCCACCACTTTTTAAAATAAATGTTGCCATGTAAGTAATAAACACTGTGTATGTATTTCACCATACTCGAAAGTTAACGTCTAAGGCTACAATGAAAAATACTTATTGAATATTATTCCAAATAATAGTGGTTCAAAAAGTGCTCACTTTACCATGAATAGCCCATAGGCGACATTAACAATTTAACAACTACAGGACTGTTCTTTAACGTTGCACTGCGCCCCACAGCACAACATTATCGACTACTCTTTCGTGGCTCGTTATCAAGGTTTAATAAACACTGATAAGTAGATACCTGCGAAATTCGCGTTATCTCTCGGCCTTATAAACAAGTGAGCACAGTTTGTAGTTTGATTGGCCGCTGCACTGTAATCAACATCACGTGTCTGCTTGATCTACTCAAAATAAATTGCTGAACTTATATTATTGGCTCAAGAGTTCTCCGAAGCGTGCCAGACACATTTTTTGCAAATGGCTGAAGTAGGTCAAACGCACAGTAATTTGGAGTTAAGTCTGTCCTTAAATAAAAATGTGGATTTTGCAGGTCTCTTACTGATAAGTAGAGCCCCGAGTATTTGGCGGATTGAGTTGGCAGCAAGCTAGGCTGGACAGCCCTTTCTACACTCGAGATACTATCGTTTGCTTATTGGTTGCTGTGATAAAGTAAGGCCTCTGTACAGGACTGGTAAACACTCACTCACACTACTGCTTCATGCTTATTACTGACTCACAGTTGAACGGGGCGTGTCTAAAGAACTCACATCCAATCAACCACAGTAGGAGAAAAGAACAAGTGTTTTGAGTCTACCTCGCCTCCGAATGTATTTGCGAAATACCCCGTGGCTCTACTGAGTCGTACCTACGGACGTACACTTTCTCGATTCTTACAAGTATTCGTATACAGAATATTCGATTCTGCTCATGACTAGTAGCCTGTGTGTCAAGGCGCCGGCATGACAGGGGCCGCCCTTGGCGCGGCGAATCACGTGCGCAGTTACAGATGCAGGCGGTGATTGGCCGGGGAATAAGCAGCGGCGCAGGCGGGAGATAGCATCTGTGCGAGCGCAGTGGCCGAACCCGACATGCCGACACGACCGACACACCAGGGTATGATCGCAGTGGAGGGTTGCCGAGTATTGTGAGCCGAGGACAGCTGCCCCCTCGGCAGATGTGGGGCTATATACGGGGTGTGCCACACACACACACACACGCACGCACTCCGGGAGCGTGCAAGTGCAGCCCATGTGCCTTGCCACCCCCTCTCACCCCCCTTACACAAGACGTACACTTTGGCTACTTTGGAACTGAAAGCACTGACCAGTAGCATGCCAAAAGGAATGCCTTCAGTAAAAATTCGCACTCCAGTAGCGCTCAGTACTGGAACCAGGTGGAACACTCGTCAGCAGCATTTTCGTCTGATTCAGACTCTACAATTGATATCGAGCTCAAAGAATGTGAAAATATACTTTCCATCTGCAACAACAACGTAACTTGCTCGTTATCCATTGCCTCCATGTTGCATCGTCTGAATTTACTGAGACTGCCTGACCTTCTGCACGTCAGTAGTTTCAGCCAGAAATATAGTCTCCAACCCAGACGCCGCATCATTCCTCCGTTACTGATCAGTAGAATCAGTACCTAAAGAAAAGCTAGTTAGTACTGGTCAGCGCTTTGAACACCACGTGGAATGCAGCCTTTGTTGATTATTGTCATCCTCCCCCCCCTCCTTTTTTTTCTCTCACGCTTCCACCACTAGCATTATTTACTACTGCACACAGTGAGTGAGCATTGCTCGAACTGCGCCTGATACACATTACCTTTTTTTCTCCCAGTACAGTATGTAGGGACATTACAAAAATAATATCATTAATTCATTATTTCTTGAGAAGTAATCTGATGATGATGGTCGCCTGCGTAACGTAACTCCATTGTATGATGGCAGCCAGCTATTAGCGAACGTTGTCCGGCAGGTTACATACAGCTATAGGCTATTCACTGTAAGGCGAGTATTTTGTGAAACCCTCTCATTTGGAATATAATTGATAAATATATGTTACTGTAGCCTTAGACAATAACTTTCGAGTCTGGTGAAATATATACACTGCGTTCATTATTTACATAGCATTATTTATTTTAAAAAGTGGTTAAGAATAAAACATCGTTGATAGGAAAAAAAGTACCTAGGGTTTCAAAAGTGCTCACTTTACCGTGAACGGACTATAGTGTGTCGAATGAATCACTTGTGCATTGTCTTGCCTGCAAGTGTTGACATGTGTGACAAATATCGAGTAGAAATTTGGTGTGGTATCCACCAATGGTACAGTTACCATTAATTATTCGCAATTTTATTTACATGTATTTATTAAATTTATATCAGCTGCACTATGGTTGCACTAAAATAAACGAGGAGAGTTTTGTTTTATTGCACTATAGCACTGGCACCTTGTGGGCAGGAGGCTTATTTTCCAAATTTGTCTTGTCAGCAAAGCAAAATAGGTTTAAAAGAAATAGGGATAGGATTACCACTGCTACCCAACCTATTGAGTACCGTGTCCATGGTTGTAGGTTTAACTGCATTGTTGGAGAAACGTACGTGGCCGAATTTTACACAGCAAGGAGTCAGTGTCCAATGGTAATTAGTTTCTTCCCTGCGGGTACTCAGATTTACGGGAGTTTCTCTGTGTCCAGTTTCTGAATAGTTGATAAAGGCTGTTCAAGATAAAGTGAGCACTTTTTGAACTCAGCTTTTGAAAAAAGTCACTACTCCTACCTGCATATATTTTAACGGGCACAACGAGTGACAAACGCCCAGTAATGTTGGTAACGATGGAGGGAAAGCAATTCCATATCTTAATGTCAAACAAAAAAGTTTTACGTGACCATTTGTGATAACTTAAGTTATTCTTTCTCTTACTGTTTATTTTGATTAACCGAAGTTGAAAATGAGCAGATTTGTAAAATATTTACTTTCCTAATAATTTCACAGCTTCACTTGAACGACGCATTGATAAAGTGATGATACCCGTGGCAATGTTAATTTTACATAAGGAGGAAGGATACGAAATGTGCATAGAAGTAGATCTTAAGCAGGGCTTTCAAAAGTGCTCATTTTACCGTGAACAACCTATATCGTCTCATACCCACACACCCAGCAAGTGAGTGAAGAGATTTGGGCGGCTCGTAACAGCGAGGTCTTGAGAGCCGATGAGGGTGATTGAGGTGAGTACGGAGCAGCGCCGGAATGCAGGTGCGGGGGAAACGGAAGATCACCAAGAAAACCCGCCAGCCAACGGCATCGTCCGGCACGATTCCCACATGCCGAATATCCGGAGTGACCCGGCCGGGGATTGAACCCGGATCGCCTTGTTCGGAGGGAAGCAGGCTCAACACTCGGCCACCCAGTAAGTAGTTTCACAGATTGCAAGCAGTAAACACTGATCCAACAGGAGTACAGCACAGCCCAAATTAACGCCACGCTGCAACACATTAACGAGATGTGGCCTGGTGGATGTGAGTACAGCTTGTATAGGCTATCCACGGTAAAGTGAGCACTTTTGAAAGCTCTCTCATTTTGAATAATAGTCAATAAATGTATTTTATTTTAATCTTAGGCGTTAACTTCCGAGTGCAGTGGAATATACACACTGTGTTTATTACTTGCATGTCAATATTTATTTTAAAAGGTAGTTAAAGGATAAAAAAATGGCCGAAAGGTAAAAGTACTCGGGGTCTCAAAAGTGCTCACTTTACCGTGAACATTCTATGCCATCCGTCAGAGAAAAGGAACACTTTGGGACACGCAAAAAAAACCGATTATGTGAACGTGCATGCTCAATTTTAAAGGCATATTTACTCCATTCTTTATAATTTATTCCTCTGGCGAATTTCTTTTTCCATTTGACCTGATTTATCCGTTCAGGTTCAGTGTACACAAATGTGTACTACTACGAGGGAGTACGCACAGGAGGGATTTTAGGGATTAAACCCCTCCCACGAAGTTGAAATACAAAAAATTAAAAAGCATTTTAAAAATAATAAACAAACTATGCGAATGCATGTTTAAAAAAAAAAGAAGTGGTATTTGGATGTCCCTTGAATATGTGGCGTACCCATTTTCAAATCCTGTGCACGGACGGGGTCTGCGTGTACGTAATGTACAGGAAGGCTACTTTTGACAGGTAGTGTACACTGCAGTGCTCAACGGTCAGTTATATTCCCGGAGAGTTACTGTTTTGTAGGGGCTAGGAAATTTAGAGAATTCATTTTACGACAAACAAATGTATATTTCTGTCACGTCTGCAATTGGATTGCAGTTTATTGGACACGCCCAGGTGAACTCTGTGAGCCTGTAACAGACGTGCAAGGAAACAAGTACAGAATATCGTGCCGCTTGGTCTGATGTGAGATAAAACTGATTATAGGCTATTCACGATAAAATGAGCACTTTTGAAAGCCCTGTTTAAGATCTACTTGTATGCACGTTGTGTATTCTTCCGCCTTATGTAAGATTAACATTGCCATGGGCGTCATCACTTTATTCATGCGTCGGTCAAGTGAAACTGGGAAATTATTAGAAAAGTAAATATTTTATAAATCTAATCATTTTTACACTTCGATGCATTGAAATGAACAGAAAGCGAAAGAAATAATTTAAGTTAAGAGAAATAGTTACCTGACACTTCTTGTTCGACGTTAAGATACGGAACTACTTTCCCACCCATCGTTACCAACTTAACAAGGCGCATGTAACTCAGGGCACCAGTTAAAATATATGCAGGTAGAGGCAGTGACTTTTTTCTAATGTTGATTTCGAAAGTGCTCACTTGATCGTGAACAGCCTTTACACACTGGGCAGCAGAAAGCCGCGGCTCGGAAACGCACGTGACAGTGAATTCTAGCTTCCAAGTGGCTTGTAACGAGACGTTTTCCTGTCCCTGCTGATTTATAAACCCAGTTACAGCCCTTGGTTATGAATGGTTCATTTCGCCGTAGATGAACAAAGAGACCACAGCTTACAGGTACTGATGAAGGAAGAAGTGGTGTGCTCAAGCACAGTGCACATCAATATCATTCTTATTTCTAACGTTTGACATCAAAGGAACGTTTTGCGCCATGACGTCGACTCGACGTGGTTCGTAGGATGGGGGGGGGGGGGGATAGAGAGAGGGAGAGAGAGAGGCCTGGCAGGCACTTGACTTACGTCTTTAGCACCGACATGAGTGAGGTTATCTATAGTCTATTCGGGTTAAAGTGAGCACTTTTGAAAGCTCTCTCATTGGAAATAATAACCAATAAAAATATCTTATTTTACCCTTAGAAGTTAACTTTCGATTATGGTGAAATACACAGACTGTGTTTATTACTTACATGGCAATACTTATTTTAAAAAAAGGGGTTGACATATAACAAATGGCTGAAAGGAAAAAGTAACAAGGGCTCCAAAAGTGATCACTTTAGCGTGGACAGCGTATAAGGACGGAACAACAATAGTTGGGGAATTGAGAGTACCCCGAGAAAACACAACCGGCCATCGGCACTGTCCGTCACTACGCAGAAATCAGTGCTGACTTTGTCGTGGCCACAGAGTACCGCTTACACCGCACACGCCAGCAAAATGGCGTCACTAACCAGCGATACGTCGAAACGGCATTCGGCAATCAGCGCCAGGCGATTCCCTTGCCAGCAGCAGGCCGCTTGGCCGACTGGGGATCTTTCGTATAGGTCGTTCACGGTAAATTCAGCACTTTTTGAAGCTGTTTAATCATACATAATAACCAGTAAATACATTTCACGATGGCCTCTGACTTTTGGTTTTGGGTCTGGTGAATGTATACACTGTGTTTATGACTAACATAGCAGGGTTTACATTAATAACTGGTGGAAGAATATAAATTGATTGAAAGAAAAAAGTAACTAGGACTTCAAAAGTGGTCACATTACCGTGAACGGCCTATACTAGGCATAGCAGCCAGTCAGACACAAGGCCTGTCTCAGAGCTTCGCGCGGCCGATCAGCGAGTGGGTCACCCACAACACTTCTGTATATAGGCTATTCACGGTGCACTGATCACGTTTGAAAGCTGTCGCATTTGGAATAACAGTTAATAAAAAAATTATATTTTAGCCTTAGACGTTAACTTTCGAGCGCGAGGGAGTACACACACTGTGTGTTTTACTTACAGGGCAATAGTCATTTAAAAAAATGGTTAAAGGATATAATATGGGTGAAAGGAAAAAATAACTAGGGCCTGAAAAGTGCTCACTTTACAGAGAGCCGCCTCTAGCCACAGAACCAGCGCAGACCACTCTGGGAAACAGAACATGCTGAGACGGCAGACGTGGAACAACATTAGGGTTGATGAAGGAGGAGGAGGAGGAGGTACTCAAGAGAGCCGCCGCGTGTGACGAGAGCGGACCACACGCGTGCGTTGTGATTGGTCGCCACGGGTCAGCGGAGACGACATCCACTCGTAGGCACGCGCCCCGCTGTCAAGGCGCATGAAGTACAGCTGTAACTCGACAGTAGAACGACACAACCTTTCTCCATTTGTTTGCCAAAGTCGGTTATACGGTACTGCCAACTTTAGAAAAACAGTCAACTATAAATTCTCACTTTGTTGTGTTGGTGGCAAAGTGTAAGGAAGTGGATGTAACGACCTACACTGTCCAGGGGTGTACATACCCCATCCAAAAAAATAGTAAAGATATATACAAATATAAATAAATTTTGTAAGATTAATTGAACATTAGGTACTGAAATTTTAAAATAAATAAATTTAATAAGTTTCCCTTAAATGTGAAGTTGAAATTAAAATATATTATATAGTGAGAAAAAAGGTGTTTTTTTTATGTGCAAAGTGCTCACTTAATAAATCGAGGTTCAGTCCCTCCCAAAAAAAGATTCCTCTGTACGCAAATGCTGTAGGTACACTGCAGGGGACTTAAAAGCAAAGGAGTGATACGGGCAACACTAACCCGCACTTCTAGCGCCTCATCGCTCTTACGCGCAAGGCGTGCAGTGTTTCCGTCGTGAAGCTGCACTGTGCGATCACTACATACTCCTCTTAATCGACCCAATGCTTCCATTATTGCAAAGTTAAATGTATCTAGGCGACTTTCTTACCATGTTAATGAGAGGATCCTTCAGTTCTTTGGACATATAGTGAGGAGGAACAATGCCAATCTGGTAAAAACTATCCTAGAAGGCAAAAGACCTCGCGGAAGAGCTCCAATCAGGTGTCCAAGATCACCGGCTTGCCATTCCAGCGCACCATAAGTAGGGACTAAATTCGCAAGTTCAAGGACCTGCAACCTAGAATCTACAGACTTATGTACAAATATGCCGATATCAACTGCACATTGGTTGCCTACTGTCACGGTAGAAGGCGACGATTGGGCCAGCCTTCTCCACGAAGTGTCAAACACCGTGTGTATCAATGGGTGAGGATTTATATATAAACACACGTGTTTTCAATTCTAGCTTGTCCCGAAATGAATCAGCGAATTTTTCAGGTCTCTAACCATCAATACCCCGGCGCACTGGACGACTGCGACCATGGTCGCAGCGACCAACGTCTTACATTATGCTATATGTAATCGCGCTTACTACGCGACCACGACCAGCTGGTCGCGGAGACCACCCATGTGCATCGCGACCAATAACATTCGCGACCATCGAGTTACGTGCAACTAAACGCAACCCCACAGTTGGTCGCGCGACCAGGTACGGGACGGGCGCACTGCGCTTGTGTACAAGTCGCAATGGAAGACATCGAACGATTAATAACCGAAATAAAAAGCCGCCCTGCTATTTGGGACTTGTCTTCTGATAGCTACTGTGACAGAAATGTGAAATATAAACAATGGGACGAAATTGTATAAATGTTTGGAAGAGAGAACTGAGAAAGTGTCAAAGAAAAAAGAGATTGGTGAGTAAAATATAGTTTTAATGCGTAAATATATGTACATAATATCACACATGACTATCATTGAGAGCAGTCACAATTTTCATTGTTTTCTATACAAACTTGTTTTGCCATGGCACTTGTCCTTCCTCAACAAAATAATCCGCAAATACATTTCTATAATGTACACTGGACCTGTTTGGTCTTCGATTTGATGTGATTATGTTATCTGTAACAAATGTATGTAATATGTCTTCAAACTAATAGCCATCGCGGTCAGGAACAAAATTGTGCAGAATACAGCAGGTCTTGACGATGTCAACAGCAAATGCATATTTAACATTCAGAGGTCTATGTACGCCACTTGTTAGAATACCGAATGTACATTCAATGAAACGTCTAGCTCTACATAACCTGTGATTAAAAATCCTTTGTTTTAAGTTCAACTGTCTCCCAGCGAATGGTCTCATTATCCTATCGCTCAAGGAAAATGCCTCATCGGCAACAATGACATGTGGCATAGGAGTAGATGTTGTTTGTGAAATTGGAGTATCTTCCGGAATATTGAGATCATCGGATTCAAGTCGTCTAAAAAATTCCGTGTGTTGCAAAATGCTTGAATCGCCGTATTTGCCGCACGCACCAAGTCAATGAACACAGACTTGTAATTCGAGCCACATAGTCCCAGAAAGACAAAAGAAAAATAGTGTTTATAATTGTAGCATGTTGATGCACTATGTTCAGGTTTTATTATACGCACATGCTTGCTAACCAAGGCTCCGGTGCAGGGAAAGTTAGCTCTGGATGCAAATTTAACTATGTTCAACCACATATCTTCTGTCGGTGTTAGTATAAAAACATCTTGTAACTTCAACCAAACGACTTCACACACTGCATGCACAACTTCTATTATTGTAGTTTCACCACGTCGAAAAGAAAAAATGCAGTTCAGCAAATGTACATCCTGTAGCGAGATACCTGAAATATATATATAAAAAAAACACATATTTTATATAATGTACATAGACAATGTTATTTATGCACAATGTGTAGATATTAACAAAAAAATGTTTCTTTTGTAACCGTTTGTTCAGAATAGTTGTGTGCAACGAATGTTTTTTATTTTCAGCCCTGTAACTACAAAAGAAGTGGAAACATATCAAAGATTGTTTCAACAGAGAAAATAGGAGATGAAACATCCTAAAAGTGGATCGGCCGCTTCACGTACAACGCCATACATATACTACCATCAACTGAGTTTTTAAAATAAAAATAACGCAGTAAATGAAACAGTCACGAATATTGCAGGAGATAATACTCAGGAAGACGATATCGACGGCCCGTATTCACTGCAAGACAGGTGTCCCGAAAAGAACAAGAAGATTAAGAAAAGCGAAGAGAGAGAGAGAGAGAGAGATTATATAGGTAAAGAACTCGTGGAGGTTTTGAAGACACGACGTGCGTCCAGTCAACTGAATGGCGCGGGAATGTTCTTGCTATCTCTACGTAAGGAAATTGACAAGATTCCAGAAGACTTGCAACTACAAACCAGAATGAAAATATTAGATGTAATTTACGGGTCACAACAACAAAGTTGGTATCGCATGCATAATGTGGATCCAAGTAACAGAAACTATTTTACGCAACCTCAAGCCTCGAACAGTCGTACTCTTTTCTCAACCAACAATTTGCAACAACATGCACAGTCCGGACCATCCAACAGGTTTAAGCCTGCAACAACATGCACAGTCTTGACCACCCAACAGCTTAAGCCTTCAACAACATGCACAGTCTGGACCACCCAACAGCTTTAAGCCTGCAATAACATGCACAGTCTTGACCACCCAACAGCTTAAGCCTTCAACAACATGCACAGTCTGGACCATCCAACAGCCTAAGTACATCGAGGTTTACATCAATACAATCGCCTGCCTCTACAGTGTCTCCTAATGATTCAAGTTATCCTGAATATTTGGATATGTACAATACAGAAACTTGTTGATTTTGAAAATAAGAGTATTCCGTGTTATGAACAATATTGAAGATTATTGACTTAGCATATAGTTTCTTCTTTCACATGGACAATAAAGATTATTAATACTTACATAGTTAGAGTGTAATTACAACCATATTAATCATACCTTATAGTAATCAATAGTTTTTCTTCCGCTCCAATACATAATCTCAATCGTGTGTCTTGTCCTGTTATACTAGGTCGTACCGTTTCTAGTAGTTCATCGAAGGAAGTTATAGACATTCTAGTGTATTTCATAAACTTTTCTTCGTGTTGCCGCAGTTCATTGTAGAAACTACAGAACATTTGTTTGATAAAACGGCCTGTCAATAAATGGATGAACCAAAAACCGTCTATTTAGTTTTTTTTTTTCTCGCGGTAGACAATGCAAGAAGTAGTACGATATCACAGATAACACGGTGTCATTCATGTTTGCAACTGAATAAAACCGCGGTCGCGCCGCTGGTCTTTTCTTGGGCTCGCACAGGTCGCCCTGTGCGCGGGCGGCCTAAGGCAAGCAGATAACACGCCAGGATGGCGTTCTTTGATTCAAAAGTCTATACGAAATCGAGATAGATGGGCTCACGAACACTCAGGAATGAGCAATACGACTGGTAGAAAAGCAGTGTCCAATGTCGGGACAAAGGAGGTATGGGGGGGTGGTGGGGGGGGGGGGGGAATCCGCAGCTTGCACGCGCTCTCTAAGGGTTGGTAGGAGCGACGTCAGCCGGGGCTGTGACGTCACGGGGGCGGGGAGGATGTGGGTCGTGTCACCTGCTGGCGCCGGGTCGTCGCTCTCCTCAACGCTGGCCGTGAACCCGGGGCCCCGTCCCGGCACCTGGGGCGCCTGCCGCCCGCATAGCCAGTCCTCTACCTCCACCGACAACAACCACTCCACACTCACTTACTTGGCCTTCCGTACAGCCTTGTCGCCACTCCATACTCCAGTCCGAGTGCTACACTTTACATGCAATGCTACTTTAAGGAGGTCGCCTATAGGCTGTTCACGGTAAGTGAGCACTTCTTAAGGCCCTTCTAAATTTTAACTTTTATCCTATTTCCATCTTACTGCTGCTTGTTAATATAAACATGGCAATGAGACCAATAAACTCAGTGTACACATTTCACCACCCTCAAAATTTAATGCCCGAGGCTGCAATAAGATATATTTATTAGTGGTTAACACTTGTTGGGAGTGCCTTAAAAAGTGCTTACTTTATCGTGAACATCCTATAGTGAGTGTGTTGCAAAAATATCGATACATCGAAATGACGATATTATTTCAACAATATATCTATAGAAATCGTAGATACATTTAAACGATATTCCATCGAAATCAATATATATTTTTTCCAGGTGTTTGAAATAAATATTTTTATTTTTATTTCCTTAAACATTGCCTTGTCTCTAGTCCTGCTCAAGATATGTACATAATGTGAAACCACTGGTCATTATCAATTTTAATACTATTTGAGCTATAATATTCCGGTTTCGCCTCTTGTTAATGTATTTTTTCCTGATCTTTATGTTTGCGTATGTGTTGACTATGCTATATCTTGTAAGTGTAAGAGAAGACATTGAAGCCTTAACTTCGCCAGTATAAATAAAGTCGAAATAAATAAATCACTGTTTTGAATACAAAAATTTAATTAAAAAATTACTATCTTTACTTTGGAAAGATGCACAAATAAAAAAGGGCGCTACAACTTTCTGCAATGTCCCGTGTCCTCAATATGTAATATTGCAAGCCATTTTAAATTTGTCAAATCCTTTATTACATAAAATATAGGATTCCGATGTACCGAAAATCGGTATATCTTCCGATATCAACATCCTCTAGAGCGAGGCACAAAATCGATGAAGCGCTACGGTCGACGCCGACTCGCGTATGTAAAGCTTAACTGCTCTGCTGTCTTTCCGTTGGCGACTTTCCTGAACATGCGTAAGTGGTGACCGTGTAATTCCACTGGACGCGACTCTGTAGCAAAGTACAATGTATGCCTCTATCGTAGTTTCGCACGTATATGCTGTTCACGGTAAAGCGAGCACTTTTGAAGCCCTGGTTACTTTTTTTCCTTATCGACCATTTTTTTTATCCTTCTGTCACTTATTATATAAATATTGAATGTAAGTACGAAACAATGTCTATATTTCACCGGACTCGAAAGTTCAGGTCTAAGCGTACAATAAAATATATTTATTGACTATTATTTCAAATAAGAGGGCTTCAAAAAGTGCTCGCTCTACCGTGAATAGCCTCTAATAAATTCGTGTACGTTGAGATAGAACAGCCTGGAAACGGATATTTATTAGTTATGTTGGCGGGCATGAAAATTATTTTCGCGATGTTCGAAATGTCTTGAAAGTACCATTACGTCGTCGGCGGGAATGTACTGTCTTTATGAAGCTAAACCTACTGGGGGTGCATTTAATAATTACGTCAAAACAACGCACTTTTCAAGCGCCCAATATGCTGATTTACGAGAGTAACAAACACTTCAGGCGACGCCTGTTGAATGCTTTGAAGACGTTAATCACACTGAAAACGCAATTTGAGATCACTGCAATGTAGCTAAAAACAGCTGAAAGTCGCTTAGGTACGCGCGGAACGCTGAGGACACTGCAAGCCAGCTCAGAGCCTTGCGGATAATATGTCGCCCTTATCACTTTCGTACTTCTCTACCTCGGAGGCGGAAAATGGCTGCAGGTATAGGCTGTTCACGTTAAACTGAGCACTTTTGAAAGCCCTGCTTAAGATCAACTTGTATGCACGTTGTGTATTCTTCCGCCTTAGGTAAAATTAACATTGTCATGGTCCTCATCACTTATTCATGCGTCGGTCAAGAGAAACTGTGAAATTATTAGGGAATTAAACATTTCATAAATCTGCTAATTTTTACACACTGATGCATTTAAAAAAAAACAGAAAGCGAAATAAATAATTTGAGTTATCACAAATGGTTACCTAACACTTTTTATTCGATGTTAAGCTATGTAACTACATTACATCTATCGTTACCAATGTCACTCAGTGCACCTGTTGAAGTATATGCAGGCATGGGCAGTGTTTTTTTCTACGGATGATTTCAAAAGTGCTCTCACTTTATCGTGAACAGCCCTTGAACGGGAGCCTTGGGAGCGTTCCGGAGGCTGAAATTATTTTCCATATTATATTTTTCAGTATTATATCCTTTTTCTTTGTAACATGAAATAACAGTCTGAATTAAGTATGGCAATGCAGGTAAACGACTACACAAAAAAAAATTAAACCAATTAAAGGAATTTTTAATTAATCTATTTGTACAACGCTAACGAAATAATTGTTAATTTTATTAGAATTTGAGTTCGACACGAGTGTGTGATGCATGCATCTCCGGGGAAGCCCTACACACCTTAGGTCAGGATTACGTTAAAAGGGACGTGTATATTGCGGCTGAATAGGGTTGTCTAATCCCATAACCGCAATTGATGCCATGATCACACTCCGAAAGACGGGGCCGCGGTGGCTGAGCGGTTAGACTTCTCGCCTCCCACCAAGGTGAACCGGGCTCAATCCCCGGCTGGGTAACTCCCGGACTTGGGAATCGTGCCGGACGATACCGCTGGTCTCGGGGATCTCCCGTTTGCACCGCCCTTGCATTCCGGCGCTGCTTCTTTCTCACATCATTTCATTTTCATCGGCTCTCAAGGCCAAGTAATCTAACAAACCAACGAAGCGCAGAGAGCGTTGAAGAAGTCTGTGTCATTCACAGCAGTGCATATATTCGAGTCAGTGTCATATATGCAATAACTAATGCCACAATGAAGACTTAGTTTGATTGGGCGTAATAAGGCCGCCCCATTAATGAGATATTCAGGATGTGTCAAGCTATTGTAGTGCAGTCATAAAGGCAACACAAACGGACATTTGTTCGGAGCCTGTGCTGTCTGAAAAAAAGAACGTGAATTTTGCAAGTCCCTGATTACAATACGTCACAGTCATAATGATATTGCTCCTGCGTGTTATATAATGTAATTTTTTAACAACAGAAACTGGAAGTGTCTTTTAATTCCTTTCAAAAAGTGGCTGGCAAAAAAAAAAAAAAACTAGGGAACGTCAGATCAAAAATTTGCAGCAGTTAAATACCGTAGAGCTTTTTTACAGAAATAAAAAATTGCCACCCGCATGGTGTAGTCATGCTGCTGGAAACAGGCGGGTGACTCTGTATGATGATGAAAATTTCTTTCTTTTTTTTAATACTTCGCAGGGTGCTTATTTAAGGCTTCGGTTAAAGTGCTGTGTAGAAACATGTTGCGCAGGAATCGAATTTATGACTTGAAGTGAACTCGAAATATTAAAACAATAAATAACAGAAAGGAAGTCCACTATATGTTACAAACGCTATTACTTTAGCTCGTAATCGTCGCTTACAAATATCGTAGAAAGGGCTACAATGTTGTTAATTGTTTCTTGGGGGTAGGTGAACATTACAGCCATACAAGTAAAGTTGACGATATCAAATTGGTTTTCTGCGACACTCGCAAATAAAATCATACCTTTAACTGTGAAGGTTTCTGTGTCCTGATGCAGGAATTGTGTTTCAACGACTTTCGAGCAGATATTTCATTATAGAAACATATTTAACGTAAACTTTGTTAAGAACATGCGTTTCAGAGACCAGATAATGAAATACAATTTCAACGGAACCTTGCCTATTGGAAATGTAACACGTTTGAGCCCCAGATGAAAATTGCATTTACCGACAGCTCTACCCGCGTAGGATACAACTGGAAATAAAAAAGTAGAGGATGAAAAAAAAAAAGGGGGGGGGAAGATTGTAAGGTCAGCTGATTGCATTCGGTGGCCACTGGAAGGCAAGGGCATATGATGACAGAAAACGCAAAGCCATAACGGGGTAAGGAATTCGTAAATGCATAATTTCCGCCTAACAAAATTGTATGATGTTATTACTGCACAGGCAGTTTATACATTTTCCATACAACTTCTTCCCACAACCCATACCACACAAAATTCATATCTGCGCCTTTCGGCGCACTCTCTGCGCTTGGTTTACCTGTACATAGGTCGTTCTCCACAACTATTAGGTTGCAAGTATTTGTCATGCTCTCTGCGCTTGGTTTACCTGTACATAGGTCGTTCTCCACAACTATTAGGTTGCAAGTATTTGTCATGCTCTCTGCGATTGGTTTACCTGTACATAGGTCGTTCTCCACAACTATTAGGTTGCAAGTATTTGTCATGCTCTCTGCGCTTGGTTTACCTGTACATAGGTCGTTCTCCACAACTATTAGGTTGCAAGTATTTGTCATGCTCTCTGCGCTTGGTTTACCTGTACATAGGTCGTTCTCCACAACTATTAGGTTGCAAGTATTTGTCATGCTCTCTGCGCTTGGTTTACCTGTACATAGGTCGTTCTCCACAACTATTAGGTTGCAAGTATTTGTCATGCTCTCTGCGCTTGGTTTACCTGTACATAGGTCGTTCTCCACAACTATTAGGTTGCAAGTATTTGTCATGCTCTCTGCGCTTGGTTTACCTGTACATAGGTCGTTCTCCACAACTATTAGGTTGCAAGTATTTGTCATGCTCTCTGCGCTTGGTTTACCTGTACATAGGTCGTTCTCCACAACTATTAGGTTGCAAGTATTTGTCATGCTCACAAGATGCGTACACGTGCCTGCTTATGGACAACATTCTCCACTAAATAACCGGAGCTATCTTTCGCTTTACACAATGGTCTGCACCAGCTAGGAATAGCTCACAGATAAAGGAATACGTGGTTTGAGGTTTATCACTCTTTCTTCACAAGGAAAAGTAAGTAAATGTTATTATACAAATGATCACTTTGCCAGTGACCTGGAAGTATGAAACGTCGATAATATCTCTGAAAACAAGTTTCAATGGTCGCTCAGTATTTCTTTGAACAATAATGAGCACCGACAGAAAAAGAAGTACGATGAAATATATTTGGAAACAGGAAGGTATAATAGGAGATTGGGGGGCGGGGGGGGGGGGTAACTGGTCATCCCTAAGCGTGCTTTTGTGTCTCAAACACAGGAAGGGGGTAGGAGGGGTGGGACGATGTAGTGGTTTGAATACTAGCCTCTCACCAAGGCGAACCGGTTTCGATTCCCGGCGGGGTGGCCCCCGGATATTTTCGTGCGGGAATCGTGCCGGACGATGCCGCTGGTCGGCGGGTTTTCTCGGGGATCTCCCGTTTCCCCCGCCCTTGCATTCCAGCGCTGCTCCTTACTCAACTTCACTTCACCCTCATCGGCTCTCAAGACGACGATGTTACGAGCCACCCAACTATTCAATCACTCAAGTGCGAAAAATAGCCCCGCATAGGCACTATGACTTCTCACGCCAATCTAATGCATGCTCGCCTTCGTAACTGTGTAGCGCAGGCATCCAGGAAACGGGTCTTTCCCCTGTAACTTACACGTATATGCCGTTCACGGTAAAGTGAGCACTTTTAAAGGTGTTTCATCAGACATAATAACCAATAAATACATTTCATTGTCGCCTTGGACTTTTCGTTTTGGGTATGGTGAATGTATTCGCTGTATTTATTACTCACATGGCAGGGTTTACATTAAAAAGTGGCGGAAGGATATAAATTGGTTGAAAGAAAAAAGTAACTAGGGCTTCGAAAGTGCTCACTTTACGGTGAACGGCCTATAGGAAAAAGCGTGGGGGTACAAAACAGAAGTAGCTTCAGATGTAAACCAAGCGTCATTTCCTGGTGCAACATGTCGGCGAGTGACGTTAGTTTTACGTGCAAATCAACAGGAAGCTCCTTTCATGCACGGACATGAAAGAACCTATTACGTAACTTGAAGTATATTTTCCGCGTAAAACTGCCATTGCGGTAGATAAGTCTGTTTACATATCAAAAACGTTGTACAAGAGCAACGTTACAGTAAGAGAACACAGCGTTGTGAAACTCTCTCCTCCCTTTTCTCTCTTCCCCTTCCCCACATTTTAGAAAAACGAACCATATACACTACCTATCTTTCTGGTAGCGCCATGCTTTTCCCTCAAAACTTAAAACGGCGACCGTACTTGCTTATCATCACGGAAACAAATCAACTTGTAATGAAGGTGTTATTTTTAGAGGTTCGAAGAATTCGCGAACTCGTTCAGTGGTACGATCAGTTACAAGCATGAAATACGCAATATTACTTTTCGATTGGATCACATATGTTTGAACATACATACTCTGGGTGACTCTGAACAAGGTACGTGGAGATATATAGGCCGTGTTCGAATTGGCACTTCTAGTTTACTAAAAGTTCTCGTGACCCGAATTAAGTGGGCTAGAACGATGGCATATTTGATGTTTTAGTATTTAGTTCTTAATACGTAACGAAACTTACTAAAATACTACATCGTGAAATCGCAGCCATCGCTGAACACGTGACTATCGACGGAGTTCGAATTGGACGCTCGCTACTAAATATTACAATACTAATATATTAAATGCTGAAATCGAACACAGCCCATAGTGACAGCGCCACTCGCGACCTAGTTCAAAAGAAAAAACTCCACGGCAACAGCCAATGATAAACGAAGGTGGCCTGAGTACATAAGGGACTCAGTAGTACGTTTACGCTGACTCAAGATGAATTCGCCAAATTAACTAACTTTTAGTAATTTTAAAGGCTGTTCAGGATAAAGTGAGCACTTTTGAAATTGAAATCAACCTTACAAAAAAGTCACTGCGCCTGCCTGCATATATTTTAACGGGCGCATTGAGTGACAAGCGCCCAATGTAGTTGGCTATGATGAATGGAAAGTAGTTATATATCTTAACTTCGAATGAAAAGGGTTAGGTAACCATTTGTGATAACTTAAATTATTTCTTTCGCTTTTCGTTTGTTTAAAGCATCTAAGTGTAAAAATTACCTAGATTTGTAACATATTTACTTTTATAATAATTCCACATTTTCACCCGGCCGACACATGAACTAAGTGATGAGGGGGCCATTGACAATGATAATGTTATATAAGGCGGAAGAATACACAACGTGAATACAAGTAGATCTTAAGCAGAGTTTTCAAAAACGCTCGTTTTACCGTGGATAGCCTATACAAATACTCTTATGTGATAGAACACACGGCTGGCCGAAAGACTTCCACCTGAGACATGTCAATATCTGTCTCCATAAATAGTTATTGTGGTTGTAATATGACTTATTAGTAAGGGCTAAGTTTTAACTGTTGCTTTTAAATATCCATATTTTACGGCGTGAGAATAATATGGGGATGGCTCACAAAAAATTACGTCGAAATGATAGTCATGTACGGCTTATTTGGGATTCAAATTTGTAACTCCATTGTAAAAAAAGTGCCTTGCTTTAGCGACCTCGATCACAAAGGTCTCCCACTAGCTAACGTAGATTAAGTGCAAATGCTTGACCATGGACTCAAACGCATAATTTACACATCCCAAACTATAGTTAACTACTGTATGACTCGTGGAAACATTCGCTGGAGTTACGACTAAAGCGAGTATTTACCAGAGTGGCACCAATATAAAGTAGACAGTAAATATAGGGATTAAAAATTAAATTAACTTCGGCGAACTCCTCCTCTACCCTAAATTATGTAATTATACAACATTTGAACCAAAAAAATTTCAAAAATAATATGTTATGATAGAAATGTTGTATATTTCAGTAGTAAAGAACAATCTTTCAACGGTCACATTGTGAATGCACTGAATCACATACAGTAAAGTTATTTTCATGCATTATATACAGGTGCCTTTGTAATGTAAATGAAAAAAAAAACTGTATAGGCCTAATGCAGGGCTGCCACCAGCCCTGAAGCTCAAATCCTGGCGCTGTATATAAAAATCCCGTAAAATCAGGGAATCATTGGGTCCAATCGTATAAAATCCTTGGAATAAAAAAATGGCAAATTTCAGAAAGGAAAAAAAAGTGGATACGAAGGACTTTTACATATTTAATGTAGTTGTTTTTGTTTGGAATGTACAAACCATGGTAATTCTTTTCTTCACTCACACTTGTGGGTCTAATTTTATGTATGCAACTACCTACTGCGATCATTTTCGTTTCCTCGCCATTGTGATATCAACGCCCAACGCAAAACACAGTTATCAAATTTGTATTTCATGCGCAAAAATTATGGCCTTAGCCTTTTCGTGTCATCATACAGCCAGGAACAGAAATATGTAGATAACTGTATACCTGCGCCAGTGAGTAATTAAGCGAAATATTTTGGACCTACACTATTGAAGCATTGGCGTATGTCCAAAATAGTTCGTTTGATTATTCACCTCTGTTGTAAGAATCTTTCAAAGAAATGCGTCAGCGAAACTCACACACATCGCTGTGCGCACTGCTAGTGTCGCACTGCTCTCAGATAAAAAAGGGGGGATTTTTTATTTGTCTGTATAGTTAAAAATTCGTAAAAATGGATAAAACCGTTAAAAAAGCAAGCCTGGTTGACAGGTGAGTGCACTCTCTGATGAAGGCAATAGACAATATATACTCCCCGATCAAGCAGAAAGTGTGCAGTAAGCGTTGCAAACAGAGAAGCGAGCGAGCGAGCGAGCGAGAGAGCAGCAAGTGTACTCACCGGTGCAGCAGAGGGCGAGGAGGGTCTGCGCATGCGTGGGCAGCAGCGGGCTCTGATTGGCCCAGGGCAGCCGCTGTAGTGCATGCTGCACGCAGTCCAGTCCAGTCACCACGCTCAGGTGCCAGTCCAGCTTCGTCACCAGCAGCAGCTCCCACGCCTGCCACACACACAGAGTCACTGCTCATCTCGTGTCCTCACGGGTCCTGGAGGAACGTCACTATACACCCAACCCTACTGCCTTCCCCTTAAGTATTCTCATATAAAGGATGTTAACGATAAAGTGAGCACTTCTGAAATTAACCTTAGAAAAATGTCACTGCACCTACCTACCTATCTACATATATCTTAACTGGCGCATTGAATAACATGCGTCCAGTGAAGTTGGTAACGTTGGATGGAATGTAGTTACGCGTCTTAACGTCGAATAAAACGTGTAAGGTAACCATCTGTGATAACTTGAATTATTCATTTCGCTTTCTATTACTTTTAATACATGGAAGTGTAAAAATGAGCAAATTTGTCAAATGTTTACTTGTCTGATAATTCTCACAGTTTCACTTAACTGGCGCATGAATAAAGTGATGAGGCCCATAGCAACGTTCACTTGACATAAGGTGGAAGCATACACAAAGTGCATACAAGTAGATCATAAGCAAGGCTTTCGAAAGTGCTCATTTTACCGTGAACAGCCTATAGTAGTAGGATGACACAATAGATGGACACATCACATTGTATTTGTATGCAGCGGCCGCGGTGGTGCAGTGGTCAGACTGCTCTCCTACCATCCAGGTGAACCGGTTTCGATTCCCAGCAGGGTCGCTCACGGATTTTCGTATACGGCAATCGTGCCGGGTGATGCCGCTTGACAGAGGGTTTCCTCGGGATTCTCCCATTTCCTCCGCCCTTGCCTTCCGGTGCTGCTCCATACTCACCTCACGTCACCATCATCGGCCTGGGTAGGCCGCCGAACGATGTGCAGAATTCCAGAGGAAAAAGTTTTTATTAAAAAATTGTCCAACGTGTCTGAGTGAGATCAGCTTAAGAATGACATTTAAGAAAAATTACGCGCCTCTATAAGTTTTTCAGTTCCTCCATTTCTCTTTAAAGCATGTTTTTGTGATAGTGAAAATGGCCCAAACCGGTGTTTTCACAGTCATTTTTAGGTATGAACAATCCCGTACAAAACATTAAATAAAGAATAGGGACACGCATAAAACCTTTATTTTTACTACTACGTCATAATATGGTAGGGTACCCGCTGAAAATCTCGTAGAGGCGCGTTATCGACGGTAAGACTGCACGCCAGTTCAGTGCTTTGCGCGTAGAGGCGATGAGAGAGTTGATGCGCATGTCTCGGTCACCCCTAGCGCTTCCACGCTTTAAGGCCTGAGACGTGCAAAATTCCTTCAACCAGGCGGCCACCTTACGAGCCGCCCAAAAATCTCAACTGCACTCCACTCTTTGTATGCATTAAAGAAATTCACTCAGAACATACTTTTAGGCAGGGACACCTGATTTACGCGAAACAAGTTTTACGCAAGTTAGACTTCAATATCCATGTACGCACCTGCATGTCTCTGCGAGAAGACTTTCGGGACTCGACTGGGCCAATCAGATTTAGGTTACTCGATACCGCACGTCTGCGAATCGCCAGTATTCACCTACGACGCGTAGCAAAAGCAAGTAAAACCCATCCACTCGCCAAAGCGGATCCCAAGTGTTATGAAATCTGTTCTCGAAAATCTTGTGCCTCTACTTTCAGGCCAAGAATTGTTTACACAAGTCGCCTACTTGGACATTAAGACAAAGCTCTACTACAAAAAGTAGTTTTCCTAATCTTGGTGAAGAACTTTGAAAAGATTCTTCCAACAGTAGACAGTCTAATTAATATAAGTGCATGTGCGAAATCCTCAAGTAAAGAGCTGAAAGGTCCAAAAGTATTTCAGTGATTGATGAACTCTTTCAAACACCCGCACCATGATGTCGCTTCGATGTCTGCGTTCCAGCACTGGTCAGTAATTTCAGTAACGTCAGCTATTGTTCCGATACTGCTGAAGGCACTGATGGTCGCATCTGAGAGGTACCCTGTGCGAGTCTACAACCGTTACTGAGATCGCGCATTTTACTGGCGTTTAAAACGTCATTGTTGTCAGGTGAACCCTAGGTTTGGCGAGAAGTTCAAGTCTTGTTCGAGGAAATTGTACTAAAGGAAGGTACGGCGCTGAGGCAACCACTTATAATGTTGTGGTGCCGTCAAAAGAAGCTCCCAAAAAGCAGTAGAAGGCGAGTAACATTTCTACTGTTTTAGTCCAAATGCTGTGTGAAAATTAGTGAGGTTAGTGTGCCCGCTATACATTGTTTATATTTTTCTGCACACGGGAATACTACTGCCAGACGCTGCAAAACAATCAATTTATTGACGAAGAGAAATATTTGCTGCTTACTGACAACTGTTCCCTTATTGCTGGAGAACACTGATAAACTATCAGTGATATCAGTGTTCGTCAGCTGTAACAGAAGGCGGCCAAAGAAGCACAATAGACTTGTGGCCATCTGGACACGGGCGTGAACTCACTCACAGATACTCGCGGAACAAAGTTCATTCCTGACCACCATATCGTCACTATAAGGTCCCATACACATTTGACACACATTTTCCGGCAACGTGTCTTCGCGCCACCTTCCCTAACACTCCAGTATTCGAAGGTACACTCTAAGAAATTATTTCGAAATTTACCATACCAGTGTATATGCTTAGTGAGAAAGCAGGAATGGTACTGTTTCCCTTATAAATTCATTGTAACGGTCCTACATTTGCCCAGGAAACAGTCAAATGTATAGGGAAATTCCCAACTTTGTATAGTAGCGCTGCTAAACATTCCTATATCTGCAGCTTGATGCGTGGCATTATTACCATACTGTGTATGGGTTAAAAACTTCCATTAGAGCTTAGGAAGTATACCAGAAATTTTTTTTCAGTGTAAGGTGGCAGGCAGCTTACACCCGGGGTACTTGGTGGCCGTCTTCTGCTTACGTCGAAAGGTCAGACCAGAAATAGCTCATGCCCGGTCCCGAGCTTGACTCGACTTTTGAGTACCGATTATCAACCACAATTATCAGGAGAGACAGTCCTTGGTCACTCCGTGCGGAGTCAAAACAGTCCGTCGCGTCCGTCCTTCTACTAGTCAAACGATTTACCCCATGACGACTTACGTCCGTCGTCATACATATGCTGCCAAGTAAAGCAGTCGGAGTTTCGGAAAAAAAAAAATTCCCTTGAAAGGTAGAATTACTGAACGAACCTGTGTGTAAACAAGCACACACTTGTTAGCTCCAGGATGTGAAACCATACTTTAAGCTCCTTCCTCCCCACACATCCTCCTGTGCAGCTGACGGACAAAGTCCCAAAAAATGCAAGTCAAGCATGGTAACAACACAGCCAAACACGTTCTATGGCTTTCGTGAACGGGAACTTTCATTCGAGAGCGCGAAGACGCTAATGAGAAGTTCAAGTGAAATAACATCCGCATCTTGTTACCGAGAAAAGATCGACGTGGGTAAGACGAGAGAAGGCTAGAACTAACTGTAGCAGGATTGACCTACTAATAGTCCGCCTGAATAAAAGACATGGCAAAGGAATGAAGTTACGAGAAGAAATGGAAGCATTCCGAAAAAACCCCACTGTTATATACGATTGATGAGGTTAACCTTACTGGGTGAAAAAGAGATGAGTATCAGACTAAAAATGATTTTATAAGTTATGACTGGAGATTGACTACAAAAATTTAACATAAATAGTCCATTCATTACTTCCTACTTCCCTAAAGCTCTGCTAAAGTTCTATTTCCACGATATTCCTCCGCCTCTTGCAAACAATAACTAACCGAGCCTGGGCAATTTCACCAAAGGGACAACGCACCGCGTTCATGCGCACTCAGTGTAACAATATTTTGCATAAGGACTATTGCCTACTAGGCATTACCAACTTTATTTTCTCGCTTTTTTATTCACATTAATTATGAATGAAATATTATTAATTATTAATAACATATAAATAAAACCTTATTTTAAGCAAAAATATAGTACTTTTATGTTAACACACATATAAAATGCTTTATATATATGTATGTATATATATATCATAACTAGGAAACTAGCGAACACGTCCATGGGGTGATTTCTCAAAGGTTTGATTCAAAAAGAGCTAAGAAACCGCGAAGAGTATAGCTATCTCGTTTCTAAGGAAAGGATCGAAGGAAGAGGTAGGAGAAAAGAGCCAGGCTCTCTATCACATCCTATAGCAGGGCAGGTAGACACTCACCCACCAATCCCCGGATCCGGTGGCAGTTTCTCATCGTGTCCCGTCGCCGACTGCTCACTGTTGCCTCGTCCTTGTTCCTCACTACACTTCCTCGCCTCTGTCCCTCGGCCTATCGCACTCAACTTCTATTGGTTCTCGGGGCCGCGGTTGTGTAGTGGTTAGACTACTCCCCGCCCACCAAGGCGAACCGGGTTCCATTCCCTGCGGGGTCGTACCCGGATTCTCGCACGTGGGAATCGTGCCGGACGATGCCGCTGGTCGGCGGGTTTTCTCCGGGATCTCCCGTTCCCACCCACCCTTTCATTCCGCCACTGCTCCGTGCTCACCTCATTTCACCCCTCATCGGCTCTCAAGACCTCGACGTTGAGAGCCTCCCAAATCTCTTCACTCACTCCGCTGGTCCTCATTTGGGTCTGGGCGGGCTTTTACTGCCGCGAGACGTTGATGTTTTGGCGCAATCGAACCGTGTCAGACAGGTCCATATTTTATTACGCGATTCTCGGCAGATTCCCGCGTTCGTTGTTGCATAGCAAGTCTGGTCCAGCGGGGGATCGCCTGACAGGCTGGTATAATCCATTCACCGTTTCTTCGGCCTTTTAGAATCAAACCTTTGAAAAATCTCCCCATGTATGACGTACTTGGTTGTTTCCTAAATACACTCTGTATCACGAACGTTTTATACTTCTGTTCATTAAAGTTACTTTTTTTTTCTGTTAAATTGAAATGTTATTCATATTTTATCTATAAATTATAATACTTTATTTATAAATAATTTAAATTCAAAAACAGGGAGAACATAGGTAAGTTGGTAGTGCTTAGTAATAAATATTTCTTATACAAAATACTGTTACAACAGAGTGCGCACGAATCCGGCACGTTGTCCCTCTGGTGTAATCTTCCAGACTTAGTTAAGCTTAGTTTGCACGAGGCGGAGGAATATCCTGGAAGTAGAAATTAAGCAGGGCTTCAGAAGGGGCCGAAGATACGGCGAGTCAACTACAAGAGACTCCGCGAAGGACGCGGCGACCCCGCAGTGGGCGGCGACGACGTCTACGGCGGCCAGGTGGGTGCGGGAAGTTCCGCTCGCTGCGCTGGGAAAGGAAGGCCTTCCTGAGGAAGATGGCAGACTGCAGACGAGGGCAGCGGCCCGGGACACCAGACACCTGGCTGCTTGTGCTGCTCCTACGCAACTGTCACCCCGACAACACTACCACTACGCAGGAGTAATTACTCACCCGTGCCTTGCCCTTGACTCTCCCCCCCCCCCCCCGCAAGAGAGCTTACTCATTCACCGGCGTGGGGGGCCGCCTACCAGGCGCTTGAAATGTGTTGCAGTGTTTTGGGAAACCAGTTTTTTTTTTTTACGGAACTATTCCACGTGCGTCCAATGTGATAATTTATGAAAAGAAAACAAACTTTCAGGCGATGACAAAATGTCGCTTTCAAGACACTACGCATGTTAGAACCACTATTTCCAAGCCCTCCAACATAGCTGAAAACAGTAGACTGCCGTATGTCAAAATGTACTAACCGGATCTACGTGAAACTCGATATAATCCTGCATTGAACTTTGCAACAGACTTTTCATAAGTAAAATAATATGGTCACCGCTTAAAGTCCCATAGAAATAACGGTTCGACGAAAAGCTTGCGCGCAAGTTTAGTGCTTCGCGCGTAGTGGCGATGCGGAACTTGATGTGAGTGCCAGTTTCGCCCTTAGCGTTCGCTCGCTCCTGTGCCATGTCGCGTCAGGTAGGCGGTCCCCTTAAGACCACGATCTCCCATTTGTACAGCTTTTGCGAGAGATAATTTTGCTAACCTAAACGGGAGCCGATATTGTTAAATATTCTTACAATTTTGTTACAAATTGTTTTTATTCTGTACTCAAATTTTTTCGAAACAAAACACGTCATACTTTAATCCAATTAATTAAGTAACGAACATTTTGTTCATTTAAAAATTAGTTAATATTAGACTGTTTTTTTCGTGTTAAAAAATTTTTACTACGCAATAAAAAAAATTTGTGACAAAATTGTAAGAGGATTTTACAATATCGGCTTCCGTTTGGATTCAAAAAATTAATTCTCGCAAAAGCTGTAGAAATTGAAGATCGTGGCATTAAAGGCTGTTCACGATAAAGTGAGCACGTCTTTACAAATGAACCTTAGAAAAAAGACACTGCCACTGCATACATATATTTTAATGGCTGCACTGAGTGGCATTCACTCTGTGAAGTTGGTAACGATGGAGGTAAAGTAGTTCCATGACTTAACGTCTAATAAAAAGTATTAAGTAACTATTTGTGGTAGGCCCTAACTTATTTTTTTTTCTTTCGCTTACAATTTTTGTAATCCACCAGAGTAAAAATGAGCAGATTTGAACAAAAAATTACTTTTCTCAATAATCTTACTTTCACTTGACGTATGAATAGAGTGATGAGGTCCATGGGAATGTTAATTTTACAGAAGGCGTAAGGTTACAGAACGTGCATACAAGTAGATCTTAAGCAGGGTTTTCAGAAGTGCTCAGTTTACCTTGAACAGCCTATAGACCGACCTTGGCTGCACACAACCAATCTCTGTGTCCCAACACTGAACTGTTTGTCTGCCAATACGACTTGTAAAAACGGCGTGGATTGGATTTGAGGTTAGAATACTATGGAGTAAACAAGCGCTATGATATATTTTTATACTTCCTCTAACCAATTTGTAAGGCAATTCGATTAAATTCAAATGTGTAAAAGTATTTTATTGACATAATAGTGCTTGTAATTTAAAAATTAAAATATAAACAAGCATGTTAATCGTTGTTGACCATGTGACTTCTGACAGTTGTGTTACTTTGGGGTAGGTCAATGATGGGTACATGCGCAGAAGACGGATAAGCAGTCTACGTCATTTGTAGTCTACGCCTTATACAAGCTACTGGTAGAAGCACTACAGCGCACAGAGACCGAGGCACGCGTGTTCCTTTCAGATGTGTGTCTAGCGAAATCGCAGCTCCGTTAGCGTCGTTCGACGCCTAGGCATCTACTTGGCCAAAGTCGCTAAGGAGTTAACTCCACCGGGGAGTTTCAGGGTTAGAATCTCAGACAAACAAAGGATTGTGTGTGTGTGTATGCGTGCTACTTTGATGTGAATACGTCTTTAATTTTGGTGTAAGTACGAAAATAAATATCACGCAATACATATGAAGCATCTTTGAAAGAAGTTACGTAATACCGCCTCTTGAATATGCCTTGTGAAGCGATGTATTAGCCATATTTATGATTTCTCTGCAAAATGCATTTCCTTTTCGTCTCAACATAATTTCGATACCAGCGATTTCTGCCACAAACACACGAAACACAACTTTCCAAAACCGAGTTTCGTGTTGCGGTATAAACACTTCACTAAAGCCCCCGTCAAACTGCTTTTATTAAGTTTCGTCCAATAAAGTTGGACAGTTATGACGTCATCAAAACGTCATAAATGCCGCCATTTTTGTCTGAGAAAGTTCGATGACTTCAGTTTCCATCAAGCATTTAAAAATTGGACCGGTTCTAACATTTATTTGATGTTTGACGGTCTCAGCCAATCAGAATCGTGTACGACAAGAATGGACGTCAAGAAACTGAAAATAATGAACAAGTGCTGGAAACGAAATGAGTTATGAAGATAATTCATTTATGTAGAAGCTGTCTGGGCATGGATGCTACTTTAAGTGAATTATTCCACATAGTATAACGAACTCAGAGGCATTTACTTAATTGTGCAGGAAACATATCTTATTAATAAAATGTTTAATTTAGCAAAGGAACGAAAATAAATTACAATATTACTTACATTTCTTCCTGTAACGGACCGCACGGAAAAACAAAAGCAATAGCTCACTTTGGAAATAATTTTTAAATAATATTTCAAATTATCCCAATTTAAAAAATTGATAGTGTGACACATTTTCAAACACATTCAAGATTATTTGTTAACATTTGCTGGAAGGAAAAATTTGATGGCAGTATTTTGTCCTCAAATTTTATTGTCAAATATGGCTGAAAGCAAAAATTTGATCGGATGACAGGGGCTTAACATCTCAGGTTGGAAAGTTGGGTTTCCGAAAATGAGGTTTCGGCTGACTGCATAGAACATACTGTTCGCGGTACAGAGGTGCGACCTCTCGGACTTGCGACATTCCCAGGAGGGACAACCTGTATAGAACACGAGGACTGCACTAAGGCTGTTCAAAATATCGATATATCGATCATCATCGATATGAAAAATAATTTATGGAACGATATGTAACTTTGAAAAAATATCGGTATATCGATGTTTCTATGTTATCGATGTTTTCCGTATTATTGAAATTTTTGGAATTATCGATAATTTCTGTCTTATCGACAATTTCTCTATTATCGATATATCGAAAATACCGAGTAACTGTTCGGGAAAATATCTATATTAGATTTTTATGATATCGAACAGGCCTATACTGCACTCGGTTCGGCGGAAACACACGAGGCTTGTCCGACCTCGGGGCGTGAGAAAGCTATCGGAGTGGAGGTCGAAGAAAGGATGTCATGCGCTGGGGGGGTCACAAGCGGTTCCTAGTAGGCGCAGTTGAGCGCGCAGTCTGGCGGGGAGGGAGGGAACTATGCGGGCCTGGTCGCCCGCATGGCACCGCTCTCACGGCACGGGAGCCACACCCCGCCTTTTTTTTTCTAGAAAAAAAACGGCGGAGCTGGAGAAGTCACTGGCTCGCAGAAATTAACCCGAGTGTAAAGACACGGGCAGGTGTGCCAGCTAACGGAAGTCCTTTGTCGGTCCGCTACACTGTGTTACATAACCGAGCAACACACGAAAACTCACCCCAACATTCACGATCTAGAATGTTTGCAGGGAGGTGAAGTTGAGACAAATGTGAGGCAGTGAGGGAATGCAAGGGCGAGCACCCAGGGAATATCCGCCGAAAAGCGACATAATTCGGTACAATCCCCACATTCGCAAATCCAGAAGTGACCCCACTGGGAATCGACCCTTGTTTGTCTTGGTGGAAGACAAGCGCTCTATCCACCGCGTGAACTGCGGCCTCCACTACTTTTTTGTGCAAGCTTATACATATGTACAGATGTACAACGTATATCTAAAAATCACCGACAAACTCTGGGAGGCGATTCCTTACGAGAAATGAAATAGAAAATATTTAGAACGCTTTGTACCTAAATATAATAGTAATGGAGGAATGAGCCCTTGAAAATCACATTTGAAAACTGTAATGTCCCGAAATATCATTAAATAACAATACTCAGCGAACATTGTTTTTTGTTATAGGGATTCTCAACCTACAGCAAACATTGTTTTATACTTTCCACGGTAACGAAAATAACAGGGGTGACGACCCTTTTATTGTATACAACTTTTGTACCGTCGGGATACTGGAAGGTTTGATGTCTTATTGAGCAGTATCACTTAAGTAACAAAAATGGTCCTCTTGCTGCAAGTGCGAAGGACCCACCGTTTTCGTTCAAAACACACATGAAGCTTCTGCCTACTGCCAGCGGCCGATTACCAGCCGTCCGATGTCAACTGCTCATTCTGAAAGACTCCTTTCGTCACGTAGTCAACCACGATGCACTGAGAAAAATGTTTCGTTGGATCAAACAAAGTTTGTTTGGCGCAGCCAAATTAATTGTTTCTATAGGGGCAATAGAATATTTTGGCGTTGAAACCAAATTATTATGTTGTTCTTATTTGGTTAAATATTTGCTTGCAAATTAAACAGTTTTTCGGTTAGTGTAAAAAAATTAGAAAACCCGACCGAGGCTAATCTACGAAAACAACACTCACTTCAGACGAGACCCGTTGAGTACTTTCAAGACTTCAATAAGCACATTAGAAACACCATTTGAGAACACTCCAACATAACAGTGAAAATGTTTTGACGTGAGTACGTCTTTAAATTTGCAACCATAGTGGGAAGCAATCCTTAAATCGGGGGATACAGTTTGCATTGCATCTCCGAATCTATCGTCTACATTCAAAATTAAATTACACCACTCGATTGCCAAAGGATCAAATAATATGTTACGCTGAGTGAGTAAGGACTACGTCGCAGCAAGAAGGGGCAGGGGGGAGGGAGGGTCACGCCGCAATTTTGAGTTCGTTTCGCCGCGTCTGATAACTTCCGCGTAGTATATAACTTTTGACTAGGAGAGGCTACGATGCTCGTTTACGTTTCAATCGACAGTTCTCGTCAAGATCAATGGTATAAAAACATTTGTGTGGCGTGGTTATGGTGAAATTGTATAAGTTAAATGTAAAAAATTAAGAAAACTTAACACAACGTTGGCCTATACTCGTCAAAAAGCCAAGTCGAAATACAGAAATCGTATACGGTTGGAAAGAGCATCTTAAAAGCAATCCAGTGATACCCGTAAAACCCCATATGATCGAGTGAAGCGGTGCCGGGAACGTAAAATATACATCAAGGCGTCCGAGCGCGTCAACGTAGACGTATTCACGCAAAACAAACGGCTGTTACCCCAACACATCCACCACATGCTGTTTTTTTTTTTTTTTAAGCACTGTATCTCGAAATATACGCGTCATAATTATATACAAAAAAAACTTAAGGGACCTGCAATGAACCTTGCTACAGATTTTCAAACATAAAATTATAAACGTCGTCGTTTGAAGTGTTCCCAGGTACTCGCAGCACGACGATAAGACTGCAGAGCTTTGTGCTAAGTGGCCATGGCCCTTATCGCACCCGCGCTTCTAGACCCCAAACACGGAAAATACCTACATGAAGGCGGAGCCTTTAAGGCAGATTCCCACCCACAATTTTGGATTTATGGAATTTTCGCCATACTCTGGAAATACAGTTTTGTATCATGTTTTTTTTTTTGGAACGACAGAGCACTGAGCATTGCTTGGCGCAATGTTTCGAGGTCAGTATTTCTTGATTACTGTTCATATCGTCGCCTTTGTAATCGTTCGCAATGAATAATCTCGCGTTTCGTCTCGACAGTTATCAGCTGAAAACTAATAAATGTAGCGAAGCCGTGGCAGTTTGACACATTTTGGGAAGCTGTTGTTTAAGATATGTAGTACGGGAAATTTCAATACACCTCCTGAAATAGAAGCTTTGGTGAAAAATCGATAAATACAAGATGGCGGGTGGGAATCCACCTTAATATCGATATTCATATCCGAAAAGAGCCCCACGCCCGAAAATACATTATGGACGCATCCCTGCAGTGAAATATACGCTGGATTCTAGAATCCGCAATAGAACAACGCGGTTAGGTACAGGATTGGGGGGGGGGGGGGAGGGGAGGACACCGCTACGACGCACTTTCTGGACGAGAGCTCACCAACAATAGACTGGCGAGGGCAAAGAAGAAAAATTGGGGAGGGAGAAGGCGGCGCAACCCCCTGGACGCACCCCTGCACACCAGGCGCGGTCGTTCAAGACGCACCATGAGGGAAGGTGGGGAGGGGTAGGGAACTACGCGGCGCGGCGGAAGTGCAGATGGCGGAGCGTCTTACTGTGCGCGCACGCACTTCCGGCCGACGCGACGAAGCGGCAGCTGCCCGCAGCACCCCGAGAACACCCCCTCACGCTGACGGCACGCGCCCGCTACACCCCCCCCCCCAACTTCTACTTGTCAACCCTCGCCTGACTGTGTTCCACGTTACTATCTGGCAAGACCTCACAGTCAAGTCCATTCTCGACTACTTACAAATTTTCATGAAGCCCTGCAAAAATTCTACTTCCAGGATATTCCTCCGACACATGTAAAGGAAACTTAACTAAGTCTAGAAGATTACACCAAAGGGACAACGCACCGCATTCGTGCGCACTCAATTTAATAATATTTTGCATAAGAACTATTTCTTATTAGGCATTACCAACACACTTATATTTACCTGTAATATTAGTTGCAGATGACTAATATACAAAATATAAGTTCAGTCTTATGTTAACAGAAGAATAATACGTTTGTGTTACGTGGCATATCTAGGGCGCCGGGGGAGAATGGGGTGATTTTTCAAAGGTTTTATCCAAAGAGTGTGAAGAAAGTGCGAATTGGCACTATATCGCTTACTGCAGTAGGCGTCATTGCAAGGCCGCGCGGAAGGTTGAGGCTGACGTATGGGTCGGAGGATACCGGGGCCGTCATCCACCCCCCCCCCCCCAGAAAACCAACCTTTTGGACAGTTGTCCCATTGGAAGGTAACTTCCCGTGCTTCGCTGGCCTCGCACGGAGAAAACCCCTAAAGCGTAATTTTAATTTTGATTACTTAAATGCTGTGCCAACTAGTTTGCCGAATGTATTTATAGACCTATTTGCACAGTTTTGCTCAAAATAAGTTAGTTTCACAGAAATACACATTATTATGTCACGATTAATCACTGTTAAATTTTAAGCTTGAAAGTCGAAATTTCCCTGTGGAGATACCCTCGGAGTCCCACTTTATAGGTGACCATTGGCAAGAATAGCAATTCCCCCTTTATAAAAATAATTTTCACTGAACTATCGATTACCCTCTCCGAAAAAATGGGCCAGCGTACGGCCACTCCGCGGCTGTGTGTATAACTTCACAGTTAGAATGTGCCATTGCGATACCTGTAGTGCAAATAATTAGCCGATAATAGAATTCAACTTCCTTTATTGAATGAGAAATAAAAGAGTTCTATCGAGTAAAGAACATCAGTATGTCCCAGAATGCAACAAGGTAACTACGTCAGGCAGCATGTTCCTATGAACGTGGTAAAGGCTGTTCACGGTAAAGTGACCTCTTTTGAGGCCCTACTTACTTTTTACTCTCAGCCATTTTTTTTTAATCCTTCCGCCGCTTCTTAAAATAAATATTGCCGTGTAAGTAATGAATACAGTATGGATATTACACTGCACACGGAAATTAACGCCTAAGGATAAATTGAAATATATTCACTGACTATTATTCCAAATGAGAGGGACTTCAATTGAATTGATTAAATCCTTTTGTTGCGACAGTAAAATATTATGTTAAAACTACTTTGTACAATCAATGCCTCTGCTTAACTGCAAATGTCGAAACAAACGTGTTAACATAAAAATATTGGCTTAGTGTGTACACAGAAAAGCATGGGATGGAACATTTGTCGAACATTTTTATTAATCAAGTTTAAGGAAAAATGATTATTCAGTTGTCTTATTTATCCTCTGCACGGTTCAGGTATCACTTCTACTAACTCCTATTCGGCTTTCATCTCAAACATTTGAGGAATACAACCTGCTTGAGTACTGCTGTAGCTCTTCTTCGATTGTTTATATGCACACATGCATTATAAACTGCATCGCTGTTTTTTTTTTAACTGACTGCACACAAACATAATTAATTTCTTCATACTGGGAGGTCGTAGCAATGAATACGTACAAAGGTTAAAGCGAGCAAAGTCAGGAAACATTGCAGATAACAAGCAAGGGCGATAATAAGCAGCAATGATTAATCGATTAACTCAGTTATCCCAGCCTGCAGAATGCAATCGGCGGCGCGCGGTGCTTGAGAAGTCAATATTGGAATGAGAACCGAACATCCCGAAACTTTCAAATGAGTGATCACGAAGTAGACACGATTGTTCGCTATAACAGAATCCAAAGTTTCATTAATAACAGGCGAAGGTCTGGTTTGGAGGGCACATTATAAGCTGTTCACGGTAAAGTGAGCACTTTTTAAGGCCCTTACAATTTTTATTCTCATCCAATTTCCACCTTCCTGTTGATTTTTAATATAAACATTGCAACGTGACCAATAAACACAGTGTATACATTTCACGACCATCAAAATTTAATGCCTGAGGCTGCAATAAGATATATTTATTAGCAGTTAAAGTCTGTTGGGAGGGCCTTAAAAAGTGCTCACTTTATCGTGCAGACTATACCTACATTTTTAACGCATTTTCTTATTCTTTACGCCGAGTTACGACGTCTTTCCGAACGCACTTTTGGGGGTCATATACGTCGTCGTCGGCCGTTTATAATCCATTCCAGTACTTGCTTGGGACGCCAGTCTCGTTTCATTCTGCCACATGACCAAACCACATTACACTCTAAAGAAATTATTCGGAAATGTACCATACCAATGTATAGGCTTAGTAAGAAAGCAGGAATGGTAATGTTTACCGCAATACATTCATTCTAGCGTTCATACATATGCTCAGGAAACAGTCAAATGCGTAGGGAAGTTCCCAACTTTGTATTGTAGCGACGCTAAACATTCCTATATCTGCAGCTTGATGTGCGGTTTTATTACCATACAGTGCACGGGTAGGGGCATCCCCATTTCGCGAAACGATCTCACGACCAGTTCTACTTCATAACACGTTAGCTCTGATCCGCCTTCGTGATTGGACGATCTAGGTGTTACACGTCTGCCCGGGAATCACAGACATACAGAATCGGAGTAAAGTAATTCTGATTGGCCAGTCAAGCGAGAAAAATGTCTTATCACAGATACACGCTGCCAATAAGCAAAGAAAAACTGCTGGAATGTCCGTAGGGTATTGAAATATAGCATGAGCAGAAGTCCTGTCGCGAAATTCGGGTGTCCCTATGTATATGTTCCATTACAGTTTAGGAAGTTACCAGAACATTTTTTACAGTGAGGGTTTTCTTTCGGGCATCATACATCACACCTCTGGTAACTCCAGTCGAATCTTTTATCACAGAAGTTCCGAAATATTACATTTTCTCTCGAAGAAAGGTGCATTTCACACATAAAATACTGATCATGAGCAAAATTTACTTAACACGTCCACTCTGCGTATCCGCGATATGTTGCACATGAAGAACACTTGTCGCCGGTACTGTACACCACGACAACGAGGAATCAGTGCCGGATGTGCGACCGCGTGCCTTGTGTATAATCTCATTCACGAAAGTTTCTGCATCTCTTGAGCACGCAACAAGTTGGTAAAGGCACTTCACGGTAAAATGAACACTTTTGAAAGCCCTGCTTAAGATCTACTTGTATGCACGTTGTGTATTCTTCCGCCTTATGTAAAACTAACATTGTCATTGGCCTCATCACTTTGTTCATGCGTCGGCCGGATGAAAATGTGAAATTATAAGAAAAGTAAATATGTTAACAAATCCAGGTAATTTTTACACTTAGATGCTTTAAACAAATGGTTAAATAACACTTTTCATTCGATGTTGAGATATGGAACTACTTTTCCTCCTTCGTTACCAACTTTACTAGGCGCATGTCACACGAAGCGCCCGTTAAAATATATGCAGATAGACGCAGTGACTATTTTCTAGGGTTGATTTCAAAAGTGCTCACTTTACCGTTAACAGCCTTTAACTCGTACAAAAAAATCACGACTCGACACAAGCAGAGCGCGCAACAAAGTTTTGTATGATCGCAGCACTTGCGCGCAGAATGAATTCAGGACCGAGTAGGTCAGAAGCACTGAGAATATTCAAATTGCTACCCGACATCACATTCAAAATCATTTGACATTTACCTGATTTCACTGACAGTTTCCAAATTGCTTAAGGCAGATTCCCACCAGCCAGCTTGGATTTATAGAATTTTGGCCATACTCTGGAAATACAGTTTTGTATCATGTTTTTTTGCAGAGCATTGCCTAGTGCATTGTCTGAGGTCAATATTTCTTGATTACTGTTCATATCGTCGCCTTTGTAATCGTTCCCAAGAAATAATCCCACGTTTCGCCTCGGCAGTTACCAGCTAAAAATTAATAAATGTAGCGAAGTTGGCAGTTTGATAAAGTTTGGGAAGCTGTTATTTAGGATGCGGGAAATTTCAATATATCTTCTGAAATAGAAGCTTCGGCGAAAAATCGATAAATCCAAGATGGCGGGTGGGAATCCGCCTTAAAGTTCCCCTGTTTTCCAGACGAGTGACAACCCTGAACTCCAGCATCACCTATATATACACTACTTCAAACACCGCAGTTCTGCGTTCGAATCCTAGGTAAAGTCCATCCACGGCTACTCTCAACTTTTCTGAGACCCTGCTAACGTTCTACTTCCAGGATATTCCTCCGCCTCGTGTAAAACAAAGCTTAACTAATTCTAGAAAATTACACCAAAGGGACAGAGCACCGTACTCGTGCGCACAAGAACTATTTCTTACTAGGTATTACCAACACAACTATTTTCTCCCCGTTTATTATTCATAGTAATTATAAATCAAATATTATAAATTATAAATAAAATGTAAGTTGGATTTGTCCAAAAATAGGTACTTTTATGTTAAGACAAGTATAAAAAGCTTGCGATACTTGACTAGGGGCAGGTGATTTTCACGGAAATATTTCAAGACCAATTGTACTCCAAAACACTTAAATTCATATGTACTTTCGTGGTTAGATAGCTTTAAATGCTACGTGCCTCAAGTGAACTTTATTACGATTGGCCCAGTCAAATAAGAATATGTCTTCTCACGTAGACACGCGGCCAATAACCACAGGAAGTTGTGGTTGTGAACGTAGGATATTGAAGTCTAGCACCATAAATATTTTCACGGAAAACACCTGTCTCTATACATGACATGTTTAAGAAACAATCGGGCATGCCATGCATGGCGCATGGGGTGATTTGATTGCGAAGAAACCGCGGGGAATGGACTATAAGCCGCATGTGTGCGCGTGTTGATGAGTGGCTCTGTTGAGTCACGAAGCCAAGGGGCGCGGGACTGGAGAAGGGCGGAAACAGATCAGGTACACCGGAGGAATGGCGGAAGGCAACGGCGGTTGGAGGATGAGCAGGCAGCGGAGCAGCAAGTGGCTGCATGCGGTCGTGCCCACTGACCCTGGATCCTGTCCATTCACGACGCGACACAAAGACAAGAGTAACTGTCCCTTCCTGCCCCTCCCCTCCTCCTCCCCATCCCACCCCTTGCCAAGGCACATCTTCCGGAGGAAGCTGGTCTTCTGTCCCCGCGCCCAGTCAGTCACGCACTCGAGCTGGAAGGACCCCTCCACAGTTTGCTCTCTTCCTCGCCTGGGGCAGGTTCGGCGTTGATAAAGTATGGGTATTGGCTCTCCCAACCGTGACGGACCCAGATATTTGGGTCACAGGAGTCATGACTCTGTCCCCCCCCCCCTTTTTTTTTTCCACCTTGCCAACACAAAACGACTTCGCTGTAAGGAAACTATCGCAAAAACTTACAAAATTGTGCATACACATAAAATCACATGTCCAAATTTGACAGTTCCAATATAAACAATAAGTCCGTATTACAAGTTCATACAGCCCCACCTTAATTCAGTCCAGATTCCACCAGTCCGGAATATTTCAAACCGTCCGAGCGATTTCATGCTCAGCAGCACTCTACCCGTTGGGTACCAAGCCCACTGGCCCGCCGCAGTCGGCTCTGGTCCAGAAACTTATCTACATGTCGAGTTGCGCCAGGAACAGAGATTACCAAAAGTTTCTTGTTCAATGTTTCAAGTCGTCGACTCCTTTGTGTGTGTGTGGGGGGGGGGGGAGGGGTGACGCCAGCCAGGTCGATCGTGTGCTGGGTGCGAATTTCCCACACACTGCCTGCACGAGTCCATACCCATGTGACCTGGTGTCAGAGAAAACATCTGACTGGACCATTCCAGATCAGCCCGTGCTCCTCCTTCCTTTTCATGACACTAGTGAGGTTGATGAGCAGCAGCCGACCTGCCCCGATAGTCAAGCCCCGACAGAGTCAAGCCTCGACGTAGGCCGACCCCCAGGGGAGAAGAAAGGGCCACCACTCTAGTCAATTACCAAACATATTGAATTTCCTCACTGTGAAACTACAGTTAGATACTTACTACAAAATACCAAATTCAATTAATGCCACGGGAGGTGGAGAGGGCAGAGCCACACTCGTAGGCGTGCTTAGACATTTCCATTAAGGGGAGCTGCTAAATTTCATGCAGCATAATCTCATACACACAAATGCACAGGCACACACACACACACACAAATTACTGATTCATATTTTTTTTAATGCTACGCACAAAGGGAAATCAACACACACACATTCTGGCTCTTTCACTCCACTAAGAACGTATTACTGAAGATGGGAAAGTCAATGCTTCACACTGTAGCCACAGTCATCCTGCATTCCGACTGGACCATCTACAAGAGGCAGTCGAACTACTTTCGTACATCTAGCATCCATATATTGTGTAAACAGAAGCCCAATAATGATAGGAGGGGTGTGTGTTTTCATAACCCAAGAGGAGTGAAAATAAAAGTGAATAGCAGTAACTTTATTATCTTGTGAATTTTGGCTATGCTATCACTCTCACGCCTTAGTTCAAAGGTTTTTGGCGCTTGTTTACGACAGCAACACTCGGACAATACGCATTAACTGGCCGAATTCCCATACTTAATGGCAACATTAGGAGGGCTATGGCCCACCCTCTACACACGCCTGTGCATTGGCCCCACGTTGGGTGCCAACGACCAGGTTATGGGTAGAGACCTGGGCGGATAGAGAATATGGTATCCACATGCACCCGCATCTGCGGAGACCTTATCCACATTTACATCCGCGGATATAGAAGTTACCCAAACGCGTGCCTGATTTTCAGCTTGAGTAATATTTTAATACAGGAAAGTTGATTATTTTAAGAATTATGACAACAAAAACGGAGACTATAAAATTTAATGAAAATGTAATTTATTTCACAACAGGATACTCCGCCAACACAATAAAAAATACATGACATATTATTTCCAGAGTACGTCACGCCACTATCCGCAATGAGGTAAGAGTTTAATCCGCAAAACAGATAAAAAGGCGGATAACCGCATCCGCGCAGATCTCTGGCTACAGGCGGAGGAGGTACTCACGAGCAGGCTGGGCGGGCGGGCGGCGTTCTCGGTGTGGTAGCAGAGCACGTCGACGGAGAGTGGCTGGCTCTGGCGGATCTTGGAGGCGACAAGGAGCGCGGTGGCCGCCAGCAACTGTAGCTTCTTCTTGGGCACCACGCACAGGCACAGAAATCTGTCCAGCAGGTTGACGGCCAGCGGGAACACCGTGTCCTCGCACCGCTCCTCCTCGCACACCTGCCAACACACGCATACACGTCACGTGCAGGGGGTGGACACACCACATAGTCCATGCATGGTTAATTCCAACTTTCCTGAAGCCATGCTAAAGTTCTACTTACAGGATATCCCTCCATCTCACGCAAACAAAGCTTAACGTAGTCTGGAATGTATCAAATATAAATGTAATATCATAGTTTATAGATACAGTATGAGTATAAATGTTCAATTACGTCGAAAATAAGATACTTTTATGTCTACGAAAGTATAAAATGCTTGTGACACGTGAGACTCATTTAGGAAAAAACCAAACACGGCATACATGGCCTGATTATTCAGAAGTGTGATTCAAAAAGTCTGTGAGGATAGCGCGAATAGATTATAGAACTATGATACCGCAGCAAGAGACTCAGTTGTGCTTGAGTACACCAGCCAAGGGCCTTCAGCTGACTTGGAGCCCTAGGAAATTGCATCGGGACTGTGACGTCACGTTGTCGCTGCACCCTAGAATGTCCTTTTCAAATAAGGGCACGACCGACGCCCCATAATTCATGTGCAACGTGTCCACGATCGTGAATACAGTGACTAAATTGGTGTTTACATCAGAACTGTGAACTCTCGGTTCACGCTTGACTAGAAACATCTCGATTTTCGGGAAAAAGATACCATAACTTGTATTTCATAACACTTTACCTCAGATCCACTTTCATGATTGGGTGGATTTAATGGCTACACTTCTTATAGGCTGTTCGCGGTATATGAGCACTATTTAAAACAACCTTTAAAAAAAAAACTTTCCTTTAAGTGAATATATAGTGCAGTGCACACCAGCATGCAGGCTTCCAGTTGAGTTGGTAGAGAATCACGGAAAATAGTTCCAAATCTGACATATTGTGTGAGTTAAATATTTTAATTTGTGACAAATGAAGGTAGTGTTCTGTTTTTTTTTTTTTTTTTTTAACATTAAAGTACGTATTGGCCATTAGTTAGTTAACGCATTTAGGTAGCTAACAATTACAGATTTTTCAATTGTCTAGTGAATGAATAAAGTTATTAGGCCCATGGGAATGTAAATTTTGCATATAGCAGGATATAAAAAGCGAAAAACATATCTTCATTTATTGTGCAGAAATACTTCGTTTTTGTGTCATGGTATTAGTTTCAGATGTTTGATTACTTACTAGTTAGTGGTTTAATACTTTTGTATCCAAATTTACACAATGTGTTATTTCCTGCTTGCGAAACGATAGGAACTTATTGATAAAATATAAATAAATTATGTTGATGATTTTTTACAAGTAGATAATAAACAATTAAAATTACACACAAAAATATTAAACAAGTAAAATGTAAGTTTTCTATAATGTATTTCTTTTTACGTTCACTGTTCTTCCCCATCCTCATCCGGCGAGCTTGTCTTTACCTCGCACGGCAGGCTGCGACAAGTCGTGGTCTGCTCGACAAACGGAACCATGTCGGCTTCTTCGTCCCGTAGGAGTCTATGCGTCTCGCCATCGCATTATTCACTAAAACGAAGCACAGTTTCCTGCCCCCCTCGCAGTATCTCGTAGTCTTCTTTAATGACGATTGCTTCGCCCTCGTTTAACTCCACAGTTCGCCGGTGCTGCATGGTATGGTTACATCCGGCCTCATGTTGTACGCTGCACAGGTTTGACCGTCACAACGGATTCTGCCCATAAAATAAACTTTTGACTTGCATTCAGCGTTCATGATGCTCGGGCTGTATGCAGGCACCAAAGAGTAGTAGAATGCTTCTATGTTTTTCACTACATCCTCATACCGTGGGTCACCCAGTCATTCTCCACACGACGGAACCCTGGGATGGCACTGGGATAAAACTTCACCATAAATGACTCGAAGGAGCTGGTGTACATCACCTCGTGCATTGAAGATCATGGCGGTGGTGCGATGGGAGTAGCTTTGGTGGGCATCAACCAACTGCTGCTAGTGCCGATAGTAGTCTGCGTGGAACCCTCACGTGCCGGAAGCCAATCATTGTAACGTCGTCGAGTTGAGTGGGTAGATGGCGCTGATGCTGGGTCGGAGAAGTGATGTGATTAGCTGCATGAAGTCGGTGGTGGCCTGGTATACACAGTCGTTCATGTTTTTCACGTGAAACATTTTTCTATTGGTGCTGAATGACAAATTTTATTTCCATTCACGGTTTCGGGCACTTGAATTTTTTTTTTTTTCGCAGTGAGCATAACACATTTTGGTGGTACGGAGCCTCGTGGCCATCATGATGAGTTTCACAGTTCATGTTACATATTACTGTCTCTTGCCTACATACCAGACATTGGGGGTTCGCGTATCTGTACACGTACTAGTGTCCTAGACATGGTGATTTGCATTTTAAGGTGGGAAACAGAACATGATTGGTTACTACACACTGTTTTTTTTTTTCGCTCGCGCATGTAATATCATGGAAGGAATATGCGAGCTCAGTTTGGATACCTGCATCAACTATTTTTTTTTTACTGATAGAGATGTACATATGTCCATGGTCCGATGAATACACGAGGGGGGGGGGGGGTGGTGTTTCCGACTAATAGAAGGTATGAAATTTAACCCATTAAATTCTGAGCACAAAACTTACCTTGTTGTAGCTTTATTCGCTTGGAAATATCACCGAAGATTGGAAACAAAATGTAGAAGACCCCATCGGTCACATCGACTCAAAAATATGTATTCGATATTGAAGGAGAATGGACTTGTATTCTCTTTCATGCTGCTGCCTTCGTCAATTTTAATGGTGGTATATTATTTTAAGGCATGTGCGATATTTTTCCGAAAGGAGGTGCGTACCTGATTTACAGAAATGACAGGTTCCTTTCTTCCACCAGTTTGTCTTTATCCATATATAGTTTAGCGCATTATATTAGGGTACTGCACGAATTGCAGGTGCAAACAATATAAAAATGATGGCACATGTAAAAGCTTGAATATGTACTGTAGTTATTCGATAAGCTTAATTCTCACTGATAACGGGCTGGTATGTATATGAGCGGAATGTGAAAGCAATGCTCGGACTGGGGAACTAGTGATGTGGATTGTGATACTCATGACGATTTGCCTCTGTAGTTAGCAGTTCAGGCATGTTTTTTTTTCTTCAGATAAATCTCCAGTATGATTTTATTTTTACATTATATGATTTTCTTCCCAAACAGAGCACGAATCAGGATTAGGATGGGTCCACGTTATGGTCTCGGCTTCGTATATTTATTAAAAAGTTTCGATTTTTTCTCCGCCGATAGATTTCCCGATTCTTTTTTTACTTACTTACGGTGCTGATATTTATTGTGTACATTTCACTGATTTTTTTTTTTTTAATGCTGAACTTTCCAATGGATGGAATATTTGGAGGGTTTCTTCATAATCTTGTGTAATTTCCTGTTGAGGGTGCACTAGGAGCCCCCCCGTCCCCTTAAAAAAACTTTATTTGTTTAAATGTGTGACCTTTATATCAGTATTTTTAATGTTGCTTCTTGAGGTTGATGTATATTTATTGTTCACATTCTTTTTGAAATCTTGTCTGCTGTGGTATTTTAAGCCTCTTGCTTTATATAACATCGCATGCTTTTTTTTACTGTTTCCTTTTTAGATTATTTACTTGGATGAGCTATATTTCGACGGCTTGTATGTAGAGCTACATCAGGGTTGGGTAGATCAGACGATGTATATACGGACTGCGAAGAGGGGAGCATTGTCTCGACCCAATATAGAACATATTCCAGAACATTGTGTCGTTACTTTGAGAAGTAATTTTCTGAAAGCAGCAATGCTCGACGACATAGCGTCAACTGTATCCAGAATGTGCAGCATGTTACTTTCGCATGTGAAAAATTCAAATCGTACTTTGGTCGACGAAGTAGTAATATAAAAAGGTATCTAGAAACCTATGCTGGTCTGCCTTCACTGCCTGCTAAGCGTTATCTGCCGATATTGCATCTGAGATTTACTGGAATGGTAACTGGTGCTACACACACTGGAGACTCATCGAAGCAGAAAACTTCAGCTGTGAATGTCGTGGGCAGATCGTTGATTCCTTCCATGCAGCTACTACATCAAGATTTTCAAAAAAGCTAATGAAACACGAAGAAGTGAAAAAAATGCACGTGCAAGGAGTTCCATGCGCATGCATTATTGATGTGAGAAATGCGCTAAAGAGTTTACTCGCACCGACCATTTAAAAAAGTCATCTGAAACAGTGTGAACAGGGTGCAGCATCCTATGATGCAGGCCTAGTGGTTCATCCTTCTTATTCGCAGTTCAAAGCAAAGGCGGATACCAATGCAACTTCGACCCGCGAATCACAAGCTACACCTAGCAATTCACCCAACCATGCATCACAACCTAAGCTGAATGTAAATGGACTTTTCCTGAAGGAATCAGCATTCAGGGGTCTTTTGAAAATTTATGTTGCAGTAAATCCGATGACTTCGACGAAAGGTGTTTGTTAATTTTGACCTGCATGAAACGAAATTTAATAAACCAACTTATAGAGGAGGTGGGGAAATACTGAGCCACGAAATATAATATATGGTTGGAATGTAGCTATAGTAAACCAGATGTATAAATAAAATCAATCAAGACCTCTAACCTACCGAAGTGTAATGCAGATGACTTCGAAGCCGGTGTTGCAAAAAATCGTAACGAAGGTATGCCGCGAGGAGGAAGAAATGATATTGAAGGGCTCAGGTTGGACACTCGATTTGGTGGATCATCTGCAGCTGAGAACAAATAGGATCGGTCCACCCATCACCAATGTAGATTCCACGGATTCACAGTGTGACAATTTACATTCGGTGGGCCACAGACATGTGAGAAGCCCACATATCGGCGACAGTTACACCTTGAAGGCGTCCAGAGTGCTGGGAAGATGTTTATATCTGGGTTTTGCTGCAACCTCCATTGTTGGTGCGAATAACAACGGCAACATCGTTTCGTACATATACTTCTCCACATTGTCAATGCCTGCGACGAGAATGAATGCTGCACTCGTCAACTCATCACCAGGTGCAACAGTGAACGTGCATTCGCCTCCCACGATGCACCACAATATTTCCACGACTTCATGGAGAGATATATAAATAGCTGGATTCATTTTATGGAGCTTAGTTCGACAGAGGTCTTGGTAAGTGGCATCTCGTCGCAGCAGGTGATGGTATCTGGCATAAATATCATGGAGACGTCCGGTCGTTGGTCCAGCAGAAGCATCGGCATCTTCAGGCATGATGTTGACAGCACCATCGACTCCTTTGGTTGAGTCGTCTTCAGTGGGGTCGACTGCACCTTCGGAAGAACAGATATCACAATTTCTTACTATAACATCTGTTTCTTTGGCTGTACCATCCAGTTCTTTGGCTGACCTGTCTCTGGCAGAGTTTGGGACGTCACCTATATCGCCACCACCAGAGAAAATCTATCCCTGCTGCTACTGCGATAAGGTATTTTCTCATCAACACACCGCACGGCACCATTAATTTCGTGACTGTATGAACAATACCAACCACATTAAATGTCTGTGCTTACGATGTGGGTCGCTTTTCTACCGCAACGATACTTACTGTAAAAATGTAAGGTCATGCAATGTTAAACTGCAGGCCTCAACGATGCCTCCGTGCCGGATCTACAACAAAGAGTTCTTGCAGCCTCTGCGGCGGAGTGATGGACGGTGATTTCGATCATATTGCTCCACTATAAAAATATGCTGCGACCAGTATGAACGTCGAACATGGCACCTCATCACCAGAAGCAACATCTCTTTCCACGAAGACATCTTCATTCATGGTTCCTGCTTCTTCCGACGTGACGACAGCCGAACTATCCGGGACCGCTAGTGTATCATCTACAGAACTTTCAGTGGCATATCGGTGTCACTTTTGCTGCAAGGACTTTACCTTCAAACTTACTGCACGGTGGCATGCAGCCCACGCGTGCCCGAATAGTTGGTTTTGTATTTGACAAATTAGAACTGAAGGTGGTGTTTATACGGATGCAGACAAACACAAATAATTTTGTAGTAATAAATTTTAATAAATAAATAAAAAATACAAAAATTATTTCAATATTTTAACCCTAAATATTTTCTTCCTCTGTTATAAACTGATTTCGATAAAAAAAAAAACACGATTGTATTATTTTTCATTTAGCTAATCACTATATCTATAAATGGTCGCAAGGTTTATATATGCATACTTTCCTGGGCAAGAAATGATGCTTGCAAACTGAATTTCACGAGCATGGCCGTAAGAAAACGAAAATTACAATCGCATATACCTATAAATATTCGCTTCCATACAACCTGACTTACGAAAATGTGGGCATACTATGATTTAAGATACAGACCCAACTTAAAAAAAAAATTACGAGCACTATGGTACATCACTTACTTTTGAATGTACTTAAAATGCATACAACCATAAATTTACTACGATTTTTATAAACAAAATATCCTATTCGGAATAGTTCTTAAGTTTATCGTGATTGAGGGTATGTACTAAACCAATAATACAATGGTTATAAGGTCATGAAAAAAAAAGTATATATATGGTATGCATAATAGACAAAACCCAAAATTAAATATTCGTATGAGGAAATGTACTTTGATCGATTTTTATGACTGCGTGGCAGGGTGAGCAGGGTTATGACATTACATGATCCTCGATTTTTAGAATTTGTGGGCCAAGGGGGTGGAGGTGGTGAGGGTGAAGAGGGGAAGAGTGGTGGTTGTGGTGATGAGGTACAGGATGTGAGGGTGTTTTGGGTAGGTTAGGTGGTGCCCCTTCACCACCTAAGTGGTGGTGTATACTAATTTTTACAAATTTGTTTGGTTACAGGTTTTTGTGGTGGAGAAGATTGGGGATCAGTACATCTCCCGATGCACTGGGTACCGAAGTGGCAGGCCGAAATTATTAATTTTTTATTAAAATCATTTCTAGATAACATTACCGAAAAATTTAGAAAAATGGAATTATGATCGCAGCGACACTCTAAACCGATATGATTATTAAAAACCCAAGGTGCGCGGGCCGATACTTTTTATTTTTTTATTGGAATATTTTTTATTTAAATATTTTTAGTAACTTTTTAATTATACTAATTTGTAGAGCTGACAGTCCAATCTTCAAATGTTTGACGCAAAATGAAGCCATCTAACTTTCTCAGACTAAGATGGCGGAGTTTATGACGTTTCGATGAAGTCGCAACTGTCGAACTTTATTTGACCGAACTTATCGGAAGCAGTTAAGAGGGAAAAATTTGACAGTGCGACAGGGGGCGTGCGAAGCACAGTGTGTCGAGAGCATTACAGGTAACCCGAGGAGAGCGCGGAGATGTACAGATGTGTGCAGCCGCGCGTGCCGCGATAAGCCTGTCGGGACTCGTGCCGCTTCCGATGGGATTGAATGTCGGGGTCATCTTTTCAAGAATGTTCCGGCCATCGCCCTCTCCTCCCTCGGCGAGACTCGAGGTGCTGCGAACCTTCTGGATCGGTCTAGCTGGTCTATAAGGACGGGCCTCCGAGTAGCCGGTCTGGAGTCTGTAACCTTGTGTGCGACAAGCCAGCGATACGAGCGAGAGTGAAGAGCATTGGTACAGTGGAGAGAGAGACTGATGGCTGGGGCCACGGCCGTAGAAGACAGGTCTGGACACTCGCCTATCTAACAGTGATAACGAAATGACCCCCTTATGGCCATATTAGGTACCATATTTCGTAAAACGCTTATGCAAGGTCTGCCATAGCATCACAGGTTTGGTAATTGGACCTGTCCTATTTTTCGTGGCAGGTTCCATACCGGCTTTCGTACCTGGCCAATCACATCGCAGTTCAAAGGCGTACAACGCTCCACGCGACACTCCGTGAAACAACACCACAGTAAATATTTCGTGTGTTTATAAATGGCGGCGAAATTGTGGTCAATCGAAGATATCATCACTTTATGTAAAAATTACAGTAAACACCCATGTCTCTTCAAATCAAAAGTCGATGTTAAGAGCCGCCCAAAATCTGTTCACTCCACTCCACTCCACTACTTAAAACACCGCGACCATCGTCACAAGCGACAAACTGCAGCACCTAACAACAACTTTCGCTAAGCGGAATCATATTTACTATTTACCACCTTCTCGATTTGAGCGCGCATCGACTGTGCTCTGTGCCAGTACGCCAACTGTTGTCGTGTAATATAAATATTCCATACCAGCCTCCATACCACCTGGTATACCGGCTCCCGTACCAGGCCTTGTAGAAGCTTGTACAAGAACCAAGTATGGCAGCAGATGTCGTGTAATATCCGCATTATTGACTGATTTAGTTCATGCAGTAGTCGCAGAGCGCTGCAAGCAAACTAGTGTTGTTAGCATGGCTGGTATAGGGATAACACCATAGAGATATGAACGTAATTTCCCTATTTTAAGAATAAATTGCAATTTCCCTCCCTATGCTGGCCATGCCAACGTACTTCGGTAGCAGCACTCTGCGGCTGGCTGGGCAAATGAACTAAATGGGTCAAAAAGGGCGTCAACTTTTCAAGCTATAGTGTCCAGACCTATCTTCTACAGCCGTGGCTGGGACTATGGAACTGGATGCGTGAATAACTGACATTTGGAATGATATCAATATACAGTTAGATTGAATATGTGTAAGCCTAAATAATAACCGTGAATTAAGCGACTGTAATTAATAAAACGAATAGTGATAAGAACTTAAAACTAGAATTGAGACTCACATTAAATATTGCACTGACTGAGAATAACAAGACGTTAATAGTACAGATAGGTTGTTTAATAGTTTAATAATATTCGTGTATTTTTATAGCTTTGTAAATAAATACAAAGAATTAAAATTAGTTTTTGCATTAAGACCTCTATCTGTCACGAACTCGTATACGCCCTTCTTGTATAGGCTGTTCATTATAAAGTGAGCACATTTAAGGCCCTCCCAACAGGCATTAACCACTAGTAAATATATCTTATTGCAGCCTCAGGCATTACATTTTAATGGCGGTGAAATGTATACACTGTGTTCATTGGTCACATTGGAATGTTTATATTAAAAAGCAACAGGAAGATGGAAACTGGATGAAAGGAAAAATTTATAAGGGCCTTAAAAAGTGCTCACTTTGCCGTGAACAGCCTATAACAGTATTTCATTAATACTCATCATGCACAGAGGCTAATCGGGAACTTGAAACGCACCCGCAATTGTTCGGGCCGTGAATGGAAATGCGTGACAGTGGAAGTGTGAGGAGCGTGCGGGCACTGTCGTGGTGAGGTGGTTTTCTCGGGGCTCTCCCGTTTCCTCCCCTGCCCTCATTTTCGCTGCGTCTCCGCTATCTCGTCTCACCTCATCCATTCTTCGGGCTGGCCAGGGAGACATCGGGTAGGGTATCCGGCTCCGATCAGGCCCATTACACAGTGGCAGGGAGACAGATACAGATCATGGAACACACTCCTTGTTCAATCTACTGGGTGGTCCACGTGTCTTGTAACCCCCTGAGAATATGTTTGCTTATTGGAATACCTCATGATGTATTGGATTATATTGCGTCATTACTGGTTGTGTATGAATGTGATGGGTGACAAGACATTTTCAGGGGGTGACAAGACACGTGGACCAACCTGTATAATGGGGCGCATGCGTACGCAGATAACGTACGGATACACGCAATAAAACTGGGCAACTCCCAACTATTCAGTGTCCGTGAATCTGTGTAGACAAAATGAATCGAGGATTTCGTTTGTTGATATCCGTGTTCGCGGACATTGTGGTATGCGAGGCAAGAAGTGCACGGATTCGCCGTGGCTATTATCATGGTTTTTTTTTTGTTTTAATAAACACGTGCGCACAGTTTGACAATAATATTTTCGCAGTGTTAATCATTGTGAGAATATTTTAAAAAATGAGGTGTGTACATTATAAAACACATAGACCTGCAGTATCTGTAATTTACGACAGCCAAGTATTTTTTTTTTATTACGTAAGTAGCAGAACCTCACGTTTCTTCGTGTTGTAAAATACTTAAATTCTTCACGATTCGTCCGCGCGTTCCGTTTACGTGTTCCGCGTCGGGTTTCTTGCCCATCCGTGTCATTGTAGAAGCCTCAGGCAAGCACCGCGTGTGGATTTTCATTTTCACTGGCAGTGCAAAGTCTATTCGCAATTTCTTACACACTTTTTGAACCAAAACTTTGAAAAATCACCCCATGTATGATCTGTTTCGTTGTTTCCTATATATGAAATGTATCACAAACGTTCTATTTTCGTGTTAACATAAAAACACCTCATTTTTGGTTAAACTTGGAGTTTTACTTATATTTTATATATACATAAAATTATTTATTCGCCATTAATACGGATAAAAACAGGGAGAAATTATGTGAGTTGGTAATGAATACAATTCTTATGCAAAATATGATTACCTACACTGAGTGCGCAAGAATGCGGTGCGTGATCCCTTTGGTGCAATTTGATATACTTGGTAATGGTTGAGTTTCGTTTGCATGCTGCGAAGGAACATTCTGGAAGTAGAACTTCAGCAGGGCTTCAGAAAAGTTGGACGTAACAGTGAGTTGACCGTAGCCAGTGACGAACACACGGCCTACTCAGTTATCATGCTGTCCACGCCAAGGACTGATTGTGAAGGTTGTAAATAACCTGCTTGATCCAAACATGATGGGTCAGATCACCTTATCGTTATTCGCGATTTGCCGAGTTACAATTACATCATAGTCCGCAGTCGGCAAGGTCTCCGTGGTAAAAAAAAAAAAAAAAAAAAAAATTACCTGACCATAATTAAATACCGAAAATTCAAATTTCCGATACGACAGTGCTTAAAATTAGACGCAAGTTTGCAAACAATTTCATAGAAATGTCCCAGTATCACTACACTGTAACTGCAGCTCTGAAAATTTAAACTGATGTTAAACATGTATCGATTATTTGTAACATAAAAATTGCTTGACACGAACACGGAATTTTAACATTGCAGTGTAGGCTTCTGCAAAATCACAAAGTACGTCAACATGTTTTAAAGAACACTATCGCCGTGTGACTAGGTGGCAAAAACCACTAGCAAAGGTCGCAGCTGGTCTGGGTCGAACCTGAGACCTTTCGAATGGTGACCAATGTAAATGGCCTGTATCGTGCGGACAGCTTACTGGCTAATAAAAACTAATCTACAATTCACGTTAGGTGCAGTTAACATACCCTAGTTGGGACTCAAACCCACGATCTCTCGAACGGTATACAGTCACTGTGGCCCCTAAATCAATAGAGGCACGCAAATAACCTTCAAACGGTAATTACATAAGAACATGTTAATTCGAAAGATATTCTGATTTATTGTAATTTCTCGTATAACTTTATACGATGAAACTGTTATTACGTATTGTTAAAAGATGCCAGAGGGGCGTATCAGAGTTCGTGAGGGATGGAGGAAATGAAAATATACGAACTACATTCGATTTTTAATTTATTCGCACAGCTATTATTTACAGAATTAAACTATCTACAGTATTACCACTATTAATCTTCTTATTTCTAAGTGCGCGAAATATTTAATGTCCATCTCAACTCTAGTTAAAGTCCTTCTCAATGTCTGGTTATATTCAAATTAACTCACTATCATCATTATCACATGTTCAATCTGCTGTTGCCGTAATTTGAAATATATTTTACACTCAAGCATCCAGTTCAATAGTCCCGCCTGCCAGTCACACCCTTCACTACACCGATGCTCGCAGTTGCAAATTTTGCACCCGTTGGTCACTTCTGTAGCCTCTCGTTGCTCTTCTGTCTCGTCGCTTATCGTTTAAGGGTCCTACGTACTAAACGTTTTCTGTGAAATCGTTGTTTGCGTGTAAACGCGTATCTCGGTAAATAAAAGTTCTGAAATATGACTTTTTGTCAGAAAAGATAAGAAAAAATTTTTTCTCCAGGGCCCAATTTTTTTACTTTTGTCATATTAAGTATTCTCGGAGAAAAAAAATCGTGAAAATGGCCACATATCGCATTTTTAAAACTTGTTTGTGCAGTTTCCTTAAGCGGCAAGAGAAAAGTACAAATATACGGGCGTAGTTTACTCTGTGGGCTTTCTTCGCCTGTAATAAAACCCCTATGTTACAGATCTAATTTGCACAGTAGAGCGTTACGACGGAAACACTGGACGCCTTGTGCGTAGGAGCGTTGAGGCAATAGGTCTTGAGCTGGAAGGTTCGCCGCACCCCGAGTTATGCTGAGAGAAACTAGGGCACTAACCAGAATATTCTTTCAGATAAACACAGAAATTAAAATTTGTCTCAGGAGCGTGCGAGCCGCAAAAGCTTATCATGGCGACTTGCAGAAGAAAGCGTGGCGGCACGTGTTTATAACTTAAAACCCTAGTAGGATTATCGCTCGTCTATCATTTCAACATTCCTTCGTGACTCGTCGCTCGCTATCATATCACTATTCTCTCCTCTCCGCACTCTTCGCTCGCTCGCGAGATTCAAAGCAGTGACAGGTAACAGTATTTTTTCGTGCTGCAGCTGGCGCCGACTCGGCTGTCCGGCGCCGTGGGAGGTGACCTACCCCCACCTCCCCTCTTCCTGGAACGATGCTCTCGCGGCCTATTGTCTCTCTTCTGGGAATCCCGTGGATACCGACAGCGGCGAGACTTGCTGGCGTCACCGACCTCCAATCGCCTGCTAGAGATTCCGATACGTTTAGTGACGACGCAAGAATGTTCTGGTGAGACTGACTGGCACTCTAGCCCTGCTCGGCGTAATTCTCGAGTTGGAGAAGAATCTGGGTGACGGCCTAGACGATATATATATACTGCCGCGGCCCAGCGGCCAGAGTCTTTGACGGAGGCCACATAGCTGAGTGTGCGCGAGCGAACTGAAGCGTGGACGACGACAGGATATTGCGGGACGACGGCGGTTGAGTAGTTTGTGGTGTAAATGGACGAGAGGGTGTGAAACCGACGAGTGAAGTCTACTGTGCGTGAGGGCGCTTGGAGGACTTTAGAACATTGCGACTGGCGAGACATGGACTGTATGGAAGTGTAGTATGGATTTTACTATAAATATTCTAAAAGTCAAATATGGAAGCAAACATTATAAAATAATTGAATAGGTTGATACACTGTATATTGCCACTAATCATTAATGATTTAATTGCATTGATTTCTTTGTGGTAATTATAAATTTTATTAATTGGTGTCAATTGTGAACAATCAGTGATGTCCATTTCTTGTGAGAAGTTGAGTTGAGAGAATTTTTGCTGTAGTTATAGTAAATAAAATTAGAAAATTATAATTAATTATTTTATTTGATTAAAACCTCCTGCCTTAACGAACTTGGTTTAGTCCACCTAATTTATAGAGACAGAAATTGTACAGTATTTACAGTACCCGTTTCAGTAGATTCCCTGTTTATGCACTGACTTCCTTACATAAAGATCAGACAATAAACCAATTTTGGAGGAAAAAATGAACCATATTACCTAAAGCATTTTTAATTGCAACTTTTAAAATTATAGCGAAGTATCTTAATATCTCAATTTAACTTAAACGATACACTTTAGCGACAGTGTCGCATAATTTTCAAGAAAAGTAATGCTCAAAGCTAAGAGTTCTTTCGTTTTCGTATTTGGTTACTATGCAAGTGTTACTGCCACTGAAAGCTAGAAAAATTAACACGCCAACAGTTTGCTTCATGGTATCTCCACAATCGATCGCGACACGTTTATTTATAAGCGTATTCTCAGACTAGCACGTGGGTTAGGTCGTTACCACCCAGACTAGCACGTGGGTTAGGTCGTTACCACCCAAGCTAGCACGTGGGTTAGGTCTTTACCACTCAGGCTAGCACGTGGGTTAGGACGTTACCACCCAGACTAGCACGTGGGTTAGGTCTTTACCACCAAGACTAGCACGTGGGTTAGGTCTTTACCACCCAGACTATCACGTGGGTTAGGTCGTTACCACCCAGACTAGCACGTGGGTTGTCTTTACCACCCAGACTAGCACGTGGGTTAGGTCGTTACCACCCAGACTAGCACGTGGGTTAGGTCGTTACCACCCAGACTAGCACGTGGGTTAGGTCTTTACCACCCTAACTTCACAAAGAGGTTGTTAATCCTCGAAGTCTTGGTGGTAACGGTTGTGTAAAGTAAGCAGAATGTCGAGCGAAGAGAAGCGAAGGGGAGAGGGCAACAATTAGTCTGTAGCGACTGGTGGAACGTCCGTATTTGGCACACACTGATTTTCTGTACGATTATACGCAGAGGAAGAAGGCGTGGTACCACAAATGGGCTGCGAACCACGAGTTTACCGACTTCATGCTAAAGTTCAATCCTGAGGTGAGTGAATACAGTAATATTACTGTTTGGAACTTCTCACCCAATCAAGTGTGTGCTAAAATTGGAATAACTATGACATTAACGGAAATACATGAATATTTTTAATGTAATGGTACAATAAACATTTAGGCATGAAAATATTCATAAACGCTGTAAACACATATTTGCACCGCAAGTCTGCTAAGTTGCTTTCTTACGCGAAAAAATATGCGCGGCCAATCACAATCGAACTCTGTGTGTGTGTGTGTGTGTGTGTGTGTGTGTATATATATATAATATATATATATATATATATATATATATATATATATATATATATATATATATATATATATAATAAAAACCAAATTCGTTCACGTAATTACATTTTGGTTCACAAATATGAACTTTCATTTGAATAGAGCCCATGTTTCTTATAACATATTCACTTTTGTACGTTAAATACTGAAAAAATTTAAATAAATAATATAAAAATTAACGAGAAGATGAGCGAAAGGGTGCGAGGAAGAAGAAGTGTCAACGTAAAACAAAATATGTGATAAGATAAATGCACAGAACAGAGATTAGTAGGTTAATCACGTGACAAGTTATCAACTAAAACAAGAACGCTTTTCCTACGTTCTCGCTTTTCCGTCTTCGGTGATGGCTTTTATGATATATGAATTTCAGCACGGCTTCTTCGGCAAAGCTTTGGCAATCGCCTTTACATAGGCAGCCGACGAGCTCCTTCGCGGTGATTCTTGCTCTGAGGCAATCTAGGTTCCGGTACGCCATAATGTCCTACTAGCAACGTTGTTCTAAATAAAATAAAGGTCTAACCTATCAGCGCATCTGAAATGTAATTCTTTCGCATTCGGGCTTCACGGTGGGACGAAGATGGTGATGGAGTGGAGAGATATGGGCGTAAAAGATGTTGAGAGCCGAAGAGGATGAGCTGAGGTGAGTATGGAGCAGCACCGGAATGCAAGGGCGGGGGAAACGGGAGAGCCCCGAGAAAACCCGCCGACCAGCGGCATCGTCCGGCACGATTCCCACGTGCGTAAATCCGAGAGCGACCCCACCGGAAATCGAACTCGGTTCGCCTACGGTGAAGGCGAGTAGCTGGCCACTTAACCACCGCGACCCTAATACGGTGTTGGTAAGAAGGGGGGAGGGGGGGGGGGGTTAAAACAAAGATTAACAATAAAGTAGAACGATTTTCGTCTCCTTCGCATGCCTCTAACACCAACTCACCTATCGCCAATAGAATTGTCAAAATCACATGTTTATTAACAATTGGTTTTTCACCCGCTTTTTAATATGAACAAAAGTATTTTGCTGACGTGACAAGATCCTAGCAGCATTAAAACTGGATAAAAGGAAGTGTACAAACGTTTCAAAACACTTACTTACAATGTTATAACCTAAAATCCTAACCCCGTTTGTTTTGACTGTTGGTACACGACCGTATCCTCTACGCTTACGGGCGAACACGTGGTCGAGGCGCCGGCACCGACAGCGATCGTTATGTGAATTCTACGCGTTCCTTTAATTAAAATAATGCATAATTATAGTGTTTCAGCAATGAGGTTAATATAATTGACAATTTCATCTTACATTCTAAACGTAGTGTTAGACTTCAGTTAAAAGAATTAAACTTAGTTCAAAATAAAAATTGCACTTATCGTGAATTACGCCCTGAGGCTTAGCAGTATATTTCCGGGCTTCAATAATGAACATGAAGGGTGCTGTAAATTAAATTCGAAATCATGGAATATTTGTACAAATCCAAATTCACAGTGGTAACAAGCAGTGACGGATCCATGGTACGGCGAAGGGGAGGGAGGATAATAGGGCGCGAGTCCCTTTTTTTGTACACTGGATAAGATGACATTATTCCTCAACGTAAGTTCGTGTTTAACAATGCAAATATTAATATGTGCACTTAAAGAGTGATGACAGGAAATTTTAGGAAGTATTTAACCTTTCCACTAAGCACTAACATTTAATGATTACTGGTATATGCTATTTACAGTAAAGTGAGCACTTTTTAAGGCCCTCACAACAGACATAACAGCTAATAAATATATTTAATGGCAGCCTCAGACGTAAATTATTGAGAGAGGTGAACTGTATGCAGTGTGTTAATTAGTCACATGGCAAAGTTTACATTAAAAAGTGGCGGAAAGATAGAAATTCGCCAAGAGGAACATTTTAGCAGGGCCTTAAAAAGTGCTCACTTTACCGTGAATAGCCTGTAAGCTTGTGGTTTGAATGCAATGCACAATGCCCTCTTTCCACGCATCTCCAACCTTAATTGGGTAATCTGGGTGTGCCAATCGCAACAGGCAGATAGAGAGAGACAACTAACCTCAAGCATCCACGTGGCGACGACCTTCCTCATGAAGGGCCGTATCTCGGTCTGCACAGAGCGGAAGTAGTCGCAAGGCGGCACGGCGAGCGCCTGCTCGACCAGGAGGCTCCTGAAGGTGCGCATGTCGTGGAAGATGGCGTCGTCGCGCGACGAAAACCTGGGCTCGGCCAACTGCTCCACGCACAATAACTCCATGCGAGAGAGGCAGCCCCCGCACACTGAAGTCGCTGCCGGTGTGTGGCGATGTCTGCTTTCCACGGCGCGAGCCACTGCGCACTCCGCCGCGCGCAGCCAGGTAGCCCTCCCCTCATTTCCTCTTTCACTATCTTCGAGGAGGGGCGGGCACGCCGACTCTCACTCGCTCAACGTGTGATTGTTTATTTAGTCCAGGAAGTAAAGATTTTATGTCGAGAAAAATTAGTTACAAGCTGAACTTTTGGCAAATGTTAGTACCCAACTAGAGGTATATTTTCCCAAAAGTCCCCAACCCTCCCCCTGGTGCTTTCTATCTGCCCCTCCTTGAACATTCGATTTGCAAGCTTTTGTATTACCGTTCATATCTCCGTTAATATATATCCTAGCGTAAAAACTATTCTACGGTTTTATTCCGTGAGCTATTATCTAGAAAAAATATCTATACTTTTTCCGCTAAGGTTAATACTTAAACAGAAATTTGCTGAAATATGTAAAATTTTACTTTTTTGTCCAAAGCTTTTTATGGTTTTTTCACTTCAACATTTTTATTTATGATGATTTGACGAAACACTTTATATGAAAGTTGTAGAACGTTTCTTTAGCTTTCCAACGGTGTGTGTGTGTGTATGTATGTATATATATATATATATATATATAGACATACACACAGTCACGGAAGACATGTGGTAGAGTAACTTGAATCGAACCAAGCGTACGCTGGCACTGGGACTGCCATGCCATCTACTCGCGTGTACCTCACAAACATAATCATCATCGTTCCTTACGATCCTAAATACTTACTTTCTTCAGTTTTTCGAATATCACGTCGATTTCTTTTTTATTTTTTCTGTATCGGCTTTGCTAGTTTGGGTTCGGGAGGGCTTTGCCCTTAATCCATACATTCAGGGTCGTTCCATTATCCACCACCTATGGTCCCGCCGTATTCCGGACTAGCAACAATCGGCAGCTGTGAAGTAATGTTCACTGATACTTATTTACAACATGTTATTAAAAGTATACAGTGCCACCCACAGCATTACGGACCGCCTAATCACCGCTAGCTTGACATTTCAATTCTTACGTTCTTGATTTCTGTATGTGCAATACTCATTTCTTGACTTTTTATTATTTACAAATCATCATTAGTAATTTATATATACGATTCCTATCTACAATTGAGTTATTCAATACATTTTACAATCAAATTTATATACAATATTGTCAACAAAATACATACTTTTTTATTCTAATCAAACACAATATTTACAATAAAATGTATACATTCTTGTTCATCACTAATGATGTCTTCATCTTCATCCATGGCTGTTCCATTATTACATGAAAGACCATTTCAGAGCTCACACATGGCTGAACATTGTAAACCTGACTTCCGACAGCCACAAAAATTGCCACAAGCAGATTTGCAAGAACATCATGACACTAAATACAACAGTTCATTAGCTGCAAATGGCTTTGAAGTGATAACTGGTTTAAGTGCCTTTCTCTCTCCTCCAGCTTCTCTTATGGACTCCAGTTTCCATCCCCACTCTGTAGCTGTGAACATTCCTTTCTTCGATGAGAACTCTAGCTCTCTCTCTCTCTGTTAGTTTCGAGTTGATGTTTATCACTTGTTGGACATATAAATGTGCAGACTTGGAACTAGGCAAGTGTCCAGCAGCATGGAAGAACGGGAGCATTCTTTACTGTCGTGTCCAAGTGCATGTCCCAATCTCCTGTTCTTTCTGCATAGATGAATTGCAGAATAAGGTCTATGCACTTTAAAAGATTTATCCAAAGTTTTGAAGTCCTACTTGATGATTCTAACGTTTTCATACAGTTGTCTATTTTACCACAAGCTTCAGCAACTTCTGATTCATTTATTACAGCTTCTGGATTTATCTCTTGGTTAATAAGTTGTTTCTCAAACTTCTCCAAGGAGGCGATACTGCCTCTTAGTTCTTCGCAATCTTCTTTCATCAAATTAACGATGGCACAGGCTGTGAGTGTGTATGCTCGGATACATCTTGTATAGGAATGACCAGTGAACATGTTTTGCACTGTATTTTTAGCATATACAATAGCCCATAAACATTCAAGTCCACTCACATCCATAATTTTCCTCACGGAGCCCATAAATGACATTAAGAGGTGAAAACCACCAAGCCTTACTACTATATGTGCAATTTCACTGCCTCTTTAAGCGGAAGCTACGGTTTCTGAAGCCGTCAAGGACAAGAATTGGTCAAAAGTCACTATGCAGGACTAATTTTGTTTTCTGCTCTATTCTGCAGCAAAACATAATGCTGTAAAATTGTGTATGCATTGGTAACATCCATGTTAATGAAGGGAACAGCCATGACATATGTTGAGTCATATTTTCCCTTTCTGCTGCTAATGATGTTCACAAAGCCATTCCACCATGCTTGGGCATTGATACCAGAAAGTCAAATGGAATTCAGGGGAAATATTGTTGTTAATGTGAAATCCGAACTATTTATCGCAACTTTTAATACTTCGTAGTCTTTTACAACAATGCTGCTTAATCCCCTGCGAGAAATTTTCTTTGGGTACAATATTATCCTAATACATTCAGGATTAAATGTTCCAGAATACTTCCTTTCGACCTTCACTTGGGTTTTAATGCTAGTAACTGCCGTAATACACTGTATTTCCCCATCGCATGAAATGTGTTCAAGACATCCAATGTATGAACATCAACATCAGTATTAATCAAAAACATGCCGTATGAAAGCTTCTTCATTAACATTTGCCGATCCTGCATTTATGAAAGCGTTAATGTACACAGAAGTTTCGTAACAGTACGCACAGACACCCATGGCAGATTACACATTGATGAGATGCTTAGAACCACACAAACGATGAACAAAAACTATACAGGTCTTACAGATGATATTATAGCATGATTTATGCCTACACATTTTCTCTCCAACTTTTCTAATTCTGATATATTGTTCTTCTCTGTGACTTTCTGGATAAATGATGCTAATGTATTTGGAATGAAATTTTCTCCACCAGACTTCACATCATTTGTATCTGGGTATGTATTGTGACCGTACGCCATATTTTCAATGTCTTCTTTAATAATGTCAGCTGCTGCTAATACGATCCTAAGTTTTTCTGTTTCCAAGTTGATGGCACCATCTTAGTTCTAACTATCAATGATTTTGTGGGCGGTGACAGACAAACACATAGCATTCTTTCTACCAAAACATTAGTTACCATAATGCATTCTTTAAAAAGTTCTAAAAGATGATTTTTTATTTGTTTGTCAGAATAAGTTTCATTTTCCCCTGAAATACCTGACATGATATCTTGCAACTCTTGAATTGAGTACTGGCATTCGTCACTTTGTTGAATGTAATTGCACATCTTTAAAAAAGACTCTCTATCGTCCATCAGTCTGCATACAGATCTTTCACTTAGGGTTGTCTTTGAAAAAGTGGCATAACATTTTTTGTGGTATTGGTCTTCTGGTGTAACAAGGTCACTCACACTTAAAAGGCAGGCCTTTACATTACCCACCCCCCTCCCCAATACATCATTCCGTTCTTCACATTTTTGCAAAAAATTTCCCTTGATGTCTAATGTTACTACCACGCGAATTTCCTTCCTAGAGTGCAAAGAAGTCTTAGAACTGATTACTGCCGTATTCACACAAATAAAGCAATTTGATTTGTAGTAAAATGTCTCAACTAAACTCTGCAGAGAAGTTGATGTTAATACTTGATGGTCTCGTATAATTCTGCCTGCAGAGTTTGTGCACTTAAACAATTGTTTTGCATTCCAATCTCTCTTGCAGCCCATCATTTCTTATTTTGCGTGCTTCAGTAATTGTTTTCAATCCTTTCGTAACAAAAACAGTATCTCCTTCCAGATTTTTACCGCATAGAAGACAATAATCAGACTCGTCCATTTTAAAGTATGCAAAAAATTGGGGTCATGCCATTCTTATTCTGAAATAAATGACTATGGAACTACTGATCACAGTGACAGAACATTTTTGAATAATTATTTAATAGAACACGGAAGAATATCCAAAATTCCAACATTTAAGTCTTATTTAAAAGTACGTACAAACAAGGTAGCAAAAATACTATATATATATATATATATATATATATATATATATATATATATATATATATATATATATATATATATATATATATATATTGAATGATTACTTACCAAAAATAGTCCTCATGAGCACAAAAGATGTGAAAATAAATTAGCACAACAATGGTACTAATGACAAACACCATACGAAACCCTCCGTTATGTCGACACACATTGGGCTCTACACGACAACTGGTTTGTGTTCCAGGGTAGACGGGAAGGGCTTCAGTGAGCAGATGGCGCGGCAGCCCGGCGCCAGTGCGGTCCTGATACCGTTGGAAAGCTGAAGAAGCGTTCTACAGCTTTCATATAAAGTGCTTTGTCAAATTATTATAAATAAAAATGTTAACGTGAATAAAACATAAAAAACATAGCATAAAAAAGTAAAATCTGACATATTTCAGCAAATTTCTATGAAAGTATTAACCTCAGCGGAAAAAAGTATAGATGCTTTTTTTTCTAGATAATAGCTCACGGGATATAACCATAAAATATTTTTTTAAGGCTAGGATAGATATTAAAGGTGATATGAACGATAATACAAATGCTTGCGAATCGGATAATCAAGGAGGGGTAGAGGAGAAAGCAGGGGGAGGGGGAAGGGAACTTTTGGTAAAATATACTTCTAGTTGGTTAAGGCCTACTAAGATCTGCTAGATTTTCAGCTTGTCACAAATTTTTCCCGACATTCGGGAATTTTTCCCCTTCATTTCCTAAGCTAATTGTAGTGATGGGATAACCGCATCATTTTGTAATTCGAAGGAACCAAATATGATTATTTTTCTATCGAATAAATAATGATAATATACTTGTTTAAAACAGTTCTCACCAAAAATGTCTTTGTTAATTTTTAATATCTCCTATTTTGAAAATTTGTTGTTTCAAAATTATATTTTATAGTTTTAATAAATGTGAAACATGTAGGGCCGTGTTCCAAATGGTAAGAAATCTGTACTCTCAGTACTCTCACACACTCGCACTCGGCAATGACGTCAGAGAATGCTGTTCCAAATGTCCATCGAGAGCGAGTGCGAATGTAAGTGCTGACTATTTAGAACACAGCCTAGGTATCTCCAATGTTTTGTTTTGTTTAAGTATAAACAGCTGAACATCGCAAATATTCGAATTGTTTTAAAATAATCAACGAATCGATTATTTTTAAATAATCGAACAATCGATAGTTTCACATCAGAAATTTATTGTGCCGACACGCATTACACAGTTGTTTGGGGCGGAAAAAAAAGTTAATTCGCTGCCTTACAATGCCCGGAAGACGTAGGGCGCTTAGTAGGGGTGGATATTTACCATTTATTTATTTATTTCAGCTTTACTTATACTGGTGAAGTTAAGGCTTCAATGCGTTCTCTTACACTTAACAAAGGATAACATAGTCTACACATATGTAAACATAAAGAACAAAAAAAAAACTTACATTAACAAGAGGCGAAAAGAAATATGATAGCTCAAGTAGTATTGAATCTGAAAAAGACCAGTGGTTTCATATTATGTACATATCTTGAGCTGAACTAAAGACAAGGCAATGTTTAGAAAAATAATAATTTAAATAGTACAACAATATTGATCTACAATGACACAAAATTTGTTTCATAATCCACAATTAAAAATAAATATGTGCATAACCTATAAAGTAATAGTAATAAGGGCGTGTTCGTCCCTAGGCCACCTTGGATTAATTTGTATTAATTGATGGATTATTCATTTGATTGAAAGGGTTAATCCTCAATCCGATCTTTATCAGATACAAATTGAAGGGGTTAAATAGATCGAAAGGGTTAAATCTACCGAATGGGGTAAATTTAACGAAAGGGTTAAATTGAATGAAAGGGTTAAATGTATTGAAAGGGTTAACTTTTAATCGGATTAATTTTTTTATATATTTTTTATTGATTTTGCACTTCTTTCTTTCTTTCCATTTGTGGGGAGCAGCAGGAGCTCTGTACGATGTTGACGCTGTCGTGATCCGAAAGCGACTGACAAGAGTTTTTTTGCGAGCCCCCAAATCCCGCTACGCCAGCGTGAGCACCTTCACAGTTCTGTGTGCCCTCCGGCATGCATCTTAGTAGCTAAGACGGTTGGAGAATGGGATGCGTATCAGGGAAAGCCCTATATGCCTTATGTCGGGTTTAATTAACAAAATGGGCGCATACATAGCGACTGAGCAGGGTTCTCTGGTGCCACTGCTGCAATTGTAGCCATGGACACACACCAAAAGAAGAAGGGTCTAGTAAGGGACATAGAAAACCAGGCAAAGCAGAGAGGGCCTGGAAAAAACTATGTGAGAGTTACGGAGGATAAAAATAATTCCTTTTATTGGATTAGGGCTGGAGAAAGTAGGTATATTGTTAGTTCGCTAAGATAGACTTTGTGAGGTTAATGAGGGTGATATGAAATGTGTCGATCCGCTGCTGGAATATCCAGGGTCGTACCGCAGTAGTACGGCCCTGGAGGCGGGGGACAGAACTGCGCCACCCACCTACAGATACCAGTCATCTCTCTGGAAGCAGAAAAAAGTGTTAGTTTCCAGGCATAAAAATAGGAGTAATTAGGAAGGGGAAGGTGGTGGTAGTGCGATGTAATGGAATGGCATTACTTACAGTAAAAATTCGCCTGCAGCTAATGTGGTGTTGTGTGTAGTGTTGGCAGTGTTGTGCATGACCAGTGTAGTGTCGAAGAATTAGGTAATTAGTAATGAAGGGTTTAGATAAATAATTGCTAGCCTGGAGGACGCCATATTGGGTATCAGGTAGGTGTATAGGGCCAACACACAGGCCTATACCAGATCGATACTCCAGGATGGAACCTGTGTTACTGATACTCAGGTGTGCACGTAGTGTAACATAGAAAACAAATTGCAATGCAAAGCACAGGGCCATCTCTAAGCCAGAAGCTGTACAGAGCCTGCTTTGTCTTGTTCTGTGTTCACATAGTGCTTCGCATAATTGTATGTGTTTGTGGGATTATCACGCAACTTACTGGGGTGATTTAGGGAGGTTATGGTGGCCTGTGAGCCACAATACTTATCGGGCGCTTATATTTTAGAGTTTCCTTGGGGTCATTATCCCAGAGGCTGGATATTTTCGCATTTGCACTGTTTGCACAATAAGTGTAAAATTTTTGTGCTAATTTCACGAAGTGCTCATCCAGTTTTTCAATTTTTAATTCGCGATGCAGATCTGCAATAGGGCAGTATCGGGGCGCATCTGCTGCTATTTACAGACATTTATTGTGAATTATTTGGAGGTGCTTTGTGTGCATCTTAGCTGCATGTGCCCAGGTAGGCACAGCATAAGTTATAATTGGGCATATTAGCATTGTATACAGTAATACAGCCTTGTTTCGGATTAGGGCACTTTGTGGGTTTAATATAGGGTAGAGTGTGGATAGCTGGGCTTGGGCACTGGCACATTTTGCATCTATATGCACCTTCCAAGTGAGCTTTCGGTCCATATGGACGCCTAAGTATTTCACCACATCTTTATGGGGAATTCGGGGCGATTATTAGCCTGGGGTAACTGCGAGTAAAACTGGTCAGAGTGGTGGGTAGCAATGTGTTACATAAATGTTGAGTTGGGTGCAAGAGTGTGCTAAGGGCCATTTTTCTTATTTTATCTAATTTTAAAGTGTTTATAGGGATGTTGGTGGTAGATAGGCGACCTTTACCAATATATTTAACACACGAGAGAAATTCAGAGTCTTTAAACGATTTCTATGTATGAATAAATTACATGCATCGAATCGCAAATTTCAAACAACTATGTGAATAATAAGTGCAATTACTCTAGTGTGGAATTTAACGTAACTAGATTTTACTACCCCGAGTTTAGAAATATAATTTACACAAGAGAGAATTTTAACTATGTGAATAATATTTGGTGTCGACATGTTCAAACTCACTAAACGATGACAATTACATGAGTGTGGAATTAAAGATCTACAACAAAATTCCCCTATAAATTAAACAAATAATATATCTATTACATCTCTTGCACGTACCTTACACGTCCATTTGCCTGTGAGACTGGCGAGTAGGAACTTTAGAAACGTAATCCATGCATAAAAATAAATTAATTGATTAACACACATAGTAAAATTGCACCTCTCCCAAAACACGTATATCCGGCTGTGAGCTCAGTGAAGCACTGAGTCGATCTTACGTTGAGAGCCTGACAATATATACACGGAGCGCGTTCGGAGGCTGACAAACGACTAAGGTTATAGCTACTTGGAAATAGATGTGAATACAATTTACATGACAAATGGATAAAAATTATGTTTCCAATGCACATACTAATACATAAATTAGACTAATTCAATTTCAAACAGACACAATAGAAAAACACGTAATGAAATAGCAGCAGGAGCTCCCCAACAACACATCCATCCACCTCGGAGGTCACTCGATGAATGAGTGTATCAAATGAGGTGCATCTGCTTATATATGTGTAGTGTGGCAGGCATTTTAAAGGCAATTGAGTTGAAATTTACTACTGATATAACCTATTTCCCTACTATTAACGATTTGATTCATCCTACAAGTATGTGAATGTATAAAAGTGAATTATTTAAAAAATAATGCACGTATTACAAATTTTTTTCTGTAAAGGCTGGTAAATAGAGCACACTTGTTAATACAAACACGAGTTGAAAATCATACCATGTTTCGTCTACTGAACACAGAAATGGGGTTTACATGATAAATGCACTATCACAAGACAATTTATATTTTTCTCCCGATAAATTAAAAAAAAAAAGTTTCCCGATAAAATAGTTTTGTATTAAAATGCATATATTATAAAACGTTAATCGCGCCTACCACTCTCCGAAACCCAGTGAAGTCGAGAGATCCAGTGTTTCGTCTATGCAGCGCGAGGATTGGCGAAGTACTAAGATGGGGGAAGCCCTCGGGAAACCTCCGCATCACTCTGCCCAAGGCCAACTACTCCAGACCACCCTACACCCCACCTCCACCCCTTGCCCGAGCACGTTTACAGAGAAATGCTAAGTCCATGCACCCCAGCCCTTGTCAATGGCAGCATCTATGGTGATCTGTCCCCTTCCCTCCACCCTCCAACACAGAGTTTGTTTCCAAAGCTCCGGGACATGCACCCTGGTATTGATCCAACACTGTAAGAACCTGTTTAGCGGCAATCGCCCCTTCTGCCCACATCGCCAAAAAACTGTCCTTTCAACGTGGCACTTATACCCGCCATCCTCAATGTCAGAAAGCATTTTTCGGTTGGCTGCCCCTGTCCACGGAAGGTGCTATCGATTCAAAGCCATGCACTCAAGTGACACATTTATCAGATATTTCGGGAACTGGCCGTTCCCCCTCCTTTCACCCCAGAGTGTTGCCGTGGCTATGAACGGAGGCTTGCTTCAAGGTCAAAGCAACAGTTTCCCTAGGGAGGCAGCAGCAGATTTGGAATTGACCTGGATTATTTACCCTCCTCCCTAAAAACTGATATTTTCACTTGGCTACTGAAACTTGGTCCTATATTTCGAGATGTAAGACATTTATGTATTCCCAGCAAATTAAAAAATTCCACAACTCATGCCGATAAAACTTAATTTTCCTCATCACTAAGAAGTACGTTCCAAATGTTTTTAACACACAATAGATTAGATTAAAAATTATAAAAGTTTTGCGCCAAACTTTTTTTCCCCCATTTCCAGCAATCTTACATGACATCTTAAACTTTATTTCCGTTTTCCAACAGCTTTTAACTAACACAATAATGTATGTCTGTTCTGGTAAGTTAAATATATAATGATCTACAAGAAAGTAATTAACGATAGAAAATCTTACCCCAAACAATTTGTTTCAAAATAATCTACTTGCATCAAAGCATAGGTCAGACTCTTGCAAGTAGAAGAATTCATGTTTGTGACAGAGTTGAGTTTTAATTTATTTAAAAAATAATTTTAATTAATTAATTTTTCTTTTATTTACCAGACATCATCGTTTTGGATCTTGAAGCACTGTTATCTGTGTGTATGTAAAATGAAATATTTTTTGTATTTAAAATGTTCGCTGGATACTGTTCAATGCAGAAGTAAAAGTTTTAGCTGGAGAAACTTTCTTGTAGGCAAGGATGGTCAGAGGTATTTTGTACCTGCATCTGTAAAGGTATTCGGGGCTCGCTTCCAATATGTCCCCCTGGGATGTCACAAAAGTTGGCCAGCAGGGCGTTGCGTCTCCTACACCAACACTGAATTTAAGCAGTCTGAGTGGACGAAGCTTTAACCTGCTGCCTCCTATCTTTGCAAAAAAACTTATTCATTCCAGTGCAGGTTTCTTTCGTAACAGATACTTAGCCTGTTACCATCAAAGTTTAGTTATTATTATTGAAAATAAAGTTAGTGACATGAGGTATTAGAAAAATAAATAACAAAACACACACACTATTCATTTTTAACGTGAAAAAACTCAGGTATTCTGTAGTGCCCCCAAGGTAAGGTTGATATTCTATCTGTCTCAATGTACCACTTATCATCCATACCTTACAGCACTACCTTTGTTATGCATTTGGCATACACTTGATGAGCACTCGAATGGAACTGATATTGGGTCCCCATTGACCTTGTGCAATTTTCGAGGCAATATCGGTAATCCTCGTACCTGAGTGATTGCAACACATTGGGTTTTACACCCTTCGCCTTACTAATAGATTGCTCATTCGCAACAGCGTATGCATAAAGCTTAGGATGTAAACCCACAATGCAACAGAACTCTTTGCCATCTCGATAAGGACCAATTTTTTAATAATAATTTGCCACACCTGGAATGTCGGATGTCCTATCAGCTCTGCAGCCCCATAGATCGTGTCATACCTCGAAACAACTTTAATGTCCCTTTCCTGGTGGATATTCTGCAAGGTTTTTCCATAAGGGGAATTATTCATTAACTTGAAATACGATTTTTCGAATTCGTTCGCAGCCTGAGAACATTTGTCAGTGTTAAACTCGATGCATGGAGCCATCCAAGCTTTCTGCTCAAAGCATAAAACACGATGAACAGAGTCAAGTTTGGCCCCATACATCAAGTACTGCCTCAGTGTTTCCCAGTGTATAACATATTTCTTCTGCAGCGAGAGTGTTAAAAGAAGTTTCTCATGCGAGCCGTTTGGGGGTATGCCATTCTCTGGGGCCAAAGGCAGATCAGATATTTTATCATGACACTCCTCCGGAAAAGACAGGTCAACTTCCGCAAAAAAAACATGCGTCACCGTCATTCACAGTGTTTGCAAAATCCCGTGATGAGAACACATCAGCCTTAATCCACTCGAAATTACCGATCAGAAGCTTGGACGCATTGTATGACTCTACAGCCCATTGAAGTCGAAATAGCATATATTTCGATACCACACTGGATTCCTAGTCCTCACTCATGTAAACATTGTTGACTTCCACATGTTTTTTGAAAAACCTGGGTAATGCAGCCCCTAACCCCACATTCTACAAAACGATACATGTCTGGGTTAGTCAACAGCTCTAGCTGCACGCGTGTCACTGACAACAAAGCATCCCATGAAAGTGACAGAGCTGTGACAAAGATGGCGGGGTCAAGATCGTAAAGAGCCAAAAATACAGTCCTGAAATTCTCAAAAACATCAGCCAGCAAACAAGTGCCCACGCGTAAGTAATGAATGGCATACTGCAGCAAGTTTATGCACTTGAACACATCCCATGCGGCTTGAGCGTGAGCATAGTCCTTATCGCTAATGACTTCACCTCTCATCCATCATATTATGAAATGCATCCTTTGGTGGCAGTGACTTGCACATCAGACTGTCTGGCGACTTAACAAAGTCATAAGGAAAAACTGCCTTCCGTTTAGCCAATTCGAGCTGGGTGTTGTCTGGAAACATCGAGCAGGCGATACTCAATTTCGCAGGTAGTAAATTACCTGCCAAAGTTTCCAGAGAGGTGCTCATGAATTGGAATGAACCAATAAATCATAATTTGGAATATTGCACCTTTCCATTGAAATCAATCCCATTGGAAATCTGTTTTGTGATACATTTGTATTTCTCTAGGGTCATTCCAATCACTTGAATTTTCCCAGGATTTTAAATTACCACAGTAGGCGACGAAATACAATCTCTGCAATTTGCAATTACCAAGTACTTGTCGTTCCCAGTGGGGAAAGTATTGTGAACAGCCTTTTGTTGCTGGTAAAGAATAGTATGACTTGCGAGTTTATCCTCAGTTTTGAAATACTGAAGACAACGCTCACAAATAAATTTTCTGTTATAGTTCTTACTTAACCGACTACCAACCAGCCGTGAGCAATTTCTAATGCATACAAAATGCAAATGAGTGCCATTTACACTTGCGCGAATCGCTAAAATATTTACATGTTTGTCATGATGTACAGGAGAAATATGCATGGGTACTACCACCCCACCCTTATCACACGTTTCGTCAATCATATTGCAATCTTTGTTCACCACACAGTATACATTGATAGAAATAGAATTGTTCTCCTCCAACTTACAAATATCCTGTATGATTACAGGTGTCGACAGACCTTTGGTATTCACAACCTCATGTGGTTTAGGATATGAAGTAGTTCGGTAAACATGTTGTGTAGCAGGGAACAAAGATGCTACAACGGCATACTGAAAACACATTCCCTCAAGGCAGTCTACATCAATACAAGCTTTCCTGTTAGCACAAAAACTTGGGCAGTTTAGTGTGCACAGCACTGATGGTGAACGGCCGATATTGACTCACATAGACGTCCATGTATGTCAATATTTGGAGACTCCAGCCAGAACTACGCACACTGAACTCTTCAAGTCTGTTAGTGAGATAAGGAATGATATCATCATAGATTAAATCCACATAGGATTAATGGAGGACAGTGAGTGCCTTGCTTTGAAAATAAATAAGTCTCTGTAGTGCCTTCCTTCACTGTGAGGAATTTCAAGTACATACCCGCTACAGAAATGGATAATCTAACTGGCCGGGGTGATGCCATTAATAAGCTTAATAAAGGGACCTTACACCTCTGGAAAAAACTACCAAAATCCACGCAGACTCTAAATGATTATTACGTATTCACATGTCATTTAGTCTTCCCATGCCAGGTCTGGCAAAGCTTCCACTGAGGGTGGGAATCTGAAAAGGAATTATTTTCCGGCCCCCTTGGCGAAATATCTCTAACTCACTCGAAAGTTGGATTTGAATTGGTTGGAGCACTATTTCGAACCACAAAAATCTTCCAAGTCTGATAGAAATAAGTTGTCATTCAAAAGATAAACCTTCTCATGTTTGGGGGAAGCGGACATGTTTTGACCTTTGGCTGTAAACGATCTCTCTGTAAGTGAATGCTTGCTAGAATCACTTAAGTAGAGATCATCCTCCAACAGATTAACTCGTGTCCACTTAGGCAAAGGGACACTGTCTCAGCAGCATATTTGTCTTTCTGTCTCCGATTCCGAATCGGAATTGCTTATGTAAAGATCTTCAAGCAAGTTTTCAATAGTGGATTGCTTATGCTCACCCATTTTAACTAAGTAAATTTTTCTTTAGTTTTCCCTATATAAAACTTACAACACCACAATAAATTAATATATGTAGGTGTCTCGTGCTTCTGAAAAAAAGAAAACACTCTTAATGACACACACATACACATAATATAACCAAAAGCATAATTTTATTAATAACACCCTAGAAAAAAAGTTAAAATATTTTTATTAACTTTAAATTTTATGTTTGTTGGGGAATGACAGGAGCAAGAGTTGTGACTAAAAAGCTAGTGAGTTCAAAATACTTTAATTGTGGACAAGAGGCAGGTAGCTAGCAGGCAAAGAGAAATTAAAAACAATAGGGAATAGACGGACTACGTGCATGGTGAGGGTGAGCAGTGTAAGACGTGAGATGTGAGCGTGAAACAAGCCAGGCCTATCTATGAGCAGAGCTGGCCAGACAAGAGGATGGGAAAAATAGTTCAGTAACCGACTGCTAGCACCCGTGTGTGCCACCATCCGGCCACACTCTCCCTGCCATGCCTGCTCGACATTCTCCCTTCCCCCTCCAATAACTCATTGTGTAGACGCTGCAACTGTCTCTGCGATGTGTTGGGGAAGGGGAAGATAGGATATCGATATTACTATACATCGCACTAGTTAATATATTTGGATTTCCACATATACGGAAATGTACATTTTGAGGCGATGCTACTTTAATAAATGTTTCTAAATCATCCGACTCATACGATCCTACCGGTATCACAATCTTGTAGGTTTGTTCACCAATGTTAACAGTAAATGATTGATTGTGCATATCAGTGTTTGGTATGCTGTTGTAAGTAACGTATTCGATTAAACTTATTAGCCATTCTCCATCTAACTCCAAAACTTGGAAATATACCACATGCAATTCTAACAAATTTTAACTTAATATCAAAATAATTGACATATTACTAATATGCTTTACTATTACACTAACTCATATATAATATTTATAGTAAAAAGAAAACAAACACAAATGTTCACAATTGATTGTATTTGGTAATTGTTCCATTTTGTAATCGTATCTTAATTAAGTGATTTTTAAATAATTATGTATTTCGATTGGAAGACTTAAATTGCAGAAACTGTCAAAATACAATGATTGATATTTACGTATTTAATTAATGCAACCCAATGTATTTGTTTGTTTTGTGTAAAATCTAAATTAACTATCATACATTCACAAAGATTTGGTTTCTTTGGTAAATCGTGTCTCATAGACATACCTTGGAAACAGGGAATATCCAGCTTATTTACAAATACAAGAATGTCTTTGTTTGTAAGTGCACATTTTGAAAGATTATTTAGGACTTTCTGCATTAACCCCCCCCCCTTTCCCATATTTGGAGTTTTTCGTCCTTGCCTGACTTTAAATGGTTTCAAATACATTCATTTACCTTTTGATTTAATTGCTTTTCTAATTGCCGAAACTCCTGCAAGGATTGTACCAAGAGAACTTAATGGTGGAAAAACAAAAGGCAAGATCCATAATTTCTTTGTCTTTCATTTTGTTTTACATTTTACACCCATACCTCTCTTCACCTTTACGTGTAAAATTTTATCTACAACCCAAGCTCCAAGCTTTTCACCTGTAGATGTAGATGGATTCTTCCTTATATTTGCCACTTTATCGGCTAGAATCGTATCTGCTATGTCTTTTTTCCAAATAGTTTGTTCAATCGTAAACTATAATGTGTTCTTTACAAGTGTTATCCAAAGAGTTTATTCCTTGGCGGTTCAGTGCCAAATGCTTTGCAGGTTTAGTACCAGATCCACAATAATTGTATTTTGGTAAACATAATTAAAATGGTAATTTATTAATTAATGTATTCAATACACCACATGCTTTTTTGATATGTTTACTTGAGCATTTATTTTCAACTGAATGTGAACTTTTATAGACCTACATTTATAGTTTAACATCAGTATTTTATGTTATACTGTCTAACTGTGTAGAAATGAAGGTTACAAAACAAAATGTACATCTGCTGGTAACTGTAAATATGAAAGAAAACATAATTGAACATAAACATGGTATTCATTTACCATAAAATATACATGGTCCTTCTTCGTGTGGAAAAACTTGTGTTATTATGTCGATGTAGGAGCATCCGAATGAACTTAAATTTGGAAAAAAGGTATACATGTTTTCTAAAACAATACAAGAGAAATATCAACGATTAACAACCATTTTATCATTAATTAAAGGTATATGGTGTTTCTCTTTTACAAATAAATAAGATATTATGCCTCCGAATGAAGCATTACCCAATTCCATATTTATATTTGACGACGTTTGGTGTGAACCACAGGATGAAATACAGCAATATTTTAGTTTTGGTCGACATCCAAACATTGATTGTTTTTATCTATCACAAAGTTACGCACATGTACCAAAACATAATTTACATGATAATGTAAATATTATAATTGTGTTTAAAATGGATAACATGAACATGCAACATATCTACAATGATAATGTTTTAGGCAATATTTTATTTACGAAGTTGAAAGGTATGTTTTATTACTGTTGGAAAGACAACTATGGTTTTTTGGTGATTATACAGCACTTCCCCAATATAAAGGCAAATATAGGTCTGGATTTGATAGTTTTTTACATCCAGGTGAAGAACAATGAGTATTTCAAAGTTTGGACACAGCAGTATAAAACACAATAATTACAATAGCTGTTTAACCAAAAATTGCCATGGGAATTGTCATCTGAATGGACATATATGACGTAATATGAGTATTGCTGTGAAAGATACTGATGCAGTAAATAAATGTTACATGGGAAACTTAAACACAATTGCATTGAATGTATTTAAATAGCAATCAAGCGATATTCAAGAGAAATTAATAAAGTTGGTTGATGGTAATGATAATGTTTATAAAAACACAAGTGAAATTGCAAACATTTTAACCAATATTCGTAATGATTTACAGAGTAATGAATTTAGAATAGAAGAATGTTTAAATGGATTTAGTAAAGACTTCAATGATATGACAAACATTATTTTTACAACTCACTCTGCAGAAATTCAAGGTAATTTAAAAATTTTAATTAATTAAGTGGTATGTGCTACTATTACAAAACAACTTGAAACAAATTGAACAAATAAGACAGTAAATTCTAATTGATGAATTGATTAATAAAAAATTTGGTTTAGTTATGCAAACAGATCTGAGAAAACAAAATAATTATTTGGAAACACGAATAAATAATTTTATTAATGATTTAAGAGTTAAGACTATAGCTAAATTAGATGCTGTTTTAAGTAAAGTCGATAAAATTGAAAGAAAAAAAAATACAAACTAATCTATCTAGTGTGACAGTCTACCTACTACAGCAGTTAGAAAAGCAATGGCTTAATTCATATATAAATAGTTGAAAGTTAATGTAAAATGATCAAACAAGTCTGCCTTTACTTCAAAATTACATAATGTTATATCTGCTGTGAAAGAGAGATATTTTCAAGCCAAACAAGCCCATATGACCAGGATGTTAAAAAAAAAAAATATTTAAACCTGTTACAAGTAGAACATATGTGTTGCATTCTATGTTGAATAAATATAATGAAACAGCTTTGGAAATTAAAACAGAAGAAGAATCTTTAACAAAAAAGAACCATAAGCAACCCCCTTTTTATTTAACACATTGTTATTTAGCTTTAACACATACTTCACATACGTGCGATATGACATTTGGTTGATCGACATGAGAATATCTGGTTCCTTGGAGATTTTTGCATGACAATAAAATTAAAATAGGTGATTACATAACTTAATGTGAGTTAAGGATTGTTTGAATTATTGTTTAAAAACTTTCCAAATGGACAATCCAACAAAGATCTGCAGAAATACAAAGAACTTATTCATTGTATGAATGTGAATATTTGTTCAGGAGATGAAAACAACCCGAAACTATATTTATTAAGCAATATTGTCGCAAGTGGACTATATAAAGATGAAGTTTGTGATCGATTTTCTCCTGTAAATTGGAATAATCCTAATGAATTGGTCGGTCGATAGATTAAAACTTCTCATCGCTTCGAGAGAGTCTGGGAATAATTTACATACAAACAAAATTGTTTCTATTATTGAAGAGTTAACAGAAGACTATTATATTAGTAATGAAATTCAGTAAGATTGCTCAAGATCTTCCTGCCTCTGCAAGAGTTATAACTCATGGTTTAAATGATTTTTTTCAAGCCAATTTGTGTGAAATGACATTACTTTCCAGATACAATAAGGGATAAATGTATATTTTAACTGTAATAGATGTTTATTCGAAATATGGTTGGGGTATACCTTTGAAAAACAAAACTGGGAAACAGGTTAACGATGCAATGAAGACTGTTTTGAAAGAGAGAACTCCAAATTCGCTCCAAACCGATAAAGGATCTGAATTTTTTTCTCCATCATTCCGGAATCTAATAACCGACTGTGGTATCAATGACTACAAAATATATTCAGAGCTTAAAGGTAGTGTTGTGGAACGATACAACAAATCGATTAAGCAATTAATATACAAACATTTTACATTGAGGGGGACTATCAAATAGGTAGACATTTTGCTTGAAATAGTTAAATTTTATAATTCCAGATATCATAGACTATCAAGATGGCGCCTGAAAAAGTTATGGACAATACTTTGAAGAAAACTGTGAATAGTAATGTTAAAGTAATCGATGAGAGAAAACAAAAGTTCAAAGTTTGTGAATATATGCGAATTTCAAAGCAGAAAGGAATCTGTGAGAAAAAATTTATGGTTAATTGGTTGTACGGAATATTTAAAATTGTTTCAATGATACAATCATATCCCAGAGTGTATTACCTAGAATCCTATGATGGACAGCCTATAAAAGGAGGTTTTTACGAATATGAACTGCAAAAAGTTAGTTCTCCAAATGAATATTTGATTGATAAAATCATTAAAAGGAAAAAAAATATGCCCTTGGTGCGATGGAGGGGTTTCTCAAAAGCACACGATTCGTGGGTTAAAAATCAACATCTTAAAAGATTGTAATACAATGTTTGTAAAATTATGATACTAAATAAAAGAATTTTAATCAAATTTGATGTGTTTATTTTATTTCATAGACCTCTGGATAGGGATTGGATGAACAATTATTATGCAATAAATCTGCTTGATGATTTGATTACCATTTTATTGGATTAACATTTAAGCTATAATCCTGTGTGCTTAAATCCTTTTATTTATATATTTCTTGAAAATTAATTTAAAATATTCCCAATTTGTTTATTTCTTAAGTTAGATTTTTTCTATTGCAGGAAGACAGTAAAGTTTTCCATAACTGCTGCATATGACAAAGGAAAGGGAATATTGATCCTGTTTTAACGATTGAATTCGAGGCTATAGAGAGAGAGAGGATAGAAGAACATGTGAGATAGGAATTAATCTGGGTTGATGTTCATTGCATGTTCCTAACATCACTTTCATCTAGTTTCTCTTAAAAATCTGGAATGGGCAACCTACACCTGGACAACCTACACGCGGGTTGGGTTCTGGTGTTAGAATATAAATTTTATACTTTCATTTCCTTCATAGCATTAAATTCGCTAGTAATAATAATGGAAGAAATTAAATTACTTTCCAGAAAATTTCCTCAAAGATTTATAAAAGTTTTCACTTTGCTATGAGCGATTTGGTAGGTTTCGATAGAAGATTAGTAAAAATAATTTATTGTGTCAGGGAAAGTTATTCGGAAACAATAAATTGCATTTCCATTAATACAGTTACATATCTACAGCTAGTATTTCCAATCTAGTTATTAATGTTAAGGGAATAATTATTCAGCAAGATAAACATTTAGACACTTGAGATTCGAAATGCGAGAATTTTTCAAACCTCTCTAGCACAAAGGTTTGAAGGCTGCTGATGTGCTCCAGGTATGGCAAGACAGGGGTAGGGGCGGGGGGATAACTATTCCTCTCTCAGAACCATACAGGGCAGAGTTTCGGGAGAGTCCACAATTCATGGATAGAGCGTAGTTTTGCAAACAGGTCACCGTTTTGGGTGAGTTCAAAATTCGCTGTCTGAGGGAAAGGTGTCAGTCAGGCAGGCAGAAAAGCAGACAGTCTTTTGTCTCAGTAAAAGACACACTTTGGGCTAGCAGCTGGAGGGAAAGAGGGGCATGGGGGAATGTAGCTCTAAACAGGTCCTGCGGATCATTGTGTTGGATTAATACCGGTGGACAGGAACTCTTGTCTCGGATGAAGACACATTCTAGACTCTGTGGTTGTTGAGGAGGACGGGTGAGGGGGTGCTAGCAGGAGCATAGTGACCACTTCCCGCTGGCTGGCGCCATCTTTAGTTTGACGATAAGCATTGTCATGGATACATAGCTCTCTCCTCTGAACCACATCTTCCGATATCACCAGTCGCGGCGTCGTTTGGCGGAAACTAGAGCTGTGATGAGGGTAACCTATTTGTGGACCCAAGCAGCGGGGCTTTACCTCTTGTTAAACATTTCAGTAGATTATTACTGTTATCCAGGCTTCAGCTATCATATTAATATAATCATTTTTATAATGTTTAATTTATCAGGAAAATTTATTTGTGTGTTAAGCCGATATAGCACATCCATTATTTTATAAACATTTATCATGTTACGTACGAGATTCCCTGAACTTTTACTGCGGTAGGTTATAGTGTACACATTGTTTCTGTCACTTTCAAGTTTATGTACGTGTATTTTTTTTTTTTTATAATCCATAAATCATTTGTTTAGGATTCTAAAAATTTGAATTACTGAAATGTGTGTTAAATAATTGTCCGGACGGATGTAGTGTGTCCGTTACTTTAAATAATTTTTCTTCAAGGAAGTTAGTGGATTTAATAAACTATACTACGTTTCTATAAAGTGTTGCAGGATTACGCTTTGCGGGATTAAGCCCTTCTTCATGCCATCTGAGTCTCCTTATGCTTCGACAGAAAATTGTGTTAAAAGTGAATTCTTCTTCTAATTCTTCTTCTTACAATAGTGAAATTTAATTTTCCCAGGGAAGTGAAAGTGGTGTTAAATATCTGCTTTAAGTGTTTCCCAGCACTAGTATGTCCTTGCTATTGTAATGTATTATGAAAAATTGTTTGTGCATTTTGCTGCTTAAATTGCACATCATTAATAATAGCTTGGTACGGTTTTTTTTCTAGGTATAATTCAGGATGCATATGAGTAGTGTGTAAGTCGTTTCGTTGTCTGTTGTAATGCATTCAATCAGTTCATTAGTAAGTTTGCGTATTTTGAACATGTGGTTTATTCCATCTTTAAATTATCAGAAAGGGTGGTAAACGAGTTTTCAATTTTATGTGGTAATTTATTTTCTAGAGAAATATTAATTAGTAAACATTATTTTTATCCATTCATGTAGTTCTGTGTTCCACTCCCTTTTTCCATAGTTTCAACTCGACTGCAAGCTCCACGTCTATAAGTCATTCCTTGACTGACCTCCCAGTCGACTGGATGTGTTTTGGAAGAGTTGCTTGTGTGATTTCATTAATTTATTTTTTAATTCAAGTAGTGTAATTTATATATTAGTATGTGCATCATAAACATAATTTTTATCCATATGTCACATAGTTGTCTATTCACATCTCTTTCCGAGTAGCTATAAACTCATTCACCTGCCCGATGCCAGCCGCACTCCACGTCTCTAATCATGCTTATAAGTCTGCAAATACTATACTAATGTCATTCCTTCAGCAACTTTGCAGCCAAACGGATGTATTTCTCCTCCGTATACTGTCTCATTAATTTAAAAAACAGGTTAACTGGATTCTGTAATTCGTTTAATGATAGTCACTTACTTGTGTTTGTTAGCGGTTTAATTAATTAATTTTGAAATGCATATCTAATCAGATGGGATAGATTTCATTTACCAGAAATATGCACTATAAGTCATTCATTCTGCAATCTTCTGAACCCAATGGACATATATTAAAATCATTTTATTTATTTCCATAGCTGGGGTACATTATAGTTTAAACACTCCTAGATTTCTCTTGCATGTTAACTATATGTCGTTTTGTCTTCCTTTTTAATTACTATACCAAAAAATCGCCTATCTCCCACCAACGTCTACAAGCACTATCACTCCCAGCCTCCCCCCCCCCAAAAAACATCTATGCCACTCTTGCACCAAACTCAACACATATATTCTAGAAAATATAAGATTCCCCTCAGTCGAGTGCCAGTCATCGTGCTGACAACATTGCTCTGGTATATACATCCCTTCCCCAACATACGACCACCTCAGTACCACGACAGAGCTCAGAGCGTCATCATCTACCATGCCACTCCGCACCCCGAAAAAAGAAATAAAGTGCCCAAACTATACACTTATCAAATAAAAAAATTAATCAAAGGAATTTGAACAAATAAGTTTTAGAAAAAACTTTGACCATTTTTCTTTGATCACATTTTATACCATTAAGATTAACACGTAATCCGAGTAAAACATTATGATCGGATTAAGGATTAATCCAATCAATCGAATCGATATTCCATCAATTAATCCCAGGTGACGTCGAACCCCCACGCCCCTACTACTGACAGGCAAACGTTGATGCAGGGAGTGGTGGCCTTTGTGGGAGGGAAGGAAAACGTCAGTTCACATTTCCCCGGGGCTTCACTAAAGTTTGGTGAGCTGTACTTCAGAACTATTATTGCCTAGGGAGGGATGATACCCCACCATTGCTCTTAATGGTGAAAGAGAATTTCGGTGGCCAGAAAGCAACGTGAAAGGTCTATAGGAATGGCATGCAGATTTCGCGTACCATTGTCCGAAGTACCGTTTGCGGAATGTCCAGCTTTTCTTGGAAACAACCCCTACTGCGCTGGCGGTGTTCTCGTTGCTTGTTCTTTCGCACTCCGGAACAAGGGTTTCGGCACAGGCATTTTTTTTTAAGTCCACACACACACGCGCGGGTCTGGAGGATCATCTCGAGAGCCATCGTCCCGAGAATGTGTGACATACACCAAACAAGGGTTTTCTACAGCTCTTTTCGACGCGCACCCTAACCGTGATGTCAGAAATTACATGTCCTCCGAACGCGAGTCACACGGCAGTTTAAAAGATACCATTTCCAACAACAAATATTAAGCGCATGTTTTTCTCAGAGTACTGCCATGTTGAGAAATTTCAAAACCATTTCATTCATTCATAATTTTTTTTCGTGATAAGGTTGATTTTAATGTAGAAACAAAATATTAAACATAACAATTGGCAAGACTTCTTAACATGTTAGTATTCCTTAAGAAATGCCACGCAGAATGCATTTTGTTTGAAGTAGTTAACTTTAAAATGGGTATATTGAGAAGGAATTCCTTTATAGGCCTAAGCTCTGTGGCTGCAGGATTGATAGGAAACGTCCGCAAAGAGAAGAGACAGAAGTCATTGTGGAGTTACCAATTTCCATAAAATGTATTCAGTATTCATTATTAAAATGTCTTCTTTGACGAATAACATTGTGATATCAATGGAGTAGCCTACAAGTACATTTACTCGTTTATCTCACAGAATAAATAGGAGTAAATTATCGATTACCTTTTGGGAAAGACTAGAGAAGCGATAGTACTAGTACAAATAGTCAAACGATAATTGCCTCTCAAATATAACTAAATGAAGTTCTATTTCAAACATACATTACGGAATATGACGCCGTCAACGGCAGAGTCGACCCACGCACACCATTTGTTGGAGAAGGTAGGAACTATTCTGCCTAGTTACTGGCCGCATGCCACTTTCCAGAGGCCATGCGCCCGAATCATACCCAGTGAATCAGTGCAAATGGTTTTAATACCACAAGATGTGATTAGAAGTGAATCAATGAACTAAAACACTATTACATAATTACCACCGTAATAATTATATATCGTGCAGTAAATGGATGCAGCGCAATACCTGCAATAAACACGTAAAACGAGCGATGCGAAATGCCAACCCTATGGCCACCTGCATAAAATAAATCAGTTTATTTTTCATAAATCTAACTAGTGCACAGTATTACGTATTATTAAAGTAGATATACAGGCTGTAGTAATCACTCAAATTAATAGTGCTTTAGGCCAACATTTTAAATGAGTAACAAGTGTTTTGATGCCGTTGGTGGGACGCTAAAACTTAAACTGCACCACATAAAATTAATTACGGCAAATTTTACTTGATTCCAACATTAATTAAAGTTTGTTTAAATTAATGTTAAATTGTTTATTGGAGGCTTCTTAAGAATTTGTCTGTGCACTTCTCTTGCAGGAATCATAGAAAGAACAGAACGGAAAATTCTTAAAACACATAAAAATTATCTGCATATAATTTCTATCAGTTCCGTTTACATGTAATAAATATGCAATGCATACTGTGTAATTTATATGTAAACAAAAAGGTTTCTATAACTCATTTCATTCCTATCAAGTTTTGAGCAAGGAATTTTCTGTTTTTGGCGGGCGAGCCCAAATCCCATTAGCGTAGCCACGCCATTCCCTTCTGTCTGAAACCAGCGGGCGTCAGGGTCGGCCGCGTACACGAGTCTGAGGTGAAGCCTTCTTTGTACTTATCCTCTTAGCTGCAATAGACAATTATCAGGGGACTGATTAAATACACGTTTCTATGGGTGCGACGCAAAATTTGCACTAGCGGAACATCAAAAAAGAATTAAATATGAAAAAACAGAGGTGCAAAACGTTCCGTACCTACGCAAAAAGCTCAGAAATCTGCGCGCAGGCAAATACCTCGGCACAAGTACCATTGCTCTCGCTGCGCATGCGCAGTCGACACGTGTAGTTAACGAGCAACATGGCTATTGTCAAAAAATACGTTTAGGTTAAATGTTGTCGGTGGAAAATTGTGTAAATTACTAAATTAGAGTGATTTCAGCAACAAATTGTAGTGGGTAGAATGGAGAAAGGATGTTTTCTGAGGGCGCTTCTCTTTTCACATAAGATAAAAAAACTTTTATTTCCATCAAAACAGTCTCAAAAATAATGTTTTGTTTAAGTGATTAAATATTTTTGCTTTATATTTTGGTAGAGGAATTGTTATCGAACACAAAAGAGCCTTGTTTCATTAACTGTCGTAGGGTGCGGCAACAATTGGTGATAAAAATGCTTATGGCACGACACGCAACGCGAATATCACTAGAAGTTTACGAATGTAACACACTACAAACCCTTTACGTAAACCTCAGTATTCAACTTGATCACGATTCGCGGAGAAAATATCAGCCATATGGAAATTTCTAATGAACTTAACAATCACAGGGAAGAATAGCATGTTTTCTAAACAAAAAAAAAATTAAACCCAATATTAGGTCGATTACACTTCGTACACAGGCACAGATCACATTAACTCTTATAATATACGATATCACGTCTCTTCTTTAACGTAAATAACATCAAACACACAATCTCAAGCGTATCTGATAATATGTCGCATCATTAAAATTTTAATTTCTTATCTGCTGAAAATATGTAGTTGTCCACGAATAAATCACCAATCGCCACACTTTATCAATTAGTGAAATATGCGACTCTCCACGTCCAAACGTCGCAGTACAGACATAACACCCGCCAGTTGTAGTTTAGGTCATAACTACTACACAATATCAACAACTTTTAGGCGCGAAAAAAAAAAAAAAACATTATGAACGGCCACTTCAAAACACCGTAGAGCATGTGAAATCCTTTGCAACTTATGTATCTGTGTGGCCACTGTTCGGGTAGTGGGAGTGAAAATGTGTGGCCAAAAGGCCCCGCTCACTTGCGTTCGGTGTATTTAATTGCACTCTTGGTTATGGATGGGTGCAAGTGCATCAAAGTTTTTTTTTTTGCGTTGCGTTGATGCAAATGTTAGGTACTTATATTTATTCGACTCCCTCGAACCTTTTTAACTAATTTCACCGTTCACCTCCGAGGAGACACCTCCCTCCGGAGCAGACTCGTTGCCCCTCTGGCATAATTATCACTAATATATTTATGCGCGTCCGTTGACGCCTTTGTCTAGCAGCATTGGTCAGCGTAGTGCCTCGTACCACATGCCTGCTAATTTTTGCTGTACCATCCCATCTTCTGAGTTACAATAAAACCAGTATTTTTCTCAACAAAATGTGTTCGTGTTCCATTATTCCGGCTTCATGGGTAGTTTAAGGGCGACAGCCCTCAAAACGGTCCAATACCAGCAGTGTGTTTATCAACCACGCAAATTGATGCGTATTATGTGCCCGACAATACAAAGAAATAATGTTGATGGTTTGGTCAGAGTATTTGTCTCTGTTTATTTAACAAATAATGAGAAATCGCCAGCCAACAATAAAATTTTTGGCCTTATTTGTTTCAACACAGAAATCAGAGTAAAAATGGAATAGTACACGAATAAGTGAAGAAATCTTATTCAACACGCTGAAAATTGGCAGACGGGTTCTTTAGGTATACCAGAACAACATACGATAAGTCCCAAAAATATTTCATCGGGGGAACACACAGCCATCTTGGAAAAGAGTGTGAAATTTGCATTTTACCTCTGGAGACCATTTCGAGGCCATAGAGCCGGATTTAATGTCTTTTTAGTGTGGCATCTAAATTTTATGATTTTCATAACTTTGTCCAAGAACCATCTCAACACCACCTGGTCGAAAGTTGCGTGTTATTATTACACTTCTCTGGCACACTATGTACCAAGACTGTTGCCAGCCCTGGCCAATATTAGGATTAACCAGTGTAGTTGATGGGTCTACATTAGCCTCCCAAAGGGCAACATTCAACATTGGCAGAAAAACTCAAAAACTAGAAAACTGGCCTTGCAGCCTTATATATATATATATATATATATATATATATATATATATATATATATATATATATATATATATATATATATATATATATATCGAGATTTTTGTAATTTTTGTTTTGTTTTTGGTGCTGTTTCTTGTTTTCTTCTTTGTCGTCTGGGTTTCCTTCTCTTCTGTGTTCGTGGGCTGTTGTGCCGGTGGCTGTGACTGGTCAGTCTGGGTTTCTGCTGTTTTCATGGTCTTCCTTCTTTGTTTGACGTCTTGGCTGGTCCAGAGGTGCTTCATCCACTGGATTGTCTTGTTGCCGTGGTACTGATATTGTTCACAGAGTATCATGCGGACGGTCGTGTCCGATATGCTGTTCTCAATACCCGTAGAGTCTGTGATGAACTCCATAGTAGCCCAGACCTCTTCTTCGCGGCTGATAGCACATTGAGATATGTGCTCATGCTGGAATGGCTCACGAAGACTGGAAGGAGGCCATCTGCTTCCTCGAAGACAGGCTGTAGTCTTCCTAGGACGTGTTATTGGTAATTGAGGATGGTTCCACTATCTAGAAGCTCTTCTATGTCATAGCGAAACCAGTAGAGTTCTGGGCCGTAGTGATAGGTGATGGGTAGCAGCAACTCGTATTGTTCACTGATCGAAGTGTTGTTCCAGACTTGCGGCCTGGCGAGTTCTTTCTTCAGGGAGATCTCCTGGGATGGAGCCACTGCTGCTGCTCCTGTGTCTGCCATGACGTGCTCGATTGTGCGGTAAATACCAATGAGTATCGCTGAGCTCGCCTGGGTGTAGGTAGTTTTGTTAAATGTGTCGAAATTTTGTCCCGGACCGGTCAGAGAAATCCGCTGGCCCGAGAGTGGCACTAAAATTGTATTAATTTAAAGTATGTGTGACACTCCACAACCCTCACCAGCTGCTGCAGTGGGCATATATCTTCATACCTTTGCTGATAGGCTAGAGCGTATTTACACCCATAATACTATGAGTGACTTACCTTGGAATCGGCAGTGGTGGAAAATGGCGACGGCGAAAAAACCTCATCTACAAACAGCTGTCGGATGGGATAGATGTGCTGTCTTAATTTTAGTTTGTTTATCTGTGGGGATGCCAGCGCACAGCTTTGATGCAGCCTTGGGTTGAAATCAGGTCTAAGATATTAAGATGATGGCGTTTTTTTTATATTTCCATGGCTCTAGTGGGTCATATTCAGGCATTTCTAAATAAGGGGTTTTTCATGGTCACTGGGACTTTTAAAAAGTTTTTTATTTCTAGAAATTATTGCCATTTTTATATAGTCCATTTTTAATAACTGGTGAATTGTTTCATTACTAGTATACCAGCCTGCAATTGATATTGCTCTAAGAAATTTATTCTGTAATATTTGAACCTTCTGTATGTATTGGGGTGGCGTAACCCCATATTTCACAGCCATACAGTAGTAGGGGCCTAATGACTTGCTTAAAGAGCTGTGGCTGTTAGTGATTATTTTAATTATTAACTTGTGCTGTAATTTCACGTGTGAATTGTCTGTCACTTACGTCTTCATTACGGGAGTTTTTTTTTTTTTTTTTTTTTTTTTCCGGTATAGCATTGGCTTTGTACTTTGAAGTGTATTTAATCCATGTATCTGTGATTATAGCTGGGATGGAAATATATTTATTTTTAGTGCGGAGTGTTCGTTTAAGTTTCCACATTTCTTCGTTTTTTTTTAGCGAACTCATTAACAAGATTTCCAAATTTATTAATTTTCTGTTCTTTAACTTTACGTCTAATGAGGCCTTTTTAAAATATGTTTTATTCGGTACTCGCTTGGGGAGTTGGTGTTCGCTGCGCCTGTCTTTTTTAAAGTTATATATATATATATATATATATATATATTTGCCTCGTATATTGTCTTTTATTGTTAACTTTGTGTGTTTAAATTGGGTATCTGCTACAGCTTCTGCAAAAAAGTTTTATGAGCGGGTTTATGTCACTAGCCTCGTTTATGACTGGCGGCTGTTCAAATGCGTCTATAAGCTCCTCCCGAAAACGCTCCCAGTCTGTTGTCCTAAGTTTTTGGCTGAAAATATTATTAGTGAAGATGAAATCAAATTGTATCTGTGTTAAAACTGGGAGGTTATCTGAATCTAATTCATTAATAGTTTCTATAAATATTTGTGCTTGGAATATTAGTAAGTGCTATATCTATAATACTAGGCGGAGTTTGAACTGGTGTGTCTGGCGCGAAAATAATACAATTATTATTAGATGCAAGTGTGTTTAAAATTCTGCCATTGGCATTTGTTATCCTACAGCCCCAGTCTGTATGTTCGTTGTTTAAATCTCCTGCAATGAAAAATTCCCTTTCGACATGCATCAATTTCTCGAGGTCTTGTGCCAGTAGTGGTGTATGTGGGGCTTTATATGCCGTTGTCATGCAGACATGCGTGTTATTTTTACGTACATTTATACTCGTGGCTTCTATGTGCATAATCACTGTAATATTAACTGGGTGATGGTTAATCCCATGCTTAATTAGAATTGCAGTTCGGCCTCCTAGTGGGGCTGTCTGTTTGTACTGTGTATCCACATATGCTAAATCTATGGTGCGGTTTAGGAAAAGTTTCTGTAATGAATGTTACATCAATACTGTACGTGGCCAGGCACTGTAATTGCTCATGTGTGTTGTTTTTAATTCCGGCGGCGTTGTAGATTAGTGTCGGAAGTGATTTGTTTTGAATTGTAGCCAATTTATTTGCCCAGGTTGCTTATGGCTTCAATAAGAGTGGCTTTTCTTTAAATGCAAGTGTTGGTGCATCGCGGATTGGTTGATAATAGGGTTTAAGTTTCTTCATTAGATTGGCATAGTCGCACATTTGTAGAATTTCGACCAGTTCCAGCATGCTGGAGATATCATCAGGCCTTTCTTGTGCTGGAGTGTGTTGTGTTACTATCGGCTGTTCACGGAACATTCAGCACGTTTTAAGGCACTTCTAAATTTTCCTTTCATCCAATTTCCATATTCCTGCTGCTTTTTAATATAAACATTGAAATGCAACCAGTCAGTGCATAGATTTCCCCACACTCGAAATGTTATGCCTGAGGCTGCATTAAGATATATTTATTATTGGTTAATGACTTTTGAAAGGGCCTTAAAAAGTACTCACTTTATCGTGAACAGCCTATAGTCGTATGTGTATTTCCTACTACAGTTGCAGCAGTTCTTTTTCACGTACTGTACTGATGGTAGTGTGTGTGTGTGTCACATTCTTGGGGCCGCGCGGCTGTGTGTCTGGGCTTGCGAGGTTGTAGGAGGGGGAATTCTGCCCGGCTGGCAGTGTCAGGCACGCGTTACATGCGTGATATTTGTGTGTTATCTAGTAGCATTCTGTCTGGTTTTCATCCTGCTTTCCCCCAGTTTTAAGAACTGGGGGCATTTTTTTCCATGCCACAGCGTGTCTCGCTGTATAGCAATTTGAGCAGTGTTTTTCTGATGTCAGGTAGTGTGCATTCTGCTCGCAAAAATGGGTCTGCGCATGCATTTTGGAGGTTAGCAGCATCGTGTGCGTGTGTGGCCAAAATCTCCGCATCTTTTGCACCGAGGCAGGTCTTTGGGCCATGATTTGCATTTTCCCACTCTGATTTTTGTCCAGTGTAGTGTTTTTAAATTAAAAAAATGCCCATGTCTGTTAAGCGGACTACCACACAGAATATTCCTGCCCCTCTGTAGGTCCCAGTGGTATCGGCATGTTTCTGTAGGCGGTTAAACTGGCGAATGTCTGAGGCTTCGATGCCATTTGACCGTAGCTCCCACAGAATGTTGTTTTCTGGTGTGTATTCACTAAGGCCTTTATGTTGCGCTCGTCTGCATGGGCATGAGTGTAAAATAGTGGACTATTTCCTGTGATTTTAACCTGGTTGCTGCTTTGTTATAGTCAGCTCTGGTGTCAAAAGTGAAATGTAGTTCGCTACGGCGTGTAATTGTATTCCTGAATACAGTATTTTGTGCCTGGAATGTAGTCACGAAGTTTGTGTGTGTCCTTTATAAAAATTCGGCACGCTTTCGTACCGAAGTGTTAATTGTGTATCAGTGCCTGTCTGTGCCTCCTGAGGCAGGTTTGAAAATTTGTCTACTGTGCTTACTGGATTAGGCAGCAAAGGGGCACTGGGCCTGCCAGCCTTGTGCCCAGAAACGACAGTAAAGTCGTCTTTCGTAGCTGTGTTTTGTGTTCTTATGTGTCTTTCCCAATCATCATCTCCTTCTCTTGTGCGCTTACCGTATTCCAGCTGACCGTATTCCCTGGGACTTAGTTATCCAGGGCCAGGCTATACCGGAGGGGAGCTGCTTCCCAGGTGGCTCCTTGCGAGTTAAGAAATCCGAGCGCGGTAGTACTAAGACGTCCTCCCACGACGAGACAAAATCTTCCACGCTGATGACTGGCCGAATGCTGATGTTGACCATCCGCAAGACTGCTCTTCCTTTCGAACCATTCATATATTACTACACGACTTGCTACAACATGAAAAGCACCACAGTACCACATTTTCCTCTAAATGTGTTTTGTACCGGGCCAAAATGTTGCTTCTTATCTTCTCTTTAGATGCTTTTCAGTGTACAGCTCTTCACCAGGTTACCTTTACTATAGATTAACCAAGTGTCGGATTTAAAATAAATTGCTCCATGGTATTCCTGCGACTTCAGTAAATGCTTTAGCTGAAACCAAACATTGTACTCAAATAACGTTTTGAAATTTGTACGAATCAAGATTTTAAATGTTAAAAGTCAGTAGTATAAAAAAGAGGCTTCTTACACAACATGCGCCAGGCTATGGACTGGCGGACTGCCTCCAACCAATTAAGGTCACTTCATACAGCTGGAAAATTTCCCTTTTTTTCTGTTTTCCCGTACAAAACAGCCGATTTCGGGTACAAAAATGCCATTTTTTCTCAGCAAAATTTTTCGAATTTCCCTCCCGCCGACGGTGGCCATCTTGGCAAACAGTGCCAATTTCCTGTTTCCCCTCATGAAAGTGCCTTTGCGCAATGCGGCTGGCAGTTTGCGGAATGTAGATGGAATTTGCGGAAGTGGATGAAACGTGCAGAAATTGAGAAATTCCAGCAAGATTGAGAAATCATTCCTGGCGGCTATCTTATAAGCATAGTTAGCTGTAATTTCCGAACCGTGTGAAATACAACTACCAAAAAGACCAATTATGTCAGCCTGCCTGCCTCCCCCCCTCGTTCTTACTCACCACTCTCTCCCTCTCTCTCGTCCCCTTGATGCCCCTGTCTGACTGCACACACACTTCCTCACGCACTCTCCAGCTCCTGTCTTCCCACTCGGCACCTCCGCTTGTCACCATACCCCTGGCTGCACATCCTCGCACCCTCTATCTCTTGTCCTCCTCCTCCATCAGTCACCAACAGCCTGGCTATATTTCCTTGTGTGCTCGCCACCGCCTGACGAAGCTCCAGCAACTTTCCACGTGCCGACCCCCGAGCACATGCGTAAAGACGATACTAGATTCTGTAAAAGCTTGTGCAAAGTCCACCATAGTGGCCAGTATACAGGCTAGTGTGGCACCCATTATGGCATTTTTCACCTTGCATGGGCAGATTTCGCACCAGGTTTGGTAATTGGACATGTCCTATTTTTCATGGTAGGTTCCATACCGGCTCTCGTATTTGGCCAATCACATTTCAGATTCAGAGAGTACAGCAGTCCCTGTGGCTACTACTTGAAAGGAGTTGATGAAGAAACGGAAAATGTTACCTCCATCTTGATTTTACATCCGTGAGGTTGAAACGCTTTCAAATAGATTGAAAATATGACAAGTAACAATATTGGCTATGACAACTTTTAATTCCTGTTTAAAACCGTTCTGAATACTTAAAACATTATACCTACTGTATGAAAAATTTATTCAAACTATTTATAATATTTATACTATATAATCTCAGTACTTGTTGTGTGAGCTAGTAGTACAGTGGTAAAGTCACTGCGACTGATATTAATATATAACTTCTGGACGTGAGTTTAAAACTCTGCCAGATGCAATTGTTTTATCCTGGTACATAAAGAAAAACTATATTTTGCAACCAGTCAGTAAGTTTCATCAAAATTACAATTAACGTGCTCTTACTCTAGTGACCACATCATTTTCAAGTGTAATATAAATCTTCCATGGTGGCTCATATAGCAGCTGGTATGTCGGCTCATGCACCAGGCCTTGTAGAAGCTTGTACAAGAACCAAGTATGGCTGCAGATATCATGTAATATCGGCTTAACAGAGAGCAGACACCCTTTCCGACCCTCGTGCACTCAGGATTACCGTCCACATGTGGTCGAGTATGGCCTATGTCTACGTATAAGCATAGTTGGCTGTAATTTCTGGACCATTTGATACAAATAACAAAATCATAACATTGGCATCTATCTAGACAAGGAAAAGGACATAAGGGTCAAAATTTAACTATGCATGCTTATAAGTATAGTTGACAATAATGTCCAGACCATATGAGCTACAACTACCAAGAACTGTATCGAAGGCACCACCCCCAACGGCGAGAGGGATCGTAGGAACAAGTATACAGTATGTCAACTTATAAGTATAGTTAGTTGTAAGTTCCGAACTACATAAGATATAGTTGTCAAATGTAAAACATGGGCATCATCCCCTACAAGATGGGTTGCAGGACCACGTATACCCAATGTCTACTGATAAGCATAGTTGGCTGTAAGTTACAAAATATATAAGATATAGTTGTGAAATTCATAACATAGACATCACTCCTAATGTCGAGAAGAGGTGCAGGCGAAGTAAGACCTATGTCGCTAGAAGGGCAAACTTCCTATTATTAGTATTATGAAACGAATTACCCTGTGGTGCAAGTAAGGAGGAGGAGGCAGAGGTATCACAACACCCACACACATAGACTGTAAATGATGCTAGGCTGCTCTGGTCAAACGACCCCCCCTACAAACCGAATGAAATGAAACCATCGCTCACTGAGCAGCTTCGCGATGTCGGCATAGATTTGTATGGTCTGTGAGTTTCTCCTCAGTTCTGAAAAACTGGAGACAATGTTCGCAAACATATTTCTTACACGTCTGCTTACTCAACTGACTGTGAAGCAGATGGGACAAATTCTTGACCATTAAAAAAATGCAAATGCATGGTATTACCACTAACACGAATAGCCAACACATGTATGTTATAATTCATTGACTGAAGTTAGCACCAGATGTTGCACATTTCCTTTATTGCATGATTACATTAACATACACACAACCTATGGGTGCAAGAACAAACCAGACAGTTAAAAAAAAAAAAAAAAGGGAAACAAATACAATTGCCAACTTAACACAACTCACATCTGGCAAGAAACATTAGATTATCAACATACAACAAACATAATTTCCAACACTCCCCCTTAATCTTATGAGTACAACAAATTGCATTCACTCATGGACATACTGCAAGTCTGTCTTCAAACCCAACTCATTGACACAATACGAGTGTTTGTGGCATGTAGAGCCTTTGTTAACACATCTGCAACCATTGTCACTTGGTAAATAATAAACAACAATCTGATCATTTTCTGCTGCTTCTCAGATAAAATGATGCCTTATATCCATGTGCTTTGTGCGCCTATGAAACACTGGGTTGTGCAGTAGTTTCTACGCACTCTGACTATCATTGAACATGGCAATCTGTTTATCTCTACCATTCGATTCATTTAACAACCATTTGAAGTGGATAACCTCCTTTGTAGCCTCACTCATGGCCATATACTCGGCCTCGGCACTAGAGAGGGCCACAATTTGTTACTTTCTAGATTTCCACAGCTGCACCACTCATCTTCCACTGTATGACTTGCGATCCAATTCGTCTCCCGCCCAATCTGCATCCACATAGCCTGTGATGTCCTTACCAGTCTTTTGAAACACTAGGGCGTAGTCCAAGTTGCCCTTCAAATACCTCAACACTCTCTTGACCATGCTCCAATGCTGGTCATCATGGCCACTGCTAAACTGACCTAGTACACTAGCTGCATGAGCAATATCTGGCCTGGTATAGTTGGCCAGGTACATTATGGCGCCCACCAATTGTTGACATGGATGGTTTGATGCACTCACTTCTTCATATGTTGACCAAGTCAGTTTGTGATTGACCTCAATCGGTGTTCCCACAGGCTTACAGCCTAGCATTCTAAAATGCTCCAATTCTTGTTCTGTATATTTCTTTCGGTCCAGTCTGATCACCATTCCCTCTTTGCCCCTGACAATTCTTATTCCGAGACATTCTTGTACTTCATCAAGAACCTTGATTTCGAATTTTTTGTTGAGCTCTTTCACTAGTCTTGATTTCTCGGCTGGATCACTGCAAAACATAAAACAATCATTATTGACACTCTACTTCTTCTTTGGTACTCACATGACTCGTGTTCAGACCTTGAAAAACCTAGCTCTATCATGTTGTGGTGAATCTGTTTGTTGAAGACTCTTGATGCCTGCTTTAAGCCATAAATTGCCTTATTCAACTTGCACGCCTTTTCTTTATCTGCCTCAAAGATGAAACCCTCTGGCTGTTCCATGAAGACTTACTCGTCCAAGTCAGCATGAAGAAAAGCAGTTGCCACATCAAGGTGGTAAACATTCAGGTCCAATTCAACAGTCAAAGAAAACAGTAATCTAATTGTTGAATATCTGACAACAAGGTTTCTTTGTAGTTGACATGATACTTTTGACTGAATCCTTTGGCCACTAACCTAGTCTTATACCTCTCCATATCTCCATTTGACTTTGAAAACCCATTTTAACAGTACTATGTTGCTATTTGGTCTGCCAACAAGCTCCCAAGGGTTGTTTCCCAGCAATGATTTATATTCCTCTTCCATTGTACATTTCCACATCTCTCCTTGACTACTGGAGAGTGCTTCTGGAATGCACTTAGGATCACTCAGAGGCTCACTGCTGGAAGCATACGTTACAAAGTCTGGATACATCTTCTTCTGTGGTACTCTAACTGGATACTGGGATCCTGCGTTCTGCTCAGGCCCATGATCGTCTGTTTCCAGTTCCACATCTGGTCCAGTAAGTACCTGTAGCTGTGTGTCCACTTCCTCTGGCCAGCCTTACCAACCATATTCTATCAGCACCTCTGGTTGTTCTGGTCCAGCCACATAATCTGACGTAGGGGTACCAGGCCTGATCTTTAATATGCTAAGTCTCTTCAATAAACAGCATATCTCTAACTTTCACAATCCTAGTGGGTGACTTGGGATCAATGAGTCTGTAGCCCTTGGTCAAATCAGAGTATCTCACAAACACCATTTTATTGCTCTTTGCATCCCACTTGCCTCATAGTTGTTTAGGGACATGAACAAACGCCTCACAGCCAAAACCCTTAAGTGACTTAAAAAAGCATTTCCCAAACCACCTTCTTGAACCACTGCTCTGGCCTTTTCAGCAATAGCTCGGTTGGTTCTCTCAGCCACTCCATTTTGCTCAGATGTGTACACTACCGTTGTCTGGTGTTTAATTCCAATGTCATTGAGATTGCATTTATTGCATGATTACATTAACATACACGCAACCTATGGGTGCAAGAACAAACAAGACAGTTAAAAAAAAAAAAAGGGAAACAAATACAATTGCCAACTTAACACAACTCACATCTGGCAAGAAACATTAAATAATCAACATACAACAAACATAATTTCCAACACTCCCCCTTAATCTAATGATTACAACAAATTGCATTCACTCATGGAGTGTTCACATATTCCTTACCATTATCAGAGTGCAAGCGTCTCACTTGTATGCCCATTTCTCTCTCAACAGCTGCTTTGAATTCCTTGAACCTTTCATATACTTCACTCTTGGACTGGAGGAAGTACCCAAAGGTCTTTCTTGTCGTGTCATCAATGAATGTTAAGAAGTATCGAGCACGACCAAAACTCTCTTCAGACATTGGGCCACAGATATCAGAGTGAACAAATTCCAACTTCTCTGAGGTACGAGTTCCACCGTTCTTCTTACATGGCTTCCTACTCTGTTTGTCCTTCATTTATACAATACAAGGTAACTCATTCGTGTCTGAATAGCTTACACGTGTGATCATGCCTTCCTTGAGCTGTTTCAGTCCCTTTTTACCAAGATGTGCAAGCCTTTTGTGCCACAGCTCTCGTGTAGGCTTAATTACTGCTGCATTGGCCACCTCAGTGGGTAAGTTTAGCTTATAGAGACCACCAACATTTGCTGCTGTGGCCATAACCTAACCTTGAATGCTTAAGTCCCTTTTGTGATACATTGTACAGCCTGATTCTGAAAAAAACAATAATAATACCTCTAGCCACCATTGTACTGACAGATAGGTTTGTAGAAATTTGTGGAACATACACAATGTCATAAATTTTAATAGTGCCATCCCTTTTGGTCTGCTGTGCTACAATGTCTCCACAACCTACATATAGTAAAACGTCGTCGTTTGCAATAGTGGCCACATTTTTAACAGTGTCCTTGTAGTTATTTAACCAGTCCTTTCCGTTTGTTATGCGTGTCGTGCACCAGAGTCCACATATCAATCATTTGAGCTCATGCTTGCTGTCAGCGTTGTAAATAATGAGCAATCAGATGCGTCAATGCTAACCTGCCTTGCTCTCTTGTTCTAGGCGAACCTACATTCAGATTTCTTGTGACCAATCTTATTGCAAGTATAGCATTTAAACACATATTCCTTGCTTGGATATGGTTTCCCTTCATAAGCACCAGACCCCGATGACTTCTTACCTTTATAGCCGCCGAAGAGGAGAGCTGAATCTGTAGTTTGCTTATCATTCATTTCCCGTTTGACAACTTCTTGTAGAAGTTTGTTCTTCACAAAGTCAGTTGTAATAACAGCACCAGAGCTTTCCAACACCATTACTATTGGATCATATACTGATGAAAGGCCACTGAGCATGACAATGCTGACAACTTCATCATCTACTGGAGCACTGATGTCAGCAAGTTTTTGTGCTAACGACATAATCTGGGTTACATACTCTTCCATGTTTCTGTGATCACATAGTTTAACACTGAATAATGTTCTTAGAAACCCCAATCTTCGTATCAGTCCTTTATCCTCATATTCTTCCTGAGATTTTCCACTTCCAATCATTATAGTTGCTGCTGCCGTCAAGTTTTTCCAAAGTCGGCAGACTGCCAGTACTTGCTGAATATATGTTGGACATCTTTACACTATTGAAGAACAGACGTTCATACTATTAACAGGTACAGCATAACACTGCGACATGATGCACCTAACCTTCATGGGCAATAAGCATGTGTTGACATGCTGCGCACAGCGCTCCGACTCACTATGAACTAAACTTTGCAGCATTCTGGGCCCATAACCTGTTATAATGCATTGATTGAATTTAGCGTCAGATGTTGCACATTTCCTTTATTGCATGATTACATCAACATACACGCAACCTAAGGGCACGAGGACAAATGAGACAGTAAACAAAAAAGGGAAACAAATACAATTGCAAACTCAACACAACTCACATCTGGCACGAAACATTAGATAATCAACATGAAACAAACATAATTTCCAACAATGTACATGGCTTGCATGATGCACAGCACAGAAGATATGATCATGGGTATGACTAGTCCTTCCTGGGAATTGGCAAAAGTTTTGTCAATAATATTTCTGTCTTTCTCTACTACACAGTGGACAGACACTGATGGAAATACTATAGAGCTTTTTGATTTCACCCAATACCACAGGAGTCGACAGTCCTTCAGTATTCAAAACCTCACGAGGTTTTGGATATGAAACAGCTCTGTCAACATGATATGTGGCAGGCCTCAGCAGAACCCCGTCTTTGCCGCACTTGCGCAATTACCACTCAGAGAACGGGTGCACACTATCAGACACCTGCAGGAACTGACCAAGTCGGAGATCCTAACAGACCTCTTGGCGGTCCCGGTCCGAGTCAGAGAAGAAACACACCTAACGTTTGCAGCCTATCTAAGTGGACAAGATAAATCCTTAGAGATCGCAAACCCACGCTGGTGGGGATTTGAAGTCGAGGAACCAACCCCTGCGGCCGACCACACCAACGAGCACCTGCCCACAAGTCTTACCAGTTCTCACTCACACCAGTCAGAATTCTCTCAGGCCAAGCAGTTCCCTCAGGTTACGTGTCACCCAGGTATAACCGCCCGTTCAAACCCGCCCAAACGCAAAATAATACTCACAGAACCTGATTTTGTGCCATGCCTCAAAGCTACCAGGGCCATGCTATATACCAGAAAAGCTGCAGTACCAAGAAAGGACTAGTATCCCTTACACCACCCCCACTGGGTGCATCTGACCTAGAGCCCACCAAAAAATCACCCTGACGTTCCTTCACCTGCCTCTCAATAGCTGCAAGGCATCAAACGTCAATGTAAACAATATTTTAGGTCACTTTTTATAATATTACTTATATCTAAGTCTTTGTATTACAATTGATTGATGCCTCTTGCACTTCTAATCATCCAAAATTATATAATAGGCCTATACATTGCATGCCTTCTCATATTGCATTTTATCTCCCACTGTCACAAATGGCTCCTCCCAAGAGTCAGTCCTGGATCTACCCTCGCATAACAACTGTCTTTTGGTTTATATGGTAGGAACTTTGTCTGATTGTCTTACAAATATAGTGTTTTGTGTGATTTATGGTTGTTCCTGTGAAGTGATGTTATTTTGTGTTTAGAACTGTTTGTCACAATGCCTTCTTTACTGATTGTTATATACATTTATTCATCGTCTTAAATAGCACTACAGCAAGTCTCTGAACTAAAACCAATTAAATACAGTATAGTCTCTCGTAATTTTACAAAAAAATCTGACCCAAATACTATATTTTAAATTCCTGGCATTAAAACTACAATGAGTGTAGTGATAAATAGCCATATCGTTTAGCTACATTTTTTTTGCACTAAAAAATATGCAGATTACACTGAGGTAGTTTCCATGCAGTGGTCATATTAGGGATAGCTATTTACCTGCACTTATTTCCTACCAATTTGCATACTACTGTAGTCTTTTGGAAGCAGTTGCTGGTATTTTCTGACACTGTCCAGAAACATGTATAGTATTAAGATTTCTGTAGTGCTGCTGCAATGATGACCCGATGACCCATCCACCTGGACAATTTTTTGTAATATGATTGCAGGCGCCTGGTCTCTTCCACCTTCATATCTGTCTCTCCAATACTTTATCAGACTTTCTTTCTCATTATTATTTTCTGAAACTTTAATAAATGTCTGCTTTCCTTATAGATACTTTCCTAGTTATTTTCATTTACAACATTTTCGGTACATCTAGTCCATTCCTTTCCATAAACCACAATACCTCAGTTAAACGATGCACACTGTAGGCTTTTTACAATTAATTGATAGCAATTTAGAAACCAAACTAAAAAAAAATTCCTCCCTGCAAATGTATGAATTTTAACATAAATGCTGGCTGGAGTACAACCAATGAAGTTGCTAGCAAATTACGAGACAGTAGCTTCATGTTAAAACATTAACTGAATGGTGTTTAAGTAACTATGAATTCAGTTTCGTCTGAAATAAAAACCAACTCAATAATTTTGTAATAATGTTTCTAAAAATTTCAAAAAGACAAAACTAATAGGGGCTTTTGAGAATGTTTAATTAAGAAAATCCTATATACATTGCGACATTGGTGTGCTTGAGCTTCTTAAAGGGCTGGAATCATTAAAAGAATATACATTGTGATCTAAGTGTTTAAATAATGCATCCAGAATACTTCCTTATCAAGTGAAAAATCATTGGAAGGGATGCTGAAACTGAACACTGTCATCCAATGTATATGTCATTAATGACATCACAGTATGCATAGCAGTCATACCAGAGATTGGGGAATGTTTAACAGCAATTACTCTCAAGTGCAGGCATATCAACTCAATTGGTGTAGAGGGCCAATACGACTGATAAATTAAGGTCCAAGGGCCACAGAGGAAGAAGCAGAAAGAGAGAAAAAAAAAAAAAAAATGTCTTTTGTTACTTTAACTGAATTCTAATATGTAATACTTATTGTCTTATAATATTATTTGGAGAAAAAAAATTGAAATTGCACACAAGATACAAAAAAACATTACGGTTACATTATTATTATCATCATCATAGTTTCACTGGTTATGGAATCCTCTGGTGGAAGGCAAAGCAGACACTGAATACTTGAGATTGACACCTTTTTTAGAAACCAATGTTTCAATGTCTGCCACCAGATTTTGTGAAGATGCTATTTTCAGGATGGAGGAAAAATGTGTTGTCAGTCTTGATCGACGAGAAGTTGTGTTTGCCTTCTTAAGTAAAAATAATTGTTCACAGAGATAAGTATATCCAAACATTGCTAGTATTACGGCTGCGAACTGATGCATTTCAGAGCATTGGCTTGGCAAATAAGAATAAAACTTAGGGATCCCAACTTCATTAAACTTGATTTTCAACAGTGTCGCACTGGATGTCAATCATTTCCATTTGAACATTGCTATCTGCCTTTTAAACATCAAAGGAAAATGGACCACTAAACAAAGATAAATCATTTTCAGATGTTTTGAATCTTTAAACCTACTTTCAAACTCGTTTATAAGTTCATTTACGTTAAAAGTATACTGACTAAAATCAGAAGCATTGTGGGACTTTCTGAAATCTTTGCAGGTAGAAAAATTAATCAAGTTTAGACCATTCAGTTACCTTCACAAAGATTTAGCTTTAATTTAAAAGTCTTGTTGAGATCATACATTGAAATTAATAGCTGATCTTTTCCTTGGCAGACTTAAATTTAAGTCATTAAAATGCCCTGTCATGTCTATCATAAATGCTAAATCTTGACGCCAGTTATCATCACATAGTTGATCAATAGACTCAACTTACATTTCCAAAACCAGCCTGATCTCATGAAGAAGTCAAAATCGTTTCAGAACATTAAAAAAGAAAGCCACTTCCTACGTCCTTAAGGAAACCGGAAAACTGATGTTGATTCAGGCTCCCGGAGTGAATAAAATTTACCACTTTCTTTACATATTTTAAAACATGCTCCATTTGTACTGTTTTTTAGCTAAGTACTTCCTGATGAATAATACAGTAAATATGATGTAACTTACTTTCAGGAAAGACTTTTTTCTGCTTGGCCAGCAACCTAGCAACGAATCCGTTGCGCTTCCCCATCATGGAAGGAGCTCCATCTGTTGACCTCTAATGCACAGGAGGCTGGCAAACTAGTGCCAAGGTGTTGGCCAATAAGGATATTGGTTAGGTGAGGAGTGGTGACTATAGTTTTAGAATCTCGGTGGAGATAATTACCCAGGGCGTCAGGTATTGTCGGGTTGACAATATTGTGAAGTCTGAGAGCAGCTGTGGACTCGCTCCTCAGGGTCGTTTGGCTGACGACCACTGCAAATCCTCAAAGTGCAGTTGTTGTCTCCTCATAGAATAAAATTTAATACTGACTGAATAACTCCCTTACTTGTTGCATTGTGGGATATCTGAGCTTACCACACGCCCATAGGAGGCACTGTTACTTAATATGCCGACTTGTGACCCTTTCAATCATACTTGCACAGTAAGTTACACTTTGTGAAAATTGGCGGGAGAAGGCCCGTACCCTAAATGCCTTGAGGCACCTGAAAACAAACCACATGTGGTAACTCGTCACTGCTGTGATTTATTCAGTACATGATTACATTCCCATCGGGAAAATCTTACATTGGGTGCTGCTTACGGACCTGCCAGCTCGGGTAATACTGCGCAAAAGACACATGGTCACGTTAAATAATTTAAGTACAATTTAAGCCTACCCAGGCAATGCAAGCACTGGGTAGGTACGAGGGGCGGTGGAATCTCGGGCAGCTGAAATACGAAAAAGGTTCTGGTATGCTTAAGTAACTATTGCTGTGAAATGATTACAACAACATGGTGATGGCTGCTCGAGCATGAAACATGAGTCCCGACGTGATGCGGCACATCCTTCGCAAAGATGAACGACTACTGATTTTCTCCGCGCTGTGTGCCGGCTGGCACCCCGTGCTGCACTACTTCCTTGCACACAACATCTGCAAATCGGACACACGCCGTGTGTGCCAGTTGTTAGATATTGCTCCTAAAATTAACCCTGTAAATATTATTCATTATACCAAAACATTGCACTGCGTGGATGATGTGGAGATGAAAGACACATGAATGAACATTACAAAAAGACACTTCGGAAACAGTGAGGGCTTTAGGGCTGTGAAGGCAGGCGTCTTTATTAGTTGTGTCCCCTTTCGTGAACTTACCTTGCCCTTTTATTGAACAAATTAAATATCAGAAATTTCACAGGGTCTATTTTTGGATTCTTGCGCCACGCACGCGTGGTTGCGCTCTCTCGGCTCTGCACCTGCATCGTTCCTTACCACACTGCACTGCACTTGCACTCAGAGAGAATGCACACACTGCATTACGGAACCTCGTGCCACGGGCAAACGAGCTAAGGGGGAAGGCGTCACGTGGGCACAAGTCAACTAGTTATGTTAAAAGAAGATTAAACCTTGCCAAGAGAAGATATACTTCTTCAAAAATATCCTCACCAGTTGTGGTATTTTGAAGTGAAACTATTCCCAGTAACTCTTCGATTATATTTAAGTCTTTATCACAAGCGCGGAAGAAAACAGATACTTGTGCCTCGCCACTGACACCTGTACTTTCATCAACTGCAATAGAAAAAGCAATGAAACTTTCAGCTTTTACCAGCAACTGTTCATTGAAATTATGTGCAATGTCATCAACTCTCTCGGCAATTGTATTTCGTTACAAGGAAATGTTTCTGAAATTTTGAACTTTTTTGGGACACACAATTTCAGCAGTTATAACGAGACACTGTTTTACAAATTCACTGTCACAATATCATTTACAGTTCTTTGCTATCAGCTCTGCTGTCGCATAGCTCGCTCTAAGAGACACTTTACAGTCTCCTTTTGAATTCTTGAACACAGACTTTTGATTACCAAGTGCAGTCTTTAAGTCCCGTACTATCTTCTCTTGATGTGTCTTGGTACTGATCATATTTGTGGTGGTGTGTTTCATAATAGTGTCTTAAATTATACTCCTTCGCGACACTGATACTTAGGCTGCAGATCAAACACGAAATTTTACTTCTGCTTGCACAGCAGAAGTAAGCAAGTTCCCATCTTTCTTGGAATACACAATTTTCACTTTCAATTATTCGCTTCTTACAATTCGAGTATTTTGAGAGTGACATTTTCCTTTTGAAAGCACTCACAAGAAAAAGAAAGATGATTATTCTCACCTAACCGCATAAGTTGTATGCACACTAAAATGCATACCTCCAATAGCTGTAACTGCAAATGGTATACTAACCTGTACAAATGACTGGCAATAGTGAACGCTATGTTGATATGCGGGTATCGATTGGGATCAGAAGAGTAAGCAACAAAGACAATTCGATTACTCGCTGCCGGTCTAATTCTTTAAATGTGAAAAGAAAGCGAGAAAAAAAACTGCCAAGTAATAGCTTAGGAGAGATGTTTTCGTACACCAACACCACACTACTGTCTCCATTTTACCATTAAAAGAAAATCAAAGAAAACGTTGGTTTAAGATTTCACCATCCACTTGACGCGTGCCCAGCTAGGCTGACTGGCACTGTGGAGACCATCTTTACACGATGCACGTATGGTAGCCATTACTGTCACTGTGGTGAGCATCTGTTTGTAATGCTACCTACGTAAGTGGGCTGTCGGCCACTGAAAACTATGGACCCTTGAGGTGTAAAATGTGTATATTGCACTGTGGTGAAATGTTACAGCTGTTAACGGCTGTATTAAAAAGTTTGTTAGCACATAGTCGAGTGCTAATTTGTGGGTTGCATTCACCTCTTTAGTTCCTTACGCTTCCCCCCCTTTTTTTTTCCTTGTTTCCAGCAGGGTGAGGCACTTTTACGGGATACTTTGAATTTAAATTAGCCTAATTTGTGATTCTTCTGCTTACTTCACTGTCTTTGACTTGCGGCTAAATTAAATGCAGCGCATGTGACAGGTCTATAACAAGTCCTTTTTCACGCACACTAAGTAGCGGTTTATGACTACTGCCCTGTCTGTGATATCGGCTCACTTACTGGCGATCTTTGTTCTCACCTCTGGTGGGCCTCCCCCTCGGACGAAGGGCAGCGTGCAGAGGGTATGGCCACTCATACCTTACTATGGGTTTCCATGGCGATTCCCTGTACCGGACAGGCATAAGGGTGGCACGTAGGGGCATCAGGCATCGTGGAGCAACTTGGGGCATCGTGGCATCTGCTTCTGCCACAATAGATTGGGAGGGCACTCGTACAAGAGATGTTGAGGCAGTGCGGGGGAGTGACAAGCTCTCCACTTCGACTCCACGGGTTCCTACCCGTAGGGTAGGATACTTCTCTGACAGGGCAGTGTGAGGGAGAAAGACCTCGACCTTGGATAGCACAGCTCGTCGTCGGACCAAGCCGTGGGTGGCATCGACGTACTCGTTGGCCAGGTCCTTGGACAAGGCAGTGGGAGGGAGGATCACCTCGACCTCCACTGTGGGTGATGTGCCAGATGAGGGGTAGTTGGAGGCGTCGATGGTCTCGACGACAGCGGCTTCTTGTGCGGCAAGATGGCAGCTCGACATCTGGGTCAGCGGGTATTCCTGTGTCGCAGGACCTGGGGACGGAGTACTTCTATCACAGCTCGATGCCCCGGGTGGCGGGTGTTCCTGCGTAGCAGATTATAGGAATGGAGCACTGTCGTCGGAGCTCAAAGTCCTGGGTGGTTGTAATTCCTGCGTGGCAGGTGGTTGGGGCGGAGCACTCTCGTCTGAGCTCGACATCCTGGGTGGCAGGAGTTCTTCGAGGTTGGGTGCAATGGTCTATGTCGTAGACACTGGCATATCCTTGGCCACTGCCCCTTGTGATTCCTCCTCTTCCACCTTATCTGCGCTCACACTGAACACAGTTTCCGGTGGTTTAGTGGCATCTCGTACGTCCTCGTCGGAGCCAGAGGTCGACTTCGTTGAAGTAGGAATGGCCTTGACTTCTGGCTTCGTAGTTGTACTGGGTGGAGAGTTATGTGCTTGTGAGATTCCTAGCCCTCTCGCCAAAGGCGCTTCCGTCTGTTCGCTAATGCGGCTTGATCGACGAGGTGTCTGACAGGGTTATCTGTCACATGGACTCCGCCATGACAATTCGGAGCAGCTAGATATTGCTTTAACACGTTTGGCTGCGATTTTCTCAGCACAGCTACATGGCGTCGAGGACATTGATCTGACAGAGAATGCACCTTGGCATCGTTCATCATCTGGCTTTCATGGTGCGATGTAACTAGGAGCCCTATCAATAATAATAGGTGTCGGCTCAGGTCTCGTCAAGGGTCCTGGTTCGGTATTGGGAACTACCCTTTTGGTTGGGGGTTCGTCTTCATCTTCAGACTGGCCTGGTGTTTCTCCCTCGGCATCATTGTCCCCAAGTGTCGGCATGTCCCCTGGGTAGGGTCGTATCTGGCATCGGGTGGCCTTCCGTATTCGTCCTCATACATCTTCGGGCCAGTAGATGTCTCGCTTGCATACAATACGGTATGGTCCATCCCACTTGACGGCAAGGCCAGCGCTGAATTGGTTGCTGGCTTTGCTGAGAGGGTGACTTCGCAGAAGAACAACTTCCCCTAGGTGAAATTCTCTTATCCCAGTTTTCGGTTGGGGGTATTCCTTTAGAATGTAGGCATTCTGGGCGTGTGTGATGCGGGCCAAGGCTGCTAGCTAGCTGCATGTCCTCGGGTTGAAGCAAGTCGGTAGGCTCGCTTTCCCACTGCCAGTTGCCTGGTCGGCGTAATGCTTGTCCCAGGAGGACGCTCAGGCTGGTGTCTACAACTTTATTCGTGCTGCATCGAAGGGCTGATAGTATGGAAGGGATGTTCTTATCCCAATGCTTGTGATCGCTACCCACACTGATACGGAGACACTTCTTGATCTCCTGGTTCCTCCATTCTGCGGGATTGGCTTGGGGATGGGGTTAGTCCTGGTTTCTACTCCCCACTCTCCTGACAGGCAGTTTGCCATTGGTGGCTCGTAAACTGTGTAGCATTATCTGTCAGTATGGCCTTTGGATAACCCCATTGTGCGAAAATCTCCCTCTTCATTTTCCGCACAATTGGGGTGGTTTTTTTGGCTGGGTAGAGAAAATGTCTCTACCCATCTTGAAAATTGATTGGTTACAACGCGCAGGTAGCGGTTTCCATTTGTGCTACATCGATATGGGCCCATCAGATCGGCGGCGATGTGGGTCCAGGCCGTCTTGGGTCTCCGTGGTTTTGCTGTGGGAGGGGGAACCGGGTACACTTTGCCGTGGCAGCACGTGATGCAGTTGCCAATGTATTGCCAGACATCGCGACTTATATCGTCCAAATTATAACTGGTTTTAATGTCTAGCAGGGTTTCCCTAGTACCAGGATGACCAGCTTGGGGACGGTCATGATAATGTCGTCATATATCGGCGCGTAGTTGCAGTGGAACCCAGATCTTCCAAGATTATTGGGCTGTCCCCTACTCGTCCACACATCATCCCACAGTTCAAATCGTTGGGGCTATTCCCATAGTAGGTGTCGGATGTTGGGGTCCTCCTGCTGGCTTAAGATTATTTGCTGACGGGTTATTAGCAGTTGGAGAAGACGGATTTGCTCTTCCGGACTTCTTTTGTCCTGTGGGAGAAAAGGGGGGGGGAAGAGATATCTTCTCTTCAGCTTTTTCCTTCAGTGTTAGGAATTGAGACAGGGCATCTGGCAGGTCGTTCACCTTACTTGGGCAATGCTGGACCACAAAGTCAAACTCAGTAAGGAACATGTCCCACCAGCCAAGCTTGGTCTTTGAATACCGGGACTCGTGTAGCCATTGTAGGGATTTGGAGTCGGGCAGGTGGTCGGTCCGTAGAATGAAGTGTTGCCCTTCAAGATAATACCTGTATTTCTTCACGGCCCAGAATGGCCAGACACTTCTGCTCATTGATGTGGTAGCGCTGTTCTGTTTCGTTTAAACAATTTGATGCATATGCTATCACATGTGGATATCCTTCTACAGCTTGTTGGTATAGTACTGCGCCCAGGCCGTTTTGACACGAGTCCGTTTGCAGTATTAAGGGTTTGTCTCCTTGTGGTCGATGGAGTTGGTTGATAATTGTGAAGCTGTTCTTCGAGTCGGAAAACGCTTGTCATTCCGAGTCCCACCGCCAACATGTCTCTTTCTCGAGGAGTGGATGCAGTGGTGCCATGTATTTTGCAATATTTGGAACAAAGTCTCATAGCCAATTACACAGATCCAGGTACCATCGTAGTTGTTGTTCTGCTTCTTCAAACGCTCGTATTGAAGTGTGTTACGGGAAGTTTCACTCAGGTGTTATCATGTGTCCCAGATAATCTATTAAGGACTTGCCGAAGAGGTTTTTCGACAGCTTGCAAGTCATTCCGTGTAATTCGAGTATTTGCGACACTCTTTGCAGATGGCCTAGGTGCTCCTCCAAACTATTAGAATATGCTATTACATTGTCATAACAGGCGAAGCAAAACTCGCCGATGTAACCGGTTAATACTTCTTCAGATATTAATCCTTGGAATGTTACTGGTTCATTTTTCAAGCCAAATGGCATGACTCGAAATTGAAGGGTTTCGCCCTCGGGTGTTGTAAAGGCCGTATATTTGCGACTGTCTGGGTGGACCGTAATCTGCCAATATCCAGACTCCATGTCGAGAGTACGGAATATTTAGGCCTGCCAATGTCTCCCAGTGTATGACACAAGTCTATAGCTGGGTGAGCGATTGAGTGGGTAACTTCATTTAGCAATTTGTAATTTACGCAAAATCGCTATTTCCCATCTTTCTTAGGCACATGGACCATGCGTGAGTTATATGGGGAATTAGATGACTCCATGATTCCTTGGTCCTTCATGTCATTGACCTGCTCCATAATGAGGTCACAACGGCGGGCTGACACTCGATATGGTCAATTGTAAACCGGTACGTTGGTGGCTGGCCATATTTTGTGCTGTATAGAACGTGTTTGTCATAACAGTCCTCCTTGTCCGTATGCTCTGGCATGTTCATCAGTATGGCTTTTAATTGATAGAATTCTGGTTCAAGTTCGTGGTTAATGCTCATCGGGTCACTGGACATTGGCTGGATGTCGTCTGGATTTTGATCCCAGTTTACTGTGACCTGGTTGGTTTCTCCCAGACAGGCTCTACGTTATCCGTGATCTAGAATACATTGATTGTGGATGAGCCATGGATACCCTAGTATTACTGATTCTGACAGGGTTGGGGACACAATAAATTCTGTCAGTGTAGAAACACTTTGCATTTTTGTTCTTCTTCCGGTTACTAGGATGGAGTCGAGTAGCGCCATTCATACTGTTCTGGTTTGCAGTCTTATTTTGGCGAGTTCGTTTGGTGTTAACAAATTACCCCGGATAAAATTGCCTGTGGCCGCTGAGTTTAGTAAGGCAAGAGCCCTGTCGTTATTTAACTCCACTTCTATGTGGGGGCTATGGGAACCTGTACTTCCTCACTTAATCCCTGGAGGATGGGTCCTTGTAAACCGGGGATGGTGGCCCGCTTCGCACCGTGGCATCTGTGCTTCCTGACTTGCTATTGGGAGTTGGTTTTTCATTCGGTCTTGCTGGAATAGTTGACTGCGTTATCAACTGATTTGGGTGGATTGGCAGTCCCCTCTGGTTTCCGAGGGCAGTCCTTATTCCAGTGGTTCTCTGGGCAGAACCAGCATTTGGGTACGATTTATGCCTTGGCTGGGACACGTGATTTCACTGCAGAAGCTCATGGGTTGTTTATGGCAATTGGTACAACTGTATTTTAGTCCTTCTGTATCACATACCACTTCAGGCTAGCCTAGGCAGGCATAATGAAATGTCTTAGCACAATATGTTCATTCTATTCTCAGTGTGCCCCTGCCTGTACAGTCGGCATGGCTACATTGTACGTTGGGCTCATTGTCGTGGTTTTCGCCTGCGGTGGCATTGACTTCCGAGTTCAACATTTTCGGGGTAAAGAGCGCCACTGGGTGTTTCGTGGATTCCTTGAAGTCTGCTTAATTGCTTGGTTTCGACCCTTAGTTCTCCAAGTATGGTTGGTCTAGTTCGTGCAGTTTACTGCACATAGCTACTTGACTGATACCCCATGTTGAGCGCCAGAAAATCTCTTGATGCATGTCCGGCTAAGCTGACTGGCACGTTTGTCGAGGATTTTTCCGCTAGACCAAAAGCAGGGTGATTAACTCTGGTTAGAAGGCGTGGGGCGAGGGGTGTTGGTTACTGCTTACTTATACTGTCGTCTTGGATGTTGTTGGTGCGGGTTTCACCCAGTAGTGGTGAGCTCAGTCTACTCCGAAGCAGCAATTCCAGCTATAGGCTGCACGGCTCCTGAAGTTGGCCCAGCCGTGTCTTACTTCAGTTTAGTTTAACAAACTTCTTACCACAGGATGACATGATGGATGAGTACGAAGGCAAGGCGGTAAGTAGAATACTATGACCGCAGCAGGCGCGACTGCTTGATGTCTAAGTTGGGTGGTGTGGTCCCGTTCCACCTGCCTTTCCGGCGTAGGTGGTGGTAATGCCAACCACAGTTTGATAGCAAGAGGTGAGCTAGGTATTTTTCCCTACGTCTCTTGTCACTCCTTACTTTGTAAGGCACAGAGTAAAATGGTTTGACAGTTTACGTAATGTACTTAGACAGGAACAGTTACTATAGTGTAGCCCAGTAGTGATTTGCTGGCACGAGCTCCCACATATGTGGGCTGATCAGGGATGTGAAGCAGTGTCGACCACAAAGCCTCTACTGGTTGTGCGCTCGCACAGGGTTGAATGGCAAACCCCAGGCTAATGTCACTTCACCACTAATTTATAGTTCGAAGCAAGAAATAACTTAAGCTTGCAGCCCCTTCCTATGTGAAGGCGTTTTTAGTGGTTGTGGCATCGCTGTTTTTTTTTTCCACCAGCACTAATATAGTGCTCGGGTGGCTGGGAAGAAACAGGTAGCCGTCCAATGTGGATGTCAACAATCTCTCTGTTCCTGTCGGCAGTGCACATCGTATTCTGTCTCTAACCATTAACACAGACAAGTACCTTGTAAATGAAAAGCAGAAGAGTAGTGAACAATGAGTGTTTATTGAATACTCAATAAACACGTGACCAAGAAGATATAAATGGGATGAAAAATGCATAAAAAGAGAGACTTTAGAAAGACATGTCGAGAATGAGGTCATTACGTCACTCAAATAAAACACTTGAACATTTGAACATTACCAATAATATTTATTAAATTCATATGTAAACAAAACTCTGTATGGATATAAAAACCATATTCATAAAAACATTTTATTAAATTCTTTGGATGAACAAAAATATAACACAAAAATGTTCTGAAAACAAGTCGATACCATAAAATTGTGTTCTAGCACCTTGCATTGGTGAAATTGACTATAATATAATAACACCTTATGTTGCTGAAACAGCACCACATAACTATAGAGAGTTTTAAATTCATACATATAAAACTTACTACATAAACATTTACACTACAATCAATTAAACATAATCCACTTATAAACAAAACATTTTGAATATGCTTTCAGAGAGCAACACATATCACACCAATAAAACACAGCATTAAAGGCACTTAACTGGTATCAGTACTACCAAGAAGTATTTGATTTGGTAATAATGAGAACACAAATACAAAAATATTACATCAGATTAAAATGCAAAACTTGTACTATAAAGGCACTTGTAGAAAAATATTGTGGGGATGGGAAGGAGACATGTCCATTTTTATTGCTGTCCTCCCATCCTCCAGGCATTAAAAAATTTCTCAAAATGACTGGCATTTGCAGTGGAGCCTTTTTTGTATCAGTTTATAAATAATAGGCGTTGGTAAAATTGTTTCTGTAATCAACCTCTCAAATAACTCACTCTACTCTGTATACAGTGTGCAACTTACTACAATATATTTATTCTACGGTGTGGGTGTGAGGGAAATATTGTAACTGTGAAAATACGGTACGTCACAAATAAAAAGAAAGTGTAGATTCAGAAACAGTTTAGAGACAAAATATTAGTGTTTCGTAAAAGGAAGAACAGAATATGAAGTAAAGTGTCAAGTGTGAGACTGCTTTATTTCTGTGGCAAATAAAGGTAATGGTATGATGATGAGATAGAAAAGAATGTAACTTGTGGGAGAACTAAATCGGAAGTAATGGTGAATAATGTTTTAGCACCTCATGCAAGGGAAACTATAAAATAAACACAAAATAATATTTCACGTTTTGCTATTTTAACTGATGGAAGCAACCGTAGCACCATAATATTGTTTCCAATAATGGTACAATATTTTGAACACAAAGCAGGGGGGATACAATCAAGTGTGTTGGAAATCCAAAACACTTCGAATGAAACAGTGGAAACAAACAAAATTAGTGGTTATATATTAAGAGACGGTAAATTGCATTTTCAGGAGACAATACTAATATTAATTTTGGCGGTTTAAATAGAAAGCCTGGGAATAATGTGATCACTTTAGTAAAATCTGGTTTGGAAAAACAAAATATAATTAGTGTAGCCAGCCACGCTCACATTTTGCACAACTGTTTACATCATGGATGTGACACACTTTCTTTTGACGTTGAAACTCTAACAATGACAGTACTCAAACTTCTTTTCAAGATATACTGTCTGAACAGAAACAATCAAATGAATTTTGTGATTTTGTAGACGTTGAATTTAGTAAATTACTGTCTCCTTACAAAACAAGATGGTTGTCACTTTTCCAGATGCTGAAGGAATTATCAAGATGTATCTTGCCCTCAAATCTTACTTTCTGCCACAAAATTATCCTATTCCTAAATTTATGATTAAGAAATTTTTTTAAAGTGAAATTTCTGAGGTTTATCAGTGATTGTCTATTCATTGATGTCTGTTTTTCAAAGAAATGTTGAAGGTTTACAGAACAAAAATAATTAAATGTTGGAAATAAAGGCATATGTTGGTAATGTAAAAGAAACTTTCAGGCTAGATTGGATGAAAATTTTGTGCCCCTTAAAGTCAAATGAGTCATAACAACTACAAAAGAAATTTGATTTGAAAGGTTGTGTTCTACATACATTGAAGAAATGGTGTCAGCATACAGTTCTTGTACAGAGTACTTGGAGAAATGGACTGTACCACTGAAAGAATTTTCCTGTTGTAAGTGGATGAAATTCAATAGTGACTTAATATTTAAGTTGACAAATTACCAGATTCCTTGTTGTAATAAGGTAGAAACATGTTCAAATTGATGATGGTAAACATTTTGATCAATATCAAGGACTGAAAAAGTACTTGTCCACTCAAAATGAGGAATTCATGTGTTGATTTTCTAATTTACTTGAAGTAAAAACAAGATGTACTATGAAAAATTTCTGGAAACCAGAAATATGCCACTTAATGCCTGTAAAAGCAATTGTTTAATGTAAATAAATGTTAGAAGGATTTCTTATTATATAATGAGTCTGTATAAAAGAACCTGAATTACACAAAATTATGAAATTAACATATGACCTCCTTTTTTATGAAATGTCTTCCATTATCACTTATTATGTCCTCCATTTAATTTTCAACAGCTGGTCAGCCTGTCTTTTGGACTTCAGCCACAACTAAACATTATTCAGTTTTGTTCTTAAATTTGTTGGCACATAACTTTCACCATCATACTGTATGGTATATGCTAAAATAAATAAAAAATGAAATGCACTTGTTAGGTATTTCAATTTCATATACAAGATGGTCCATCTAATGTGGACACTTCCAAAATTTCTGAAACGGTTGCTGATCACAAAATGTGGTTTTCGCAAAATGAAATTATGTGCAGGGGCATGTAATATGCTGCGAGGAAAACCATTTACTCATTACCATGAAATTACATACAAAGTATTTTGCCACAGTAATTTGTAAAACACTGTTATCAATAATTGGTATACGCCCCAGAAATCATATTGCAATACTTTGTCAGTTGCTTAAGTTTAAGTTTTGGAACAACCAAATCAATTAGAAATGTCCAGCTTTACATGTAACAAAACAACCAACAATACATGTTGATAAATTGCCAATTGTTACATTGTTAATAGAGTATAAAAAATGTATGAATTATTATTAGTCTTGATGCATAATGTATTTCGCGCTTAGAGGAAGCGCACTCCAGAAGCACAACTTCGCCCCAGCTGATTATGGCACACCACATGGACAAGTCTCCAGACAGTAATGAAGATAGGACACTGGGAACTCCCAGAAGTTGACAGTACCTCAATATGCCTTTAACACCGTGTTCCTAGCTTGTAACGCCCTCTCCGAACCAACGATATTCTACTTTACTGCACCTGCTAACTGGACAGTGCAACATTTGAATTTGGCTATGCATACGGGAGCGTGGCCAATCACCAAAGCATCAATGCCTACCCGAGAGCCCTGAGTTTGGAGATTTTCACACCAGGCGCCAAGCAACAGGTAAGATAAGCATCCATGGTCCATGCAAGATCCCCAGCACCCCTCGGAGTGCCTAAGGTCGTTGGAGATCACTATAAAAGGCTGATCCGACCAGGCCTCCAGAGTTGCTCGGGGTGACTCACTGGATTCACTCATCCTCTCCTAGGTTGTGAAGGCCGGAGTCGACACACACGTTGGTGATAGTGTCTTATTACACCTTCTAGACTGTGAAGGCCAAGGGTATCCTAACTAAGGGCTGGACGTCCTGCACCCGCGCAGCTAGTCGATCGCATCCACGACGATGCCATCTCTCCAGAGGACGTCACTTCTGCAGCACCTCCAGTCTCCACAATGAGCACCTTGTCACGTCGTCATAAACCTTCCTAACCTCGTACCTTCCAGGTAACCTAAGGTCACGACAACATGGTCTCCTCAAGACACCCCCTTAAGGCCCTTACCCGGCCAACTCTACAGAAAAACCCAAAATAGTTAAGTTATGTAGCTCGGCCTCATGCCGAGAAATTAAAAGAGTGGTGAAAAGAACCATCTTAAACGGAACCCGAGACTCCTTGAGGAGGAGATAAACCACAACTCAATTTCTGAACCACAAGCCACTGATTCATTATTTTCTCCACCTACAAGAGCTCCAGACAGATTGCTGTTTGAGTATCTAATTATACTGCATTGTGACAAGGCCATATTGGGCATACAACTATCAGTACTCTTAACTTAATACACTGCCATCCCTCCACGCCCTTCCCAAACTTCATCAAGCAGCACGAGCACCACACCGCCGCAGCCAGAGTCGGCCGCTGTGCCAGCATGTGTCACGGTACGTGTTACGTGTTTACAGCTGTGAGTACAGGTCCACTAACTCATGCTACTGGCCCACCTAATTTAATCAATTTGCACATTTTTTCTTGGTGTTTCTGTGTTACTTTCAATTACATATGCTGTATCACTGAATTCCTTTTTGCACGTACTTTCAAATGCCACTGAAATAAATGTACATTTCCTTACGTACGTAATTACATTTAGTGAAACCAGCATTTCGTTATCTGCAACCATTCGAGATATTTTGGGGGTGTCAATGTTAGGTAAACCACCCTGTACTTAACATAGGTGCATTTTATAGACAGAGATCACCTCCTAACTACATACTTTCACAAAATATCCATTTTTAAAATTATTCCATGGATTCTGACAGCAAATAAGTTCAAGCAAGGTTTGTAGCCAGTATATTGAGGATTATCATTACTATTTAAATAGGCAATTGGGTGCAATGGACCCTTCTTTACTGCTAATGTACGTACCTACAGCATGTTTTGTAAGTTTCATGACGCAACAATATATGACAATATGATGAAAAAACACAGCACATAAACTTACCCAATATCACAATGCTAACAATATAACAATATTCGTGGAATAATGCATTGTTTTCATAGCACAAAATAATTTTAAACCATGTGCAATGTGCAAACTATGCAACATGCTGCGCGTAATGGTTGCAAATGTGGTTTCAATCTGTTGCCTGAGTTTGAATATGGTCAGGTCAGGACTGCGGGCTGGCCACATGTAATAATGCTCTGTGGGAGTATGACAAAGCCAAGGTGGCAATACATTCCACGGCAACTGTTGGCAAACTGAGACAACGGATTCAGGCCACATTTGCAACCATTATACACAGTTCGTTGCATTGGTTTGAGCATTGCGCATGGCATAAAATTATCTTGTGCTACGGAAATTATGGACGTTATAGTATATTATCTGTGAAGAAATCAATGTTTGAGATTTGAGTAAGGAAGTTGTTTTATGTGTAATACGGTATAAGTGAGATATACACAAGAGATTGCACCTTGGTACCTTAGGTTCTCATTTACCTTATACAGGCACTCTTGTTGACTCAGGAACTCTGAAATATATTCACAAGTTACCCTCATGCACATGACACTTGTAAAAAAAATTGAAAAGAAAATATTCATAAGCGATTAAAATGACAAGATTGCAAATAAAAATACTTGATAGTGTAGAACCAGATAAAACAATAAGGTTCGGTTATATGTGAAAAATGAATTAAATTTACTGTAAGTAGGTTTGCTGCAATCTAGAAAATACTACCATCCTCGCCGTAGGTATTTTAAAGAGAATTAAGAAATTAAATACAAAAAGTTAAATAAGTGCTGCTGAGAAAAATTGAAACTTGAAAATAAAATAAAATTTAAATATTTAAACCAAGAAGTAGTTCTCTTCGCATGTCCATAATCTGTGCAGAGTTAAACGAGCTCCATTATAAACTTAGTGTAAATGAGTTTTCACTTCTCAAAATCAAATGGAATCTGTACTTCCTTCCCACTAAACCTCGGAAGATTGAAATTACTCTTAATTAAAAGTCAAAAGTGATTAAAATAAAATTATCTCAGATTCTTTAAATGTGCTCCAGCAACTCACTCAGTGATAAAGCTGGACCACTGGCTATTACCCTAGTATTCATAGCAATAGCACATTAACGTTTTCTTCAAACTTTCATTTAGTAAGCTCGGTATTGTGAAGTGTGCAGACATCACACATAATAGTAATCAAGTGCGCCTCAAACTCTAAAAAGACGTTGGCGTCACCTGGATGTAGGCCAAACTAATAGCCTGAATCATGGTGTCAGCGCCTCGCTGAGCAGTCTCTCTTCTCCAGCGGGAACCATTAATAGATTCTACCTAAAGATCTGAGTTCAGCCCTCTTCTTTACACGACTGGCTCAGAAAACCTTACTGTAACTTCTGAGGTCTAAATACTATCCCAGCATTACGTTGGTGCTGAGGATTTCCGAGATGAAATATTAGCGAAAACTCTCACTGCTAGGCCCTTCAAAGGTCCCTCCCCAGAAGCATCGACTTCCAGCAATTATCTAATTAACTAACCTGAAATATGAGAACTACTTCCGGTGAAAGAAACAAAAATTTTCTGAATAAAAATGTTAGACACCATTAAAATAATAAAAGAAAGAATTATATTTTAAACATTGAAAAATAATTACTAAGAATTAAAATTAACATACAAGTCGAAATTTACATTTAGGTTATAATATATTATATCTCAGAATGCTGCTCAAAATATCATAGAATAATAAAATTTAAATGGAGATGTGGTTTACAATGTAAATATTATGTGAATATACTGTAATGCCAATAAATATGGGAGACGTTGAAAAATTAAGATTAATCAAAAATATATGAAAATATACATGTGTTAAGAGTCCCAAAACATATATGTAGCTGATTAGCATACCTGAAAACAAACATAATTCTGTGCTCTATATTAAACCCTAACTACAACATACTGATCTAATCTATGTCTAAATCACAATGCATTATTCCATAAATATTGTTATATCGTGTTATTGTAAGTATTGTGATATTTGGGTACTTTGTGTAGTTTTTTTTCCTTCATCTTAATATTAACATTGTTGACATTGTGAAATTTGGGTAAGTTTGCATATTGTGTTTTTTTTTTTGTCTTATATTGTAGCATCCTGGAACTTACGAAACATCTTACTTGGATGCAATATAGACTCTCAGTCAAACCGAGAAATTGAAAGGACTGCTATAATTATATTTAAAATGGTAACTTTGGAATTTTTTATTTATACTATATGCTTTTTACAAAAGTATTCTAACAAACTTTAAAAAAATATATATACAGTATATAATATATTTTATCTTTTATTTTAACTGTATGAGAATCACTGCTATTCAGGGGTGTAGTCATAGTTTATGTGGTACAGGAACACTTTGATTTTGGCAGTAGTTTGGGAAGGATGTGTGTTCGTGTTATTGGTACTTATTTCGCACCTTGGAAATAAGACAGGTGCCAGAAATGAGAACAGGGTGAAGTTGGAGGCCAGGGTTGGTGTTGCCCTTCTTTAAATGTCAAACTTCATTTTAAAAATATATAAAGTAGATATATGAAAGACCTAAACCTAGTATCGAGGACTTGTTTTTAATGAGACTGTCATGGAGATAGAGTTTTTCCTTGGCACAAAACCACAGAAAAAATGTGCAACGCACCGAGCATCCTATGGAACAGCTACATAAATATCTATAATTCAGGTGGCCAAATGCAGGCAGCAATGATGAGATGATGTATGACTGAATACTGTACTGTAGTATGTAGTACCCAAGGTTATGAGATCAAAGAAACAGAACCCAACTAGTGTCCAACTCCAACACTGACTCAAATACATGCACCAGAACATACATGAACAAGCTCCATACATCTATAATCACAATGTGAGGGCTGCTAAGACTGCTGTCAAAATCATATCTCTATTCATTTTTTTTAATTGTACATAGAATTTGTCACATTCATATTCCTGTGAAAATGTCAGCCAGTTTCATTTAGAAACAAGTTCCAATATATTACAACAAATTTCTGAGTTAACAAAAAAAAATTACAAAAAAGCTGCTTGAATGACAGTATGTTCCACCACTTATGCTTATTTATTACATTAATATAATTCCACTATTCAATGCAGCCCGTGGAAATGGTCCAGCAGTCATGATTGTTTCTCCTTGGAAAACTAAACAACCCTACTGATAACTTAAGAGAATCAATTTCTCAATCTTCAGAAGAGATTCACGATCAAATGGCACTATTTCACAGAATCTACTTGGCAGATCTAGTATTTCATTAATTGAAATAGTTATATTATCTGTAATCAACTTTACAAAACACATGGACATTAAAACATAGATATTAAAAAAATACACTGTACAAAAGCATTACAGTGAAACCCTGTTATGTTTCAGAAAAAATTAAAAACCTGTGCTTATTAAGCAGGAAAACTTCTTAAAAGGGTAAAATTATGTATTCGTGATAAACAAAATGCAAACTTTTTAAAGCTTACTAAGCACGAAAATTTCTTAACAGAAAACTTCTTAAGAGGGTTTCACTGTATGTCTAAAGGTTTAAAAAGAAAAAATGGCAATTATTTACAAAATCCTTCAGGACAGGTAGTGCAAAGGCAGCTTTTCAGATGCACTAATAAGGGGCAGTTTACTTATACATACTACGGAGTATCAAGAGGTGACTGTCCTGATGTACTGGGTTGTGTGCAGGTGATATTAGGACGATTAAGGATTATGAGTCTTCCATTGGGGCTTTGTACAAAACTATTATTACCTGCCTTATCAGGTACTTTGACAAATTTCATGCTGGGTAAATTTTTTACTTGCACAATTGCAGGCTTATCATACATAATTATTTTTTTGCCTTGGAACTGCAGCACATTATTGACTGTAAGATTAGGAGATGGATCACGAGGAACATTTCCTAGTATACTTATACAATCTTTCTGAGGCATAGTGAAGCACGGAGTCATCGGTTGTACGTCAACAGGGAGTGGATTAACATTTACAGGTTTTCCCCAGAAAATCTGTGGCACAAGAAGGGTAGTCTTTTTAATAGGTTGATTAACTCTCGCAGGTGTTGTCCGTGGCACAATGGTGGCTACATTACTTGGAGGCTGAGTGCGAACTACTTTTCTTAACATGTTGGGTGCTTTTGTGTGAGGCGTAATTAAGCTTGTAGTAATTGGCTGGGTTTCCATACCAGACTTGGCATTAGCTCTAAAAACATGTCTTTCTGAGTTCTCTACCACATGAGATGCCTCTTTATAAGGCAAAGCACTAACCACTTTCAAGGGTGGTGGCTGCACTACCACATTAGACTCAGCAACATCACCTCTCGAAACACTTACTGGAGTCTTTAGCACAGTAGGATATGACTCACTATGGGGAAGAGGACCAACCACTTTCGTTGGAATGGTGAAAAAGCCTGAGGTATTTAACTGTGTTCCAATACCAGAATTAGCAGCATTTACCTTGGAAACACTTCCTGGTAGGGCCTTCAGCATTGTAGGAGATGCGTCACTAAAAGGAAGAGCACCAACCTCTTTCCTTGGAATGGTGAAAAAGCCTGAGGTATTTAACTGTGTTCCAATACCAGAATTAGCAGCATTTACCTTGGAAACACTTCCTGGTAGGGTCTTCAGAATTGTAGGAGATGCGTCACTAAAAGGAAGAGGGCCAACCACTTTCCTTGGAATGGTGAAAAAGCCTGAGGTATTTAACTGTGTTCCAATACCAGAATTAGCAGCATGTACCTTGGAAACACTTCCTGGTAGGGTCTTCAGCATTGTAGGAGATGCGTCACTAAAAGGAAGAGCACCAACCTCTTTCCTTGGAATGGTGAAAAAGCCTGAGGTATTTAACTGTGTTCCAATACCAGAATTAGCAGCATTTACCTTGGAAACACTTCCTGGTAGGGCCTTCAGCATTGTAGGAGATGCGTCACTAAAAGGAAGAGCACCAACCTCTTTCCTTGGAATGGTGATTAAGCTTAAGGTATTTAACTGTGTTCCCGTGTCACACTCAGCAGTACTAACCCCCCAAACACTTCTTTCTGGGGTCTCTAGCACAGTATGACATGCATCATTAGAAGACAGAGTAGTAACAACTTTCCTTGAAAAGGCGATATTGTCCGAGGTAGTTGGCTGTGTTTTCATATCACACCCAGCAGCATTAACTCTCACAACACTCCTCCCTAGGGCCTTTGGCACAGTAGCAGATGGGTCACCACAAGACAAAGCACCTACCACTTTATTTGAATCAGAAATAAAACTTGAGGTAGTTGATTGGGATTTCATACTTCTATGCTCATGTAGAGCATGAGGAATATTAAGAGCTGCATTCCTTCCTTTCATTGGCGGGTTGGCACTTTTTTTGTAAGGAACCGTTTGACTTGTAATACTTGGTTGAATATCAATTAACTCAAACTTCTCCGAAGGCATATTATTACTTTCTGGGGTATTTAGCATGCTGGCAACTGTTTTAATAGGCTGAACACTAACCACTTTCCTAGACACATTGGCACTTTTCTTGCGAGGCATTAATATACGTGAAGTACCTGGTCCTAAATTCATAATTTCAGTCTCAGGCTTTTTAATATTCAAAATACTCTTGAATGGGGTTGCCGACACTCTACAAACTTTCTTTCTTAAAGACATTGCTGCAATCCTTTTCTTTGTTTCGTGCACAAATTCAGGTTGACTCAAAGAGCTCCTCTTGGATTTTGCAGCAATGGATATGGGCTGTGACTTTAACTTTGGGTTCCTTTGGACATTCTGCGCAATAATGATAATCTTGTGTTCAAGAGTGTTGATGATAACATATGAGGGATCCAGCTGCAACTTTGACTGACACAAGTATTCTAGACTGCTGGGACCAATGGGTGAAGGACAAACAAATCTTGGTTTCAGCTTAATGCAGCTTGGAAGTGAAAAATGTGAGGTGGTCTCCAAATATGCAGTGCTTGTCTCTTTTGTTACACTATCTGATATCACTGGCTTCTTCAAGGAACAACTTGGTACACCTGGGGAAATGTCTGTACTTTCACCCGGGGAAATGTCTGTACTTTTACCCGGGAAAATATCTGTACTTTTACCCAGGAAAATATCTGTACTTTTACCTGGGAAAATATCTGCACTTTTACCCAGGAAAATATCTGTACTTTTACCTGGGAAAATATCTGTGTTTTTACCTGAGAAAATATCAATACTTTTACTTGGAGAAATATCTATACTTTTACCTAGGGAAATATCTGTACTTTTACCTGGGGAAATATCTGTACTTTTACCTGGGGAAATATCTGTACTTTTACCTGGGGAAATATCTATACTTTTACAGACATCCACGTTGAGCCTGAGATTATCTTCAATTCTTTTTAACACTGAACAATCTGAGGGTCCATTTGCTGAAGAGGGGTCACAAACTGCAGAATTATCTAAGCATCTCTCTTTTATTGGCTGGCTGGCATCCCTATTGGGATGCAACTGATATTCAAATCTCCCCAACACTGAACTTTTTTGGAGCATGTTTCCTGAGGAGGAACCACTAAATACAGAATCACTGGCAATGGCAATCTCTGCTATTGGCTGGGTGGCATTCATGCTGGACTTGAGTTTACCATCATATGTTCCTGACATTGTACAATCCTGGAGACTGTGTAATGAAGAGACATCACCATCTTCAGAGTCACTGTCCAAGCAAATCACTTTTATTGACTGACTGGAATTGGGGAAGGGCTCATTTTTTGCATGAAATCCTCCCTGCACTGAAAAATCTAGGGGACTCTTTGGTGAGGAGATGCTACCATCTTCAGAATCACTGTTCAAGCAAATCACTTCTATTGGCTGCCTGGTAGCTCCATATGACGATGGTGAATCCCAAAGTTTTGTACTTCCGCCAAAATTATCATCAGAGCCCACTGCCACCTTATTCCTCTGCCGAATCTTCAAAGACTGACTAGAGAGTGCAGCAGAATCCAAAATAGTGTCACTGTCATGATTTCTACTGCGTTTGTGATCTGCAATACCACAAAATGTACAGCTGCAATAAAAATGTTTCCTAATATACCTTATGATTTTAAAACAGCTTCCTTGTTACATACCCAGAGCCCTGTAGAAAGTTGTAAGTATTACAGCATAATAGACAACTACCCTGTGCCAGAGAACAGTTCAAAAACAAAATAGCAAGTTCTAGTAACACATAAAAAAAAAAAAATTGAAATGGAAGATCAGACATTAATTAATTTACACAGTATTATTTCTGGGTTTGTAGCAATAAATAAAATATTTAGGTTCCTTGTATTGAAACTCTTGAAAAACAGTAACTTAAGTAACTGGCTACAGTAGCTTTAAAATTGTTTACTTACGATAACTATATAACATTTGAAACCATGTAAATAGTTGCAGATACTACTTTTGTATAGAAACAATCATGCTGAAATAAAACCAGTTGAATCTCCATTCCTCAATTTGGTCATGTTGAACCACTCTCCCAACTTATACCACAGCTTTACTGGTGCGCTACACCACAAAAGCACTGTTAAGTGTTCCTGACAGCAGTAAGTTAATCTGAATCAAGATCAACACACGCTAGACTTTGATAAGTACCTGGAAATAAACTTAGCACATTTTCTGAATTATGATTTGCAAGAAAATAGTTCAAAAATTAAAATTCTAGATTATTTCACTTGTTCCACTGTGCAACCAACATAATCTTTAAAATGACATCCACATCTTCAATTATTATTTTGTATGTCAATCACTATAGAAAGTAATCAAAACTTAAAACTAAAGAAAGTCCACCCCTTCTCACATAATCCCTCTAATATCTATACAAAACAAAATTCCTTGTCCTTTCCTACTCCTTATTGTAAAGGATTGCAATGAGAACAACTTTCTAGGACTAGCCAAGTCAAAAATAAACTCAATTCTCCGTATGGGGAGAAGCGGGTAGGAAGAGGAGGAGAGGGGGAGGATAGAGTGAGTGAAGAGATTTGGGTGGCTCTTAATACTGCGAGGTCTTGGGAGCCAATGAGAGTGATTGAGGTATGGAGTGGCACCGGAATGAAGGGGTGGGGGAAACGGGAAATCGCCGAAAAAACCTACAGACCAACTGCACTGTCCGGCACGATTCCCACATGCAAAAATCAGGTGACCCGGCCACGGATTGAATCTGGTCGCCTTGGTGGGAGGTGAGAAGGATAACGGCTCAGCCACCGCGGCACATCATTAAATAATTTTTGGCTTGCCTAGATATAGCATGGCTCAAACAGATGAAAAACAAGGCCAAAAAAAAATTCTCCCTACTTGGAACACTGTTTCAGAGCTAAAAGGAAAGTTTTTTTTTACCAAAAACTACAAACTAAAAACAGATTGTGTACCGACAGAAACAAAAGGTCTGAAAACTAAATGCAATTCAGAAAGCATAAAAGAAAATAACCATACTTAACACAGGGGGAAAATGCAGATGTATAAAGAATAGACAAGAATTAACAACTATAGCAAGTATGCACCCACCAACAACTTGAGTAAAAAAGAGTGAACAAATAGACTGGAAGCCATGTTAGAGGGAAAGCATATATACAGGAAACTTGACAGCTATGCAAAGGTAATTAGAATTGCAGAGTTGCATGCGCTAGGTACACATCTGGTGGTTTCCAGCCTGGTAGTATCGTTTAGCAAGGAATTTGGGATCTACTAATTCCTGACTGTTTGTCAGTTAGAATGATAAACTTGTCAGATAGTGCCAATCATCTTGAGGAGGGGACCATGATAGGTATTTGCAAGCAGGTTACACAGGTACTTCCAAATATTCCAGGAGATTCTAGGGTAAAACAAACCAAATTCCCTCTACCAGAAGTACTGAAGGAATTGTTAGTAAAACAAGAGAAAACCTTAACTGGCAACAGGAACAGGCTGTGATATCAACAGTGCCTTGGCCTCAGGCCATTCCCCAAGCCGTGCCATCTGGGATGTCACAAATGCAACACCGCGCCACGGAGCAGCAACTGTGTCTTAGAAACAAGTGCATCGTGTGTTTCAATGTTAATGTAGTGTTCATGTACAGAGTGTATTTATGGTCTCTTTATTATGTTAGGGAGTGTGGGAGTGCTTTGTTTATTTTTATGTATGTGTATCTTCGCCTGCAATGCCACCTTGTCAGTGTTCTTTAGTGTAACGTAGTGTAAAGTGTTAATGTCATCTGCAGTTAAGTGTTCCATATCGTACATTGGTGCGCACGTCACAATATTCAATGTTCATATAAATAAAGGTACGTACCTTTCTAACCTGCAAATGTCATGCACGTCAAAGCTGATGGCCACGTACCAACGTTTATGTTTATAATATTATGTTTTTTCAGGGTTATGTGTATATTGCCAAGTGTTATGCTAGCGTGTTGTTTTTATTGTTCCCATGTTACCTTGTACCACACGTAAGTACGAGACAAATAGTATCCCTTTTTATTTATATTATTATTCAGTGCTTTTCTTATGTCATGTAGTGTTATATTAATTTTTTAATGTGCTGACAGTTTGGGCGCAGGAGATGCCATCTTGTATAGTTCTTGAAACGGCCACATACAAGGCCGCTGTGGTGAGTGTTATGTTTAGTAATATTATTTATAATTAATCAAGTCAGCTTTAATGCATAATAAGAGTTGTCAGATGTTTTATATATTTAAATTGTGTTTATCCAGTAAAGATGGTACTACCAGTATTGGAATCCTGACCTTTCCTGTTAAGTTTCACAATCGTGCACAGAGATGGACCGGTGTGCACACACACGTGGCCAAAACGCCACTAATAAATGCAAATCTATTTTAACATTGTTTATGGCCAACTAAAGATGGACTCAAGGACTTTAACATGGATAGAATATGTGTAGACACAATAAACTTTACTAGGGAGAGGCCTGATAGACAGTGTATTCTAAACTATCCACATAATCTCTATTCCCCCCATAGTCCAGCCCAGCCCAGGCTAGCGTCAGTTGTCTCTGAATTACTGCAGAGAGATATGGATGCCTTCCCATGAGGACTAAATGACCTTGGAAGGACTAATGTGACCTACCACCACATTGATACAGGAGATTCCAGGCCCATAAAGCAGCCACCAAGACGACTGCCACTAGCTTTGCATGAGACAGTTGAGGGAAATCTCATAAACTGCAGTTCAAAGTTATGCCTTTTGGACTATGTAATGCCCCTGCCAGCTTCGAATACCTGCTGGAAAAAGTCCTCCCTTTAGATATTTGTCAGGTTTACCTAGATGACGTTGTGAGAGTAAAGATATTTGAGGAGCATCTATCACGTTTAGACACTGTATTCCAGAAAGTGGCAACAGCCAACATGAAACTAGTTCCTAAGAAGTGCTACATGTTCCAAAAGAAAATTAATTTCTTGGGACATGTGTCAGCCCATAGAAGACCACAACAATAAGAAATTGGCAGACACCAACTGATAAAACTGAAGTGCGCAGTTTTCTGGGATTATGTGCCTACTACCATCAATTTGTACCTGGGTTTGTCATGATCGCAACTACACTGCATGAACTAACTGACTAAGGCAAAAAGTTCGTTGGACCACGGAGTGCAAAGTTTCTTGTAGTAAGCTAAAGGAAATTCTAACAATCCCCCCAGTCCTGGGATTCCCAAACAGTTAGAACACATTCATTCTGGATACTGATGCTAGTGATGTAGGCATTGGAGATGTGTTATCTCATGTTCAGGATGGGAGAGAGAGGTAACTAGAATACTTCAGTAAGGAACTGCAGAAGCATGAGAAAAATTACTGCGTGACATGCTGGGAGCTTCTGATTGTGGTTAAGGCACTTTCACACTTCCACCTGTACCTTTATGGAAGACATTTTATTATAAAAGGACTGACCATGCTTCATTACGCTGGCTCTTCATGTCAAGAACCCTGAAGGTCAAATAGCCTGGTGGATACAGCATCTTCAAGAATACGACTTTGAAATACAGCATAGATCTGGTTGCCATCACAGCAATACAAATGCACTTTCTAGGAGACCATGTGAACCATTCTGTCATCATTGTGAATGCCAGGAAGAAAAGGGTGGTGAATTGTTGAAGGTATAGAAGACAAGAATTCAAGGGTCTGTATCTTGTGATGGGTCACTACATGAAGTGGTGACGGTATTAGGAAAGATCACCTAAATTATCCTACTTTGAATCAATTACTAGAGCGGAAAGAAACTTGCTGTCTGCGAAAATAGAAAGAGATATCCAGCCTGAGAACAGCAATCAAAGCATACTGGACAAAGAGGAATTTATTCATATAGAAGAATGGTGTGCTTTACAGGAACTGGGAGAGTAATGATGAAAAATCCACACACTTACCAGTTGTTGGTCTTTCCAGAATGCAGGGTTCCTTAAGTCTTGAAGGAATTGCATAATGCAGCAGCCAGTAGGAACTTGAGTGTTAACAAGACCCTCGACAGAGTTTGACTCAGATTATACTGACTTCACTGTCGGAAGGATGTTGAGAAATGGTGCCAAAAATGTGTGACACTTGCCTTATGAGGAAGGACCAGAGGATAAAGAGCAATGTCACCTCCAGATAAACAATGCTAGAGTTCCAGTCAAGAGGATGGCAGTAGATATTCAGGGCTCCTTGCCTGTCAGAGAGGTATTCGGTATTGACTGATGACCCAAGACTACTAAGTGGTCTGATGTCATTTCCCTTCCAAACGAATAAATACATACTAATGCCAATGCACTTGCAGGGAAAGTTTTCTCGAGTTTTGGGGTGCCACTAGAACTCCATTCCGATCAGGGAAGAAATTTTGACGGTGTTGTGTTCTAGGATCTAGCAAAGATTCTAGGGATGAAAAATACTAGTACTACAGCCTTACACCCTCAGTCGGATGGAATGGTCAAAGACTTAACCACACTCTTAAGTTGCACCTCACGATCTTTGTGACATACAGCCAAAAGGACTGGGATTCAACAATGGTGCCATTGTTTCTCCTTGCTTACCACACTGCAGTTGACGAGTCTAGAGGGGTAACACCATCAAGAATGCTGTTTGTAAAAGTAAAAGAACTACGTCTCCCTAGTAACCTACTGTTCGGCCGACCAACAGAAGAAGAAGCTGTTGCCCCAGATTATGCCAGTGAATTACATCAGACTTGTTGGCATTCATGATTTTGCTCGACAGCACCTCATGAGTAAATCGTGACAGGATGAAGGCGTGGTATGACAGGAGAATGTCTGGTGAAGTATTTCAAGGACAACTGGTGTGGCTGAACAATCCACAAGGCGAAAAGGGTACTGCCTGAAGCTAGAAATGTTGGGAAGGCCCCTACAGGATTCTGAAGATCACTGATATGGCCTTTCGGATTTGTTGTCATGGCTCTCAGGCAAAGCTGAAGGATGTTCACATTGACAGACTGGCACTCTATGAAGGTCCGGAAGTTGCAGAGTTAGTTCGGGATGAACCGATTTGAGGAGGGGGCAGTGTTGAAAGCTCGCTTAACTTGACTGTTTCACTTGCCCTGTCTTGTTCATGAGAGAAAAGGAATGCCACAGGTGTAATGTGATAAGCGTGCGGCGTTCATAAAGGCCAGCTGCAGCAAGCCATCTCGATAAGCCTCTTGCAACACACGTGCTCCTGACCTTGGATAGATTAGATTTTTGTGGTTATCTGAAAGAATTTTCTGGCGGGCCAGCAGTGTCGAGTTGCTGTGAGAGTGACCAGCAAGAGTTAAGTCTGCAAACTGCAAGCATCGACTGTGAGTATAGGTGCAGTGGAGATAGAAACTGACAGGTGGGACTACTGAACTGGATGTTTGAGTGTAAGACATTTCAAATTATGGCAACAGACAGACTGAATATGTGTTAATACTGAGGGAATTAAGTGACTATTATCGCTACATATAAACTGAGGACTTCCATTAGAACTGAGATAGACATTAAATACTGTACACACTGAGAATAAAAAGAGGAACAGTGGATATAGATAATTTAATGCTTTGTAAATAAATAATCAAATTTAGTTCTTATATTTTTGTTAAGACCTCCATTCTTCTCAAACTCAAGTACGCCCCTCTGGTGTCTTGTAACACTACGATTAAATAATAAATGAATACAAAAATATAAATATTTCACAAGTGCATTGTTTTTTAAAATACAACTTATTGCCCCCATTATAATTTTCCCCCATTAAATAAATTGCATCATATCCTAGTATATTTCCTGACTAAAATTTAAAACATAGCAGGATATTTCATACTAGAAAAACACAAATCACACATGTATGCATATGAACACAAAGTGTGTGTGTGTATGTATCATAATGAAAACACAAAACAGACAATAGGCAGGTGATGCTTACAGCTAATGTAAGTAAGCATCAAGAATAAATAAAAAATAAAATAAAATCACCTTGTGAAAGCGACTCCAATTTTGCTATATTTGTATCCCGTTGATTCAAATATATCTTGTATAGTGTCTCAAAATGCTTCATCTTAGCAAACTGCATCTGTATTTCTCCTAATGCCTGCAAAAAAGAAAATAATACAAGAGTTAATAAGCAAGAATATAATTAGATACAACCAAATATATTATTATATATTATAAATATATTATTGTAGTGCTTTGGCATGCAACATCACAGCTGGCTAGTATTGGGTGAATACATGGGTTTGACTAAGACAATTGTATTGGAATGGGTCTCCTTTCCATTCCTTGTAAATGCTGGTGCAGTTTCCAATTATGAACATTTTTTATTCCTCCTCTATGTCAAGATCCTGATTATCCTCAATGATATACATGGAAACTGTGGTGGGTGAAAGTTGGTATGACAACATGGGAACTGAGGTATATGAAGGTTGAGCAGAGAGTGAGGTCACGTGGTGGCTAAAAGAACATGAGTGTATTATGGTTGCATAAAGATTGTTACAAAAAGATGTTTTATTAAAGGAGAATAATACATTACACTATTATGGAAGCTTTACTGTATTAAAGGAAATAAAATTCATTATGCACACTTTCATCAACATCATTTGGTTTGCATAATTTAGCAGATACACTGAATTTCTAAGATAAAATAACAACAGAATTTTTTGGAAAATAGATTACCAATACATTTTAATTAAAGAGTCTACTCTGCAAAAAAATTACACCTTCTATAATGCATAGAACCTTAAAACTAAAAATCATATTGCTTAAACACAACAATCCGATGATTCCAAAGTAATATACACGTATTATCAGGAAAAGATCATTCTGATTTGTGTTCATTGTGGCTGTTGTCCTTAATTTACCTTGTCAAGTTTGTTATATCTTTCCTGATTAGTTCATGTTTTGGCTTCTCCTAGGTTCTTCTAAGGTTCCTAGTTTTTTGTTGTCGTCATTTCTTGAGTTTTCTGAAGTGTTTTTTTTTTTTTTTTAAACTTATTTCTGTAATTGGATACAGTTAATTAAGATACTTACAGAAAAACACAGATGATCATGCGCTAGTTTGGCAACACAGAGGGGAGAGGACATATCTCAAGAATGTTATGGAGGGACACAACTGCATTACTCCCAGAGTGACGGTGTGGAGAGCCACTGGTTACCTCTGGTAGTGATTCAGAGCACACTGAGAACAGAGCAGTATGTCAGTGCCATCCTGTGTGCTCATACACTGCCAGACAATGAAAATGGTGAACCACAAAGAAACAGTATGACAACCATGAAACAATGTAGTTAGTGAGTGTATGGGTTTGGTATACACATGATCCCACAATCATGTATAAGCGTTTGGCCACACACTAGGTAGTGGCACTGCAAGCACTGACCAGCAACTGTAGACGCTGCACGTAGTCGAAGCTGCATTAACACGAGAAACATCAAACAATACCACGCAAGCATACAGAATGACGAACAATGCTGGGAAGATACAAAAGATGTCGCTTTATGCAAGTGACTGACTCAATCTGGCTAGAAACAGCAGGGAGGTCATATTGCAGTATAGTCCACCATGTGGGTAGTTCAGACTATACTGTCCAATGCTGTAAGAAGCAGTGTATATGTGAAGACACTCGCACATGGATGACCTGTTCAGGATGGACAATGTTGACTACCTGTAGAGACAATCGACAGATTGTGCACCGGCACGGAGAGACCCCATTGTGACCTGGACAATGATACTGGGCAGTGTTGGGGCTCCTGTGTGCCCACGAACCATTCTCTGATACCTTGCACATGCAAACCTGTAATCCCAATGCTGACTCCATTTTCAGTGGTACCAAAACCGAACAATGTGGAACATCAGAAACTGGCAATGTGTGGTGTTTCGTAATGAGTGCCACTTTGTTATGGGGACTACTGATCACCACACCCAGGTACGGCGGGTCCTTGGTGAACTCAAAAATCGAGTGGCTCACTTCCCCACAGAGAGCATCATAGTCTACATTAACAGATCCACTCTAATTGTATTACCGGTATGTGGAACACTGACGGTCCAACGGATGTGGACAACATCCTACTTTTTTTCTCCCATTTTGTTCCGTATTCCAGGTGTAATATTCCAGTAGGATAATGCCTGACCACAAATGGTACAGGTCGCCCAGGACACCTTTGTCATGTCAGAACACTACAGAGGCCTGCCTGCTACCCTGACATGTCCCCAAAAAAAAATGTATGGGACCAGCTGCCGCAATATCTGGGATTTAGAACACACCATCCAAAAACCGCAGTCCTGTCAGAGGACAACAGCTGGATGCCAGACCATATTGCTGCATGTATCAATGTGCGAGGGTGTGCAACACATTACTGAAGATGACCAGATGGCATACCACAGATCCAAATGTAATTGTTTTGCTGTTCTGTCTTTGTGATCACGTGTATTACTCATCGGTATCACTACCTCTACAAAGTTTGAGTACCATCTGATTCATCCTTCTGTGTGCATTATACATATATTTTTTGGCAGTGTATTTTACTTACTCTTCATGAGACAGCACCCTGGTACAGTTTTTCAACAAGACAACGCTTGTGCGCACATGGCACATGCGTCTGTGGAATTCCTACATCATGTTGTGATACTCTCATGGCCAGCAAAGCTCCCTGATCTGTCTGACAGAAAATGTGTTAGATTAGCTAACTCAGACATTAACTTTGGCCTGGAGTTGATTTGCAAGATCTTGATCTGCAATTAGTAGCCTACGGGCTCATCAAAGTGTATCCACCACATTCGCGCATTCATCAGCTCATTTTTAACCCCGGTGATGTAAATTTTCTGTAACTTCATTTCATACCACTTTTGGCCTTTTACCATTATGACCACTGCCATGCCTTGTAAGCAAGACCTGCTTAAAGCGTTAAAAATGTGTACATCAGTGTATATGTAATTACGTTAACGTGTGACGTCTTTTCAACATTATTAAATCGACTTCTACTCATCAGTGCACATCACTCAGCCGCACATTTCCGCAGAGTTTGCTTGATCCTACACTCTACAAAATGCCAAACTTATTTTACTAAACTTGGCTCAGACTTCAACCGCTTCATTGACCATATGCTTCCCTGAATTTTCACGAACTTTTAAATCAGTCCTTTCACTATGTGAAATATTTAATGATACAGTCACACTTAATAACACACCACGTATTTTGCACAATTCTCACCTTGTTGTGAACGCACTGCTCAAGGAAAGTATGTAAGCTACAGTAAGACTGCAGAAACACTTGCTTGAAAATATTATTCTTTGCACCATTTCCAGCAATTTTATGAAAAGTAGAGTCTACAGACACCGTAGCACAAACAACCGACACTGCATATTCAAAGTCTCTTCATTCAACAATATAAAAATACCATTAGTAACATTAATACTGCCCAAAATCAAGGAAGAACTTTACCACACATGCAGCGTATCATCGGGCCCAATACTGACTGAAAGATCATGGTGGAAATAAACGAAAGTAACTGAGAAAATGTAGAGTACTGTGCAGCCACCACCATTACAAATAATTTCTTAGTACTGGTCTGTTAAAGTTAAATGTTCATTTTCTAGCGATCTACAATTCAAATATTACAATAAATCACTTCATGTTATACAATACAACCAAAGGAAACACAACAGGGAAAAAATTGAAATTCATCAGAAAATTTACGGAATTTGTAAAATCGTACAAAATGCAAAAATTGTGACAAATTAAGAAAAAAAATGTACAAGCTGACAGCTATGCAAACTGCAGCACCTGGAGAACAGGCGACTTGGCCCATGATGCCAAGAAAGGTAGCTTTCAGGGAGTGATCAATTGATTATGAAGAAACAGCCTCTCTTCTCTCAAGTGTCAGTATTCTATATGATGAGAGAATCTCTGTCTGTGTGTCCATCTTTAATACTTCTATGTCCCTTGAAACTCAACATAAGTTCTTCAAATTTCGCAAAGCGAATCCTCAGGGTCAAATACAGGTCAAGTTCGAATTTCAGGTAGATCAGTTTACGCAACCATGATTTTTGAACCTAAAAACTAATTTTTTAATTACTTTTTCCTAAGAAAGTTTTGTATTAATGCATAGAGATATGAAGGCAATGTTTACTCTAAATGTATGGCTAATAAGTTGAGTTAATTTAAATATAATATTATATCTCAATGCAATTTTTTTCAAGTCTTTGTATGACTAAAGGGGGTGATGGGTGGAAATGGGAGGGGGGGAGGTTGGAGGGAGAAGGTAGGGGGTGGGGGTGTATGTATGCATTTTTTTCTCAGTCTTTGTATGATAACCAAATTTTTTTTACATGGTAACTGTTCTAGGCATGTGACAATACTAAACACACCCGTCACGGGCTGGATCCCTAGTCCTATATAAGTAGACAGTCTCATCTGTCTGTATGTCTTTAATACTTCTAAGTCCCTTGAAACTCAACAAAAATCCTTCAAATTTTGCAGAGCGAACCCTCAGGGTAAAATACAGGTAAAGTTCGAATTTCAACAAGATCAGATTACGCAATCATTACCTTTTACTCTAAAAACTCATTTTTTAATTACTTTTTTCCAATTAAAGTTTTGTATTAATGTATAGAGATTATTTCATAGAGATATTAAGGTAATGGAATATCATTTTTATTTACTTTAAATGTCTCACATCAATGTTGAGTTAATTAAGTGGGGCCCCAGTGGTTAGAGAAATATCAAATGGAGCCGCATTCGCTTCAATGTTCAGTTAATTTCAATATTAACTTCATATATCTATGCAATATTTATTTTTCAGTCTTTGTATGATAACCAAATTTTTTTTCACGATAACTGTTCTAGGCACGTGACAATACTAAAAATAAAGTCACGGGCTGGGCCCCTTGGGTTATTTGGATGCTCAGTCGTACACAGTTGTTCCCCAGTGGAGACAATGGATGGAATCTTGCCTTACCTGCACACGCTGCTGCTGTTTCTTGAGGTAGGTGTGTCACCAGTCGAGGTCTTCCCCTCTGCCTGCATCTGGCATCTAACCTACCACAGCATTATCCTGCTATCTACACAGCTGCTGTATGTACAATTATGATATCACAGGAAACACAAGTCCTTTCGCACCCATGCACAGGTTTGCTGTGTTGCACATTTTCCTTAAAATGTCTTTAAAGAACCTCTAGTTGCACAGACACTTTCACCTTGCACATCATGTTACACTTGACATTGAATCAATTTATGGCCATTACTTACATACAATCGACCAACATGATATCACTGAATGGTTGCAATTAAGGAGAATACCTAGTAAACAATATTTAACACCTCAAGGTCACATCTGGCCATAAGGAAGCATTGCGACTGCAATGAAGAATAGCATAAACAAGTTTCGCACATGTTGTCTTTCCTCAGAATTTTAAGCTGCGACAAAGTTTTTAATACAGAAATTTATTCAGAAAAATACAGCTTTGTTGCTATAGTTTAAAACACTGATTTACAGAAGAATTAATATATCAAGCAAAAGGTTATTCAAACCAATTTCTGCTGACTTCCACATTTCAATGACCACTTTTATGTTTCAATAATCAAATTTAAGAATAGGCAAAAAAATATTGACTTTTATCTGAAAAAAGATTTACATAAAAATATTCCATGGTTTTTTAAAAATTAGAATTGAGACAATTGCTCACAATGAGACCCATATACTCATATTAAAAGTAGGGAAGCCCCTTAAGATAAATACTACTGCTAGGCCATGTGTAACTTGTACACTGCATGAACCCTGTTACACACACACACAAACTGTATTTATACAACTCCTCATATTTATCTATGTAGTTGGGGTGCTTTGGGCTGATGTCTTGCCACAACCCCAGCACTGTCAGTTCTTACTGACTCACATATTAGAAATTCTTTTAAGATTCACTGCCATCTGTTATTGGCTTAAAACAGGAAAAGGCTGTTCACGATAAAGTGAGCACTTTTGAAATCAATCTTAAAAAAAAAGTTACTGGACCTACCTGCATACATTTTAACGGGCGCACTAAGTGACATGTGCCCAGTAAAGCTGGTAACGATGGATGGGAAGTAGTGTCGTATCTTAACATCGAATAAAAAGTGTTACGCAACCATTTGTGAAAACATAAATTATTTCTTTCGCTTTCTGTGTTTTTTATTGCATCAAAGTTTAATTTCACAGTTTCACTTGACCGACACATGAATAAAATGGCGAAGCTCATGGCAATGTTAATCTTACATAAGGTGGAAGAATACATAACGTGCTTACAAGTAGATCTTAAGCAAGACTTCCAAAAGTGCTCATTTTACAGTGAATGTTTACACGAATGTTGCTAATGTGTTACAATTATTACAAAGCTGTCCTCACCACACTCTCTGACATGTTACACAAACTCAGTTGCTCTAGAAACTTTGTAATAAAAACCACACATGAACTGTTGATATACAGCACAAAACCAACCCTCAATGATCCCTAGTTCTTGCCTTACTTTACATATAGTAAACTAACCTACTATGTACAAAACTTATCAGTGAGTGGTGCAGATCTGCCTTTCTTGGAATATCCTTGATGTCTCTCCTACATTCCCACCTGCCTTTTAAGATACAGGTGAGTTGCACTACTCGCAAATCTTATCCTCCATCCCTGTGCTGCATGCACACTGACGGAGGTCTTCACCCACCATGGGATAGGCCACTATGCATACATGCATGCCGATGCCACTGGCCCCATGCCACACACCACATAACTCCAAATGAAGGTGCAACTGTTGGGCTGCACGTGGGGTCCAAGTCTAGGCAGATGTGCCTCAGCTAAGTCACACACAGAGTGATGAGGGCTCATCTTGCAGGTTCCCTCATCATCAGTGAGGAGATGGGGCATGTCGGAGGCCATGGGCGTCAGCAGGAGGCGGCACAGAGGGGCACTTGCTCTCCCCTGGAAACTGTAATTTTGCTATGAAATGTGAAATAATTTTTATAACAAATAAATTGGTTATCAGTGCTATTACTTCAAAATATAAGTCCCTGCTGGGAGGTGTACTTGAGTTCTTCCTGGTTTTCCATTGATCTTGACATTTGCTTGTGCATTTGTATTATATTGTTAACAATAAACAAATTTATTCACATAGCCATGGATGTTTGTTGCATGCATTATGGTAAAACATAGTTGTAAATCTCACACTCCTTTGAAGAAAATTTTTTTTATAATTCCTATGCCTCCGCTTGAAAAAGACTGTGGTTATGCCCATGTTGGAGGTTGCTCTGTTCAGATATCGGTGGGCTCCCAGACATAGATTTCCTATTTTGACCCTCTCCCTGGAGATTCCTTCTAAGTGGACTTTGACCCTGGCTCAATTTCAGAGTTGAGGTTTAGTAAGAGGGGCAGTAGACTCTTGCAGTGGTCCTTGGATGCCCCAGTCTCTGGTCCCATCTGCACACTGGGCAGTGAAATTGTGGTGAAATGAATCCTCTTCCTACCTTAGGCATGATTTATGAAAAATGGCTCTGCAGAGATAGTTCTACCCATGTCTGCCCTTTAGTTACACAGACAGTGGCACTGCATGGTGTATCATATCTATCAGGTAAATTCTGTCTTCCTTCATCCTGTTCCCCACCTTATGCCTCATCCTAGTGCAGAGAAGGGATGTTTAAACACCTGCGTTGAGTACCACCAGGTGTTTAATCAGACTCTCTGAAGTCTGTCTGTTCCATTCTTAGGTGGGTCCTGAATGCCTCTAGCTATTTGGGCGTCATATTGGGCACTAACATACTAAGTTTCCTGCCTGGCCCTATACCCAATACCTTTAGGTCACTTTGGCTGTTAGGAGGTATCCGTTGCAATCCCTTCCATTGGAGGAGACTCCTCGGGGCAGTCTGTAGGTCTAAATAAGGATACTGGGTTGGAACTGTCCCAGGGTAATCAGATGGTAGCCCCAATTGCAGGCAGGCATTCCCAAGTTTCAAGGGTGGAACCTGGCTTACGCCTTCTGATGAAGAAGCAGCCACCTTACCTGCACGTGATGCTGCTGCTGCTCTTCAATGTAGTTGTGTCTCCAGTCGATGCTCCCCTCACTGATGTTGGGCTGGAGGTGCAACTTGGCAGACTCATCGAGATGGCAGACAGCATCCTGGCATAGGACAGGGAAGGGACTGCAAAGCTACAATGACTACCATGAATACAGTGCAGCCACATCCACAGTTTACTGGCCTTCACACTGTAACTTGCGGAACACTTACTGCCCTAATCTTATACACTGGGTACAGTTTGCATTCATCGTACGTCCACTGTTGGCTGCCTCATGAGGTCACCTGCCCCATCCCTAACAAGGCTGCTTACAAAGGCTAGTTAACTACACTACTCACCGTCTGTACTGAGGTGATCTGCTCTCCAGGTGAACTGGGAAGAATGCTTGTCAGTAGTAGAGGAGGGGTGGGGCGGTTCTACTTCACTTTTGATTAATTGAAAGGGTCAATTAAATTGATTGAAAGGGTTAATTGTGTTAAAAGGGTTAAATTTTTTTTGTGTTTGGTGCAAGTGTATCAAGGGTCTTCTTTCTTTTATGGGTCCCAGCTCTGGTAGATGTTGTCACCACGACGACTGACATTTAACTGACCAGAGTGGTGGGTTGCAATGTGTTATATAGGTGTTGAGTTTAGTGCAAGAGTGGGCTAAGTGTAAATTTGTTGTGTTTTTTTTTTAGTTTGGAGTGGGGTATTGCTCATGGAAGGTAGATAGCCAATTTTTATGAATATATTTAACACACGAGAGAAATTCAGTGTGTTTAAACAATTTCTACATATGAATAAATTACACGAGAGAGAATTTTAACTACATGAATAACATCTGGTGTCGACAAGTGCAAACTCACTAAACGATGACAATTACATGAGTCCCCAGGTGTCCAAAAATTAATTAATTAACATTTTCCACCTACAACGAATAAAAAAATGTCCCTATAAATGAAACAAACACAACAAGATATATATGATGCCTCTCGCACGTACCTTACACGTCCGTCTGCCTGTGAGACTGGTGAGGAACTTTAGTAATGTAATTCACAAGTAAAAAGAAATTAATTGATTAACACGCTTAATGAAATAGCACCTCTCCCAAAACACATATGTCTGGGTCGGAGCTCAGTCAATGAATGACTGGATCATATGACGTGCGCCAACTTATATACTTGGAGCTTGCAGACGAGTTGAAATTTTGATTTACACACTACCTATATGCATAGTGAATTATATGTAGAAAAAATGTATCCCTACCAAGCACTGCGTGCAATTTAATTAGCGAAACGCACAGACAATGATTTAGCATTTTCCAGACAAACAAAGATTTCCAAACTCGCATTTGGAATTTTAAAAAGACACAATATAAATCGCACCAGGAGCTCCCCGAAAACACACCCGTCCACCTCTTAGGTCAGTCTGTAAATGAGTGGATCATATGACGTGCACCTGCTTATATATGTGTAGTGCGGCCAGCAGCTTAATGGCAACTGAGTTGAAATTTATGACTGACAGAACCTATTTTCCTACCATGCTATTATTAACAACTTTATTACACTATTCGTACTACAACTAAGTGAATGTATAAAAATAACACTACTTGATAAAAGTGAATTATTTAAAAATAACGGAAGTATTATAAATTTCCGTGAAGCCCGTGAAATTCACGGCATTTGGTAATAAAAACGTGAGTTGAAAATGGTACGAAGTTTACACAATAAATGCACTATCACACAAAAAAGGATATATTATTCCCGATAAATAAAAAAAAATTCACACTATAGTTTACGGAAGACTGTGAACAAGATCTGAACTCCGGAGCATATAATATCGTTTAACGAGAATCGCAGCTATCACACTCCGAAGTCTGGCGTATATGAAGGAGCTGTTGAGGTATACATCAGTCTAGTACAAGCTTCTATGAGCAACTGAAGATGGCGGCAACTGGATACAGGGGTACAGATGGCTCCTGACATCCCCTATCCCTCGCCAGAGTGCGCTACTCTGTCCTCGATGTTACTCATCCCTCTGCCCTTGATTGTCAATTTTTTCGGCAATGTACCAAGATGGCGAAGACTGACTAGATTGGTCACATCGCTCCCGACCTCCCTGCACCCCCACCTCCACCCTCGCCCGAGCAACGTGTCCTGGGGTCATTCATCCATCTTCCCCTATTTTCAATTTTTTGCCACTGAGGCAAGATGGCGAACACTGACTAGAGGGCTTCACATTGGCCCACTTGCCTGTAGGCATCCCCTACCCTCCACCTCTCGCCAGAGCGACATGCCCCGAGGTCAAGAACCCAGACCATTCCTCCAAGCTGTCTTCGCCCGAAAAGTCAGTTTCTTCTCCAAGGTCACGCACCCCCAGCCCGGAACACGTTTTTTCAAATATCTCGAGGGCTGGCCTGTCCACACAGCCTGCCCTCACTGCCAATCCAAAGTCACGCAAGAGCTTGGCGTATTCCCTGCGAATTAAAATTTCACAACTCCCGCCGATGAAATTTGATATCCCTGAAATAAAGTTTCTTTAATCCCAGCGATAATCCCCAGATTTAACATTCCAACAACAAGTGTATATTTAAATTAAGCAAACTATAATTTGAAAAATCACAAAGAAATACAAAACATATTTGATTCACACACACATATATAGACACACACACATACTTAAATTTTCTATTAAAAGTATGTTGCATTACCAAGAAAGAGTCTTATAAAGAAAAAAGAAATCAGATAGCAAACAGACTATTAGTTTGCCCAAATATGCTATTCGACTAAAGATATAAATGAATCTGACAAAAAAATGTCTGCTGGAAAAATTACAAATACACATAAAAAAGTTTAATCTTTTGCCAGCCTCCATAGTGTAATCAGATTAGGCATTAGTTGGAGGCTCTGGGTTCGAATCCTGGCTATGTCTTGTACGATTATTTGCTAGTTTGTAAGTCAGTAATCGTTAAATATAAAACTGGAGCTCATTTGCTGCTATGACTTCATGGGGTCAAGACCTCCTCTCTCCTCCAGTGCATGAAAGTGTACTGACCTTCAACCATGTGAACCGGTCCGTGGTGCAAGGGTGTCTAGGTTAAGGGCATTGGCCGCCCTCTTGCCGTTTACCTCTGCTTGTTTGTTCCGCAACGGGGCTTTGCGACCAAGGGACCCGCCCGCCTATCACTTCTGCTGCGATGGTGAAAGTATTTGGAGCTTGTTGTTCGCTAGCCTGCCGGAGAAGCCACCTGCGGAGCTCGCTTGAGACTGCGATCGCCCAACCGCTTGTTAGTCTGCCGGGGTAGGCTCCCACGGAGCTCTCGAGGGGATTGTGAGCGCCCGGCTACCCGCCTGCTAACCTGTTGGGGTAGGAACCCCAGTGCTCACCTGGCGGAGCGGCCTACCCTTCAGCTCGACTGAACTGGATTCGGGTCTTGTTCCACACCCACCATCTTCGCTACAAGAGTATAACTCATTAAGTATCGCAACTTTTTTTTTTTTTTTTTTTCAAAATTAACTTTATATAATTTAATAACCATTTATATGTCTTCCCCAGTTGTCAGTTTTCTGATCCCACTCAGAGTTTACAAAATAATGGCTGGGCATCAAAATGCCCCTTGGGATTGAAGCAGGCATGTATTATCCGAAGAGCAAAAGTCACACTTTTTCAATTTGAAATCTTGTCATAAGATTATTGGTAGTCTGTAAGATAATTTAATTTGCTTTTGCTGCAACCCTTGTCTAAATACTTTATTTTATGAACACTACAAGAATTATCTTCCATTATTTTTGAAGATTTTGCAAATTGAAATAACATAAAAGGCAGATAAAGTCACTTTATTGAAATCATAATACAAAAAATTTTAATGCTTTTGGAGTCTAATAGAAATAAAAAACATTTCTCAATAAACATAACATAAATACAAGTTTATAGCTTCAAGTTAGTCTATACAGTTTGAATACAAACAGGATTTTACATATTTGTTGTGGAAATCTTCGAAACAGTGAATGTGCAGTGGTAAATTATGTTTACTACACGCTACTGGAGTTTTGTTTCTTCGGCAATGTGCACATGTGCGACGATGGTTGCCAGTGGAAGTGATGTGCCCACCACGAGATGTTTGTACCGACTTGGAGGCTCTGTCACAATATCGTATTGGGCCTGGACACAATGCTGCCTGTCCATTCTACCTCAACACTGCCTTAATACCCTGCCCCCGAAAACTCAGTTGATCTAGTGTCAGTTCCTTGCTTCTGGCAAGCATCCATGTATTAGTCATACACACATCAAACAACCAGAATGCAATTGGTATATACAATTTTTTCCCACACATACCAAGCAATTTTACGACTGTAAATTTTACCGTCGAGTAAATTGACACCTCCCATAAACTTGTATTTGTCAATCACATTTGGCTGCGTGACTTGCAATAATTTCTTTTCCTTTGAGTTGTACCGGTTGGCGTATTGAACGGGCTGCAATTCTAGATATAATTCACGATGTGTATGAGTAGCGTGTAAATCGTAATTTCAACTTGCCCGCAAGCTCCACGTATATAAGTTGGCACACGTCATATGATCCAGTCATTCATTGATTGAGCTCTGATCCGGACAGACGTGTTTTGGGAGAGGTGCGATTTCATTACGCACATTAATCAATTAATTTCTTTTAACGTGTGGACTACGTTTCTCTAGGTTCCTTACCAGTCTCATAGGCAGAAGACGGACGTGTAAGGTATGTGCGAGAGGCATCATATATATAACTTGCTATTGTGTTTGTTTAATTTATAGGGACATTTTTTTATTCGTTGTAGGTAGAAAAAGTCAAATAATTATTAGACACCTGGAGACTCACGAAATTGTCATCGTTTAGTGAGTTTGCACTTGTCGACACCATATGTTATTCACATAGTTATAATTCTCTCGTGTAATTCATTCATAAGTAGAAATCGTTTAAACACTGAATTTCTCTCGAGTGTTAAATATATTCATAAAAATAGCCTATCTACCGTCTACAAGCAATATCACACTCAAAACCCAAAAAACATAAGAACTTTACACTTAGCCCACTCTTGTCAGTCACTTCTACCTTGACCTCTAACCAAGGAGGGTGCGTCCTGTGTTTTCTCGTCGCATACGACAATTTAGATCATGGCATACACCCTACACACTGTGGTTGGCCTGGAAACAGGTCAGCCAGAACCTAACCCCTAGTGGGTCAGTGGCCATAGTGTGCAGCACCGAACTAGGGACACTTCAACAACATTAGTTCGCACTTTGAATAACAATACATCAGTCAATCCAACCAGACTTACCTCCCCTCCCCCCCTTCCTGGGTCATGGCGACGGCGGGTAAGAAAGGGTACAAGATTACGTTTGAGGGAAGCAAACCCATTCTGATGCATGACTTTCTGCTTGAAAATTCGGACCTTTCGATCAGTATACTCTCTCTCTACAACCAAATTGTCAATCATGCAGCTCCAGAACTTTGAGTTCTAGCAAAACAAATGGCACACGACTACCAGAACTCGCTTTCCATCAAACAACGCAATGAACAACAACGGGAAATGGAAACAATATGAAACTGTAAAGAGGAAAGGGAAACACAACTCTGATGCGGAACTTACAGCCAAAGAGAACAAGCGTCTCAACAACTCATCCTCAGAGGCGACAATCCCAGCAATACCAGTTGAAAACCAGTTTTCCGTGCTGCAGGAAGTCTGAGACTCAACTTCCACTGTATCAAACCCTGGCTCTTCATGCCAACCTCCCACAAAAACTCAGCTGGTCATAAAACCTCCACAAAAACAACAACAAAAATCAAGACATTTCGTATCGTGGTCCCTGATGCCACGAAATACAACCTTTTGTTACAAAAATTGCGTGGAGTTAGCAGAGATGGTTTATCGATATTTCCAACTTCCCACGGCTTACACATAATCACTGCAAAACTGCCAACACTTTCAGGCAGACAAAACAATACTCTCTGCAAACTACATCTCTCATTTCACCTTCTGTGCAAATGCAGACAAACCACAAAAGGTAGTTTTTGATCTTACCCCCACAACAAACATACAGGACATCAAAGTAGGTTTGGAATGCGCCGGCTACGACATCAAACACATCTACCAGTTCAGTACACAAATTGTCAACACAAATGATCCCTCAAAACACACGCTAGAACCCACAAGGTTTTTCTGTGTCACTGCGGCGTGGAGCACTTCTCTTCCCCCCTTCAGTCAGGCACCAAGGTCGATATGACAGAAGTTCAACCCAGACTCTATCAGAACAGAACAACAGACTTGGCTAGATGCCAGAACTGTCAAGCCCTTGGTCACACCCGGAATTTCTGTTCAATGCCAGCTGTTTGTCCACACTGCACCGGATCATACGCAGAGAGTGCCTGCATTCAAGCAGAACAACCCCCTAAATGCAGTAGTTGTGCTGGACCACATTCTCTGCCTTCTCAAAGGACTGCCCAGGTTCCTGAACCTAGTGCAAAAGCGCCAAGCTGCCAAAATGAAAACAACATCTTCCAATTCAGCTCCTGCACCGTCCAGGAACACAGCAAACTTCCCGAAACTCAGAAACATACAACCCAAAATTTCCTACTCGCGGGCATTCCACCAAGACTTTTACAAACAAACTTCTGAACAATAACCCCTTATTACAACTACAACACAAGCTGCATTCCCACCTCGCTAGCTCTTGCAAAGTTCGCTGGGAGGGATGAAGGACACTCTGCAGGAGCTTCGTGAGTTCATGGAGTTCTTGAGGGAGTGGGACTTCAAATTCCTTCTGGCACATTTTTGCCCTTACATTTCCGCTGCCCGCAATCTCTTCGACAAGCGTGAGAAAGGCATGCTTATTCTCGAAGCCATGGTCTCGTATGCAGCACCCTGATCGCTTTCATGCCCCGTGAAAATTCCCCTAGCCACATTCTGTTCTGGAGTGTCTGTGAATTGTATTCACAGCCACACAACATTTTGCCGAGCGACAGATGCGAAATTTTATTACTAAAATCAACTGATTACAGCACCTAGTTTTGCAAATAATTTACTGCCTTCAGCATGCAACATAAAATTCAGATATCAAATTAGGTTAGCAATAATTATTACTGGCCTTTTTTATTAAATGCATAAATGAATTAAATTAAATTAAAATCACTTGTCAAACAATACAGAACAGCATTAGTAATCCAAAAATTTCAAAAAAATTATTTGCCCCTTATATGGCCAGATAACAGAAGTTTTGCAGCATCAATTATATATAAAAACCAATTGTTTACTATTATTTACAACCTAAAATATTATACTTTAATTTTCCTGATACAAACTAAAAGCTGTTCACAGTAAATAATGATAGTGGTGCGATCTCTTGAACAACTCCGTAAGCTCTGCCCCACCAAGTACTCTCGACCAATCAGAGCCCTCTGGCCAAGTAACAGACTAACTTCACTTTCTTGACTAATTTTTCTAGCTATGTTTTCGAATTCTACATGTTTTATAATCAAACAACATAGATTCCAATACAAAAACAACTTTAAAAAAGTTATCTCACACCTTCAGCGCAAGCAATCATATAATTTCATCAAAATTTAATCCAGAAACTGGCTGGAATTCTCCGATCAGTCCCGGACAAAATTTCCCCACTTTTAACTAAACTAGCTCGTGCTAGCATCGCACAAGCCATTCTACATGTAGATTCCGACCTATTAAGATGTTCACTTAGAATTACTGCCCCTTTGTCGCCCGTCACAGTGTGTGTGTGTGTCTACACACACACACACGCACGCACGTGCACGTGCACACACACACACACACTATACATAATGTAACTTAATCATATCATATTCTCATTCCTGCACTATTTCTAATTATTAGATAGTAATTAATACCACAGCAACTACATATGACATAAAATTCATGCAATTTAACTTCACCACAACACATATATTTACTAATTAAATTACCAACGCCACTCCAGTCATGGAAAGCAACTTTAATCTTTTATTATAAATTCTTGTAGCAGTAAATTTCATTTTAATTATTTTCAACTGTTGCTAGCCCTCTTCACAGGAGGCTAGCAACAGCCTTAAAAATTCCTGAATTTCAAAATTTTCATGCAGATTAAATTCATTTTAATTTAACTTCACCACCTACCTTTATCCCGTACACGCAAGAAAAAGGTGTAAAATCACAGCTATGGAAACAGATCTCAGGCGTTACACTGGGATAACTGTCAATTTGTATGCTAAGCAGCAAAATTTTAAATTATGAGTGGTGAGGTGGGAAGGGGGGAGAGGGAGCTCCTCCTTACCTCCGCATACTAAATGAAAACCGTCTGGGTGGTCAAGGTCCCTCACAAGGGACAGATCTACCCCCGCGCTGAGGTAGTAGTGTCTCAGTGATGTAAAACGATGACTCTGGTGAGTCAAGTGTCAGTCGTCGTGGTGACAACATCTACCAGAGCTGCTCCCCACAAAAGGAAAGAAAGAAGACCCTAAGTACACTCTTGCACCACACACAAAAAAATTAACTCTCTCAATTTTTGACCAACCCTTTCAATCAATTTAATTAACTCTTTGATATCAATTTAACCCTTTCAATTAATCAAAAGTGAAGTAGAACCGCCCTCCCCTAATACTCTTGTCTTCTGATGAACTGAGGAGACTGTACCCAGACCCCAGCACAATTATATTGGCCGATCAGGGAGAGGGGCGAGCTCCCAGAGTCAATCCTTTGTCAATCAGATAATGAATGCCATAATCATAGCTGGATGGCCGGTTATTGGATAACATACAAACTGCTGATGCCGTCCCAGCGTGGTCACGTCCCTGGTTCAGTTACATATAACTCCCATCCGCTTCTGGAGCTGGCAGTGTTCACTGTGAACGCTAAGTACCAAGCCTTGAGGGGTGGAAAGGGAAAACATTGCCTACTTTCTATCCATATTCACTATGGTTCTAACCCATATCAAAAGGCTTAATATTTTGAGAAGTCAGTTATTTCGTAGCATCCTTAAAAAAATGTTGTGTTGAAATATACTCTAGCTGCATTTGATATACCGGGTGAGCTGCTCACGCATATTTTTCTGTATCTATGCAACCCACACACATTACTATCCATCTAACATAATATCAATTGCAGCAGAACACCACATGCACGTTAATTCATTGTTGTCAGTGCAGTTAGTGGTAAACGGATGGTGTTATGTCAGCAATGCATTGAGAAGCAGTCACTTTTCAAGGAATGCACGTCCGTTTATTGTGTTGAAACAGATTACTGCGATGTTTACAGAACACATTGGTACGTGATGATTGCATCCGTAGTAACACACATCTGCCTTGCTTTGAGCTGTGTGTTTCTTCATGTGATATAAAATTACAGTCACAGCTTATTGTATTGACGAAAAGGAATCAATGCGCATGTGCTGTGTTGTAACGATTCTCTATTTTTGTGCAGCTGATTGGTGCAGGCAGACAAAGGAATAAAATTTTTAGCTAGCAGACGAGGCGCCGTAATGAGTACGTACACAGTACAGGACTCGACTACACAAGAGAACATTATTTTAGAGTGGAGATATTGTGTCAAATGGGTAGTATTGTGTGTGGGTTGCATACATACGGAAAAATAGGTGCTGGCGACTCACCCGGTATACACAATGGCATGTTAACCTTTGTTTACTTGTTTTCAACTGAAATTTTAATTTTTTTTCAAAACAAAATTAAAGAATAATTCACTCTTGTCTGCATAAATCCCGCAATATCTTGTAACTCTTTCCTTCCTAGTGTTCAAAGATTTCAGAGTCAACATTTCCAGACTCAATTATCATAAAACATTAAAATGTAAAGTAAGAAATGTTATCATAAGATATTACAGAACCACATTTCTCATTGACAAGAGTTTTCTTAACAAGATGCAATATATGAACTGTGATGCATCATGTACCGGGAAGTCGTTAAAAACCACATCTCAAAAAGCATCATGCATCAACTTAAATTTTCGGATTTACTATATGGTTGAAAAAGTGTAAATGACAGGAATTTAATACATTGTAAATGTAGAGCAAATACAGAACCAAAATAAACTGGTGCATTTAATGGGAAAATGTAATTGACGGGACTGTAAAATTGAGTATACACGTATCCTGTTATCGATAACAGTTTTTTTTCTACAGTACATAAAATTATTTCACACATAATTTTCTACATATTCAACATTCTCTACATATTCTAGATTATATTCTGCGGGCATGTAAAATTATAATATTTTACATCTAATTATCAAACCCTGCCTACAATGGCGGTTTTTTGTGAGACCAAGTATTAAGCTACTGCATCTAGGGATTTTGTAAATGCGAAAAGTTGGCTCAACTACACACTCTCAAAGCCATAGACACAAGTTTAATGTATAGCTTCCTTACATTTCATGCAGAGCTACTGTACTTCATGCATACCCACCTAGATTTCATACCTAATTCTTGATTCCAATACAGTCTGCTAGAGTTCATGCTGGAACAATAAGATTGAACGTTACTGTTAGATTTAATGATGGACACACTGGTTTATCCCTAGCCTATTATTTTGCAACGCGCCTTCTGTGACCCAGGTACAACCAATTTGGTCAAGCCCTGTTGGTTTCTCGTAGAATGTTATGAAGACTAGGATAGCAATTTAACGTGCAGTTTTTGGAAAAGCTATGAAAAAAGGGAGTGAAAACAGAGATAAAAAAGGCAGATAAAATGTTTGTCAATTAAACACATTCACTTGGTGAATAACAGATTGTGCGATATAACGCCTACAGATTCTCATAACACCTATCATTTGCCAGCCTATTGTCCACTCACTACCACTAACTGATGAATAGATTGTATCTGATGTGAATTTAAAGTTCATACTGCTCTGGAATCAAAATTCAGCACTGAAAGTAAGGGTGTCTGTGACTGTCTGCTGCAATTTAAATTTAAAATGTGTTAAACTGGTTTTGTGCAAAACTACTTACTACTTTCAACCCCAAGTTGCGACAAAATTTTTTCTACGTGTTATTAGGGCGCTTGAGCAGGCTACATGTGATTCCTGTGTCATGAGCATAAGTCACTGCAATCAGTATGTAAGTTCTCTCCCCTGATCACCCTTCCTGGACAGCAGCAAGCTACAAAAAGTTAAGCACCAGGTAGATTTGTTATGAGGAGAAAAGCGAAAAAAAAAAAAAAAAAAAAAAAGCATTTAAGCTACAAGCAGTTTAGCATTGAATATAGCTGTTGTAAACAGACAAGCAGAAATAAGTAATTAACTCACCAGTTTCAAGATATTTTTTCTGGAGATACTTTGATCCTTGATCCCCAGGATTAATGCAAGACATTTAAACTGAAAATCCACATTATCATCTGCATTCCCATTAGTACATTGGGTTTTTGTCTCTTTCGGTGCATCTTGTGAATGTGACTGGAAAAATAAACAGGTTTAAAAATAAGTTGGCAGATTTTTCCTCCTTATCTATTTTGTGACGAAAAGTTTACGTTGTTATAATTACAGTAGGATCTTGATTATCCAGACTAATAAGGAAAGAATATCATCCAGATTACCGAAAGTTTGGATAACTCGTGTGGAAGTGGAGCTGGTTTGAGACCCACTTACAAGATAACTCGGAATCTAATGGATTAAAATCTGTATCAATGTGGAAGGGATGATAAAATTGTACAATCGCATAGCTTTTAGTCTCTGTATGCATAACCAAGCAACATAAAACACAAACATGTAGGTTAAGGATCTAACTGTTTGCTACCTGAATGGCGACCAGAATTCTCTAATGGTTATACATTTGTACATACTAGTAAATAAAGTAATTTCAGTGCATACTACACTGCTGGACAGAGAAACAAACACTGTCTCAAAGGAGGCATCAAAATGTTATGGAACCAAATGCACGGAACTAATTACATTGTTACACAGTATGGATAAGCATTGGGGGAAATTCCAATCAGTAATGAGGACTTAGCAAGAGTACAACGGCATACAATACAGGATTTTATATAGAGCGTGCCTGCCTTTGGAGATGACGCAGATGGCTAATCGACATAGCATCGAGTCAAAAAAAAAGCCCAAATACTACCTCGCAGTGTGCTCCATCATTCCACCCCCTCCACCTCCAAGTTTTGATGATGTTCAAGGGTACATAGGCTGATCACTGTAAACTTATAGATAGGCTGTACACAGTAAAGGGAGCACTTTTTAAGGCCTTCACAAAATAAATAATAGCAAATAACTGTATTTTATTGCAGCCTCAGCTGTTAACTTTTGAAAGTGGTGAAATGTATACACTGTATTTGTTAGTTACTTGAGAATTTTATACAAACGAGTGGTGTAAAGACAAAAAATTAGATGAAAAATAAAATTCAGAAGTGCCTTAAATAGTGCTCACTTTACCGTGAACAGCCTGTAGCATTTTTCACAGCCCTGCTGAAAAGATACTTTGCAGACTGTGTATTCTTCCACCATATGTAACATTTAAATTTATCACTTTATTTATATATTGGTCAAGCAAATTGGTGAAATTGTTAGAGAAATAATTATTCTACAAATTTATTAACTGTTGTGCTTATAGCCTATGCATTAAAAAAAACAGAAAGCAGAAGAAATAATTCCAGCATCCACAATTATTTAGCAAACACTTTTACTTCAATGTTAAGACATGGAACTACTTTCCCTCCACGGTTACCAACTTCACTGGGTACACACAGATCAGTAGTATGCCCATTAAGTATTAATAAAAGATGTCAGGGGCAAATAAGAGTTTGTGAGGGTTGGAGGTCTTAGTAAAATAAAATAATTTAATTTAATTTTTAATTTATTTATAATGCTATAAATATTCACACAGCTATTTTTTACAACATTAAACTACCTATCTCCACTATAAGTTTTGTTCTTCTCAATGAGCACAGTAGTTAATGTCTATCTCAATTAATAAAGTCCATATCATTGTGTTTACAATGGTTACCACCACTTAATTTACACTCTTTATTTACACATATTGAATCTGTCTATTGCCACCATTTTAATTGTTTATCACTCACACATCCAGTTCAATAATCCTACCCATCAGCCTCACTCTACACTGTACCGATGCTCGTAGCCCATGGTCGCTGGCCATGATCGTTGATACCCGCAGCTTTGCTGTCTGCACACACTTGGCACTTCAGGTCTTACAATTCTCCAAACTCTGAACTGTCGGCTCAGAGGCTTGTTGCTGCATGCTGGCCCGATTCAGAAAGTTCCCTGCAACTCAAGTCACGCTGAGGGGTAGGATGATGACCAGAACATTCAAACCCAATAGACTTATCGCAGCAGTGGCACACCGGTGTAAATCTTGGCGAACTTCTTCAGGATTACCATTTTATTTTGTACATTCTGCCAAGGATGTACAGATCTCTGATAAGTGGAGTAGCTTTGTGTGTGAGTTGCTGCTAGCATTATATAACTTGGCTGCACAGTAGCAAATTGTGTTGCTCGCTCGAGTGGAACAAAATCAAGGGAAGCTATGCAGAGCAGCAACATGTAAAACAACCCCCTCCTCACATCTGTTCTTTCCGAATACTCTCTGCAACATCTGGACCTTCGTAGAGAGCCAGTCAGTTGGTCAATGTGGACAGCGTTAGACTTTGTTCAAGAGCCTTCACAAAATCCTGTAGGTACCTTCCCAACATTTACGTAGCTTCAGGCAGTACCTTTTTTGCCTCTGTGGCTTGTATAGCCACACCAGTTATCCTTCAAATACTTGAAATACTTCACCCAACATTTTTCTGTCATGCCACACCTTCACCCTGTCACTATTTATTCTGAGGTGCTGTTGAGCAAAATCATGAATACCAACTAGTCTGTGACGTAATTCGTTGGCCAAATGGTTAGAAACACTCTCAGCTGATGTGTGGAACAGGAAACCAAGTTACTGCTTGGAGTTTCTCAGGAGCAGTGCGAATACCTTCACTTAACAAAACATGACCAGATATGGCAGTTCAGATCTGCAGAAAGACAACTTCTGGAATTTCACAGTCACTCCAGCACTCTGCAACGTTGTCATTACAACATTTACGTAGTTTAAGTACTCTTAAAAATATGTGAATGTAATAAGTAGGTCATAGACATAAGCTCTTGCAAACAATCCATACTCTTCTCCTAAAGTAGCATCTAAGCATCTTACAAACTCAGCAACAGCACTGCACAATCCAAATGATATTACTGTGAACACAAACTATTGATTTCGAAACAAAAATGCTGCAAATATTGAATAAATCTTTTTAAATAGCTAACTTCTGCACCATTATCTATCTAGCAATGTGAGTATAGAAATACCACAGATATTAAGGTATACTTCTGGACATAATAACACTCTTAAACATGGCAAAGTTTCATTACTACCCCTAAATAAAAACTCTCTTTCAGTTTCATCCATCATTAATGTGCGTACAGCACAAATATACTCATACTTGACAGTAGTCTGATTGATATTTCTGGGCAAAATTACAGGTTCACTAGAAAGCTTACTTAAATCAGTTGTCCCCAGTACATCATTTATTTGGGTCAGCGCTGGGAGACGTTCTTTGCCAACCTTAATAAGTTTAACCTTTCCTTGGGTGCTGGAAAAGATGATGCCAACAGATTCAGCGGCTCATTCCACTGGAAATAACTTTATGTATGGTTGTTACCATTTCCTATCTCCAATTAGTGGAATAGCTTCGTGTGCAAGTTGCTACTGGCATTATCTAACTTGGCTGATCAGCAACTATTGATTGTACTGGCCAAACATTTTGATCAATGCTAGTACAAACTTTAACAGTGGGTGAAGCAGGTCTACTGTAATTAGTAGTACAGAGCTGAGCAGACCCCATAAATGACAGTGTTTGCTCCTGTGACTATCTCCAAAAGATTCGTTGATAGTCATGATGCTCAAGATGTACCATGATCTGCCAATACATTTGCTTAATATCTACAGTGAAAACAATGTATGGAATTCTGAAATTAAGCAAAACAGTAACAATGTCTGTCTGCAACTTTGGACCAGTTAAAAGGATATCATTACGAGACATACCCAAGTCTGTTTTTCATGAAGCATCAAACACTACGCGAAGCTTGGTCAAAGTGTGGTTTGGCCTATGCATACAATAGTGTAGAATATATTATGCATTCACACTTCCCAAGTGACGTTCTTTTACATGGCTTATGTGTCCGGCAGCCAAGAAGTCTTGCATGAAGGCAACATAATCTGCCTTCACCTATAGTTGTTTTTCAGTCAGCACCCTAAAGAGTGAAAACAGCGCAGAGCAAGAATCTCCCAATGTTGTCTTGGGAGATTCAAATGGCAGGGCTACACTGTACCTACCTGTGTCAGCTCAAGTGCAGCCTTCAATGAACATATTTTCATATAACACATCTTCTGGGGCTGGTGGTAATGTGACTGTAGGCAGTTCTTTAATTTACCAAAAATTTTTCAACCCTTCATTGAAGGTGGGCTGCAGCACATTTGTGATGAAGGACGAGGTACCTGGCTGCAATTCTGTGTTAATCTATACACGGCCCATTAGCACCCAACCCAGTAACGTATCAATAGCAGTTGGCGTTCCTGGGGGGGCCAGTAACTTTCTTCCCTGTCAGAAGCTGAGTAATTATTTTTGCACCCAGCAAAAGTTAATTCATCCTGGTGTGGCAAAGGTGGGATCAGCCATTTGCAGCTGTCTAATATGTTCCCAAGGATCTGGCTTAAGAAACGTTGAAGGAACATGTGAGGTAATTTGTGGCAAAACTAGGGCCTCAATGTATAGATGTAGCTCCTTCCTTCTGCTAGGTGTTACGGTACACAAGGCAACACCTACTAGTAAGCGGGGTGTGAACAAGTCTATGAAGTGGAATTGATAGGTTTCGATGCTTGATACCTAATCGAGACAGGCATGATTGAGTAATAAAATTGGCTTCGCTGTCAGAGTCAAGCAGAACTCTAACAGGCTGGCAGTTTCCACAAATATCCTGAACACAAGCAATGACTGTGGATAACATTACAGCAGATGGCTGCAAATCTTTGGAAAAGGAAGACAAAACACTAAGGGTGCTGTCCTCATTTGAAGATGTATCAACAGGCACTTCATCCTGTGCTGACTAGGTCACTGTACTAGTTGGTTTATCTGATGGGAAATGCAGCATTGCATTATGACTAGCATTACAAAATCGACAAGAATTTATCAATGGGCAACTCTTCACTCTGTGGGCAGTTTGAAGGCAGTTTATACATAATAGTTTGTCCTTTGCCATTGAAAAATGTGCCCAAGGAGCATTTTGCACAAATTCAGAGCATCTGTGGATAGTATGATTACCCTTACAAAGGCAGCACTTTTCTGGAAGGGACTTAACAAAGAAACTACGTGACGAAGTACGATGCTGCTCTGGCCCTTTGCGATTTAAATTGATTTAGGCTGGTTATACTTCTGAGATGCACCGACTATGACTTCGCTCAACATGCAGTGTTTTTCAAGAAAATCTGTAAAGTCACTCAATTTAGCGACGTCAAGTTCATGAACTACTAATTCCCATTGTTTTCTTAATGCATGGTCCATATGTTTCTCCAACAAATGCAGCAGCAACATATCCCATTGATCTACTGACAGGTTAAATGCCTTCAAAGATGCTACATTTTCAATGATAGCAGATAACAAGCCTCGCAAGGATTGGGCTGAATCTGTAGTAGCCACAGGAACTTGCAGAAGTGCATCTATATGATTTGCCAAGATGACCCGTTTGTTATTATACCATTTAATCAACAGATTCCAAGCAATGTCAAAATTATCAGAGGTCTTTGGGAGTGACTGAATAAGAGATTTGGTTCTCCAGAAAGTGAAGATTTTAATTACATGATACACTCCACATTACTGAGGTCCTTGTTATCTCCAATCAAGGTGGTGAACAAATTGGAATAATTTAACCAATCTCTGATTTCTCCAGAAAATGTGGGGAACTTGATGACTGGAAGGGCGACTCAAGCCTGTGACTGGGTGGTTGTTCGCTGTTCTGATGAAACTGATAGCTGTTTTAGTGACTCAGTGAGTCACGTAACCTTATAATAAGCATCACCAAACTTTTCAAGCTGCTTGCTGTGTCCCACCTTGTTGAAAGATGTGTCTTCATCACCATGTGCTTCGATTAGAAGATGATCATCCTCGTAACTTGTTTTGATAGACGGCACATCCCGGCAGGTGGCTTGGAAAAGCCACTGATGTGAGGGCTTTATTTACCAACAAGGAGGTTCCATGAAGACGATTTTGGGCTCGTTGCAGTCGTAAGTGTGTTGTAGCTATTGCCGCCATTGTTCATGCAGAGTTTCGGAATTTCACAATAACGGTAAATATCACCATAGTTTCCAACGATAAATACAAGTGACCTTCAACAACACTTCCAAAATCATGTGAAAATCAGCTGGCGTGGTAGGCCAAACTAAATACTGTTCATCAAGCCACAATACAACTGTGTGCCACACGTGAATGATAAACAAAATAACGGGAAGCAAAAAAGATACACAAAAACAACAAATTTTTATTATCTGGCCCTGAGGTCCAAAATGTCTCGGCACAGGACGATGAGAATGGACTGTATGTACTATAATAGTTCATTACGACTACGTTAAAATGGTTGCATACAACGAAACAACACAGACCAACGCCATATTGGGCACAACTAACTTTTTTTGTCAATCTGTCTGTTTAGTCAACATGGCAGACAAGACGGCGTCCACAAAAAGTGGGCGGAAAAACAAATGTAAAAGTTTGTCCATAATGCACACATCACGAAATACACATGTCTAAACATCCTGTAATGCATGAAAGTCAGTATTATGAGCCAGTTTTTTCCCTATGAACATATATTCATAATTCAGTGTGATTTTAATTTCTGATATAATCACCTTTGAAATACATGACACCAAACACACACTGGAAGAAGAGATACTGTAAGCCCAGTCAATAAAGGCCAAAAAACATTGGATGTCAGGCATAATTAGGGTAAAGCTGATTTTCTCCCAGGTGACAGACCAATACTATAGGAGCATTTTACCAAAAGTCCCCACTACTCCCCAAAGAGCTTTCCCCCCTCGACCACCCAAATTTGGAAAACGTCGACCTTTACTGAATCACTTATATCTCCGCAAACAATTGTCAGATAAGTAGTTGTTTTTTTTCTTCCAAACCTTTAATACATGGTGTATACTAATATTCCTTTTCTCTTTTGCGATAAACTTAATACTTTTGCCCTAAGTTTAGGAAATGTATGAAAAAAAATTATTTTTTAACATTGGTATTTTTTATTTTAGTCTTGTATATTTTTATAAGCAAATGGATGGTAAAGTGGTTCCTCTAGATGTTGGAGCATACATTTATCTGAACTCCAAAATATAAGGATAGGCCCTATGTTTGATTAGGTTAATATTTACGGACGAAAAATGTTTCAACAAGAGTGAAAATCTTGTACTTCGGGCATACCGATCAAAAATCAATTATTCCAGACACAAAACCTTTACTGACTGGACTAGTAGACATCTTGGTAAGCACTACTTACACAAAAGCACTTATTGACAAATACCACCTGTCTGTGTCAATTGTAACTATCTATTGTGGTTGAGTTAAGGCATAAGAGTAAATGCACATGTAATCATAGAAGTCATAAATTACTGATAATATATATTTATTAATATTCAGTGTATTTTCGAAGTGTGTGAGATACATGACGTATGACATCCCATCCTATGCCCATAAGGGATTATTATGTCAGTTACAGCATACGGGAAACTCCTTACAATATGGGGCAGTTGACAACCCTATTTGGTGCACCACTGTAACGTGCCACAAAATGCTATAAACTACCACATAATAACATTCTTAAAAATTAATGCCTTTAAACAAAAAACAACAGTATGTATAAGCCCAAACTTACACTATTTCTTTCCAGAAACAAAACTTGGAAAGAAGGGTCCAGCTCATCCATCTTCTCTTTATCCATTGTGTGAGGTTCTGGTCTGCTGCAACAATTTTGTGTGGACACTACTGAGGAAAAACACAAATATCAACTTAAAATGCACAGCAAGAAAATTGCCTAGGTCTCACTTTACTTAACAAAATGTACTCCAGGTCTGAGTAAGTCTATACATCATTCTCACTGATTACTACAGCTGGTAACACAAACAGCAACTGCACATGATAATATTACAGAAATTTGCTTCAGGATGGTCAACTAAGTCCAGAATTACATAAACTAGAATACTCCTTTTCGATGTTTCCATTCTAATCAGCTAATAAAAGAACGAAAACAATAAAGTGCTCAAAATAAAAATTATCTTATGGCTACAATGGCCTGAGTTGGCAATTAATAAAGAAGGGCACTTCTGAAATCATGTTTTTAATGGTGGCATATTTCCTGACATACTCAAATGGCTCTGTATTGTATTTCTTTATTGCTACTCACTCCTACACAGTACAACCTTTACATTACAGCATGTTTCATCCTCCGTCTCCATCCTCACTCCTTCGTCCTCTCCACTCCAGTCTCTCCAACCTCCCTACACACAACTTACTTCATGCAACACATCTTCCCTTCCCTTAAGTAGTACACTGGTCTTATAACTGGACAAACAAATTTCTTTCTCTTGGTTTCACTTCTCTCCCGCTCCTCGTTCTTGTCGGTGTTGTCAGCTCCCCTTCTCCTGTGCAGCCGGCAGGTTCGGCCATCCCTTCCATTCTTCTTCCTCCCTTCTCTGCCTGTCAACCATCTCCGACGACAGTGACCTCCATTGTACCAGATCCTCCTCCTCCTCCAGGGCTGCTGCTATGTTTTCTCGTGGCATGGTCCTGACGGTTGGCTTCTCACCTTCCAGCGGGTAACTCTCTCCCCAGTTATAACCTTGCTGTTCATCTTCTTCCTCACCTTGCACTGGGTTCAGGTGATATTTATTTTTTCTAATGATTTGTCCGTGTGAAGAGAGACAGTATGATCGATGCACCTCCACTTCCGCTATTACTTTCCCAAACCTCTGTAAGTCAGTGATTCACATCCTTTGGTCGGGTTTTAGCAGAAATCTTTCCCTTGTTCGATGGCATCGATCGAAGTGTCCTTTCTGCCGACTCTTCGCTTCGTCATGAACAACTGTAAATTTTTTCTTATCAACAATTTTGGGCTGTAAGTTTTGGTATGTTGCTGGCAATGTATCACATAGGGATCGGCCCACCAGTAATTGGGCTGGGCTGTATTCTAGGTCCAGAAAGAGAAGTATTCCTGTAGGACAACAATCCTTAGTATGAGTCTGCCGATTGTTAGATGATATTTTTTACGTTCTTGATTGCTGCCTCTCCTGGCCATTACTTTGAGCATATATTGGGCTGCTAGTAAAGTGTGAGAACCCATATTCTGCGGCAAAATCTTTAAAGGCCTGGGAGCTATACTGGGGACCATTATAAGATCGAACCTCTCTGGGAATACCTGGTCAAGAAAATGCTGCCTTACATCTTGATATGGTGGTTGAGGTTTTTGTGTCTGGTAATTGAAATATCTCTGGGTACCAGGAGTAGTATTCTATTATGACCAGGTAGTGTGTCCCATCTTGTTCTGCCAGGTCCATTCCGACCACCTCCCATGGGACTTGAGATAATGGGGATGGTAACAAGGGCTCTGGTCTGTTTGTTTTTTTCTTTAACACAGACTTTGCAGCGTGAGACACAGTTTTTTACATAATTCGTAATACCTGGTCACCACAATGTCACTCTTGCTCGTTCCGTGCATTTCTTGATGCCCAGGTGACCCAAGTGGATACGATCCATGATATCCTTCCATAGCCTGGCTGGTATTAGCATATGATTCCCTTCATTAATATACCTTCGACTACTGATAATTCCCCACAGTTCTGCCAATATGCCTGACACGATGGTGGAACCTGTGCGGGTATCTGAGGCCAACCCTCCTAAACCAGCTTCTTTAACTCCCTGTGGGTGGCATCCAAGTTCTGTGCTCGTCTCACCTCCTCAATCCGTACATCTGAAGCAGGAAACTGCCTCATGAACTGTGTAGCATATTCCTCAATTTCATCAACTGCCAATCTATCACTTTTGCCTGTTCCCTTGACAGGTGCCCTCGATAAGGCATCAGGGGTAAAAAAATTCTTCCCTGATATATGTTTCACCTGGTACGTGTATTTCATTAGCCACATTCTATACCTCTGCAATCTAGGTGGCAATTCATCTATATTCTTGTTCTCTAATATGGACACAAGGGGCTGATGATCGGTGATGAGAAGTATGTCTCTCAATTTGCGAGTGTTTTTTCTCTGATACAGAGAGTGATCGCGATGCATAGACAATTGGTCTCCACATTCCCTCTGCATCCTGCTCCTCCAATACTGCCCCTACTGCATACGAGGAGGCATCTGCTCCCACTCAAATATCCTTATTTGGGTCATAGTGAAGTAGACCTCAGGGGCTGCACAGAAAGTGTTTGATCTTTTTAAAGACCAGCTCTTGTGGTTCTTTCCACAAAAATGTGTTGCTCTCTTTCAATAGCTAACGAATCTGCTCTCTGATATCCGCCAGGTTAGGCACGAACTTCCCGACATAGTTAACCATTCCCAATAACCTCCTTACGTCAGTAATAGACTGAGGTTGTGGCATGTCCCTAATAGCTTCAATTTTGGCTGGATCTGCTTCCACCCCTTCACTGGATATGACGTGGCCTAAGAATTTGACTCCATCAGTTCCAAACGTGCACTTATCATTTCAGGTGATTCCTGCTGCTTCCAGTTTCTGAAGAACTTTATCCAGGTTCTCGTAATTCTCTGTTCCATCTTCCCCGAAGACTAACACGTTGTCCATATGACAAATCACTCGAGGTGTGTTTACAAGGATTCCAAATGGCAGTCGAAGTAAAATCTGCCAAATGGTGTGATGAACATCGTTGGAGGTTTAGATTCCTCTGCTAGAAATTACCTGCCAGTACACACTATTGGCGTTGAGTTTTGAAATAACTTTAGCCTTTCGAAGCTGTGCAAGTGAATCATCAACGCCTGGGAGGATTGTACGCTATGTTTGGACACTTGTGTTGAGAGCTGTAAGGTCGACACATAATCTGATTTGTCCATTTTGTTTTGGGACAATCACAATGCCAGAGCACCATTCGGTAGGCCTATCCACGGGAGATATGATGATCATATTTACCAGTCTATCTATTTCCTGTTTAAGTTTCAGCTGAAGTGGCAAGGCCATCCTGCATGGTGCATGTAATGACACCGGTACTGTCTCATTCTTCAGTCTGATTGTGTACGTCGCTGCCATTAGGCCTAGGCCTTCAAAAAGTTTAGGATACCTTACCCGTTGGTCAAACTTGTTGCTCAACTGGTTTAAATCTTCTACCCACTGAAGCATTTCCAATGACTCAATTGCAGACCGTCCCAGTAATGGTTCTTTCAATCCCTGAACTGCATACACATCCACCATGACGGTGTTACCTTGCCATGTAATTGGAGTTGCGATTTTACCTTGAATTTTCAATAGTGAACTGCAGGGGCCAAAAAGTTGAGTGTTTACTAGCTTGATTTCAAGATTTGATGCACTGTACCGACTGCCAAACACCTGCTCCGGGACCACTGTAACGTCTGCCCCCATATCAATCTTGAACGGAATGACTTGACCCCCAGGGTGAACTGATTTCCTTCCCATTAACTGAAGCTAAGAACCATTCATTACCAGATTGGCTTGGCCCTTGAATTTCTGATGTGTGTGAATTTTTTCCCTACCTACAAACTTTCCCAAAATGACCTGTCTTTTTGCAAACTCTACAGCTTTCTCTGAGGGCTGGACATCTCTCCATGTGCTCTTTAGTAAATGGCCCACCACACCTAAAACTCTTCTATTTGAACTTCTCTGGAATGTACTACTATCCTGTTTTATTTCCCTGGCATGTATTTACTGAACTGACTGCCCGTTTGTACGCTAATTCTATCAATGTTTTCCTCCACTGGCTGGTCCCGATTCAATTTTTGCACAATTAACTGTTGTTTTATAACGGCTTCTGTCTGTCTGGCCTTATTAACTGCAGTTTCTAAGGTTAGGTTTGCATCTAATTGTAACATTTTTGATAACCTTTTGTCTAAAAGTTCCACTACTAATCTATCGCGTATTAGTTCATTCCGCATTGACTTGTACTCATACTTCTTTGCCAATGAGTGTAATGCCATAACAAATGTATCAGCAGACTCATCGGCCAGCTGTGAACGAAGATTGAATTTCACACTTTCGTAAATCACATTTCTCTTAAGGACGAAATGAGACTCAAACCTTTTTACTACTGCCTCATATGATGCTGACTCTTTGTCAGATGGGTTAAAACTATTCATAATGTCTTCGGCTTCTTGTCCCAAGATATATATAAGTGTACTGACATGCATTTTGTCGCTTTTCTCCAATAGCCCGCTCACCAGTCTGTACCCCTGAAATCTTTTGAACCTTGACCCCCATTCTTTCGGTCTCCTGAAATTGAAACTTGCAGGTGGTGCGAGAATGCAAGTGGTCAACTCACAGTTGCACCCTTCCTTTCTTCTCATCAGCCATTATGTCCTTCTTGGTTACTCGTTATCCAACACAACTCTTCCCGACACCGCATCCCACTTCTGACACCATGTATTGCATTTCTTTATTGCTACTCACTCCTACATATTACAACCTTTACATTACAGAATGTTTCATCATTTGTCTCCATCCTCACTCGCTTGTCCTCTCCACTCCAGTCTCGCCAACTTCCTTACACACAACTTACCTCGTGCAACACAGGCTCTGTTTACTCCACTGTTTAAGAAAGGTGACAAAACCAAGTACCTTACTAACTATAGGCCTATTTCATTACTAACCACTTTTCCAATGAAAACCAGGAACTTACATTTTAAAGACTTCATCATAAAAAAAAAAAAGTATATAATCTTATAAAAATTTCAGAGGCTTAGGAAAAATACAACTAATAAGGAGCTACATCAATGAACTAACCACTAGCATCTTAAATGTTCTTGACAATTAGCCTACCACAGCTTCGTAAGAAAAATAAAATTTAATGGAGCAATGGATAAAACAGAAAAGTTTTTGCTTTCATATCTTCCTGATAGGCAGAACTGGTAATTGTCTAAAATAGGGTCTTTTCTGAAGGAGAGGTAGTAGAACTACAAAATAAATTTTTATGAGTTGTGCATGGCTTACCTGATCAATATTTACAGGGGCTTGATGATACATTAACTAGAATGTCAAAAATAAAATAGTTAAAATATGAGGAGTTTGGTCGCTTTGTTTAAGTCAGGCGACATGTTAGACATACCATTTTCATGGTACTTGTATTATTATTGGGCCTTGTGAACCATGATTGAGTAGTAATGGTACGAAATGTAGCAACCATAATGTTGTGTCAGTGTGCCATTATACTGAATAACCCGTATTATAAGAGAGCACTGGTGTTCATTTCACAGTTGGATTGTACGAAATTCGTGAACAACGTCTGATGTTTTACCAGTCGTATGTTTGCGAAAAAGTGTTTGAAAGCGTGTTTTATTTCAAATAATTCTGTTAGACATGTTAAATCAAATAATTGTTTGAAAATACGAGTGATTCTATTCTAATAAATGCATGGGAAAAGTGAAATTATAATATTTGTGCAGTAATTTGAGTGTGTATGGAGTATAATCAAATCGAATACACAGAATTTTATGCTTGATGATACACAACGTACAGGCGACGATTGATTGGGTGAGTAAAATGATTGTGTTGTAGTATTGACATTTATAATATTCAAATAATTTTACTTGTGTAGTATTGCGCGTGTGTTAATTTCCGCGAATAATGTCACATGCGGAAGACCTAACCAACTCAAAGTTAACTTCATGATAGTTGATATGTATAAATGAAGTTCAAGGATACCCTCCTCACACTGAAACATACTGTTCAAGCATAGCCAAATATTATGCACCAAGCAAGAGTCCTTAGCGCCAGCAGGGGAGTAAATCCCCAAAACAGTGATTCAAGGCACACCTGCTTTCTTCTTTAAGTAGTGACAGGAAACGGTTACGCATTAGCGAAGCTTGAAGTTTCCTCACAAATGACTTTCAAATAATAATGCGTTTTTTCTTTTAGCAATTTTACATATTTTTAAAAATATTATGAGTTGTAGGCCTACCTATTTTTCACCCGTTTTACCAAAATTATTATTATTTTTTAGTATGCCGCCCCTCCACGCCGACATACAGTAGTCTCCAACCTGCTTACTGACACTCCCCGGATAGCTGGGAGTGTTCTAGGGGGAGGGAAATACTGCGTTCAAGCCGGCTAGGTTTTTCACTATTCGTAGTAAATGGTAAATATGTGGCCTTTTGGTCTCCCACTTCCCCCTCTAAAGGAGGGGTGGGAGGTCGCTGTGGCCCACGGTGTGGCTTTGCGCTTGGGATCTAGACTGTAGGGGCGACAAATTATGCCCCGACAGCTTTGCAAAGTTACAATGTGGGGTAGCATCAGTAAACTAGCGTCAACACTGGAGGAAACCTGATGCTCGGTTGAAAATATTACGGCACCCAATTGACCCAGAAGGGGAGAAAGGAGCAGGATATAGTTGGTTAAAAGCCTTCGTCACTTGGTCAGTGTGATTCTGCTTATGTTGGTACTACGAGAGCACTTGTGGGCTGCAGGTTAACCCGTTGTCATGTTGTGTCTCCTGGCAGGGTGCAGTGGGAGACATCCTCTATGCTTGCCTGCTGAATGGCGTTGTGGTGTGGAACTGCCAGGCCTTGGTGGGAGTTCCTTGCTGTCGCAGAACCCTGTAGTTGAAGATGCGGCTCCATGGGGGCTGGATCTGTGGCCCCGGTGTGCTGAATCGCTTGAGCGCACCTGGTGTAGACCTTTCAATGACCACGCATCTTCTTCATGTCTTGGGTGTCTTGAAAGGTGGTTTGATGAAGCGCACTATGGGTGGTGTCCATGTCACTTATTTTAAAGATGATTTGATGTATGTCACTGAGTGGAAGATATTGGAGCGTAGGTGAGTGTGATGGATGTTATATGGCACTGTGGTGTGTGTCCTATAAACTGAGAATGAAGTTCAATGATTTGGTTATGAGGAATGTGAATTGAAGTGTAATGTGGTTGTCTGGGCTATTGCTGTATATTATTCCGCATTTTTGGGTGTCTGGGGAGCTGTGATGATATCGTTTAGCACTGCAGTGAGTGGTCCGCTTTTTGGAGGCTTTGGCACAACCAGGAACCTCGGTCGGTTGTATCACCATTTGTCTTCAATGCTGTATTGACTCAACGATCTTATGAGTGGGTTAGAGTGATCAGCAGTAGTTCACACCTTTGAGTCTGAATCATTTAGATAGGTACTGTATGTCTTAAAAATGTCCAAAGTATAGCCTCTAAGTTTGTGGATATATTAACTGATGTTCATATTCAAAAATCATAGTTTACTTCAGAAAATTGAACCTTTTCTAAGAATAACACAAGTAGGCCTAAAAACATTTAAACACATGCAGCTTGTACACATCTGCTATGAGGACATTCACCACTCACCCTGCAAACTTTAACACACTTGCAAGGAATGTGTTTTTAAAACACAGCAATTAAAAAAAAAAGTACTTTTGTTTTGTCAATTTTTATTCTACCAACAAACACGTAAGTAAAAACTTACAGTGCACCTCTTTTTTAAATATATTTCCTTTAGGCCTATCACGCGAAAAATACAGAAATGAACGGGAGCTGATCCAAAAGTATAGACAACACGTTACCGAAACAGCACCCCTTCGTTTTTATGAATTCGATTACTTTGTAGTTTTGTAACTCATCTGTCCAATATCTTTAAAGTATGTATTAGGCATAACACACTACACAAAATAGAATCATGGTCTTCAATATTATCATGAAATTTTTATATCCTTAGATCTAAAACATAATAGTAAACATTTTGTTTTCATCTATCGTTCGTTGCCGACAAATTATCACGTATTAGGACTCGAAATACTTACTTCGCAGTAGCTTTTACTAGTACTTTTTACTCCTATCCTTTTTACGCCCGGCATTATCCAGCCGAGACAAAATAATCCGCAATTTGCATCAGTTTCGAACACAAAGTTAAAACACTTTTAATTCAAATTAAATCACACCAAAAAAAAAACATGCGCACTTGTGAGTGACTAAAAACCCAATGGAAATTTATACACCGTATTAAAGGTATTCTGAGATGCGTAGAGATGTCCATAAACCAACATGGAAAGCAAACAATTCTAGACAAAATCATGACCAAACATTATCCTGTGTTCGTATCTCGCAAGCCGGAATAGCAGCGCACAAGTGAATCACGGTCATAGATAAAATAACATCAAATACGACCACTCTTGCCAGCGAAACCAAGCGCAAAGATAACAGGAGAAAATAGTAGAAAAAATATATATAAGAGGGCTCAGACAAGTTGTCCCAATACGAACTTAATAAAAAAACCATTGGCCTGTTTTACAGCTAAGCACATCATATTATGTTTATACAATGTTGAAGTTGACTTCATTTCCTGTAGCGTTGCCTAGCACCACGGCGTAAGAGACATATACAGTCGCTAGTCTGCTTTATATATCTTATCCGAATACTCTGTGCAGTCGTTCATTTTATCTGTAGAAATAATTTCCAAAAACAAATCTGTCATGTGTGAAAAACAAGAAATTTAAGCAGTAATATATTGTATTAATTTTTACCTTTGCAAGTAATTCAAACCATGTTTCCGCGTATTCGTAAATTCATCGGTGGATTCATCAGTGGTGCATACACAGGTGTACACCCATTAAAGTATTTTACGAGTATCAGGTTGACCAAATGGTTAATTTTTTACCGCAAAAGTTTGAATTCTAAATGGCTACCGGTGCCAAAGAAAATAGACATGGACAAAGATTTTCAGTTGTATTTAAGTCTACTTTAAGAGACAAATTTATACAGTTGCATAAAAATTCCATCACATCCATTTCTTTCTGAACGGGTGAAACACCTGCTCCGTGCTTGTTTATATTATTGCTTTTCAGAAGCAGCGTTCGAAAATTCACTGGTGGAAGTTTCGGTGCATATCCACCGGATCCATCAGATTTTCAGGCCAGTGGAACCGTTTAATTCACCGGTTCAACCAAACTCATTAAACGATGAATTTTCGAATGTCCTATGTGCATTGGTGGATCCACAGGTTAATTTACGAATACGTGGTTTGTTTACGATCATTTTCGTGACACGCTGATATGAAAAAAATATATTTTTCCGGACTACTACAGGACCACTTAATGTACTATTTGTAAAAGAAAATTTCTTAGTGCAGGCTGTGATAGAAATAAAGAAATTGGTTTCTTTTAAATTGGATGACTATGGAACCAGCTCATGAATCCAGTGTTTGTAACTGTCATTTATAAGATGTAAATAAGGGCAATTACTGCCTACTTGAAAGAGCTATTAAAGTTGGGGTTATTACACATGCGATATATTTCAGTTTTATCATGTTTTCTTACCATAAACTGTCGCTATAATTTATGATTATTTAACTAAACACTGATTCTTTTAAACAGATTTCCCTTGAACTAAAATTCCTTATGCTTTATAATTCATGTAAGCCTATATGAATATTATATATTTAATGAAAAATTGTGTTGGACACTTGCCTTTGCAGCAGAACTGATGTCGCAGGAAACTAGAATTAAACATACAGAGACAGGAAACCAACCAAAAATAGTTGTTGATAGGTAGGCCTACGTGAAGAACACAGAGAACTCTTTAGAAGGAATTCAGTTAGTAAGCAGCAAATTAACGAAACAAAAAACTAATGATGGGCACAAACAAAACCAAACTGATATGTATGCACCCTTCACTTGCGCTTCTCTGGCCGTTTGAACACGCAGCCAATCTACAGCACAGTGTAACAGAGAGCGAGTCGAACATCCTCAGAGTGCGATGGTATGGGCCGCCGAGGATAACATCTTTGATTTTCTCCGGTTACCCAAATCGTGTGTCTCACAATGGCCATTTTGTTGGTATTCAACAAAAGTTGACTCTTGTTGTAAATGGACAAACGGAAAGTCATTGTGTCCCGAAAGAAACCAAGGCCGTTGGGCGCAACAGCAATTGGAGGGAGTAAGTGAGCTGCCCATACAGCAGCACATTTGTGACCTTAAGTGTGCATCGCTTCAACGAGCCCCGTGGCTGATACGACGAGTGTGTGCGCAAAGTGTGTCGACATAGGAAAGTTAGGGAATAGCATACCCCTCTTTATGCATTAGTTCTGTCAGCACGGAAGTGAGGTAAAACAGTGTTTCCTTTGCAGGTGTACAAATTGAAGTTGTACATAGCACATTTTATCACTCAGTGCATCACATACTGCACCTCATTGAATGCAAAATGCATTGTCACAGAAGGTTCCTTTACATACAGTCACACCTGTGGATTCTAAGTGCAATGCTCTCGAGAAGAGAACTGTTTGCACGAAGAATTAAAAGGGATAAATGTAAAGAGATTTAATTCACAAACGTGTAAGTTTAAACAATGCAATGATTTTTAAACAGTTTGATGTGCAATTTATCTAAAATAAGTGTTTATGTTAATATAAGTGATTCTCAGGTCACGCTTTCTGAGCTCATCACTGCCAGCTTGAGAGCTGGCCGGCGCCATGCTCATAGTCTGTCTCTGCCACCAGAGTAAGTAACAAACACGTTCGTCGTACGCTTTGTGCGTACCCTCGGCACAGCAACTTTTAGGCTGCAATTATGTAGTTTATCAGTAGATGTATTATTCTGGAACCATTTTATTCACTATTAGTGCCGAGGGAGCAACTGCATTTTTCTTTCGTAATGTAACGCAATTTAAGTTCATGGTTTCGTGCCAATTTGCAGTTTTGGTTACTGACGGACATGAGTGTCAGGCCGATTTTAATTAGTGATATGTACAAAGTACATGCTTGTACATGAAAGGCAATAATAAAACGTGTAAAAACAATTGTCCCATTTTTCATTTTCTTAACTGTGGTCCGCACCCTACAATCGAATATTGAGAGAAAGAGTGTTGTATTTATGGGACATGCACCCTCCTGCAGAGTAGCTTCAGTGTTCTATGAAGAAAGTGTTGTAACTATGGGACCTGCACTAATAAATGCAGAGTAAGAGCTGTGTTTTCTTAATAAGTGCATGCCAGGGGCCGACAGATGGCAACTTGCAATGGTAACACATGATACTATTCTTAGCATCAGTGTTGGCAATCATAACAAATCGCCGAAAGTAGCACCCACAAGACGGCGAATCCAGGGACACCCTGTTGGCCGTCGGTCAACAACCCCAGCAAAGTAACAGCTCGTCTGAGCTTCATGCCTGGCACATCAACTAGCCCATGCCTTGGGCAAGAGGCAGTGCGAAATCACTTTCAACACCCTCCCTGAGAGTCAGCCCACATCAAAATATAGTGGTCTTCTTCCAACTAAACGATTCCATCTGCAGAATTCTGTGTTCATGTACCTGTTGACAACTATTCCTGTTTGGTTTCGTGAGATTGTATGTGTAATTCTAGTATTCCGCAACATAAACTCTGCTACAAAAGAGTATATACAAAATAATTTATTGTTTTTTTCATATGTCACTACTGCAGACTTGGTGAATAGTCTAAGCTGTAGGTGATGATGTCACTATAGTAAAAATTATCATCAGCTTGTCAAAATACTTACCAATGTTTTAAAATTGAATACCTAGGTCTACTGCGAAAGTTTTCAAATGCCACTTGCAGGAATAAATGACTGGTTTGTATAATATTCTTTAACATCATTTCCCTTTTCTGTAAATCCCATATCTTAATGTTGTATGAATACATGTATGTAGGTATTGATGTGTGCGGCATATCCCGCCTCATAGACCGTTCTAGTGGTGGCTGTTAACTTTTGAAACTGGGAGGGGTGTAGCTATCCTAATTCATATAATTATAAATATCATTTTTAAATAGGCACAGTGATAAATATATTGCATATGACAGGCTTAAGTAAGTGTGGCTTATGTAGCTACATACAAAAATAAATGTGGTTGTTTGAAGAAAAATGTTTGATCACCCGATTTGTAATGGCCAACATACTGTGGCCGCAGGTTCAGATCTAATCACTGCCTCAGGTATGTATTTATTTTAAGTTTGTGTAAGTTATATGCCTTCTAACCAGTGCCTACATGGTGTGGTACATTACATGAGATGATGAGAGATAACATAATAATACAAAATCTACCATTCTGATGATGATGATAATTACTTAAATATACTCAAACATATATTTTTAAAACCAAATACTAATTTACATAGCCTACAGTACATACAAAATTCATGTCAAATTTAAATTAGAGGATGAATATGGTATACCTTAATTAATATATTTGTAAACGAAATCAATTTGTCAACCTGTACGTGCTATCTAACTGGCAATGTATATTCACTTCACCTTACCAAGCAATAAAATTTTATGGCATTTTTTATATGTTGCGAACATGATTTATGTCTTTCAACTCTGTCTCCTAAATGTTTTGAATTTGTTACCCCATTGGCAGTCCACGCTAGATCATTAGGTTTCATTAGCCAAAAAAATTAAACAAAACTACACATATTCAAATTCACACCCGCATAGCCAGCCTGCGAAATTGTATGTACTTACGTCGAATTTTCTCGTATACGAACCATTTACCATCTTGGATTTGTTGTTGAATTATATTTAATTTTGGCCTTGCTGGTCCCGAATTCTTTAGCTCTAGTTGACTCTTGTAATTGAAAATCTTTGTCGTAATAAGGTTTAAAATGTTACTCACCGAATTAACAACTATTTACAAGTTTACACAACACGACATGACCCTTCTTCTGGTCGATGCTCGTCGCAAATAATTAATTAACAACAAACTTATTCAGAGTATTACACACTATATAAAACTCACGTGAATTTGAAGGATATCTATAAATAAAAAAATCAAAATAAATACAAGCATTGTTAAGAAATGTGTTTAACAACTGCAAACGAGTGCAGGGAGAAAGTGTGCTTACAAGACATGTAGTTTTGGTAGCCTTGTCAAGTTCCAGGAAACCATTTTTTTTTTTGTTTGAGCAGGGGAGCGCCCAGCTCTCTCCGATTTACAGTATGCGATTGACTGAAAATGGCCGAGCCCTGAAGTCGTCCTTCCCTCCCGTAGCACCCCTAGTCATATGTGGTCATCTCTCTCTACTAGCTCAACCCACTTCGGGGCGAAGAATATGCCGCCCCACCACTCGACATTTCCAAAATCATTTCTGTCATGACAAGAGTCTCGTCCACCTCAAAAACATTGGCTGCGAAATAACCTCTGTATTCGTACACAGTATTATTTGCTGAGTAGCAGATAAGTAGAGGTATGCGTTCTGAGATTTTATTAGGAGAGTTGAACTCTTCAGCCCTCACTCAAAAGTCGCCACTGGACAATTTGCCCGGCCTTGCACTGAAGCTCCTGCTACAGCAACAAACACAGTGTATACTTCGGGTGAGTGATGCGCCCATGCGCATTGTGCAACATGGAGGTAAAGTGAAAGTCAGTGCAAGTTAGTGCACAGAGTGTAAGGTGAAAGATGCAGCACCTGGCACGTGAGTGCGAACTAAAATATGGCCAAGTTTAAAAAGGGCTAAGGACAGGTACTGTGGAACATTCCTAAAGGAATACACAATAAGTTATGCTCTAATATCAACCCTATTTAAATTAAGCAATAAAGGCAGAGTTATAATGTTTTGTATTTTCACCTCATTTGTTTACTTCATTCATGACATTCATTGCAAGTGTGTTATGTTTTGTTGATAGCTGGAAATATCTAGTTAAGTTGTTATGTTTAATTTTGATAAGGTAAGCTTTTTATACATGCAAGTGAGTGAGTTGTTTTGTGGACAGTAGAAAGTAGTGCTCGCTTGGCACACTCTCAGGTGGTGAAGGCGCCAAGTCGGCCAGTCAGAGTAGCGTCTGAGACTCGCGAGGACAAAGCTGCCTCATGCACGTCTGGCGACATCCACGTTTGCAACTAATCATCTTAACTACACAATATACTTTCAATTACTTTGGAACTGTTTGTTTTAGCCACTGGAATGCCTGCCCTCTACCCTGTGGTTTTACATCGCCCAGGAGGACTTCTTAACTACCATAATCCTTATTGACACATGTGTCTTTTGTTTGTATTGCCCTGTTCATGGGCTGAGCCCAGCACAAGTGTAAGCTTTCTCAGATGAGAATTTAATAAAAGGCATTGAGATATGTGTGAAACAGGACTTCAATGTATTCCTATTTGTCCGTCCGTAAGGTTCTTCAGGGCACGGGCCTTTAGAATACCCACCATTTTCTATGCAAGCATTCAGTCTTTAAATGTTTCTTATTACTATTGCAAGTTTGTCGTATTTTTTGGGTGTGTGGTCAGTCGATAGTCCACTCGGCAGTGCTGGTAAATATCACATAATAAGGTGTAACACCCGCCGGGGGGTTGCAGAAGGGAAATTCAGTAAACCTTCTCAAGCATATACAGGAAGGAAACAGTGTAGCAGTGTGAATTTTTATGCCCTGGGTGAACGGCCCGCGGCCTGTAGGCAGAAGAGTCAGCTCTACCAACATTGACACTGCTGGGACAGTGTCTGGTGCCCTGGATAAAATCGTACATATCCTAACTTCAACCTTACCACCAGCAAAAGTTCCCTTCACGCGCCCATGGTCCAGCCACATGGCGTAAAATTTTCCCCATTCCATGGGGCGTAAAATCCATCAGGCTGATTCCAAGAAATTTAACCCACCAAAATGTGTTCATCTTTCCTAGCTCGTCTTTGTATATCCTTGTTCTAATTCTTGGATACCCACAACGGGAGCAACAGTGAAGGAAGGAATCCAACAGCACCATCAAGACGCCTTCCAGACACCCAGGAGATTTCGGGAAGCACGCCATGTGGGTATGAGGAAAAGTGTACTAAATGCAGAAGTTGGCTGCCATTGCTGCAAAATCGGTGGCTATGTGCTGAAGAGGGACAAAGGAGAGCACGTGATGTCACTACACCCATCACCCACTACATGCACGATGGTTGCAGTATCGATCGGACGGACTTGCTCCACCTCTCAACATGCACGAGGGACAGCTGTGGCAGGAGAAGGCATTTCCCCTCATCAGCCATATCGCGCTCCAGTACAGCGCATCAATGCTGCACACAAAGTGGACTTGTGTTTACCAACATGTCGGGCCAGACTCAGCGTAGTGCCCCGGCACCGCTCTGTCTGAAGTGCTTGCGTCCGCTACCGCAAGACACTATAGCGAAGTATAAATTTGGCTCAACACTGCCAGGGCAGCCGTAAGACCCTTCCAACCAGCCATGCCACGGACAACCGCGGAAACAGTGAGGACAATTTAACAGAGCATTCACTGCCACAGTTAACCACAATGGTAGAAGTGCAAGACAACTTGGCGCTTCAAAAATTAACAGCACAAACAGTAGTGAACTACCGCACACCGATTTGGTGCCGCAATTTACTGTTCACCATTTTAGGCGCGACCATACTTAAATGCCAAGAGCTTCAAGAGAAATGCCGCTGGGAATGCGAAGCGTAGCGGAGAGAAGTACAGTGTAAGGATTCGAATTTTCATGTCAACAATGCCACGTGAGTAACCTCATACCAATTCCAAACAGAACAGTCGTGGATTATTTAACGGGCGAAGTGACAGTGTGTAAGGAGGAAAGATGCAGGGTTGAGGAGACCATTAGGCAAGAGGGAGGAGGAGAGTAGAACAAAACTACTGGCCAGGCTCGCGCAGTCTGCACCTCTGCCTAGTATGGCCACTCCTGACACATTTACACCCCCAACACCCTATTATCCGCAATTTCCATTCTTTCAGACACCTGTATTCCCGCATATGTTGCAATGAATACATACACCGTATCCGTCTGTACTGTCCATACTGCTCCCACGCACTAGGAAACAGTTGAGGAAGTTTTTCGGACTGGCAAACTGGTTGCGAGAGAACATGGCGGGATTTACAATAATAACATCACCACTGATCGACATACTGTCACCGCAGCGCCGGTTTCAATAGGCAGAGGAAGCCGAACAAGCATTCCGCGAAATTAAAGAAAATCCCAGACTTGCCTAACACATACCAGGTATAATGCTAGTAAACATTTGTATTTACAAACCGATGACAATCAAGAGGGAATAGGAACCATGCTGTACTAATTTAATGATAAGGGGAGCAGACTTAGCTAGTGCTAAGTTTGGCAAGACAGAATGCCATTATGATGTGAATGAGCAGTAATGCCTAACAGTAGTGTGTGCTGCCAAGAAGTATCGTGGATATCTAGAATATTATAGATTCACACTTCGTACGGACAACATATGTCTGGTATGGCTCCATTCCATGCACGAGGTTCGCAGTAAACTAGCATGGTGGGCTTTGATGTTGCAGGCATACGAATTCGTTGTACATTACCTACCGGGAAAGGATAATCAGCTGGACGTGCACTCTTCCGAGCGCCCAGTGCAAGTGTTGTTGTACAGGATGAAAGAGAATGGGATGACCTCCTTCCCTCGGTCATGCAAGGAACGATACAAGAGATAAGAATGCAACAAATGAATGAGGAAGATAACCATGTTTTTATTAGTGAACTTTACTGCACCATAGTACAAGAACAGCAAGGATGCCAGTCTTGTCAGGAGAGGAAGGAAATGTGCGTGCAACAAACTGTAAACTACTGGCATGTTATGGACGGCCGGATTGAAACATGTTAGCCAACTGACAGTTCAAAATTGAGGTTGTATATCCCCACTGGTGGAGGGAGCAAGTATTAGTTTGTGCACATTTTAGTAACATGGCGAGACATCCCAATTGTGAAAAGGCTGCAAGAAAATTGTACGAGCATTTCTTTTGCCCCGAACTCTCACGTGATATGTGCCAGATCACAAAGCACTGCATTCCATGCAATCTTTTCAAGGCTAGGTGGTCAGATGGGAGGCAAAAACAACAGCAGGCAAACCCCCCCCCCCCCCGAAACTGTTTGAAACCGGTTGCCTATACCTCATGGGGCTTTATCCTAGAACAGCCAAAGGAAAGCACTTTATAGTGGTGGTAACAGACAGTTACTCCCAGAGAGGTGGAGGTTTACCCTGCCAGCTGCGCAAGAACTGGAAACATTGTGCAAGTATTAGGTGACGACTTTTTCCCCCGGCGGAGGGACCCGAAACACTTGATGACCGACAACGGGTCATAGTTCACAGTATGCAAGTGGACAGATTTGTGTGAAATGTGGGGAGTGAGGGATTTTAAAACAGCAAATTACCACCCGAGGGCCACCCCAACAGGAAGGCATAATCAAGATTTGAAAGTGCAATTTCGCCTACATTTAGGGGAACAACACACCACGTTGGCACAACACCAGGCCACTACTCTGTGCACGATACGCTGTCGATTGAATGATGCTACCAGAAAAACACCAGCAGTTGTCCTGCTGGGACGTAACTTACAACTGCCAGGCGAGGCGCAGTGCCCACAAGTCGGGCGAGGCAGTTACACCCCCACTAGTGAGACGCCACAGAGTAGACGCCGTCGACAACTTCAAGATGTCCAGCAACACCAGCAAAAAATACACGGCAAGATGGCGGCCGACTACACCACGGCCGTCACCACCTGTCAGTGCAGGACAGCAAGTATACGTGCCTGCTCATCTGGAATGCAATGCCCGCGAGGTCTTTTGCATGGGGTTTGCGGCAAAGTGGAGTGGGCTGCACCGAGTCCTAGGAAGCCACAGACCAACAACCTACACAGTCCAGATGTGGAAGAGAAGAGTCCGGGTATATCGGGACGACCTACTGCTAGCAGGATACCACATAGCTGAGGAGGTCATGTCCGATGTCCAGACGACCCACGACTAAAATGCTCCTGTCGAACCGAGCTTCCAGAAATCGGAAGCGAGGAACTAAGTGGCGAGGAACCTCTCGCAAGAGAGCGTCTAGAGGATCTACCAGATAGAGCGGAAATCGGTGATCCACCTCTGGCGAGCCTGGGTGGTGTCGCCGACGATGAGCAACCCAGCGGGGGTAGTGAAGTGGAAGTTGGGACAGCACCTCCAGCAAGTGAGTCACCAGCTGGGGCAGAAAGTCCTGAGTAGCCTGGCGCAACTGAGCCTTGCAGGGAGCATTCAACAGCTGGCCAGGATGTGTTTGATGGCACAGGGGCAGTGAGCACTCCCGTCACTCCATCACTTCTTACATCCTTTGTCAAAAGTAATAGAAAAACTAATTTACAGGAGTTTGCTGTAACATTTTGAGAATCACAAAATCTTATAAAAATTCCAGTTTGGCTTTAGGAAAAACACGTCAACAAACTATACATTTTTCAAACAAACAAATAGCATTCTTAATGCACTTGATAAAAAGATGCCATCTAATGGAATATTTTACGACCTCACTAAATCATTAGACTGTGTAAATCACAACATACTTATAGAAAAATTAAAGTTTTATGGAGTTTCAGGCACATAAAAATTAATAAGCTCATACCTTCCAAACAGACGACAAGTGCGGATCAAAGTAAAAACTACTTCATTCTACTCTGAACCAGGAAAAATCAAGCATGGGGTCCCACAAGGATCAATATTAGGCCCCCTACTCTTCCTAGTTTATATAAATGACCTTCCATGTGCCTTAACCCCAGAAACTAAATGAAACTGCAGTGATTAAGTTTCACGGCTTAAAAGTAGACAATTTACTTAACTGGAAATCTCACATTGTGTATATTTTACCTAATCTAAGTTCAGCATGTTTCACCCTGTGGGGTGTTACAGATGTCTTGAACAAAAATAAAGCAAAAACGGTATGTGTTGTATATTTTCATTCCATCATGTGTTATGGTGTAATTTTTTAGGGTAATTCCATGGACAGCAAAAAAGAGCTGTAAGAATAATTAGTGTCAAAAGAATGTCAGACTCATGTAGACCTCTTTTCGAGAGCTCAGAGATTTAAACATTTGCATATGAGTACATGTTTTCAGTACTTATTATCATGTCCAAAAACAGCCATTTATTTCAGAAAAATGAGTCCTTTCATAAGCATGACACTAGAATAAAAAAATACACTTAGCTTCAGTTAACTTAAAAACTTGTCCAGAGGGGGGCATCCTACTTTAGTAGCCAACTTTTCTATAAGTTACCACAACACCTTCAAGAAATTTGCTTCTCTAACCAAAAACTCTTTAAAAAAAACAGCTGAAAGAATTTTTTTTTCTAAACTAACATTTTATAGTGCAGATGAATATCTAAACTACAAAAATTATGAAATTATTGTGTAACATATCTTTGTATACATATCATGTTCTAGTTTTTCTCGTTTCCTTTTTCTTCTGTTTCAGCAAAACGACGATGTCCTACAGCATGTTGGAGGAGGATTGGCCAAATTACGAGGAAAATATGTGATGCAGTGATGTGATGTAGTCTTATATATATGCATGTGTGTTTACTATGTACTGTGTATAAACTTTATAAACTGTAATTTAACTTGTCCAATATTTCTGTACATCTATGTATTGAAAAATGATCTTACGGATGCAATAAAACAAAAAAAAAAAATCGGTGCAAACAACTGCGCCGGCACTTCATGTGGAGCAATAGCAAGATGACACAAGATGCGCGATGGCAAGATGCCAAGCATCGAGGAGAGAAGAGCCATTATGAGGACACCTGCACAAGGTGACTACCTGGGTCCCCCTGTCATCACATCGACAGTGTCAGGGCGGCCCATGGGTACGAGCACCATAGGAGAAGAGATGAGCAACTCTGGCAAGCAGCAAGTATGCGAGGAATCGGCTAGGGGGTCACCAACCTGGAACAAAACATGCAGAATGCTGAACAAAACCTGTTAGGAGTGAAAACCAACACCACCAATATGGAACAAAACATGCAGAACCTGGAACACAACAGCAAAGCAGAATGTACTAAAGTCAGAGAAGAAGTCGCTCATCAAATAAATGTGGTAACGAGAACTTTTACAGAAGTTAATACCGTTTTGAGAGGGTAGAAAACCTCACAGAAGCGAATGCACAAAAAATACAAACACTGGAAGCTCAATGGAAAAGCTCATAGTAACAGGGGGAGAGACACAACAAATAACAGACACAGTATTAAAAGGGGTTGAGATTAGCAGCACTCAGGTTCAGCAGCAACTACTGGAGATAAGAGAGAAGGGAGAAAAGGAAAGACAAGTACTGAATGCTGAACTTGAAAGTCTGGCAACACTTGTACAAGAACGACTGAGTCAAGCACAAACCGATACATGTAGGGAAATTACAGAGCTGTCTGAGCAATTTAAGGGAGGCCAACAGATTCTTGACAAGGCAATTAAGCAAGTTCAAACAGGAGAAGTAGTGCTCAGGGATAGTACAAACACACCTGAAGTGAGAGAAGCAGGAGTAGGAGAGGGCAGTGTGTATGCTTCATGTCAGGAGACAAATTTGGCCAATCAGCAAGCCCAAAATTCACTGGAAGTAAACAGGTTCAGTGAAAGTGCTCATGCCAGTGGTGAATCACATAGTTGTGTGTGTAACACTGTAGCAATGCTGTATCACCCAGCACAGCATTGGTCACGTGACTCACCCACTTTCCATTGCAAATTCCAAGAAAACCCAATAACCTTTCTTAAACAGTTTGAAGATTATTGTGGGTATTTTAATCTGAACGAACAGGACAAGCTTAAGTGTCTAAGCACATCCTGTAAGGGGAATGCCTATTTCTCGTATGAGATAAACAGACCCAGCTTCGTAACTTACCAGGAGTTCAGAGATGCTTTTGTTAAACACTTTTGTAACAGGAAGACACAGAACAACTTGCGAGCACAATTAAAGTCAGAGAAGTATGAGCCTAAGAAAAGTTGTTCCATTGAGCAACTTATCTGCACAATGTACGAAAGAAACAGGAACTTAGAACCTCCTATGGCAAATGCAGAATTCATCTGCCGTATACTGGGACACTTACCAGTATACTACCAACAACAATGGGAGACTACAACTGTCACCAAAATAAATGAGTTCAGAGACCAACTCATTAATTTCGACAAGCTGGAACACCACATGAGGACGCAGGAAGATGGCAAGAAAGGCAGCCCACATAAACCATTATATAAAGACTATCAAAGGGGGTAAACTAAATCCAGCTGTCCTAGAGCTGAATGGGAAGCTCAAGTCAACATACTGAGAGCACGCAGCAGTAACCACAGTAACGGGAACAGGAATTTCCGAGGAGGTTACAGAGGTAGAGATAGGAGAGGCTTAGGTAATGGACCTTACCAACATCAAGGCAGAGGTCAGGACCTGACAGCATGAAGGGAAGACAGGTATGGTGAAGACTATGGCAGGGGTAGCCAGTCTAGCCTAAGCATGCAGCATAGGGCTCGTTTTCAAGGGCAAGAAGGCATGAGTAGCATGGGACCATCACTTGTCTTTAACCAATTTCTTCCAGCACCAGTTATGAGTAGGCAGTTGCAACCAACTTTCTACACAATCCCTGTAATCGCTCGTACACACAATGCTAACCAGGTTAGGGCAGATTGGCATTCATGTATCACGAGAAACAACCAACAACAGCAAGGATGTTGGAATGGGCAGCACTAAGAGTTGCAGTGGACACAACCACCACTGCAGCGACCTTACCAAACTGACAGACAACCGAGTAATAGTGAGTGACAATTGAGTGACAGTTGAGTGACAGTATACAATTTAACTATGTTACTCCTCATGAGGTGCTTACATGTCAACGTTCCGAGCCACTTAATGTATTAAGTATACCAAAGTTACCAGATGTGCAGGATGCAAGTGTGGCACAACAAACTCTTCAGAGAGAAGTGCAGCAGTTGGTCAGTGCAAAGCTTTATAGTGAAGCACAAAAGAGAAAAGGGAGATTCAAATCTTCCAAATTAACCAACACTAATTCAGATGGTCCTGGACCTTATGAAATTTATGATGTTAAACAACAAAATTGTTATTCAGTAAGAGATCCCATTACCAAACAGATAATTGGTAACTACAATATACGAGCCCTCAGAAGGTTTGTAAAACCTGTTGCCGAAGCTGAGTAGTGTGAGGCACTACATAAATTAGGTACAGAAACAAGCAGTATTGAATCTACAGGGACAATAGATGTTATGGATATACCGAATGTATAGTTAAGGCACTAGTAATTAGATGTAAGAATGTTGCTCACCATGTTATGGGAAGTACAGCTGGGAGAGTACTATTATTTAGCATAGCCAAAGGCTGCAGCAGATGTGTTATACCTGCATTATTTACATCAGTGCACATTCGGTACAATCAACCCACAACCACATGCTAAAGAGCATAGCAGGTGAGCCCCAGATTTTTGCAAGTATGCTTGTACAAGAGGTTAAATCATCGCTCCAACAGATGTGTTACTTATGAGATAGTATGTTTGGTCATTGCCTATGGTTGAGTTGCGACAGGATCCACGCAGTTAAAGTGCTATATAATTTGTATTGGGTTAGTCATGAATAAAGATATTCTTATGTTTATAACAAGTTGGGATATAAACATTAAACAAAACACTGATAACAAGCACCAAGCTAACAAAATGAAATTTAGGTAATGGACAGCGAAACATATTTTATTCCGCTTGAACAAGGGCGAATGCAAGTTAATGAAAAATTTTAATGATACGTAATACTGAGCAAGGAGATTGAAATTGTAAGCTAATCTAACAATTTATTTCAGTGCTCACTAAGTTCACGTAAGTCTTTTTATCTGCAGGTGTTCAAAAGTATTGTTTCGTATTGTATCGGCGTGTGGGAGGCCCTGACAGCCCACGTGCGCGAGTGTTAATGGCTAGGTAATTTTCCCATCCAAGATCAACAAAAGTACGTAGTCGACCGATGGGCTACCATTTAGCAAACACCATTCATCTCGAGCAGTAATCAACAATGCAGAGGTCAACAACATCATGACGAGGAGATTGGTCTGGGCGTACGGCCCACAACCCCAAGGGTAAGAGATGCAGCAGCTACATTGACATCGCCTTGACGGCATGTGGCGCGAACCGGGTATAATCACATCATTGACCTCACTTTCACCGCCCCCAAAATCCCATTTAACCCTTTACTGTTCCACCATAAGGCGTCATGTGCTATGTCGTGGAAAACAAAATGTTAATTAATAAGAACTATCGGCAATTCAGGCATTTTTAAAATGTCATAAAGCTAACATAAATAATGTTAGAGGCCTAAAACTGTGCATATTCGTACGGAATGATTTTGAAATAGGCAAATGACATTTTTTGATCAGGGAAATTGTGGGGTAAAACGAGTGGAAAATATGTACTTCATAATAATATTTACATATGGAAATACATGAATTGCCAAAAAGACAGCCAAACCAATACAAACACCTAAATTGATAATGGGGAGGGCAATGAAGATCAGGGAAATTGTGGGGTAAAGAAATACAAAATATGTACACTTTCACTATAAATTTTTACCCCTTAATTTTCCTATAGATCATAGCCCTCCCCATGAGGCGAAAGATTGATGTGCCTCATAAAAGCTGCGTTCTGTATTAATAATAAAATGTGTTTATACCATTTTCTGTTCGTTTTTTTTCTTTTTCTTTCCAAATAATCCCCTCTGCTTTACATTACCTCGACGATACGTTTACATTCAACTGAATCTGTTTTCCGTGAGCACCCACAAAATATAATTTCCACGTCTGTCTCAATACACGAAAATAATGATTTTGATTAAGAGGTCAATCCACAAACTTTGTGGATTGATGCCAGACTGCTGTAGTGTATAAATTATTTGTATTGCAGTTTCAAGCCGAAACAACACAGCCCATTGCACCTTTCATATTTGCGAGCACTCAATTAAATGGATACATCAATCGTTTACATGCTCCCATGCCTAAGCTTACACACTCCAATCTCAAACGTGCAGATTGGTTTGATAGTAACACAATTCATCACACAAGTAACATTCACAACACTACACTATAGAACTTCCCAGCGATTTGTTTTATGCCATCTTTAGAATTGCATAGCAAAATCCATGAATAGCCTTTGATTTCCTGCCAGCAAGTGCGTGAAAATGTCCAATTTCATTTTATTGGTCGATTATTCTGTGTACATAAGTTTGAAACTCCTTCCTGCTACACCCTACCAAGGACGTTTGTTTTGACTGAAATGAAAATGGCGGACAGATGTTCAAGTGGCCACAAACTATAAATGCTTCCGCCATTCTGTTTTTACTATATACCGCGTTGATTGTACCATAAAAAAATAAGTACTTTATCTTTAGAAAGGACAATTACTTTCTGGCTAATCTGGGAAACTAAAAACTATTCAAGCGTTTATTCGGATTCAAATTTTTCTATTTGACTTAACATCATGGGTCTAGCAACTACTCCATTTCAAAAGGTTTCCAAATACAATTTAAATTCACAGTTAATTTCATTCGTGATTTTTTCATTCCTAGCACATATTACAAAATTTGACAAAAATTGAACATATTTTTTAAATATGCTAAAAACTCCACTCTGAGTTTGACTTACCTGCCAAATTAATTACATACTGTACAAAACATTCTTTTTTTTTCTCCCGTCGTCTACTGACCAAATCAACTGCTCTCAATTAAGGAGCACTAATTTTCGAGGAGGAAATACTAATCGAAAAACGTCAGATTCCTACACCTAGACGAATGCCTAGCAAACACATTTGAAAAAATTTAAATCTTTTTAGATTTTCACCAGAATCATATTTCAAAGTAGGTTCATACTTAGAAAATTTCCGCCCGTTTGGGCATTCTAGCCTTGCGTCAAAGAACCGTCATGACCTACTGCTTGAAGAGCTTAACTTTACAGCAAATTAATATTCAAGTTATATAACTGATGTAGGTGGATGCTCCCTGGAGGCTGAAATTGTTTGACCCCGAAAGAGCAGCTGCACAAAGTATTTATATAATTACAAATAAATTCACTATTAGAGGGGTGAAAATTTAGAAATCTCCAATAAGATTACAATATTTCATTTTTAAATTATAATAACCAATCAGGGTGCAATTGTCCAATTATGGAACTGCCATAATTATAGTTTGGTAGTGAGAAAATCAAAGTTCAATATGCAGTATAGGGATATTAACAATGAGCTGCCAATCCAGGTTATCTCAAAAATGACCAAACAAGGAAAATACTGTACCACACGATTGTTCGCTCAACTGCACTGTAACCTTCTGCCCAATTGAAGATGCACCCCTGCCAAGCTGGGAGGGGCGATGCCAGCTCGAGCCATGGATGTGGATGCATGAACTACATGCCTTTGTGTCTCGACACTAAGCTGTCCCCAGTTGCGCCGACGTTGGATGTGTGATCATTACAAAGTTCCGTAAAAGTTTATCTTCGTTGTGCTGGGCCACATCATTACTGGCGTGCGCTACACGGGTATGCAATTTGGTAAACTGAAGGTAAATTGGCAGAGTTTATTAAGTAAATTATCCATATTTTTAGCACTTCTTGTAGGTAACGAAACTAGTACGTTGTATAGTTAGACGGGGCCAAGCCAGAGACAACGAAAATCACGTCGATTTTTAATGCAGTTGTCTTATCGCCATCCTTTCAGATGCTAGTTTCCCTGGGGGCCAGCAGGTAGATTTAGCAAGTGTTGCACCTGTTGACGGACATCAGAGACGAAGCTTGGGCATCATTATGTTATTTCAGCCTTTCGACGAGAGATGGCGACAGCAGTGACATGTATTAGTAACAAAACACAATCGCCATTCATGGAAGGCACGTCTCGCTTTTAAGAAACCCAATCTGGTCCGTTCAGTTAGACAGCAGGTAGTCTGGTGCTTAAGGATAAGTAAAATTTTTAAAAGTTTTACAATGGTGGGGGGATAGTGGAGGAAAGTGCTTACTGTCCTGTATTGGCGCACAGCACGATGGTCTGTAGGAAATGCTTGTTGATGATGACCTACTAGTCATTAACAACTGTAGCTAGATGAAACAACAGGTCTTACCCATGAATTTCTTGCTCCCTCAGATAGAAACTGTGTCGCATCGATAATGTCCGATGTTGAGTGAAGTGCATGCGTTCTTCGTTCATTATGGTGCTCGCTCACAAACTCAGCTGAGGGCTATGGTTATTTTAATTACACAAGCATTACAGATTATTCCTGCAAGTGACTAGTCCTATGCCAGCACAGAATTATTGACACACTATATACAAGTCCACTCGTGAAGGGTGTGTCATATCTGCAAGCTACTAAAGGCAGTGGTGCTGAGGGCATGGTAAAAGTGGCTTCACCTTGCAGTCTCCTACGTCTCACTTGACAGGTAAACGCCCAAACTGTACATATTAGTTTTTTAAGTAGTACTTTTGTCATTGTAACTACAGCATCACGTAACAATACCAGTAGCAACCACAGTGTTTTAATTTCACTAGTTACTGGTGTAAGCAATTTATAGCTGTCCCCTAGCATTTTCACTGTTTTTGTGCATACTTGTGTACTGGGTTCACTGGCTGTGATGAGTTTTATGTTGTCGAACCCTCTTCCTAAAGGCCACGTCCTTGGGGTAAAACCACATTAATTGGGAAGTATGTTGCCAGGGAGACACGTGATAGCGACCAGGTTGAGAGGCACTGCAGCAGGTGCGCACGGATATCTCTCTGGTAGCCTGGCTGCTTGGTTCTGAGTTCACGTCCCTGGCAGTGGTTAGCTTGGGGCCACCAGGCACTGGGGGATGATCTGGAGCCCTCTCCTCCTGGAGGGGCTGGCGTGGAGTGGCCGTCTGAGGTCGAGGCTCTTGGGGCTCCTCTACCTCGACTGCCGTATTATGCACATTCTCCCGAACAGGAGGGGAAGCATAGGCGCCCCGTGGCACCATCTAATGTGGCTCGGAGTTCAACCACACCCACCTGGACTGGTGCGCTCTGGGTAGTGGCCGGAGGCAGAGGCTCTTGGGGTCCTTTACCTTAACGCGTGGCTGTTGGGCTCATCCTCCCGAAGAGGAGGCTGGGTCCTGGGTTTGGCATCGACACCGCCTGGTGTCAAGACCTGGATGGGCATCAGCAGGAGTGGTTCTGATGGTGCTCCTTCCTCCTCGGAATGTGGTGGGACCATGCCCTCCTGGGCTGGCGTGGTCAGGGTGATGGCCGGAGGCAGAAACTCTTGGAGGTCCTCTACCTTGATGGTGAAATGATCCATATCTCTCAAAAATCGGACTGGGACATCAAGGTCTCCAGCTGGGCTCCCTGTCTAGAGGGCTTCGCCACGATACTTCAGATCCCGTGGAGGTCAACCGGCCGCATCGTGCCGAAGTCCTCCGGATGTTGTCGCTTGGCATCGAGGGCAGGGTCCTGATGGATGTGTATCTTCTGTACGCCAGTGGTAGTGTCTTCCTCCCAGATAGGTCACTAGAACTCAAGGTCCAGCTGGCTTTGTTCTGCTTCTCAGTTTCAACTATGGAAGTGGTGGCCCCATGTTGGGCAAAACGAAAAACTTTCATGCACGACTGCCTTGGTTGGGCACTATGAACCATAGTTATGTGACGGCCCTTGGCAGAGATGGAGTAGCTGTAGTCCCAGGTGGCTGCTAACCCAGCTGCGGTGCTTGTAGGTGGATGCTACTATTGGCGCCAGAACCTGGTGCACTGGAGATATTGTCCGGAGGCCCGGTTAGGCTGCGGCTAGTGGTCCAGTTACCCTCGAAACAGGGGTTGGCGATACCCAAAGGTAGGTCTTCAACTCTGGGGATGGCCGAGACTATTGGGTGACGCTCCCCAGCTGTCTTGAGGTGTGCTAGGAACAAGTATTGGGAAGGAGTTAAGCGGTAAAAGGTCTCTCCATCTTGTGGGCGGCAAGAATTCGTTCCTCTGTGAAGTGTCGAGATGTGCAGTGATGATAGCGTTACAGCTCTGCTTAGCCTTGGAGGCAGTAGCTGCCTTTTTCACTTTCTGCCGAACACCACTTCTCCGAGTAAATGGCATATGGGAAAGGTACTAATACCGGCATTGCCAAAGTGAAGCAGGTGATGACGTCCCAAACTACGCATTAAGCCAAGGTCAAAGCTGAGCAGGCAAGAGTCGTACCCGGTGCTCCTTAGTCCGGCAAAGTTCAGCGCGGTGGATTCAGATCATTGGGTTTCCTCAAGCTGCCCATCAACAACACTTTGGTGTGGTATCCAAAAGAGGTCAGTCCTCCAGATCCAAACTCTTACTCCCACCGGCACAGTTCAGCGTGGTAGATGGAGTGCAGGCTGGTCTGGCTGGTTTCCCGCCGTAGGGAGCCTTGCTAGTGGTGGAGGCTCTGCTGTACTATACCCCAGGGGCATAGCACGGGTGGCCATTTAATAGGCGTGTGTGGGGTTAAAAATTATTGGTCTCCTGCTCCACCCTGATGGACGTGGTGTCTATATAGGTCTAACACAGTTACTCAACGAAATAAGTGGTCAGAAGTGGGTGCGAAAATATGTGTAAATTCCAAGTAGAATACACACAGTGGCCCGTAATATCTCATTAACTATATCAGAGTTGAAATGGAAGTTAACCTACTAGCATTCACATGGAAGAGACCTGGTCTTGAACTGAATAAGATGATATACCTAGGTAGCTAATGAAAACCATTCCTACCACTCACTATCCGTAGTCCAGAATGGACTGTTGATGACCACTACCAGAGGGGGTAAGGCAAGAGGTTGACGATGTCTTCGGGGGCTAGTGGTAAAGAGTCTCCAGAAGGTCTAGGAGGCATTGCGACATTTGCTCAACAGCTTCTGGTGGTCGTGAGGACCCAGTGGCTTCTCCGGCACAATTCAGCACAGTGGAAGAGCATAGACTACCTTCTTTGGGCTGGGTACGGACTTATATTCTTGTTATCTGCGGGCCCACTGGACGTGGCAAGCGCCACCTCCTCGAGCTCAACTGTCTGCCGGAGGGTGTCCGCTAGGGTTGTCTGCTGTAGAGCAGGTGGTGCCTTTCCTCGGCACGTCGTAGTATGTGACCTTGGTCGGCGGCTTGGCTGATAGTACAATCTCACTTCAGGAAGGGTGACGTGACTGACTTGGAGTGAAATGTACAAACTGGTCTAACATGTCTGTAATAAGGCTTCTCGTTGTGAGGGCGTGTCCTGTGGGCACATGACTCGCCTCTAGTACTGTTTTAACTCAGTCTTGGTTGAAGTGAAGGCACGTTCAGATGATATGAGGCGAAGTCGAGTGTGGTTTATAGTCGGGCAGTGTATCATGCATCACATTTGTAGGATAGAAAACTGCCAGGAAATCTGAAATGTTGGCCAAAAAGCAGGATTTTACATAAGAAAATAGATACATAGAGAATTGTATTTGTAAAAAGCACATTAGGTCAGGCATAAAGGCAGGTTTACATGACATAGGAAATTAATTAGGTGGTTGGGTTTTTAGCCACGTGCTTTGGCAAGCCATTGCAATGGGTTGCCGTGGTGTCACGAGTGAGGAAGATGTTGGTAGACTTACGGCTATTGGTTTTCTCTTATTACCATGAAAATATAAATGGGCGCCTGCTCGGACAAAGCAAGAGATCTTTTCTCGGAAGTGGATCAAAGGCTCGCGTGACTACTCCTGAGAACACCCTGCTGACGTGACAATGTCTATGTATTGATGGTACCCATTAATGCCTGCCTAAATATGAGTGTAAGCCCTCTCATACACTGTTGATGTTACGCGAGACTGTCAAAGAGCCATCTCGCATGCCCGAAAACAAAAGGAAGTTTATATGGCACTGTATGATTGTGGTTATGCAGTGGGTAAAGTACCCAACGTTGATATCGCCGTGAAGCCATGGGTAGTGGAATAAAAAAAACATTTGCACTGGTTTTACTCACTACATCAGTTATCAGAGGCACTTACATTGCGTAACGGCTCAGGTGCATTACAAGCTATACTGATAAAAAGGCATGCGACTGATACTAATTAGTCAGCACTATTTTAGCTTGTGCGGTTGGGAGCGGCACAGTTTCCGGTTAACGACCATACGAATGAATTAAGTCCCATACAAAAAAATTACTATTGATAATCTACATTGTTAGCACAAAAGTGTCAAGGTCCAGAAACGTGCAACACATGGCTGCTCCCGACGAACGCTAGAAGCAAACAAATAACATGGTTGAGACAATCAGGATCCTCTGTCAAATGTGTGCGAAATTGTTCAAAGATACTTCAAATACACTTATTGTATGATCAGGTACATTGAAGAAACACTTGGCACTACTAGTGAAAAATACAATGCAACCTCAATTTTCGAAATGTGGGTGGCAAAGGGTGGCTGCTGTTGGACAACTCCATTCTCTCCCCAGGAGGTGTGTTCGTAAGCATTCTCGACTATGTTAAAACCAAAGTTTTTAAAGCTGCTTTTACTATTTAACACTGCTACTCTGTGGTGTAGCACTAGTGAAATTCGTACTGTGCTTTTCCACTCTCTCACTGCATGGCTAACACATGCACAGGGACATAAATATGAAATTAAGGGGGCACACAAGGTTTTTCTGCAATACAGGTATCACCATCCCCCCTCCCCATAATTTCCTAGGCTGTATTCTTATGGTGGACTTCTCTTGGTGTTGGTCTACTCAAATTATCACACCCTCAAAAATTGTTTCTTGAGGGCATGAAGGTGAGGCAGCTACCTGACTCCGGTGGTGCCTGGGGTGCACTTATAGCACACATTGCCTGCATTGGAGTCGGAGATGAAGGCTACTGTGTTTGGGTCGACTTGTCTCCAGTAGAGGGCATGTTGTAGCTATGCTGGTGTAACAGAACAAACAGACTAAGAGAGGTGGGACATGACATGCATAATGGTAATCAGAAGCAGCTCACGATACCAATAGTTTTTAAATTTATACTATTCCAATGCTGTAAACTATTTCAATTTAACTTCATAGCATGTGGGTATTGGTGCAAATGTGTTTAATGATCAAGTAATCTTAGAATACTTCATAGTGTGTAACAAATGAAATTTGACAACTGTGGGCACTGGATAAGTGCGCATTCCAAAGATGCACTCTTTCCTAGTAAATTTCAATTGAAATACAAACTAAAACTTAAAAATAATTTTTATGCCTACTGGTAAAACTAGTGCAAAAATAAACAACATAGATATGAATGTTCCTTGTGAGCCCAAAGGGAACTACCCTCTTGGCCTTGTCATGGCCCTCTCTTCAATCAACAGGTTCAAGCAAGGAGTTTGTTCTTCTTGTACTAACAATAGTGTGTACAACAGCTGAACATTGAGATACAGGTGCATTAGAGGTTAAAAAAGTTACAATTTGAGCAGTGTATGTATTATTTACCTTCCTATTAATAATGCAGCAGTACTTGTTTATATATCTCCACAACAATATTATATTATTCTGTACGTACATTGACGCATGACACATTTCTGCAGCTCTGATGCACACTCGACTTATCCCGATCTTTGAGTGCAAGGTTCAACCCTATGCGGAGATAAATTAACCCCAACAGTACTGAAGAGGCGAGACAAGTGTCTACACAGCACGATGGCGTAATGTCCAACGCATAACGCTTTTTGCACCTAAAGAAAGCGCATGCCAAATGACAGACTTCGCCCCATCTGAAACTTGGCAAACTACTATGGGCAAGTCAACTACAATTACAAACTGTAATAAAAGCAGCACACGTGGAACTACCAAATATTGACATAGGCTCAACACTCCTCCAGCCCATGTTCCTTGCTTACTCAGTCAACCTGACTACAAGAAGTCCCTCCCCGAAGAAACACCACTCTACTTCGCCGCACCTACAGAGAGAGAGAGAGCACAGTTCAAACTTATCGCCGCTGTAGGAAGCGGGCCAATCAGCAGTCATGGCCTCCACAAGTGCCTATGGACCTGATGTGTCAATGCCTCGTGCAGAGCGCCAGTTCAGATAAGTATCCATGGTTCATGCATGTGATGTCACAAGTTCGACTCCTTGGAGGCAGGGTTAGTTTCCCCGCACCCTGAGCATCTATGGTTGAAAAAATTTAGTATGAAAGGCACTGCAGACCAGGCCTCAGGAGTTGCTCTTCATCCTCTGGGCTGAGAAGGCCAAGGACAGCACCCATGATGGCAACTCAGTCTTGTTACACCTTCAGGCTGTGAAAGCTGGGCTATCCTGACAAGGGCCGAGACCCTCAGCAGCGCCAGCAAACTCAGTGGCGAACAACAACGCCATCCCTCTGGAGCAGCAGCCACTTCTTCAGCCGCCTCCAGTAACCGAGGGTCTTCAACGCCACCAAGATTACCAACACGTCGTCCTGAACCTCTCCCACCCCCCTCCTCTCCAAGTAATACAGAGTCATGACGTCGTCGTCTCTTACACACATCCCTTAAGGCTCTAGCCCGGCCATGTCTACAAGTTAAGGTTGATGCGTGCCGCTCTAATGTATTTTAATACAAACAATTACGACTCATCAGGCTGCGCGACTGCTAGTACGTCCACAGATTCCACTGCTCCTAAGGCCCGGAATCTCTACCAGCAGAAGACATCACCGACCAGAAGCCAACTTCACTGCAGCCACCGCAGATCCCCTGCTTCTGGGAAACTGGACCCCTCCAGAGGCTCCCGAAAACGTTGCTCTCTCCTTACCACCCCCTGGTGTTGAACCCAGGACCTCTTAACAGGTCACGATGACGTCACTTCAGGACCTCTCCTTGCCCACCAGACGGTGCTGGCATTGTTGACAGTGCCTTACTGGCAGCTGTCCCCATGCTTGTTCCTTCAGTACAACCCATGTTAGGTTGAAAGTTGTTTAATTCTTTATCTAACAAGTACTTGATCATGCCAGAGTAATCGTTGATGCCTATTAGCTTTCTCTCCAGGTTTCCTTCACCTGGCTATTACATTAGGTTTAACTTCCGTCGCAAGTTGTATTAGCTTAGGAGGTAGTACGGAGCCACTGTGTTACTATTACTTATTTAATATAACACTTGATTTCAATCTCGTCTCTGTATTCTAATTTTCTTGAAAGTACTAAATTATTCCTACGTAAATACAACCACCAGAAGCAACACCAGCAGACAGATAAGAGCAAAGCTAAATACCCACAGAGTAAGAGGCCACTCAAGCTCTGCCAAACTTGTAGAATTTGGTAGAGCCCAAAGCACTAGAAACTCCTCCACCAGGTGAATCAAACAGGCTAGTTTATTCCATATTCTGCCACAATTTTTGCTGGGGCTGGAAAGGAGCTGGAATCGACATAGACTGATTGACCACCTGTGGATACCACACCTGGGTATTTCGTACAGGAAGTTACTTGAGCTATCCATGTTCTGTCCTCTGCTCTTTTTAGGGTTGGGTGAAAGGAACACAGGGTGCCATCTTTCATTACACAACTGGGTACTCAGAAGTACAAAGTAGGGAAGAGAGGCACTGGCTTATCTCTGCGAGGCTGTTTAGTTCCTTCACCTGATGCTGTACTTTCAGAAGGCAGGTGTACGGAGAAGGGTGAAAAAGGCATTATACTGCTTGGAAGGTAATTCAACTCTCCTACCCCTTTCTATTAGCACCCTCGGCAGTACTTACAACATGCAGAGCAGAGTTCAGACCCCCCGCAATACTGAGGCACCTCACCTCTCAGGTCCTCCCACAGCCTTTATTCCCACCATTAAGCTCCCTGGGAAGCCTCATTCCCTAGACGAGGCAATCCTACAAGGAGAAGAGCTGTCTGGGCCTTGCCTGCCCCTGGTTTTAGAAGCCAATCTGCAGTTAACCCAGTTCCCAGTGAACTTGGGCAACCGGGAAACCTGCAGCCCTTCATGTCTCCAGGAGCCCGCAGCTGACCAACAGTGATCTGAGCCAGACACCACGGAGAAACATCCCACTCCCAGGTAAACAAGGGGCAAAGGGTCAGTCAGTACAAAGGATCGTGACAGCAGCTGTAGATTTTGTTTTGACAAGACAGGCCACCAGACCCGTCCTTGTATACCAGCCCGGAACCCCAAATACATTAGGCCCCCCCATCTCCCATATGTTTCTCGCAATAATGGCATCGCGATGTAAAACTGTTACAGTGACCACGACTAAAATTCTCTCATAAAGACATACTTTGCCAAATTTGGTGTGGTACTTAAACTGCCAAGTCGTTGGTCAAAGTTTGATGCTAATTGCCCCAACAAATAAAACCCCAACCTAGTCGGGCATGTGTCAATATGTATGCGTACATATATCTCTGCACGTGTGTGTGTGTGTGTGTGTGTACACACAGGTAGTACGTAACAATGTATTTAAACTGCATACAATATATTTTACATACATAAACAACTGTTAAGGGACTTTTTAAAAAACCAGCCATGCAACATTTTCTCATACACTCACCTTGTATGTTCGCATGTGGAAAAAATGGTGGCTGTTGCCATTGGCTGATTGGTTTTCTCAGTGTTGTGTGGATTCCCCCAACATTATGTTTCACTGCTGCTCCATATCCACCTCACTTCACCCCCATCAACACTGAAATCTCCAGCTGTGAAACGTTTCTAGCTCTAACACCATTATGTATTTCATCTCATTCGTCACATCGATGCAAGTACATTACTGGTGTTTCTGGAATATTTGATCTGTAGTTAATTATTTTTGTATTTACTTTCATTACTTTCATTGTTGTAGAGATGCCTTTTTAGCACGGTTTCTCACCTGAAACTTAATATTATTGGCGCACATGTTTGGCTGGGTTTACAATTTTCTGTACGGTCATGAACTGCCAAAATTGATTTACTTTTCTAAATTTAGTTTTGAGTATCCGTGAAGTGTCGTATTTGCTGAATGATTGTACAAATAGTAAATTATTTTGTATTAGATGCAAACAAAAGTATCCGAGTATTACTATAGAATATATGTTTAACAGTTGCAAACAGTAAGTCTGTTTTGTAAATAAAGTGGATTCTCTATGCATAGTTTCTCAGGGGACTGACCCAATATTTTAATACATGTGGACTTCCAATGAATTTGGTCTTGATTCAATATAAGTTTCACTGTAACGTATTTGGAAACAGTAATAAGAATGTTTGAAACATTGACGACTGACATCTTTTCAACAATGTACATTCGATTTCGCCTCATAAGTGAGCAGGTTTTGCTACTCTATTTCTACAGAGTTTTTATTGTTACCATTCATCACGAGACTGATTGTACTGTTCACCGGCCAAGCCACCCAGACTATGCATCCAAGGTATGAGTACCAGCATGCCGCCAGATGGCTCTACCAGTATGTTCTGCCGCATCTCTATCTCCAAGCCAGCCAATGACATCAAGCCCCAATAAAAGCTATGCTACAGCTAATCCCTCTCCATCGACCACTCCTATTCAGCTGACTGGAGGGGTACACCAGCCAGAGTATACATAGTGGGGTCACTCGCCCACTCGTGACCAGTCTTCATTTTCTTCACCCCAAACTTTTCCGGAAAACTTGACCAACCTGCCTTTCCTTCACCACATTCATGTCGAAGGAACTTCCAGCTCCTTAGTCTCCACTGCAACTCGTTGCCGGAGATATCCCTCTAGCAGTCTGTCTTCACCACACACTGTGCCGAAGATCCTCACCATCGCCAACGTCGCCTACAAACGGTGGTGGCGGTGGCGATGGTGGTATCAGTTCAAATTAGTTTCATAACGCTCTTCAACCCTGCCACTGTTAGCTTAGGACCAGGTCGCCTTCACCTGGCTCAGCATAGGTTAAGCTTCCGTAAACTCTTGCCAACATTAGGAGGTAGTATGACACCACCCTGTTTATTTCCCGTAAGAAGGAATAAACAGCTTGTTTGCCAACTCAAGGGCATCTTTCCCGTGGACTTCACGCCCATCCAAGGGATTTCAGGTGACCGGGGAAGTTACTCAGAAGCGCAGTCCACCAATAGAGTACCCACATGCACATTGGATGGCCACTCTTTCTGTGCACCATTGTGGGCAGAACGGTAGAGTCCCGATACTAGGTATTCAGTCTCTTGGGGTCAGCTTGCCTACTTAGTGGCTACTCTCTCCATAGTGCCGGAGTTGGTGTTCCCTGAGTTGGGGGACACTGTTCCTCCCGAAACACTAACTCACGTGCTGGAACTGTCCACCGGCGAGACCTGACTCTCAATGTTCACTGCGTTTCAATGCCAAGCGCCGCGCTAAGGATACTGCCTTTGGTTGACAGACACTGCACGTGGCTGTACACCTTAACAGGGCAACACGTCAACTGCTGTTTCTTCACCAACGTGAGAGTGTATTTCTGTCCTAATGCCCTACTCATGTCAAAGTGGTATCCAAGAGAAGATTAGACAAGTCCTCACTGCCTGTGGGCATCTGCAGGAGCTTATCCCCCTGCTGGTCATGCTCGCGAGACTCTCACCGAGGGATCAAGTCCAGGCTTAGTGCCACCTGCAGCAACAGTCAACACAAGAGATTCCAAAAGACCTCTTTGAAGATCCTATTCGCCTAAGCAAGGAAACACACCCCATGTTTGTAGCATACTTAAATGGATAGGACCAGTCCTTGGGACTCGCCATCCCATGCTTTTGGTGACTTGAGCCGGCGAAACCAGCCCCTACGACCCACACAACCTTCAAGCTCCTGCCCACTAACCAACCCAGCTCAATCTCACACCAGCCAGAGTTGAAACAGGTTAAGCATCCTCCACAGGAGAAGCATCGCCCAGGTATACTGCCTAGAGTCAATTCACTGAAATGCAAAATCGCTCTCACCACCTGATTTCTTGCCCTGCCGTAAAGCTACCAGGCCAGTACTTTACACTGGACGTGCTCCAGTACCTCTTAAAAATCGATTTCATTACCAAAACCCCGTAACCTGACCTAACATCCACCAAAAACACTTTAGATGTGGCGACGTTCCTCCATCAGCCTCAGGGCATCACATGTATAAAAAAAAAAAATTTTAAAAAAATTCTCAGTTTTGTAGTGTAAAAATAATGTGTTTAATATTATGGAAAATGCAAAAACTGCAAGTTTGCTACAAATATCTACGTACAGATGTACAGTGTGTGTTTAATACTACCATGAGTATAGACATCAATATATTTACTGTGTTTTGTTCTTTCTGAGAGGTTAAAATTTCCCAGATTTTAACAATTTGAATGTTACTCCTGTACAAGCAAAATTTTTATATGCTCCATCAAAACAATATGTAATTAAAAATGATCCCATCTCGTAAGAAGAGCTGCGAAACAATGCAGTTTCATGAAAGACGTTAAATTAAAGCCTCCCCCTCCCCCCAAACCAACTGCAATAAAAATAACAGAGTTCCACAAGTATAACGTGGCCATTATAAAATAAAACAAGTTGGAGTGGTAACCTGCATTGATTATAGCATTTGTTTGCAAACCTTTTTTTCTTCATTGACAACAGATGTGGTGGAAGGATGCATTGTGGGAGTGCTACTTTTTTATAATTGTCAAAAGTTAATGTACTTACATGAAATGGAGTAAAAGAGCCTAAAGGAAGGGATACCTGCGCTCATCAAGGACTTGAATTTTCCTCCCCACTACAATGGTACCTGGGATGTTTGATATACTTATGTCATGAACCTGATGGAGTAAGGCATGTTGCAAGAATTTTCCCTCTCCTGGAAGTTCTCACTACACTTGCTGTAAAGTAATTGTCCACTCCACAGCAGTAAGGCCAAAATCATATCAAGGTGGAAGGTATCTTGGGTCATTGTAAAGTTGTAAATACATGTGCTGTGTTGTGTAAACTGGGACTACTTGATTCACGACTATTTCAATCTCCAGCCTTGCACTACACTATTATCGGTGGCATTATTAACAGGAAGTATTGTGGGGAACTAACGTAGCCAATCATGGTAGCACGATGAAATTGGGGTTTGTGCACACTTACTAAGTTTCCACAGTTTTCAGTGTTGTTCTTACAGTTTGCTATTCCACACAAACACATTTAAATGACATGATCTATAGGAAAATCTGCCAGTAAATTATAACAACATATGAGCTAAGAACATTTTAGTAAATCTGAAGCTCAGGACAAAAACAAGCTTGTACAAAGCTACATTGCAGCCAGACTAAACACTAAGACTTCAGCACTGCACGGTTATCACATTCACATACATACACTGTACATAGAACCTATTACAGCAGTCCATAAAAATATATTAACACAGCAATATAAAAATGCACGTACTATATACACATTATTCTATATACAATTTTTGGGTAACAAACAATTTTATTATAAATATACAAATTATCAATCTTTTATATAGTGTAAAGCTATAAGAGTTCTTTTTTAAAAAATGGATGGTTTCCTATTTACAAGCCCTTATTTCTAAATATACAAAAACAAGTTTATCACTTTACTTAATAAAATTAATTTATCACAAATTATGACTACCACAATATTATACAAATAGTGGCCATTTGTGCGTATGGGTGGACCAAATTCAAATTCATTGAACCGTATCACAAATTTGAATATGACAGCAGTTTTTTGTAGAACCACAATATAATCTGTTATCAAAAGGTTGCAAAGTAATATGAAAGTAATAAAAATCACTAAGTGTAAGAAAAAATTATGACAATTTTAAAATGAATATAAATTTTGTTACTTAGCATTGAAAATATGCAGTACATCCAAGTACTATAACTAAATTACATTTCCTTCACATCTTGTACTAACACCAGTTTAAAGAAAGGTTAAATATTAACTTTCATGGCAGCAGGAATAGGTAAGTTGCCTACAATGAAATTACTTCGAAAATGTTTTAAAAACTGCAGGTCCGAAGGCCTTAACTTGGTTGTAAGGGCCGGGCCACCCACTGTTGAAAAACAATGCACAAAGGTACACCTTCTTGAAAGAATAGGAGATATGGAAGAAGCATAACTGCGCGTAATGTTACGCCAATGTGTACCAGACACAAGAGACACACAATACACATATTACGGTATTAGCATAGCCAAATGACGTAATGGAGGCTATTCTTGATTAGGCCTATTTCCATGATTCATACATTTACAAAAAATGATATATACAATACATATACAAAAATAAAATCAAGCTAACCAATTTACATGGAAAAAACGAAATACTGTTTACAAAAGAAATCTGTTACCACTTGCATAGTTTCCTAGGAGATCTTCAGTACACTCTATTGTAATGTAAATGCCTTCTTCCTCCAACTTAGTATCTGGCTGTGCACGATAAGGCCAGACCACACAAAATGGACATCAGACAATGAAATGTTTATATTTGGAATGCTAGTTTGTGTTAATGCAATGAGAATAAAATCACTCTTTCAAAGGTGATTTTCCCCTGCAAATCCCTGAGAATGGAAACAAAACTATCATGCTTGGCCAAGGACTATGGCAATCTGCATTTCAGTGCTGGAATGCACGCCATGTAATGGCCTAGACAACAGTGGTATGACTGAGATGGTAAAAGAACAGATGCACATCATGGGATTGTTCACACAAAGCATATGGAGATTTATCCTCAATAAATCTCACAACATAGGTAAGATGGGCTGAGATTGCACAACAGCATTTATGATGGATAGCTCTTTTACACGGATTGTACAGAAAGTAAACATACAAGCTTTATAATAATTTTTTTGTAGGATATAAAGAGTCGTCTAAATTAATAATGGTCCTTCAAACAATCCCTTTTAATTTCCACTAATCACAGTCAATTCTTTTGCTAACGTATTGGCATTTGTGTCCATTAACAATGCATGTTTATTTCTAAAGATTTACTGAAAAGTATACGTATCCACAACAATTTTATTTTATTCTAACCTCTACATGTTAGCAAGTAGCTCACCATCACTTAAAATATCTGCTGCACTCCCTTAAAAATTTCGACATTCACACAAAGTGCCCACATGAGTGCAAAAATCTGGCCCTAATAATCCCACATTTCAAACATTTAAATAATTTCACACATTTTTTGGGTGTTTTAAGGTATTGACATAAAGAAATTTAAACAAATTCCCTGCTTTCACAATTCAATTTGTACAGAAAAGGTGTGCTTTTCAAAACCAATGAAACTGTAATTTAAAATTTAATGATATTAATTTTCTATGGTTATAATTGTGTGTTATATAGACATTTTCATACTGCTTATAAATATTTCAATGATGTTTTATAAAGCTTGTATATTTTATTTTATGATTCATCATTTCAATGTTTTACACAACCATCAAGCACTACAGTTTCAACTTTGCATCTAATGAACACAGTGTCACCTACTGTCACAGCACACTGCTATTAACAACAATGGTAGAAAAACTGTTAAGTCTCAAAACTGAAAGAATGAAAGTGTCAATGAGTCTATGGGCAGAAGAATTTCACAACAATGTGTATCCAACCTGGTTCTAATAGTTTAAATATGTACATAACTTATAGGTATAAAAATCTATACGCACAATGTTGCATGTAAATGCTAAGGTTAGTCTGTCAAACAAGTGAGACAGTTAGCTGAAACTTAACAGTGATACAGACACATGGGAACCCAAATTCTCCATAGTAAACCAGCATTAAGTGAACATATAATATATACTCGTAAATTAATAGAAATTCCGAAAAATTATTGCACTGTATTAATAGCTGAATTCACAGTTTGCCCAGAAAATAAATGTGTTACGATAGAAATTTTCCAAGTTCAAAAATACGCTATTGTTTGTGAAAATTGCAACATCCAGAAAGAATGGGCTGAATGAATCCAAACACAGATGATGTGTACAACAGTGTACCAGCAATTGATTATGATTGCAGAGAGATGGCGTACACATAGGGTGTGTGACCGGAAAGGTCAGTGTTACACCAAGCTCAGTGAATAGCCATCAAAGTGAAAGCAAGTGCCAGTATGCCTCATTGACATCAAAGGGCACCATTTCAGTATGCGAGTGAGTTGGAACGGAGCAGAATGATCTGTCTCCAGGAAACGGGTTTGTCATACCATGAAATTTCAGCTCTTACAGGGTATGCTGCTATGACAATGATGCGTGTGTGGAACCAGTGGATGGAACGACGAGCGGATACTGGACCACGCAATGTGACCACAGCATGGGATGACTGCCATCTTGTCTGCATGGCTGTAATGGACCGTACAGTTTCGTCCACAGTGTTAGCTCGACACTGAAGCACTGAAATGGGTGTGGACTTGTCTGCTTCGACGGTTCGACACCACCTGCTGCAGGCTGGATTGGTGGCACGCATGCCACTGTATCGGCTTCCATTGTCCAGAAACCACAAACGTCTCAGACTGCCATGGGCACATGAACGCAGTCGCTGGCATGGTGAGTGGCAAAATGTAATGTTTTCGGACGAGTCCCGCTTCAACCTGTCCTACAGTGATGGCAGCATACGTGTTAGATGCTACCATGGTGACCACAATATGGTAACCTGCATTGTGGAGCAGCATAGCAGACAAACACCAAGTGTGATTGTGTGGGGTGTCATTGGATACAACACGTGATCTCAACTCCTATGAATTGAGGGCAACCTGAACAGCAACTGCTACATCAAGGATGTTTTAGAGCCTGAGGTACTGCCTCTCCATCAGGCTACTCCATACGCCATATTTCAGCAGGACAATGCCCAGCCACATATGACAAGGAATGTGCAAGCCTTCTTCAATGAATGTCTGGGTACCATTGCTTTCCTGGCCTGCACGTTCGCCTGAAATGTCACCCATCAAACATGTCTTGGGATATGGTTGGTCGGAGACTTGTTCATCATGGTCCTCCAGCAACCACTGTTGATACTTTATGGACTCATAACTGCGTGGAGGGAGATTCCCCAGGAACATATCCAAGTCTTCTTTGATCATATGCCATGACATTTAAGGGCTCTGATTGCAACACATGAGGGCTTCACACCATACTGAATTCTCAATGACAAAGAACATGTACAGTTCTGTAATCCTAATCAATTGTGTATTGTCATGTACCTAATCTGTGGTATAAAGTTCATTTCAATCACATGTATCCTTCTTGGTGTTGCATTTTTCACAAAGAGTTAGTGTATATTGTATTTAATAATAATAAAAAAAAAAAAAAAAATTGTATCAAAATGTTAAATAAAATTATTTAAGAATGAAAAACATATGACATTGGTTGTTTTCATCAGAAATGTTTCTGTAGACCTCAACGGCACATTTACAAGGTCAGGAAAAAATTTCAAAACTAAAATGCAGGCAACAAATGCACATTTTCATCACATGCTGGGGAAAAAAAAAAACATTTAAACTGCTTAAAGCTGTAATTATTATAAACTATGGTATCTACCAAAAGCAATCACTATATGGAAGATGGGAAAATATGATGAGGTATTGTTTTCCATTAATTACTATATCCTATATAGTTAAAAGTATATAATTTATGGAATGAAAAAGTTACACTTAGTACAAAATTATGTACACAGCATCATCTGATGATAAAAAAAAATTCTCAGTCTTGTATTCAAACTTCTTTCAGGTTTCCATTTTTATATTGAAAACTCTGCTATGTCACAAAGTGTAGATCAATATTCATAATTAACAACACTGGTGACAAATGCTACAGTTTAGAATAGAAAGAATAGGTCCTAGTTTGGTGACCTAATGCCATGGTCATTTCAATTTAATGAATTATTTCTGTACTTAACTCTTGATTAACCAGGACAATGGATTGGTATATGAATGGTATAAAACCATGAATTAACCAGAAAGTATTTATTATAAACTAAACACAACTGAAGCTACTAAATACTTGAAGAGAATGTCTCGCAAATAGGCATAGCATGTAACAAAAAATTGTGAATAATTGAGAATTATGCAACAAATATAAAACTACAGCCTTTTTTCAGTTTCCAAGATTACAATGAAAAAATAGTTCCAACGTAAGTGCTCTACTAATCATCTAATCTAGCTTGATAATCGTAATTTACAAAGATTAAGTGGCAGTTCTTGCATTGCTGCTAAACCACACCTAGTTAATCAAGGGTGTACTGTACTTTATATTTACAGGCATGAAATTCAAATTTATTCAAATAAATTAAAATGTCAAAAATTAACCTTCGTTTCATGATACATACATGACTGTCAAACTGTAAAAGCAATTCAACAATGCTAAATAATGCATTTTAATACTAGTGGTCAAATGTTTTTGTTACTGGCATTATTAGTCAGACCAGCAAAATCCTTTTGTATTAAAGGTAAGTTTCATAAATAAAATGATCAGATCATGCTACTCACATTGTCGGTTTTCAGATAAGAATAACAAAAATATACGGAATGGACGCTCTTACAGTTCTGTAAACGTGGACGTTCACCACTGAAAGTTTAAATGCACACATCTGGCGCTACTGCACATGAGTTGCAGCACTAGAGAGTGCAGGCCACTAGTGCACCAGGACAACGCAGGGCTATAACTCTAGCTCCTCCATTGTGCGGGAGAGGCGGTTGTTGTCGATGCGGCGGCGCTGGCTGCGCCTGACGGCATCGGCACGGCGGTACGGCTCACTCTTTAATCCCAGCAAGATGTCCTCCAATGCGCCGTTGTACACCTCGTCCTGCTGCAGCAACTTCTTCTCCTGGACCAGGCGTGTCTTGCACTTGAGCTCGTTAATCACGGCCTCCTGTGCACACAAGCACCCATGCTACACTCTGCGCACAATCCTGTATACTGTTACTCCCCCCCCCCCTTTTTTTCCCTACTTATCTACCAGAACACTACGTGAAGTAGCTAAGAAAGTGCAAGAGGTTTAATGGCCTGAATACAAAAAAATTTTAAGCTTATATACAAGAAAAATACATGCACTGATTCACATACAGTAATGGATGATATACAAGATGGCAAGTAACACTTCCAGTGTAGTACCACTAGTTCATTTTTATGAGCATTCCTGCACAACAAGATAACTGCATCAAGAACTGTGAAAACAATTACATTACTTTCATATAATATTATTTTAGTTAAGATGACACCAATGCTAAGTTCCTTCAGTTAAGCCACAACACTGTGAGTTAATTCCACACTGTACAGAAAAGAAATTCTACAGTGCTATAAAATGTTCTCCGAAAAAATAAAAATATGTGCTTTGAAAATTCGCATGTAGCATATAATTAGCAAATTAGATAGCAAATATTTTCACACAGTTAAATACATAAAAACACTATTCTCTCTTCACATATAGTACTGATGAAAATTTGTGAAATAACACCTTGTTCTACTTTTACAAGTGTTACCCCCTCTTATCAACCAGAACAAGCCACTTTCTCAGTAGTTTGTTGGCACACACAAATGCTGTACATTATCAAGCAGCATAGGTAACATGCAAAACACACAAGTGTCACGGCCTCACTTGGTATTCTATATCTGTATCCCGAAAATGATGCACAATCCTTTTGAGTCCCATAAAGACATTTTGATATCTGTAAAAAAGGCTAACTCACCCCTCTGTTAGGCCTGAATGCATAGCTATCAACTTGCACTATGACCATGACGCGTGACGCTTATACATCTAATCTAATACAATTACGACTCATTGGCAAGAGTACCTCTTCCATCACTACAGAAGGGGGGCGACATGTTGCCTACCCTAAGGCAACGGGAACTTATGAGTGAATCCTTCTCACCTGGAGGATATGCAACCCAGCAGGCATGTCCCCCCCCCCCTTCCCGCGCTGAGAGCCAACAAGCTGTCCAGATCTCGGGCAAGGCCGAGCGCCTCCGACGAGGCACGAAGCAGAATCGCTAACCAGAGTATTCCCACGCCAACCAGGGCAGGAGGATGTCACGCCTCCCCGCACCCTGCACCGGCAGCCTACAAGCTTTCACTATATAAGTCAGAATGCTGCCGAGCTCGAGAGTCATTCTTTCACATCTCTAGCAACCTCCCACCTAAGTCAGTGCTCGGGATCTTCGGAGAATCTTGTTACTTTCAAGTACGCCCCAGCAGCTGCTTACTACATACGTCGCCAACCAGTCAACCCAACGACCAGCGAACACGATCTTACATTTACTCAACTTCATTTTGTCTCCTCTAGACACCTTTACTTAGCAGTTCAACTTTAACTAATTTGTATTCGTCCAGAACTAGCTTTTCCCTTTTACTTTGAACCAGGTCGCCTACACCTGGAACCGCAGTTACCTTCAGCTCTCCACGACTTGGTAGGAGGTAGCACAGGTCATGTGTTTATTGAACCTTCAATAAACACTCATTGTTCTCTGCCTTTCCGTTTTTCACTTCCACTACCACTAGAAACACCTTCACACCGGGAGGCACAAGAGACTCAGGTTGCTTCTCACCATTCGCATTAACTTAGTGCGTGGTGACCATGGCCTGAAGTTTTGCAGTTCATCCTAGTGCAAACACACAACCAGTAGAGGATTAGCGGCCTCCCCCGCATACTGTGAGGGATAAGTGGGGACTCTTATCGAGCTCATGCCGGCAAGCCACTATTGGGTTACACTGTTAACCTTCCTAAGTGCATCACAGACTATAGAACTATTTGCCCTATGCCTCACAAGAGGAGGAGTGGTAGAAAATGCCGGGAACGATATCTGGCTCACTCTGCTCTCAGGCCGTGGATAGCATTACCACATCCTATGCAGGAGAGGCAGGTGGAACGGGACTGCGCCGCTGAACTTAGACGTCAAGCAGTCGCGCCTGCTCCGGTTCTGGTAACCGACTTCCCACCGTGTATCCACATACATCCTACGTGTCATCCTGTTGTCAAAGGAATCCTGATCGGTACTGAAGTGTGCCTAGGCTGGGAGAACCTCATCATCTGGTCTAACGAAGCACACCTGTAGAACCTCAGTTCCGGCATAGACAGAATTCGCCGCATCTAGGCCAAACCTACCCCGACTACAACATCAAGAAGCAGGAGCGAGTAAGTACTAACCAACACCCTTTGCCTCACGCCGACTAACTAAACCAAACTACCCCGCTTTTGGTTTAGTGGACAAAATCCTCAACTAACATGCCAAGTCAGTCTAATCGGGCATGCGTCAACCACAAACTTTGTTCAAGTGACTTAACATTCTGAAGCCAAGGCTCTCTTGGGAGGGAAATCTGAACCTTACCAGCGTAAAGCCTCACCATGAACCACAGACACTATGCCAGTGCTGCAAAATTGAGTAAACCACCTGAAATATCAGTAGACAACCACCATGCCTAAACTGTTCAAAAGCCAAAAATTTTTTTCTTTAGAGTTTGAGGATATTTTATGGTTTCATGACGATAATACCTTAATAGAAATACCATATCATTTGAAAAATTATATTTGTCATGATTTTTTAGCACAAATATAAGCATTTTATATCAAAAACTTAATTGCACAAATTTCAAAAAGTTATAAGTGTTTATTGCAGTCACAGAAGTGGCAAATCACAGTTTCTTTGATATCTGACACTTACTACAGCTGTGGTAAGGGTTTAACTTCCAACTAATCTGACTTTGAATTTTATATTGAGTTAAAATTTAAATACAGGCAAACTGCACAACACACACCCAAGAAATACTTATCACAAAATTCTAAAAACATGAACAATTATTTTATCTGTATCTAAACATTTTATGTTATTTTAATTTTGAAATTTTTAAGAAAAAATACGAGTATTTAAAATTCCTATAGCTTGTTTAATTCGTTTTTTGGGAAGTAATTTTTCTTCACTGCTACATTTATTTTAGACTATTGTTTCGTATCACAATGAAAAATGTGCAATATGCTAAAATATAGAAAATAATTTAATTTTAGATGCTTTAAAATCCTTTACATACCTTTCTCCATTAAGCTGTTTTTACATGTTGCAGAAATATCACGAAAATCCCGCAATAAACAATTTCACAGATCAAACTTGCAGCAAAATACCTCCTTGCATGAGAAAAGTTGATTGCCTTGGAATAGCCATAAATTTTAAGAATTAAATCTCATGAACACGTACACACTGTTTTGAGGGAGAAGACATATCCTTGCCTCCTTGGATTTACGTATTTTCCTCCATATCTTAATTTACGAAGTACATATTTAAAAATCAAGCTACTCAAGACCTAGGGAACATCTTAACCGTTATTTTTAAATCGAACTTATTTTTCTTATATTATTAGTTTCACAACTGTAACTGTAATACAATATTACCAGATTATTTAATGATGTCGATCCCACATGGGAAAATTCAGTTATAACTGAAACACTAAAAATTACAAAAAAACTCATTAAGCAATTCTCTATGTCATGTCTAGCTTTGAATATTTATGTATGGATATAAATTTTCCTTACGAATATTTGCAAGAAAAAACTAACGTAAAATGGATAATACCCCCTTAAAGTAATGACTATCAAACAGAATAAAATATTTTTCTTGTTCTCATAAAAAAATCTTACACCACCATATGAACTCAATTTCCAAACTAAAATTTGTAAGTGATCAGAGTAACATTTTTTGCCAAATTCCTTTTTTCACAGCTATGATTTGTGATCTGCTCCATCTCTGGTTGATATATAGATGGTCACATGATTAGTAGCTGACCCACCAAAACAATCACCTGTTTCATGCAAAACTCTCCTGAAAACAGACCACGCTCTATTTCCTTCTTTCATACAAACTCTGCCTTGTAGGAGATATTCTCGCATGAGATTTGTTTTGAGTGTGCAAGATAGCATGCCTTTTGCATGCACCTTGCTTTGTGTAAAAGCTGCTTTAGGGGAATAAATGAGGAGAAAGACAGGTATCCAGACATGCTACTACTCTAGCAGTTAGCCACACTACCGTACTTAACCACTGTGGGAGATGACCGCACCTCAGGCAGTGGATGGCTGCATCCGTACCACCATGTTTATGATGAGGCTCAAAGAGAGACAAAACTACAGTGGCTGGACTGCTATATGGTGTTCTTTCCAAGACCTGCGCCTGGATCCTATTCCTCAGAATCTGGCCAAATATCAGGTATGAGGAAACCTTACATGCCTACAGCAATATCACCAGTAGAAGCATTGGAACCACTCTGGTCAATACACGAGAGCAACAACTGCTGTTTAGGCCCATATGTATTACATCCAGTTTTATGCAGAGAATTCCAAAACAATATAAAATAAGTTGCAATTTTTTAGAAAAAAAAAAAATAATCTTAGGTAAGGCATATACCACTCTTTGTTATACACAGCTAAGTTACCATCATTAACAGGTTCACATTGTTGTTCATATTATAAGGCACAGTGGGAAATACACCATCTATCTTGTCAACACTACAATTTACATTTGCAAAGGATATTCACAAGAGTCGCTATCAACATACTTCATTCGACCATAGACAAACGACAACTACTGATGACACTCCTTGCTAGCCATCAGTGCAAATATGGTAACACACATATGTATCTTGCAGTAAGTGATTAGCCTGACGTAGAAGATGTGCCTGTTATTTTGAGTCAGTTCAATTTCATACTGTGGCATCATATGGCGGCGCTATACCACTTTAGGTCGTGCACGATATAGCTGTGGCCGGGCGCTGTGATGTCGCAATCTTGCCCTACTTGGCCCAGCTATAAAAGTGACCTCACACAATGCTGCCCCCCCCCCCCTCCCCAGATGGCACCGGGTCATGAAGCATTATACTTGTGAGTGAGATTGCAGGCTGAAGAGGAAGCAAACGACTTTTGGCCCAGTGAGCTCTGAGGCCTACCAGAACTTCAGATATATCGGGTGAGCATAAATGTGTTTGCGGTAGGAAGCCATTCCTGTTGAGCCATCGTCCCCATTCCCCTTGTAAAGTAATTGTGGCAAGGTTAGGGCATAGTTGCGGATATTGAGAATCCAGTTAATCATTGATTGAGTATAATTTATAACATAACTGTACGAGTTCACAAGGGAAATGGGGACAATGGCTCGTAACAAGAATGGTTCCCTACCACAAATGCTTTTATGCTCACCTGATATATCTGAATTTCTGGTAGCCCTCAGAGCTCACTGGGCCTAAGTCGCCTGCTTCCTCTTCAGCCTGCAAACTCACAAGTATAAGGCTTCACGTCTCGGTGCCATCTGGGGGAGTGGGGAGAGGCAGCGTCGTGCAGGGTCACTTTTATAGCTGGGCCAAGTAGGACAAGATTGCAACATCACAGCGCCCGGCCATAGTTATATCCTGCATGACCTAAAGTGGTGTAGTGCCGCCATATGAGACTACAATATGATGAAACACACTGGAAATGTGCTATAAGAGCACTTGTTGAATACTTTTAGGGAACTGCAAATTACTGCCTAGTATTTAAAAAATGTGGCAAAAATGTTGCTGGTTTCATGGAATCAGACTGGGCAAATGATAAATGATATAGAGGTTTGTCCATAGATCATGCTTTTACCCCTGCAGGTGTTGCCATTCCTTGGGAATCAAAGGAACAGCGAACAGCTGCTTTGTCAAACACAGAAATGAAATTAATGGCAAAGGCCAAACTAACCCAGAAGTCTATTTTCACAAGTGGTTATTGATGGAGCTGCTCAGAAATTGGCACATAATTCACAAGAGAACTAAACACACTGATGTGTGTTATTTTATGCACATTATAGTTAAAGATGTGCAAGTGTATGTCACAATATACTTACAGAAGAAATATGTGCAGAAATCTTAATGAAAAACTTTCCATTAAATGGAAAAATGTGTGTGTGAAGGGGTTAGGTCTTAACGCAAAGTGAGTGAAAAGATTTGAGCGGCTCTTAACATTGAGGTCTTGAGAGCCAATGAGGGTGAAACAAGATGAGTATGGAGAAGCACCAGAATGCAAGGGCAGAGGAAACGGGAGATCCCCGAGAAAACCCGTTGACCAGTGGCATCTTCCGGCATGATTCCCACGTGCAAAAATCTGGGGACGACCCCACTGGGAATCGAACCCGGTTCACCTTATTGGAAAGCAAGTATTCTAACCACTACACAAACCGCTGCCCCAAGAGATGCTCAGTCATTACAGTCACATTTGTCTGGCAAGACCTGTTTGTTGTAATACACCATGCTGGGTGAATTCACACCCATATTTGATGCAGGAGGTACCAGATGTACACTAAGTCAATCAGTGCAGCATTCCTTTAGTTTCCATTAAATATGGGAGCACAAAATCTACTGGAGGGCTCCTGTACAACACCAGGTACAGCATCTTCCCTTGGGCTCGCAGTGCTGTTATTGAACCCTTGAGGATTGGTGAGTTGTGCTGTGATTAGAATAATCAGTGGTTTAGGATGATAGGATTTTAATATGGCACAGGCCCAAATTTGTCATGACTCCACCTGTCAACAAACACACTGTGCAAACTGATAATGGCCTCGTACTCATTTGGGGTGTGTCCAAATGGCATGTTTGGTCCACTGGTCTGTCTGAATACATCCCCAACTCACATACTACAATGCTTGGTGACCATGGACTTGCTTGCAGTCCTTTATGGGATAACATACAATATCCTTGGGTCTATGTTTTTGGAACTAGGTTTAAAGATCATTCTAAAGAGATCTAAATGTGTGGCCATCATGTTTGCCCGACATGAACTCACTCATACAATTATGTGGCTTGCTGAAGAGGCTCAATCTCACTACAAGATCAAACTGTTAAAAAGATTAGAATGCTGTGGGAAGCTATCAAGATTGAATGGGCCACCATCTCTACAAGAGGTCTTCCTTCCCTTAGTGAAATATATATAACAACTTGCTGAACTTTGCAAAGCTATAGGGAATCCTACATGTTACTAGGCACTTATTCAATGACTTTTGGACACCACAGCGTGTTGCACACACTAAATATACCGCATGTATGTTGTGTGCAGTGGTATAAATACAAGATTGCTGCACTATAAAAAAACAACACATTCAGTTCATTGTTTGTTGAGTTGAGAGATTTGGGTGGCTCTTAACGATGAGGTATTGAGAGCTAATGAGGGTGAAATGAGGTGAGAATGAAGCAGCACCAGAATGAAAGGGCAAAGGAAACGGGAAATCCCTGAGAAAACCAGCCGACCAGAGGCATTGTCCGGCAGATTGCCTCTTGCAATAATCTTGAGTGAACCGGCCGGGGACTGAGCTTGGTTTTGGTTCCCCTTGGATTGTTGGATTTCACAGCAAAATTAAAGGCATACTGCATACACTTCATGCAATGATAAATGTTCTGCTTTGACTGTAGTTAGATGTAACACTGAAATACAGTCTGTCATTCATGCTAAATTACTTTCAAGTCTCTCAACTATGCCAATTCAGGGGAGAGGCACTAAAATGACCTTGTTGGTGCAGTTTTCCTACGAGTCACGTGTTTACAAGAAAACTTGCTAATTTCTCCAACTCCAATGCTTTGTCTAAATGTATATTGCCAGACTATTGAGCCTTACTGACCCACATGTACATCACATCCAATGCCATAAATAAAGAATATCAAAATCCAAATGAGGCAGTTCCCAGAAGCCTCTGGGTAAGAATACGGTGATGTCTTAATTTGGCAATCTGATCCCCCACAACATAGAGCTCTCATGCTACATCAAGAAAAACACAATTCAAACTTGATGGTGGGCAGGTCGCATTAGTAATACCAACTTGTAGCATGTTCTCCATAGTGCAATACAGTAAATACAACCTCTTTTGCACTGGTGAACAGTCAGTACGTAAAAAAAAAAGGAAATCCTCCTAGAACCATTTCACACATGTCAATTACTACTGCCAAGCATGTTTAATTTGTATTCAAGTAGACTAGAAATCTGTTGAGATGCATGCTTTCAAATGCCTGTGATTCTGGGTCACATGTCATACTTTCCACATGGCATTGTGTATACAGATGCTTTGCACTGCAATAGAACTTTGCAATAGAACTGATACATGAAACAAAATGGATGCGTAAAATTTATTCCATCCATTTTACGTTATAATACACTGAAAAATCACAACTGCGGAAAAAGTTTAATGATGCAGAAAAAAATACAGAGTTGTATAGTGTGAATCAACAGACATAAATTTATACCATAAAAATTTTGCTTGTGTGAAACAGAGCTAAACGAAGTATTAAGATTCAGTATTAAGATTCCAACTGTACTACAGAAGATCTTTCATACATATTAATATTAATGTTTATTGAATAACAAATTCTTACCTTTGAGAAAGATGCTGGCCAAGACCTACAATAACTGTAAACTAACTAAGTTCAATGGTAGCAGGAATGTGAAGATGTTTATAACAATGGCTGGTTTCTCTGAACAGCTATTTATAAAATAAAAAAAGGTCATCTAAAAGCAAAGTGTGTCCTTGTTTGTGGTCACAGATCTGTAAATGTCTTAGAGATCAACCTGCTCAGATACAGTATTTGACATGCTACTGTGTTTTGTCACAACGCCACTTTTACTTACTACTTAAGTGACCAAAGAAAATGTTCGTGTATTTGCACAAAGTATTGAGGCCATACATTTTTTAATTTCACAATTTAGTATATAATTTATGTGTTGAGATACAGTAACCAAGATGTTAATATTCAAAAACAGGCACAATAATTTTAACTAGTTTTGTCATGACATAGTAACTTCCCCTTGTGCACAACATCTATTGACAAGAGGGGGGGAGTGTGAAACATGTTTTGCATTAGTTAACGAATCAACCATTAATGCTACTGGCATTATTCATCTTGCATTTTGTGCACTTCAATTGTTGATACTCTACCCAATAAATTCATACAAGGTTCGCAGCTCAGAGAATGCTGCTATCATTCATTCATTTAAACTTTTCTGAAGCACTGCTAAAGTTATACTTCCAGGATATTCTGCCACCTCATGCAAACAAAGCTTAAACTAGTCTACGCGTACTCTACCAAGCGACTTCACTCCATCTTGGAGTGCACTAATCCTTACGGAGCAAGTCAATACATTCATACAGTACTTTAAGCGGGACACGTGCCTTAAGTGTACTTTGGCGTGGCCTAACTGCTACTACAGACACGTGCACCTAGATTGTATTGTTCAAAGAAATTCACCCAGAAGTCATCACGTCAACACTCCTCTCCGAAGATTGTACTATCTACCTAGCTGCTGGCTCCTTCAGGACAGTTGTGTCAGTTCAACAGTGCACTGCTGGAGGGTAGCAAGTATTCTACTGAGCACCACAGTCTCCAGGTAAGTGTTGTGCAAATCCCTTCTCCACCGCTACGAGGCCTAAGATTATCTATATGGAGCACCAGCCACTAGACACTTCTCGCACCGGTGACAACTGACAACCAGAGGTCCTCGACGTCTTCGGCAGCTCCGGAGGTACACTTCCTTCCAGAGGGTCCCAACCTCTTTGGCAGCCCCTAGTTCTTCAGCACCAGCAGCTCCTGGACACAGGCACCATTCAGAGGGTCCTACCGATGCCGCTCTTCTTAAAGCTTCCCTTCCCTCCTTGGTTCATCACTTTGAGGCAACAGGTCATGACGACATCCCCTCTGGACCGCACCTCTGGCTCTAGCCGAGATATCGTCCAACACCCTTCTGGTAAGGACATACTTAACTTGTTTCTTCACAACATTCCCCACAGCTACGCAATTAAATATTTTTAGCTTTGCTTCCAGGTTGCCTTCACCTGGCCTATAAGATAGGGTTATTACGTATTATCTTTAACTTTGTTAGAAGAGTGAGGAACTACATAGTAAATGCATTGTCCAATAAAAATGAATTTATTTTTCTTAATTCTTTTTAATTCTTAATCAGAACCTTAAAGTTAGGCCTTTAAGTAACGTAAGTTTAGCCGGCCTGTCGTGTATAAGCCACAAAGGCAAATACACACAAATTAAGAGGCAAACAGATCTACTACTTGGTAGATCTTCGGGAACGCCCGAATCACTCTAGAAACTCCTTCACCTATGGAATCAAGTGATTAAGTAGTTTCTTACTTCGCCATCACTGGGTAATGGCTGGATTGGAGGAAGAGCTACCTTTGTCACCTGACCCACAGTGGAAACCACAACTGGGCGCGTTTGCATAAAACGACATGACATTATCCAAAGCTCTGTATTTCCACCGTTGTAAAGGCCGGATATCTCATACACTGCTGGCAACAGCCAGATTGGGACAGCAAAGTGTGATATCACATAGTAAAGCCAGGATGTTCAGAAGTACATAATAGGAGTCATTATATCCTCGCTTAGCTTCAAAACTTTTGCAACTCTCAATTTTCTGTTTCTTTAACTGTCCTCATGCCATACCCCTGCAAGGGTAGAGTTAAAAGTCGGCTAAAAGAGAAACTTTAATAACCTACAGAATCTGAAAGTACTACTCAGTTATTTACTCCCACAATTAAACTGTCTGACCAACAGCATCCAGCCTATCAGTTAATCCTTCAATACGGAGATGCTATTTTAGGCCTAGACAAGCAATGGAAAGCAACCCCATTTCAGGAGATCCCTCTCCCACTAGCACCCAGCCACAACAACAGTCTCAGCACCACTTCGCTGCAGCCAGCATCAGCCACTAACAGGCGCAGCGAGCTAACCAGCCAAGAAGAGCTCGCCGTATACAGCCATTAACAAGGTACAATCTATGCAAAGGGTAGAGTGTGTAATCTCCAACTTTGTGCCTACTAGAATCTCCATTCGACCCATCTTATACACTGGGTAAGTGCACAAACACATTTAAATTACCCTCTTATTCTAATGTCTTCAGCAACACTGGCATCGCGTTGCTTGAAGTTGACAAACCTTACTAAGACCAAGTCATTCTACAAAAAATTCTTCATTACAAAGCTTGTCGTAGAAATTAACTTCCCCAGTTATTGATCCAGGCCTGACATTAAGCCCTCAGCATCAAACTTTGTTCCAATGTGGAGAACCCCACCTTAGTCTGTGCTTGTTTGAACTCAAGCTTGTTATGTGACCTCTCTCTCTCTCTCTCTTGAGGACTTTTAACGTTCTCCGATTTCCAAGGACTTGTGTTCGACCTCAGATGGTAAATTAAGGTGCGTTAAGTGTTTACAACATTTTCCACTTTACGGGTGACTTGTGTTGATAGGACGCTTGTTAAAGTCAAATACTTTTACGTGTTTGTATCTGGCTTCCTTTAGCGACGTCCCAGGTGATGCGTAAAGGCCTCATTCCCCAATGAACAGGTTTGATCATTATCTTCTAAGCTTTCTTAGATTAATATAACAATCTTAAAGTCAATCATTATTTCTTATTGTGGAGTAAGGAACTCATCTGTAAACCCAAGGTATTTATTTAAAAGATTCAGCTGTGCAATTTGATAACTGTGCAATCTCAGTTCTTTACACCAGACAGTCACTATTTAAGTTGGGCATCAGACAGACATTGTTCTGCAATTTTTGAAGACTGACAGTTACATCTTAGCAACAGCTCCAAGAGATGGTTAACTCACTCTTCATATGACCGAGTAATCAACAGCATTGAAAGAGTGGCGTAAGAGCTGAATTTGTCATTGTAGTATATTAATAAGTGGTGTGAATTATTTTAGTCAAATTTATATACTAAGCTGTCTCTTTGACGATGTAAGACATTTATTGCTGTTACATTTTATTAAATGTTTTAAAATAATTTATGTTTATTTATTATTCTACTTTATAACATATTAACGACGAGGAAAAAAATAGCGAAGAGTGCATACAAAATGGCATCTAGGATTGATTTACAACCATTTCTGGAAGATGGTGGTGGTGTTTCCTGGAAAGGTTGGAACATTACTTTGTAGCAAATGAGATTCCAGAAGAATGGTAAGTTTCAACTTTGTTGGTGTTACTAAGTGAGAAGGTATATAAAGAACTGAAGACATTTTTTCCAGTTTTGCCGAAGAACAAGACACTTAAGGAAATAAAATGTACTTTGCCATAAAATATAAATTTCAATCAGGAGTATCACATTTTCGTAAACGTATCGTATTTGAAAGGACATGTCAAAATGGGGGTGAGAATATTTCGGCATGGTATATACGAGCGAGGGATTTGGCTTCAGAATGTAGCTTTGGTACTACAACGGAGGAGTGAATAAAAGACAAGTTTGTTATTGGATTGTAGCAGTGTCCCATTCAAGACAGATTATGGAAAGAGCCAATGGATACAGTAATAGGAAAACAGGTGGACATAGCGTTGCATAAGGAGTCCGCTCTACACGAATACTAAATGGATCTACACAAATTCAATAAAGTGGAGGAAACGGGATAGTTTAATGGAAACAAAGGAGAATCAAGGGAGCAAGGAAGTGGGTGTGTGCTTTCACTGTAATAAGCCAGATCACTGTTTGCAAAGTGCAAATTTAAAAATTACATGTGTAACTTGTGCAAACAAAGAGGGACTAAGGTTCGCGAGTTCGGCTGGGAGGCGGCTAAGCTCTGGTTGGTACTTGGAGATATAATCAGCCCATTTTATCATCTTACAGATGGGAAAAGGGTATGAGGAAAGATTCACACAAATACCATACTCGTGGAGGTGGAGCAGGTTAACACTGGTCCTACTCAGGTGTACTTCCATGTACTGCAACTGCCAGACCGAAGTCGCCCCCCTATCTCAGTATCCGGCACCAGAAGTTCAGTGAACACCAAGAGTCAGGTTATACTCCAGCTGACAGTCCTAACACGTAGGTGAGTTCCCTTAAAGGGTCAGTCCCATCGGACCAGAGGAAGTAATCCTTCCGGCATCAGAAGTGTGGTGAAAAGAGCAAACCCCAAACCAACAGTCCAACCCCAAGAAGATGAGTACCTAGTGTTGGGGCTCTACTGTTTTGTACACCAGGGTGCACAGAAAGGGTGGCCATTCAAGAGTGTGTGTGTGTGTGTGTGTGTGTGTGCGTGCATGTCTATAAGAAAGGGTTCTAGTGCTAAGGGAAATTATACCATTAAGTGTAATAAAACTTGTATATTTTGGTACAGAAATAAACAAGGTGGTATTGCACTACCTCTTATCAACAAGAGCTTAACTGAATCTAGGCTATGAAACTAACTCAAACTTAACCCTAACTCTACGCTGGTGTCCTGAAGGGACCGGAATGTGTCAAAGTGTTCAACAACTTAAACTGGTAACGATCTTCGAGGTGAAGAGGGAACTCTAGACTTGGACTTCAGCACCAGAAGCACGGTGAAGACCAAGCAGAGTCAATGATTCCATCAGCACCTGGAGTGCAGTGAAGTAACAGGACAGACTGGCGTTTCAAGGGACATGCACCAGTATTTATACTCTTCCTTGCTCGCCCTTGGTCAGGTGGAGGGCAATGGCAGTATTAAATCCTCTGGGCATGTGACGTCATCAGCTGGCTCAGGATCCAGCTGCTACACGTTTCAGCGATTCATACTAGTAGTGCCATCCAGCGGTCTTGGTGGCTCCGCCAGTGAACAGTACAATTTTTCGAGCATGGAGCATGCGTCTTTTGCAGTGGGAAAAACAGTACAAGTTCTGATGTTTCGCAGATTATACTGCCACATCAAACTTTGTTGGGGTGTGTGGCTAAGTGGTTCACACTGATGAGCAGAAGTCAATTTAATAATGTTGAAAAGATGCACGTCACTTTATTTGAAGGCTGAAAAGGGGTATTTAACAATTCACAAGGAAGTTTTGGTCATTTATTGCAGTGTACAAAAGTTTCATCAGTATTTGGTTGGGAAAAATTTGAATTACTATCTGATCACAAACCTCTAGTCATTGTTTAGTGAAAATATATCAGTACCATCAATGGCAGCTGGTAGGTTGCAAAGATGTTCTTTGTATTTAGCATGATTTGATTACACATTTAAATAAGGGTAAAGATAATGTGAAAGGGGATTGTATGTCAAGGTTACTGGCTAGGTTAAGGAGTGACAATGAAACATTAGCTCACCTAACTCAGTAGTCGGGTATGAACACCTAGACTCAAGTTTATAAAGGAGTCAAATTAAATAATCAGACGAGTCTGTAATATAGTTCAAATGGATTTAATAACACTTTGCACTTCAGTTGCAACAGTGACACAGAAAGTTATGCAGTTCAATTACAATGATTGCACAAAAACATGCTGTCCAATCACACCAGCGGCATAAATCAAATACTTCACAGCAAACAAGCAAAAACGAGATGAGAATCAGAGTATCAATTATTCTGCAGTCAAAAATACTCAAATAACAAGGATATTTATGAAGGTGGGAGAGAAAACAAACACAAGAGAAATTAAACTCTCTCCCAGCCCCATAGATGAATGACTCCTCACACAGGCGGAAATAATTTAGTGTTTTAAGTTATTCGAAAATACGAAAATGAAAGATTGTGTGCGCTGCCGGTGTCAGTTGCAATTGCGACTCACGTGTACTCTTCAAACGTTCATCATGACCTGGGCTACTACATTGGAAAACTATTGTGAGTAATGACACTACATTGCTGGAATTGACTGACACTGAGGCTAGCACAAAGGCCTTGCCTACTATAAGTATATCTTCTCCAACCTTTATTATACCACTGAAAACTGCCCAATAGGGAAGTCGCGTGATGCTGTCATATTTAAAAATATGCACACATACCACTTGGAACACAGGCATGTTATCACATCGGCACAGAACGACCTTTGTCATTCAGCCTATATTTCACCATATTGCAACCGCCAACTATGTATCCTTAGCTCCCTGATAAAAGAAAAATATGTTAAATTATTTTCTGATGATTAATGCTACCATCAAATGACTTGAAATTGTTGCCGTCGGGTGAGACACGAGACGAACGATGATACAAATACTTACTGGTAATAACGGGCCAGCAGTGCTTCCCAATCACCACTCTATTCCGACTAGAGTTCTCAGGGATGCTGTGGGTTCTGTGAGTTCATCTCACCTGTGCGTACTTACAAACACATAGGCAATACTAAACTTTTACTAAACATCACTTTGAAATAAACACTTAATAAAATACGTGTGGCTAGGACACTGTCACTACTGAATAAAAGAGGTAAATACCTGTAGACTTGTTTTTATTATTATTGCTTGTACAGATCAACGTGCCAATGAAATTATGATAATCTCAGTCTTGACGAGCCAATTTTGCTTGGGTGCACCCAGCACGCAATTAATCTAGCGCACACCTACATGGATGAACTCAACAAGGTGCGTGAAAGCACAGCCTTCACAAGGGAAGATGGCAGACAGCCGCTACGGTGAACTGATGGTTTTTCCCTGAAGACAGGATACTGTGAATTACAAATTAAAACAATTGATGAAACATATTATCACATGTGACTACTCGGCATCACTAATGCAAACTTGTCTGGGCTCATCTGCCAGCAGATGGGTAGTGTGGTGACGGCCTATACACAGAGCCAGTTAGGAAGGAAGTAATTGCACCGTACACAAATTGCAAAACCACACAAAATACATAAAGACCCTTAAATGATGATGGGGCAAGGGATGAGTATTCACAATAAACGCACATGTGTGAAAACAAGTTTAGATGTCATGGATGCCCCTGGATGAAGTTCGTAGCAGACCACGTGGTGCAGGAGGAATTGCAATATTTCTTTGTGAAAACGGCAAATTCAATTCAGACAAAATATTATTCTGAGTGAGAAAATTATCCTCTTGACCATTACAGTGGTTACAGGCATGTAGCATGCCTGAATGTGGAAAAATAAATCATTAAAGCGACCGCGTGGTCAACACAAAAAGCATCCATTTAACATAAAAAACCTGAATAAAATATTGCACACATGATATTACATAAATAAGCTCTCAAAACGCAATGATGGCGTAGACATATACTTGGCGTCAGTTAGCCACGTGGTTATATGTGATGTTGCCGTAAAATATTCAAACATGGAAAATATTCTCAAATACATACATGAAAAGAAAGCCCTTCAAATTTCACGCAGCAAAAATAAAGAAATTACACTGGAACGCTGCTAATATAGGTGGATGGTGCCTGATTCAAGTTTCGCAGATCACGTGACCTCTCAGACATCTTTCTCCTCCTTCTCCTCAATTGTTGAAAATGCCACAAGAGCTAAGTAAATTAATTAAGTGGAAGCATAATGCTGGGGAAATGTCTGGCAAAACGTATGCAAGCAAAGGTTAACTGCTATACTAAAAGTGCTATTGAAATATACATCAATGAACAAAAGGTTGTAGCGCATATTGACATTCTTTTATCTCACCAGCTCTGCTAGACAGACTGTCTAGAGGCCAGCGTCGCATGGACCTATCCTGGCCGCCTACTGGGTTCACATAAGCAGAAGGGCTATGCACGCCAAGTAAAATATTTTATTATTGAAATAAAATGGCACAAATTAAATAAAATACTGTTTTACATTTTATAATTTTCTTATGAATATTTCATATTAATTGTGTGTGTCTTTATGACGGCATTCATGATGGAATATTAGTGTTCTTAATCTCAGTGCCACGGGCACTTTGAATTTCAAAACCAAACAATTTCAAAATAACAACAAACACTTTAAAACATTTTAAGACATATTAAAACATATTAAACCCTGTAAATACAAATACAAAACACATTTTACACTGAAAAATAGTATTTATGTGGAAGTTTATGTGGGGGTGTAGGCAGGAACAACGCAAATACAAATACAAAACACATTTTACACTGAAAAATAGTATTTATGTGGAAGTTTATGTGGGGGTGTAGGCAGGAACAACGTGGGTATGAGGTGGTGACTCGGCTCGCCTCTTGCGAGTGATGTAATGCGATTTGTTGACACTTGACGTCACACTCGCTGCCCTACTATTCTCTCCAAACCCTTGCAAACTCTCTTGCCCGACTATGCTCTTCCCTGCGGGAACTGGAAAGCCTCTGAAAGGCATCTCGGCTTCACTTTTATCAAAATTTACGTTTACACGTTGGTTAAAACAAAATTCAGCGGTGCCCTGGGGAAACCCTTAAAACTTATTTCACTGGCACTGGTTGTGTTGACATTTACATACGCACCTATGTTACCACTTTCTTCGTGTACACTTGGAAATCCCTTAAAATCACTCTGATTCATTGTGTCATTACAGGCATTAACAGAAAAACCCAGAAATGGTATTTCGCTACAATTTGCTACCACCACCTCACTACTACGTGTTGAGTGTTCTGTCAGTGCAAAACCCCTAAATGACAATTCATTCCCTTGGCTGGGTGTTCCTGTGTCAGTGTTGTCATTTCCCTCAGTGTACGTGTTGACATTTCCCTGTCTACTCCCTGGCAAAATTCTCCAAGCTCGCTGAGGTACTGGGCGTAACGTTGTCTCTCTGCCTCTATTCCCTACAGGTGGTCAGGCTTAAGTAGGTCATCACGGTGCCATTTCGTGATACGTCTTGGTCTCACCTCACTAAATACGTGGAGTTTCCGATCTTTTCCACCACTCTCACTGACCTAGTCCATCTAGGTGCCAGTCCAGCACAGTACTTCTTCGCCCCAGCCGATAACGGGTTCTCTCTGACGTACACATACTTTCCGGGTACAAGTTCGGGTGGCAGCCTATTGCTCTCCGGTACCCACACATTGCAGTACCTGATTTGGTTCGCCCTGGCTTCCTCATGTATTTGTGCCTGGTGTTCAATAATTTGTTCAGATGGTCTGGGCGGGTTTTCGCAGGGTGCTCCAGGGGCACGGAGTTTGCAACCTTGCACTATCTCGGCGGGTGTCTTCCCGGTTGCTGCCTTTACTTCATTTCTTAGGCAAAATATTACCTACAGGATCGATTCGGCCCACCTAGTGTGATCTTGGCCTAACCGGACACGTAACTGGATTTTTACGTCTTGGTTACGTCTCTCGGTTGGGTTAGCCCTGGGATGGTATGCTGGGGTGGTACGGTGTTCTGTTCCCCACCTGGTACAGTATTCTCTCCACTTTTGTACTACAAATTGTGTATCATTGTTCGTCAACAAATACTCTGGGTGTCCCCATCTTGGAAAAAACTCATTTTGCATTACTTGTGCGACTGTGTGTGTGCACGCACGTTACTAACTGAGAACGCCTCTATCCAAGGGTAAACAAATCTGTGGCAACAACAAGATTTTTATTAATAGTTTTTGTACGTGGGTATTGGCCCATGATGTTGATGGCTACTGTTTTGAATGGCTCGGTTGGCAGCCTTGGCTGTTGTGGAGCATCGCCATCTGCTCTCCGCGGCTTCCGGGCGTTACACGTGATACAGCTCTGTACATGTTTCCGGACATCTCCCTGTATCCCTGGCCAGTGAAAAAATTTCTGCACGTTTCTTCATGTTTGCTCAGATCCCAGGTGTCCATACTTTAAACTGTCATGTGCATACTTTAATACAAGTTCCCGTTTCTCCTTTGGCACTTATGTTCACCATAGCATGTAATTACCAGGTTTGTAACTCTCGGTCCACTACCCTCCAGTGTTGTGTGTACTGCGTGGCGCAGTGTTGTCGGCGTTACGCAGTATCTGGGGAATTTTCTTGCGCAGTGTGTACCTCTCTTAGCACGTCATATATATTCAATGAAACAAGTTCGCCGGGTGGTGTGGCAACAATGTTTTGTATGAGAGTTTGTGTTTCTGCAGTTGGTATTGCACTGCAAGGTGGTAGCGCCTCTTCCCACTCCGCATCATCAGTTACCATTAGATTTGGACAAGGCATCCATGAGCTCATTGGGTTCCCTGCCATGTGTTCTACTTTGAAATCTTATTCCTGCAGTGACAGCGCCCAGGGGGCAAGTTTGCCTTCCCGTTATGCATGCCCTCTAGCCACTCAAGACATTGGTTGTCAGTTTTGAGTGTAAACCGCCTTCCTAGCAACTACAGCCGGTACTTCTGCAATGTATGTACAATGGCCAAACATTCCTGTTCGTTAACATGATATTTACGTTCTGTTTCCCCAAACTTCGCACTGTGATAACTGATTATGACACAACACTGTCCTGATGCCTTCTTGACTGGCATCTGTTTGTACAACAAGGATAACTCTGGGTTGAACCTAGATAGTGGATTACAGTTCTGATATGCAAGTTTGATGTCTTTAAAGGCTTGATCGGCTTGAAGTGTCCAGGCAAATTTAAGTTTCTCATACAATAAAGCAGTTAGTTAATGGTGCAGTGATTATAGAAAAGTTTGGCACAAATTCACTCAACTAATTAATTAAGCCAAAAAAATTTCCTGACTTGTCTACGTGATTTGGGTGTGGGTTTGTTTTGAATTTCCTGTATGTGTTGTTATTCTGGTTCGTATCCGTTTGCTGTTGCATAGTGTCCTAGAAACTCCATTCTACTCATACCCAACTTACACTTTTCCACTTTGCACATAAATTTGTTACGTTTGAGCCATTCAAACACAAGGCTCAAATGGTGCAAGTGCTCTTCCCAGCTGTTAGACCAAACAAGTACATCATCGAAATACGCCATCACAAAGTCTCCAATGAATCCATCCAATAGATTAACCAGTAAGTTTTGAAATGTTGCAGGGGCACACTTTAAACCAAATGGCATGACAACAAACTGAAATCTACATCCATCTGGGGTAGTAAAAGCTGATTTCTTTCTGTCCTGTGGGCGGATAGGTACTTGCCAATAACCAGTTTTAAATCAAGAGAGATGAATACTGATGATGGTCCTAATGTTGACAAAGTGTCTTTCATGTTTATGAAGGGTGGCGGCATGTTTACAACTTTGTGTAGGTTCAATAACATTATCATTGAGCATCTCCCATACCTGCTGGTTGATGATGCTGCGAATGAAAATACCTGAGTCTCGTGGCTTGGAGTACACCGAGTCCTCATGCATTGTGATGATCGCATGCTCCATGACGTCTTTGCGCTGCAGCTTTCCCTCAGTGTGGAGCACACTGGCATACTGGTCCAGCAGATGATGCCAATGTTGCCAATGTGTAGCGGGCAACTCGCACTCGAAGTCAGCAAGTGGCACAGCAGTTGTTATTGGTGGTGTTGCTCTCTCACGGCATAAACAGTCCATCAGCCATGTGTCCCCACATGCAGACGATTCAGGTGCGGTTCTATCATGACATGATTGTACACAAGCCATGGCACTCACAAAATCACTTCTTTGCACAAGTCCGGCACAATTTAAACATCACACTTAGTACGCAGCTCTCGGATCCCTACCGTTACGTTCATAACACTTTTTGCTTTTCCCTGTTGGTGTGTGGTAGCAATTGCAAATGTCGCGGTGGCACTCTAGTTGTTATAGCTTGTATCAGTCCTTCGCGTACAAAATTGTGACTGGTGGCAGTGTCAATAACAGCTGTGACATTTTTTACCTCAAGTTCTACACAGGTTCATAGTGCTTTTACGGTACTGTCAGTTACTTGGAACACTTTGCACCTTCATTAGGCAGACAGATACGACCTGATGGTGAGATTGGTGCATGTGCGGTTTCGCCAACCTCCAGGCTTGGTTTTTCGACCTGTTGCCTTGGTAACTATTTCCCCTGTTGTTGTGGTGAAAGTTTCTGTGTCCGCGGTTCTGCCTCGCAGGTGTAAACATTGACCCCGGTCGCGTAACATTTGGCAGTACTGTAGGTGTCGACATGTGAAAGTTCAATCTCAGGGATTGGTATGCCTGTCCCATCTGTACGTCCAGTTCATACAAACACACTTCACGCGTAAACTGTTTGACACTTGCCCTTGTTGCCTTTCTCAGATACGGCCTAATGTCCGGTGTTGACAGCGCTACAATTATTTCTAATGCCCAGCGGGTTGCCTGTTCCGGGTGTAGCCGCTTATACAAGCCTAACTTGCGTTGTATAAATTCTTCAATTCCTTCGCGCTCCATCTGCTGTTCGTGATATAATCGCGCTTGTGCCTGTATAGCATCTCCGTCAGTGTCAAACCGACCTAGCAATCTCTCACAAAACTCTTTCCACATGACTTGATAGTCTCTGACAAAGTTCTCCCACGTGGCAGCAGTTCCCCTTAACCTGTTGGCAGGTACTTCAGTCCAATTGTCTCCATGCACATGATGCCTCTGCAATTTTTCCTCACAAACAGCAAGGAATGTACCCGGGTCTTCCGAGTCATGTCCCGCAAAAGTTGGCAGTAATACATTGCGATCTGGCCCGGTTAAGCCCTGTGATGTGTATGTAACAACTACTGGTGGCGTGGGTTTCACCTCTGATGTTATCGGTGGCACGATCTCAGCACAGTTTGACTTACAGCACTCGTCACAGTTTATAACACCGTCTCAGTATGTGGTAGACTCTGCAGGCCCTATACATCGTAAATGCGAGTCCTTCCTACCCTGTTGGCACTGCACCCATTTTGTACCCGCCCCGTCACATCCGGTGCGCGTGCACAGGCGTTGCTGGCGGCATAGACACATTGTCGGACGTGCATCGACACAAGGGTTGCTCCCACATACTTCCCTCAAACAAGTTAATTTCACTCAATCTCCCACAATGCACGCATCGATCGATCTGCATGTCTAAGTAACTCGTGCTTGCATTCGCAGGTGTCGCGGGTGTCGCGGGTGTCATGGCTGCCAACGCGCATGGCTTGGGGGCTTCTCGTGGTTGATCAGGTGTGGTGTCCGCCATTTTCTCACAGTTGCACAAATACTTACTGGTAATATGGGCGCCAGTGGTGCATCCCAATCACCGCTCTATTCAGACTCAGGGTTCTCAGGGATGCTATGGGTTCTGTGTGTCTGTCTCACCTGTGCATACTTACAAACACATAGGCAATACTAATTTTTTACTAAACAACCATTTTGAAATAACACTTAATAAAATACATGAGGCTAGGGCACTGTCACTACTGAATAAAAGAGGTAAATTCATTGTAGACTTGTTTTTATTATTATTGCTCGTACAGATCAACATGCCGATGAAATTATGATAATCTCGGTCATGACTAGCCAATTCCGCTTGGGTGCTCCCCAGCCCGCAATTAATCTAGCGCGCACCTAGATAGATGATCTCACAGAGGTGCGTGAAAGCACAGCCTTCCCAAGGGTGCACTGATGTTTTTTCCCTGATGACAGGACACTGTGAATTACAAATGAAAACGCTTGATGAAACATATTAACATGTGTGACTACTCGGCATCACTAATGCAAACTCATCTGGGCTCGCCCGCCAGCACGTGGGTAGTGTGGCGATGGCCTATACACACAGCCGGCTAGGACAGAAGTAATTGCACCGTACATAAATTGAAAATATACACAAAATACATAAAGACACTTAAAAGATGATAGGGCACGAGATGAATATTCACAATAAACACACATGTGTGAAAAAAAATTTAGATGGTGCGGATGATGCTGGATGAAGTTCGTAGTGGATCACAAGGTGTAGGTGGAATTGCAATATTTCTTTGTGAAAAGGGCAAATTAAATTCGGACAAAATATTTTTCTGAGCGAGAAAATTATCCTCTTGGCGATTACAGTGGTTACAAGCGTGTAGCATGCCTGAGGGCGGAAAAATCAAACAAAGTGACCACCTGGTCAAACACAAAAGCATCCATTTACGTGAAAATTACATGGAACCTCGAAAAAATTTAACATAGAACCCAGAATAAAATACTGCACACATGATATTAAGTAAATAAGCTCTCAAAATGCAATGATTGCGTAGACATATACTTGGTGTCGGTTGGCCATGTGGTTATACGTGATGCTATAAAATATTCAAACATGGACAATACCCTCAAATACATATATGAAAACAAAGCCCTTCAAATTGCACGCAGCAATAATAAAGAAATTACACTGAAATGCCACTATCATAGGCAGATGGCGCACGATTCAAGTTTTGCGGGTCGCGTAGCATCTCTGACATCTTTCTCCTCCTTCTCCTTGATTAAGTTGAAAATGCCACAAGGGCAAAATAAATAAATTAAGCAGAAGCATAATACTGAGGAAATGTCTGGCAAAGGTTAACCGCTATACTAAAAGTGCTATTGAAATATACATCAATGAACAAAAGGTTGTAGCACATACGTGACAGTGTCTTACCTCGCCAGCTCTCATCGACAGACTGTCCAGAAGTAAGCGTCGTATGGCCGCCTACGGGATTCACATAAGCGGAAGTGCTATGCATGCAGAGTAAAATGTTTTATGATTGAAATAAAATAGCACAAATTAAATTAAAAACTGTTTTACATTTTATAATTTTCATATAAATTTTTCATATAAAATTATTTAGTGTCCCTTTATGACGGCGTTCACGGCGGAATATTAGTGTTCTTAATCTCGGCGATGTGGGCACTTTGAATTTCATAACCAAACAATTTTAAAGTAACAAACACTTTAAAACATTTTAAGACACATGAAACCCTGCACATACAAATCACATTTTACACTGAAAAATAGTATTTATGTGGAAGTTTAAAATATTGGCCTCTTTGCGCACGTGCAGCACACGTTACACGCGTGTGGTGAGTGCCGTCATGGGCTCTAGCACCGCTGTCTGTCAGCCGGTGTCAAAATGAAATGATAATCTTTTAAAATCAACAATATAAAAATAAATACAACATGCAATTATCTTATTACAAAGTGCCAAACACTGTAGAAATTACATTAATCCTGAAAGTATAGAAAAAAAATAAATATTTCCCGTTCATATTAATCATTATTACTTGGAACATTATGGTCTTGATGAAAACATTATGGAAGAACAAGGTGTTTGTTAGTGATGTAAATGAGGTAACATCTGCAACCAAAAAGATAAGGTATTAGGTAAAAATTTACAATATTGTAAAATATGATTTTTCCTAATGTACGTAAGGATGAAGTGTTGAAACCATTTGTTAGTCGACAAGAAGAGATATATAGAAGATGGTGTAATAATCTGGGGGTACAAGAGTTGTTTCACCATTAGTATTGAGAAAAACAATTTTGAAAGTGTTACCTACCACTCATGGAGGCATCAGTAACATGAAAAGTTATGTTAGGGTGTACTTTTGATGGCCAAATTTAGATACGGATATCTAAAACTTTGTAAAGAGCTATGAGGTGTGCATGACCACTACAGCAGAATCCCCAAAAGCTGAACCTAGGTCATGGCCTAAAAAATATTGTCCATATAAGAGTGTTCATGCTGATTTTTTGGGGCTGTTTCAAGGAATAACTGTGTTGTTAATTGTAGATTCATCTTCCAAATGGCCTGAAGCGTTCATCACGAAAAATTTGGACGCTAAGGTTAAAATAGAAAAATTTAGAGAATGTTTTAGTAGATTTGGACTCCCTAAGTCTATGGTGACTGATAATGCTAAAATATTTTGTTCACAAGAATTATTTCATTTTTGTACCAAAATGGCATTAAGTATGAATTTTCCCCTCCTTTTTCTTCCAGCAACAAATGGATTTGCTGAAAATGCTGTAAAAACCTTTAAAGGGCTCTCAGTAAAATGTTAAAAGATAAAATAAATGAGAGAGTTGGTATTGAAACACTCATGAATAGCTATTTATTTCATTACAGAATTCAGTGCACATAACATTACAGGAATAACACCATCTGGGTTAATGTTTAAAAAAAAATTGAGAACAATTTTAGATTTATTGGCTACTAAAGGAATGAGTCAGATAGATAATTATCAAGAAAAGTAAGGAAAAAAGTTTGAGGAGGAGGAGGAGGTAGTATTTTATAGATATTATAGAAACCCTAATAAGAAACAATTTGTTAACTGATGTGTTGTTGACGTTCATAAACCTACAAACATAAACCATCTGGAAGGTGGGAAGTTTTACTTAAGTAAAAAGAACCTTGCAGTGCAGCAGAAATATCAGTATTCTAAGAATTTTATCTTGTCTAAAAGGAAGAAAAATTCTTAAATAACAGGACCATTTTTTATTTATGGCTTAAAGTATTGTAGACAGTGGGATTATTAGATACAGAAGTTCCATGGACGATTAAAAACAGGGAAGTACGCAGCCATGACTCGTATGAAGAAACAATTTTGTGTACCATTCAGAAAACCATGGAAAAAAGAAATGGCCAAACCAGGAAATGAACCTGGGTTTTCTTAAATGTGAGTTGTGTTACCATTGTGCTCACTGATTCTAGTTCGTGTTTTGTGCCAGCCATTCTCGCTGGACATGGTTGGCGACTGGGAACAAAGTTACTCACTACTGTAACTGTCTTAGAGATAATCTGGACCGGCTTCAGTGTACCTGACTTACTAATGATTGCTTCGGTCGGAGTCGTGGAGTAGAGGCTGGCTGGCAGGAACCGATGAAGTTAGTGGAGGGATGATGGGCGTTTATACTGTGTCAACCCCCACAGTACCGTTGATTCTACGATGTCGATTCCTGGCTCCAGAATCTGGTGTTGGCTGCCCGTACCTTACCTCGGTACCCTGTACAAGCCTAGTACCACAGGGTGATATTCCCTATTGATGTGAATGTGCAGCGGAAAATGAATGTATTCAAACACTGGCGAGGAAGGCCTCTCCAGGAGTTGGGTGAGTAATGCTCTGTCCTGCTCGGCTTGCCTACTTGGAGTAGGTGGGGCTAATACACACTCCTGTTTGGTGGCGGTGTAGGCCACCTTTTACTCTTTCCTCTTGAAGCATTGCCTTCTACCAAAAGGCATAGAGGTTGGAGTGACACTCAAGATATTCCCTGTACATCGTGAATACGACACAGTTCCCTATTGCGTACTTCCAATAGCAGTTGACGGCACGACTTCGGTGCTCTAATCAGTCCCCCCGCCGTGGTGCACAGTATCTAGAACATTTAATCGCGTGGGCTGCCTCCTCACTACTATGGTTAAAGGTCGCAACAAATGTAGGCAGTCAGTCTCAAGCAAATATCCTAGCCGCCACCATAAGTGCTCTGGTAGGATATAACTCAAAGAGCTTGTCTAGCCCCTGTCAGATGAGTTTATAGTGATTAGGGCTCTACTGTTCTATCCCAGAAGATCTAGAATGGGTGGCTGTCGATTGGTGTATGTTGTAGACGTACGGATTCCTGAAGGGCCTCCGCAGTCCTACTGTACATATAGTAATGTGTTTCTAGTAGTAAAAAAAAAACCCCTAGAACAGATACTTGTCAGGAAAGGAACAAACTGTATTTATTAGACATAATAAATACAAATGTTACATGCTACCTCCTAACCAAGCAGAAAGTGAGTAAGGAAGTAACCTATGCTTGACAGATGTAGGCGACCTGTTCCCAAGCTACCCAAGATAGCTAGTGCTTTGATGGCTACAAAAACAACTCAGTCGCAGCTACTCTATACAAGGGGCGTCTAGACGAGACAATACAATAAGGGGTGCCTATACTTTACGAGCAGTGGGTGTAGTTGCTTCTACCAACAAGTAGAGGTGGCTGCTGGTCCAGTAGGAGTAGCAGTGGAAGGTGTGGAGTGATGAAGAAGAGCTTCTGGTAGACAGTAGTTGTCGACAATGGTAGCTTCTGGTAGGTGGTGGTTGTCGACAATGAAGTGTCTGGTAACTGCAGGCTGCAGAAGAGCTTCTGGTGACATCAATGGTAGCAACCTCTGGTGGCTGCCGAAGACTGTTGAGCAGTAGAAGGCTCCAGCACACTAAGTGAAGGGGTGAGCTACTGGAGAATGAAAAATGACTCGCAAGTCCGGTTGTGCAAGGACTTTTATAGTCTGAAGGACAGGTGCAGCACCAGGCTGCAGTGGGAGGTGTCACGTCGCCTCATAACGTCCCTCTCGTGCGAGGCCGGGGTAGGGGTAGCTACTCTCCATCTGGCTCTCGGCTTCGTGCATAATAGGTGGCACTCAATTTTGCCCCAAGGCGGTCAACCGCTTTTAGGCTTTCAGAGCGAGAGGGGGGGAGGTGTGAGTGTCATGCTCGCTGGCTTGCGCAACTTTATTTTCCACGTGTTTGGAATCACCGTCCAGAGTCAAGGCACTCAAAGACAATTGTGTAATACGTTGCTGGGTTTGACTCTCTCGGGTGAGGTAGAAATAATTGAGTCAGATGAGCCTTAGTTGTTGTATATATGTATTATACAGGAAAGTGGTACGCGTCAGTGTAAACTTAGTGTGTTGCACAGGTCTGCCAACCATTACTATGACTGTACAAAATGTCACCGCTGACAATTACCAAGTGTGTCGAGTAGGTACAGTGTTTGAACGAAAATTTTGTTTACCTAAGAAATGTCACTTAACATGTTTGGATAATGGGCATTCATAGGCCAGAGTCTAAAAAATTAACACGATCACTAGCCTCAGCCCTTTGTTTAGATCAAATTGGATACCACGTTTGCTGCTGTTCTAATAAAGATGGCTTTTTTTTCCATTATTCACAACCATCACACCATTCACTATATGTGTTGTAAGAGGCTGGGCAGATGATAGGTTGGAGATTCTTCCTATTTCCTTTGGGTGGCTTGTTCTCGTCCTTTCAATAAAACCTATTCTGATTGAGGTTCTGCAGGAAATGAAAATACCAGTTGGCCTAATGGCATGCGTCTCCTTTATTTAATTTTTTCTTTACCCCACCCATCACATGGGAGTGCAGGGTAACAATAAATGGGTAGAAGAGGTCATGCAGTTGTTGGACGGCACCAATAGTAATGTGCAATCGGAATGTTGGTTACACTGAACAGGAGATGGCTGAGGCAGGTGGGTACTGACGCATGCAAACATGCTGCGCTGTGCGAATGCGCACTCTACGGGCGACTTTGCCATATCTATGAGCCACCCGCGCTTAGGGGGATGATATATAAGCTGCAAAATGAATTAAACGTATTGAGCAAGGAGATCTCACAAGCCTGGGCAGCCGATTTATGTAATTGTAAATTACTTACGTAATTACAATCCACATTGCCCGCCTGGAAACCTGCATGCAGGAGTCACCCTCATGAAATAAATAAATATTTGTAATATTCTACTACTCGTCGCTTAGCCCTGGAAGAAGTTCCTACAATCCCCAGAGATGGTAGCAACCCCATGGCCTTGTGATGTCACGACCGGCCCGCTTCATGAACAAGCATTTTAATTTGTCATTGCCTCCAAGCTGGGTAATAAGAAATGAGCGGCACTCCCGCACCCCAGATAAAACACACTCGTGTTGAAAGGCTCCGCTACCCCCCTCACCCTGAAGAACTACTGATCTCAGAAATTTTCGTATAAATAGAATTTCAGCGCTCAGCACTGGCAGAGACACCAGGCTTACAGGCCGAAGAGGACGTGAACCCCTCCTAGTCTGCGAAGTCTTTCCTCAGTCTGCAAAGACTCTTTACCCAGTCTGCAAGGATTCTTAGTCCGCTAAGACTTCCTCCGCTTGGACACGGCTCTCTTCAGTCTGTGAAGACTCTCTCTCCTCTCCGCGACCTGCAAAACAGCGCATCATCCACTCTGCAGACTGAATACTGCAGCCTCCTACAGCTTGCATACGACTCTCCTCAACCACGCCTGTTGACCATGAGGACAGCACTCCTTCGCCAAGGTAAACCTACTCGCCGACCCCGGTACCTCTTTTACCCCAGTCAACTTCCATGAATTCTAGTAACAAGCCGGCGTTTCGTGATAAACTCCCAGTAAATGTTAGTATGCTGTCAAAGTACGTCTAAATTGCCATAGATTTTTGTCGGAATAGGATTTTGGGAATCTTAAATAATTAATTTACCCAGACTCGCCTTTACCTTATTAATTTTATTTACGTAATTAAGTAGTCGTTATAATCGTTTAGCCAGTCAGCCAATTACAATCCTCTGTAATTTTTACTATTAGCTGCGACTTTCCAGTTTCCTTATCACATAATAAATAAATAATATTACGTCAACCTAGTTGTCCGTTTACCATCATTGTTAGATAGTCACCTAATTCCCACAGTTTTAAATTCTTTTGTATCAGGTAATTAAGTCTCATTGGAGAGAGATGGTGGGTATTCAGTGTATTGACAAGATACCCGACGTATAATGGGAGGGGTGGAATCCAGAGCAGGAAGGAACGCCATGCCCTATTAAGAGCTGAGATAGCAGACACCCTTATAAGTACCACGTCAGAGATCGAACCCCTGCCGCAGAGTAATGAGGCCGTCCCTTGACCTATCTCACCTCATTGGACCCCCGTTGGACCCCAATTTAGGCACCTGTTGGCCCAAATATCCTACAGGAGATTACATAGACCTAGTAGAGCAGTCACTGTCTATAGTGCACGCTACCCTGAGGACACTGTGCCTAGTCAGGCCCCTAGGACGTCCAGTCTTGTCAAACTCACCTCGGGCAAGCTCATCCAGGTTACACACCCGGCAGATACAGTTTCCAAACTTTTGTGTCATAAAGCTGGCATCAGGGAAGACAGAACGGGTTCGACTCCCATCAAAGGCAGTCCCCAAGTCATGCACGGCACCACCCTCCTTAGATTTTGTTCCCGCACGTCGACCCACCAACCTGATAAAATCTCCCCAGCCAGATAAAACACCTTCACCCCCACGGTTGCATAATTGCATAATAACTTCATACCCCTGGGATAGCTGACATCCCGCTTATTGGCGACCATTATAGTGAGGATGGTGGAACTCCCTGGGAGGGAATCCACCTCCATACGCCTCACTCTGGGGTTTGACTCCCCTCAAACCCAATGGTTCCCTACCGCCTAGCGGACCACTCAGATAATTAACCCTTCCACAACCAGTCGGCCAAAGAAAGTTAGCTATGTACGCCACGGTAGGTTTACCTGATGTTCCGAGAGGGTAGTCAGCGGCCTAACCACTACCTCACGAGCTAGGGCACGCGTCAGTACTAATGGTCCATTCTCATTTCTGTGTTTGATCATTTAATAGAACCTAGGTCCGGCTGTTTGACTGTAGTTATAAAACAATGAAATGCTGCTAATTCTGCTAAGGTTATGATTGTGTTAGAGGGTCATTCTGCTAAAAGCGAAGAAGTCTTACGTACATCCACCTGTCAGGTTAAGTGGAAGAAGTGCTCCAATGTGACCACTAACCAACGTATTGGAGGCCATCTGCTGACGAGCAGTGATGGGAGGACACTTCCTCTATTCTGAGTGTGCACTTCTCCTGGGTGGGAAGCATGAAGCATCTTGGCCATTTTAATGTCTGGTTGCTGTACATCAGGTGAACACAACTGTCCTTGGTTGACTTTATTCTCTATCTCAGTTTCATGTTTCCTAGGTGGAAAGGAGAGAAGGGGACAGGGCCATAGTGGTTCTCTCCTCTCCTCCAGGTTTGATGTATTTCAGATGCCATCTCTAAATGAACATCAACAATGAAGATAAAATATCAGCTGTACCAGTAGTGTGGCAGAAATGTTAAATTTTATTTTGTATGTTCCATTTACATTGAGGGTTAATCTACTGATGCATATTTTTTTCTGTAAAATTATGGAAAACTTTGTGTGTCTGTACTATCTAGTACTGAACCACATGTTTCTTTGAAACAAGTAGCTTAAAAAAAAGGCTTGGTGAAATACAATTAAAGCTATCTAGAAATTTATTATTCAGGATATACAGTAATTAATATTGGTTTTGCTATATTCATAATGTCTACATAAATGTACTTTTCATGTCTTGATCACAAACTATTCTGGTATCCAAAATATATCTTCACGACTGTTAAATTTGAATTTCTTGTTACTCCATTTTATATTTACAGAGGGTGGAATATTTACAGAATTATGTGAAAACCATTACATAGCGAAATATATGTCAAAGATAAAATATATATCTCAAATAGGAAAGTCATCCATCAATAGTGTGTAACAAATTTACACATTTTATGCACTAGAGTATAGCATAGATAAACTTTTTCATTTCAAAAATGTTTGAATGAACATTTATATTAAGACTTAGTCAAATCTGACATAATGGTTCAGCATCAGTTTCGGAATACTTTGACGCATGCCCGATTAGACTGACTTGGCACGTTGGTCAAGGATTTTGTCCGTTAGACCAAAAGCGGGGTAGTTTGGTTTAGATAGTCGGCGTGAGGCGATGGGTGTTTGTTGGCATTACTCCAGCTTCTTGGGCGTTGTGATCGGGGTAGGTTTCATCTAGACGCGACGAATTTGGTCTACACCGGATTGGAGATTCCGCAAGTGTGCTTCATTGATCCAGAAGTTAAGATTGTTCCCGCTCAGTCGCACTTCGGTACTGGTCAGAAACTCTTTTACCATAGGGTGACATGTAGGATCTATGCGGATACAAGATGTGAAGTCAATTACCAGAACCAGACTGCCCGACTTCTAAGTTCGGCGGCATGGTTCCGTTCCACCTGCCTCTCCTGCGTAGGATGTGGTAATGCTATCCACAGCCGGAGAGTAGAGTGAGCCAGATATTTTTCCCTACGTTTTCTACCACTCCTCTTCTCATGAAGCATAGGGCAAACAATTTGACAGCCTACGTGATGTACTTAGACAGAAAGGTTTGACAGCGTAACCCAATAGTGACTTGGAGCCATGGGGACTGCTAAGTGTCTACTGGTTGTGCGTTCGCACTAGGTTGAATGGCAAAACTTCAGGCTACAGTCACCGCGCATTGACTTGTGCGAATGATGAGAAATTACCCGAGTCTGTCGCCCCTCATGGTATGAAGGTATTTCTAGTGGTTGTGGCGACGCTGTTTCTCCCCCACGAGCACTAACTTAGTGCTAATGTGCGACAGGGAAGAAACAGGTAGCCGTCTAAAATGTATGTCTTCTGACGTGCAGACACCTGAAAGGGTTCCACAGTCAGGCTAACCCGGTTTAACCAAATCTCCCGGTTCGTCGGCAGTGCACTGCATATTCTGTCTGCAACCATTAATTCAAACAAATACCCTGGAAATGAAAAACAAGAAGGTAGAGAACAATGAGTGTTTATTGAATATTCAATAAACACGTGACCCGTGCTAGCTCCTACCAAACCCAGGAGGGATGAAGGTACTTGCGGTTCCAGGTGTAGGCGACCTGGTTCTAAGATAAAAGGGAAATAGCTAGTTCTAGAAAAACACAAATTAGTTAAAGTTAAACTGCTAACTAAAAGGTGTCTAGAGGAGACAAAGTGAAGTTGAATACATATGTTCATGTCCGTTGGTTGTCGAGACGTACTAAGTAGCCGCTGGGGACGTACTTGAAGTTTCTAAGATCTCCAGAGGTCCGAACACTGAGTCAGTGCGGGATGTCACGAGAAAGGATGCTTAAGAATGACTGCCGGAGCCCGGCAGCATACAGACAAATAGGCGAAGCTTGTAAGCTGCCGGCACGGGCTGCGGGAAGGGCGTGATGTCCTTGTGCCCTGATTGGTGTGGGAGTCAAAAAACTCTTGTCAGCATTTCCGCTTTGTGCTTCGTTAGTAGCGCTTGGCCTTGCCCAAGGTCCGGGCAGCTTGTAGGCTCTCAGCGCGGCTTAAGGGGGGGGGGGTGTGCCTGCCGAGTTGCGTAACCTTCAGGCAAAGAGAATTCACTCATAAGTTCCTGTTGCCTGGAGGGTAGGCAATATGTCACGTCTGTAGTAGTGGAAGTAGGTACAATTGGCGATGAGTCACAATCGTAGTTGATTAGTTGTATAAGCGGCATGCGTCAGATTTATCCACCATACTCAAATCAATACACTTAACTACAAATGTTTGCAAAACAAACATCTTTGTTGTGTACTGCCATAGATATGCAGCTGTTGTAAACAGGGATATGTCTTATTAGAGAATGCAATAGCAGGTTCATTACCCAGCAACTCAGGTTGACAAAACAGATTCCAGATCAGCTAAGGCTAGCATGCACACGTTTCTTCCAGCATCAGTACTTGCCTCGCGAAAATTGTAAACTGGCAGTGCTAACTATTAATTCTGATGCAAAGAGTCTTGCTCCAGCTTTGTTGGGTATCAGCTCACCTGTTGGGCTCCATGCTGCCAGGATGGGATGCACAAGCTACTGTCTGCCCCTTGCTAGCTTTCCTGGGTAAGGGTTGTTGGGGTTTGTTTCCTGCATCTATGACCAGAGATACCTTATGTGCCTTTGAACACTCAATTCACCACAGAGCATTTTGGATTGGCAGAGAACATTTTTTGATGATATGATGCAAGTGTGGTATGACCGTACACACTCTTACTGGAACATGGAAAGGCAGAGCAAACAAGTCAGTCGCAATTGCCTCAATCATTCCCAGAAGCTAGCAAAAATTATCTAAATGGTGGTGACCTAACCAAAGTTTTTACTTAGCTCAGAGAAAACTTTAGTGGTTTGAACCTACATACCTCATTAAGGATTTCTCTCATAACACCATCCTCCTAGGTCACTGGACACACGTATACCAGGTACACTGGGTATTGGTGGCACCACTGATTAATTGAAAACATTTCCTTGATGCACGACGGATTCCGTGCTATCAAGTGCACTCAAAGAAACTACTTTGCCCCATATTGGAACGCAATAACTCCTCATGGGGCAAGTCACGCCAATTAAACAGTAATGGAGGCGGGACACGTGCATACAGGATACTTTAGCACAGCCCAACTGATGCTACAAACAGGTGCTCCTAGCTTTTACTTTTCACCAAAACTCGCCCAGAAGCAGTCACGTCAAACCCCTCCTCCAAAGATTGTTCTATTGACCGAGCCATCGACACCCTCCAGGAAGGTCGCGCTGCTGAAGGGCAGCACAAAATTCCAATGGAGCATCACAGCCTCCACGAACGTGCGGAGGTTCAAAATATGTCATCACCTCTGCGCCAAGCAGATAAGGGATCCAGGCACCCACGTGTGACGTTAAGAGCTTCCAACCCCCAGAAGAAGGGATAGTTTCCCCCTTACCCTTCAGAGAGCCTAAAAACTAGAATTTTGAGTATAAAAGGACTAGCCATGCAGGCCTCAGGGCAGTTTGCTGCACCTCTTCTGCTACAAAGGCCGGAGGTGTCAGCCCAGGGCAAGTACTGTGCTACCCTTTTTCCACCGCTGAGAAGGCCAGGAGAATGTCTGCAAGGGTGTGCCTGCACTAGACCCCTATCCCGCTCCGGAGGACCATCGCCTTCCACAGGGTCTTCCACCTCTTATATTTTAGCTACCTTAAAACCGAGCCAAAGTGGCTCTTCAAAGAAAGCAAAGACCACTGTAGATGTGTTAAAATGAATGAACTACTCATTTTCTTATCTCCTTCCCTACAACAGATCTGCAACATACATTATTTCTGAAGAAATTAAAATACTTTACAATACAGAGAAAAAAAAAAATGTTTTACCATACTACCTTGACACGACACGTTTTCAACAATGGTAATTCGATGACTTCAAGCTCATTACCATCGCCAACAGCGCATCTCATTTCTACGGAGTTTGCATTACCATTGGCTATGCAATGTAAGAAGATTGAACTGTCTGCATGGCCAGAATGGACTTCAAGGCAACGAATACCACTAATCACCTCTAGATGGTACCAGTAGTATGTTTAGTCGTTTGTCTTTCATCCTCCCAGCTGGCCGGTGACGTCACGCCAGAGAGCTATGCTTTTCACCACCTACCCTGCCCTCACGACGCCAGTCAATGAGTGCAGAGGCAGCCGCCCGGCAGAGTATAAATACGGATAAGAATTCGACTCAGGAACAGTATTCATTTTCCCACCGCACTAGCCACCAGGGATCTGACCAGCTTACTGTAGACCAATCTTCTGTCTTCCACCGCACTCGCTGCAGAAGTTCTCGCCAGCTTCATTCCTCGCTATATACTTCTTCCTTCTCCACACCTTGGTGCCAGAAGGAAAACTTTTCTTCAAGCTCCATTGTTGGAACTTATCCTGTCACACCTTGCTTACTCATCCAAGCACCATGCCACATGTCATCTATCTACGCTTAAGACACTGCGGCCCCTTCTGGGCAACGATGTGATAGAGAGTCAGTTATAGTTTAATAATTGTTCTCACAGCGCTATAACTACCCCATCACCCCTGATAGTATAGAAACGGGTCGCCTCTACCCGTTTTGTGTAGCTTAACTTCCTGTCAAGCTCTTGACAAAAACAGGAGGGAGTATGTCACCACGTGTATTTCCAGTAACATTGAATAAACATTGGTTGAAACCTATCTTTGAGTATCACGTTCCTGTAGACGCACCTTTCCCAGTTAACCCTCGAGTGAAACGCAGGTGATCCAGGAACTTTTAATCAATCTAGCATCCACACCTCTTGATTACCCACAAGCACTAGCCCGGCCAGCCTTTCTACATACTCTGGTAAGTAGAATGGCGGAGCCTACACAGGTACACGGTTTTTGGTCCAGCTTGCCAGTTTGGAGTTCATTCTTCTCCACAGCACCTTTGTGACAGAGAGAGGCGTTCTCCCCGGTTGGGAAGATGTGGTCAGAATCAACACCTAAATGTTGGGACTGCAGACAGCGGCGCCTGATTTTCTCTACTCATAGTGCCTTAGCGCCGAGCACCGAGATTTGGTATCCGCTCTTCGGCATCCGCTCGTGTGGCTCTACATGGTACAGAAACCAAACCCTGCTTTTCACCTCCAAGACGCGAATGTGTACGACTACAGACGCCTTACTCCAGACGAAGTGGTCTGAAGGAAAAGGTTAAACAGGTCTTAATTTCCTCTGGGCGTTTGCAAAGAGTTAACTCCTGCCCTTGTTGCCATGATAGGACAGCTCAACTCTACTAAACCTGCTCGTACCAGTCACACCGGAAGTACCACGAGATTTACTATAGCCACCAGCCCACCTGAGTCTAGAAGTTCACCCGTGGCTTGTGGAATACTTCAGTCAACTAGAACAGCAGCCGACAGCTGTCCCCGCCTACCTCACGTCCGTTGCTCTGTCCCCACTGACACAAACCACACCCCACAACCAGCATACTCAAACCTCAGGAACATCAACATGCACAGTTATTCAGCCAGAAACACATCCCGGCACTAGCAATCTTAAACACCCAGAGCATGAAATGAAAGATCATTCTGGCAGAACCAGACTTCGTGCCCTGCTGAAAAGCTACCAGGCCAGTACTATACACTGGGAAAGCACCAGCCCCACATAGAGAATAATTGCATTACCAAGCTTTCCAGTGTAAGGGTGTGCCTGACTTAGCACCCGAACTAAAATACTTCCCCCACGTCTGCTTGACATAGAATTAGCCTAGTCGACAGGGCGTCATGCGTCACCTTGTTCACAAGAAATTATGTCATGAAATTACAGTATTCCTATAGACAGAAATTATGCCTGCTGTACACAAAACCTTCCTTTCCAACACTGATGCGAGAATGTAACTTCAAATTGTACATATTTATATAGAGTATGTGATGTCAGTACAACAAAAATTACTTTAATACTTACCCAAGTTATAGTTCAGCAAAACAAACCTATGTTGAAATAACTTCAACAAAAATAAAAATTCTCTTTAAATTTACTGTATAGTTAACTGCCTAACAGTAATACAAAGGGAATAATTCAGCCACACGTGAATTCAAAATCTTCAAGTTCAATCAGAACACTCGTGTTCAGAACAACTGACATGACCTAACGTACAGTAGTTAGAATTTCTGGAAGAATATAATTAAGTCTAACTCGAGCTGTTCTTTTGAATAACAAACTTGCTATAAGAAATACATAATTAAAATTAAAAATAAAATATGAAGTATGTTTTAACACTAATTCCTCTGCTATTTTCACTCTCATGGTTTCCTTGCAAGTCTGCCACTTGAGTGAAATATACTTCTCCAAACCATTAACGTAGCTCCGCATCTTGGTTACACCATTTCCTATACTAAAAGGTGTATCTGGTAAAATATTATTTTAACAAAAGACGGACTTGCACACGTGCACAAAAATGTATGCATGCAGAGTCATGTGCACAAAAGTGCATGCATGCACACAAAAGCACACACAAATATACACGAGTGAAAGACAAAGCAAGTGAATTATCTTCACACAAGTTTCTTAAGAAAAAATATATAATGAACTGCAAAGTTATGCAAGTATAATGTGGTTTACTTTCCGATGATACTGCCTGCCTATTAATATATGTACATTATACAATTCTGCTAAAGCCACAAATAAATTTATGCTTAGAAGGAATATGAAGGACAGAACCAAAGCCATGAACTTCAGAATGTGTACGTAAGTAGCAAGTAGATAATAAAGCGAAGCACACACACCATACTGAACAGCATAAGAAATTTATTCCAAACCAAAAGTGTCATAAAACTTTATTTTCAACTTGCAATATAGTGGAAACAATATACACTGACACAGATGGACTGAAAACTAAAGGTCTGGGAGTCTTGGATCTTTAGTTCAAGACAAGCCCAAGCGAGCCTAATGAATAGTTTCCAACCTTCGAGCTTAGGCTATTTTATTGCATCAAGTTTAATAATAATGGTAACATTAGTATTGTGAGGGCATGAGCTAATTGCAGTTTCTTCACACATTTTAAATTAAACCTTTGAAAAATAACCCCACGTTTGTTTGTTTCCTAAATATATTTTGTATTTCACTTAAAATAAATATTACAAAAAATTGAAAATAGGTGTGTTGGTAGTGTCTTGTAAGATCTAATTCTCATGCAAAATATTATTCAAATGTATGAGCACGAATGGGGTGCATTGTCACTTTGGTGTAATTTCCTGGACTTAGTTAAGGTTTATTTGTATGAGGTGGATGAATAGCCAGGAAGCGTAACTTTAGCAAGGTTTCGGAAAAGTTAAAAGTAACCATGAAGAGAGTACACTCAATGTTCACATCTGCAGTAATAAGCATGAGTGAAGATATTTGGGCGGTTCTTAACAGTGAGGTCTTGAGAGCAGATGCGGTGATTGATGCGAGTGTGGAGCAGCGCTGGAATGAAAGGGCAGGGGAAACAAGAGATCCCAGAAAATACCCGCCAACCAGCTGCATCGTCCAGCACGATTCTCACATGTGGAAAACCAGGAGTGACCCGGGCGGGGATTGAGCACGGTTCACCTTGGTGGGAGGCTATCAAGCTAATCGCTCAGCCACCATAGCCCCAATAGTTTTGAGTAATTTTAATATGTTTATTGCTTCTTTTTATAAAATTTCAAAACAAACTTTTGTAATATTTAAAATTTAATACAATAACACAAATAATAAAGTATGTGTACAATTAATTTTGTTTTAGCAAAATATTAAATGAAAGTACTTGTCTGATTTTATGTAAATATGTTAGGTTGAAACTTGCCAGTTTAACAACAAATATACTCGTCAGTCCATGTAAACAGTACATGTGTGCAGATTAATAACAGCTGACATGAATGTGTAAAATAAAAGCAATGGCATACATTACCAGCATGATTCCTACAAAGATTATAAATCTACTTTCAAAACCTCTGTTTTCTTTGCCAATGCTATTGATGTTTGCAAAACGTTTTGTTGTGCCGTATTATTGTTCTTGTTTACATGCAGTGCTGTTGGCTTTTGTATGTTTAAGTCCAATGTATGTTATTTATATTTGTAATGTAATAATGTACTTGCACACTGCCAAGTTAATGTTATGAAAAATGTAAATTCTACATTTGTAACTTATATTGCCATATCGATAACTTTTAATAAGTTTAAATCAACAAGTTTTCCAATAACCTAAACTAACACCATTAAGTTTCAATGTCTCATGTGATAATATTGAATGTTGTTCAGACGAACGATCGATTCTGCACAAACTATCGCAATTGATTGCTTGGACCAATTAGTTCTTACTACTTTTCATACGAATCTTACCATTATTTTGTGTTTTTGCCAAACTTTTATTTCACAATTTCAAATAACTTAAGAACATTTTATGATTTTGTGCCTTACAAAAAACAAGTCTCTATGAACAGTCTTAATTTCCTAACGAACTGTTTCATTGAGCACTGTATGTCAAACAGATTCGCGACCCAATTTTTATGCTAAATTTGACGGGAATCTTAGTTAATGTATATGTAGATCTGAGGAATAATTTTAAATGTCTCACATCTTATTCTCAAAGTTAAAATATTGTAACAGAATGGTAAGAACACTCCAAGTACTACATTTTTTAAAATCACATTATCTAAGATATTTTTATTTCGTAGTTTTGACATTATGCAATGTGTTGGGATTGTCAGATGCACAAAAAATGGCTTGCATGTTATGGAAAGAGTAAAAAGTTACCAGAATCCTTATGTTCACTGTTCACAAAATATGGTTCATATGTATAACACCCACAGAAAGATGCTCATTATCATCATTAAATGGATGATGATACAAGTACACTACCTGATCCTCTGTAAGGCTACTGGGCAAAGAAAATATAGCGATGGCACTACAACAAAAATGTGTATGATCAGTCTTGAGGGTGAGAAAGTTTGCATGCTGCAATGAATCTGAACTGATTTTAGCATTAGAACATAGACGTTTATTTTATGTACATTCAACATACTTCACCAGTTCACTGTAATGGTTAGTCTGACATTTCAAAGCACTAATTACATGCACATGCAGTGAGGAAAAACTGAATAAATGTAAATGTTATCATAAACTTGCAACACTCCTGTGGAGAATATTATTACAAAAATGTGTTCTGCAAAAAAATTTGGTTCAGGAAATAATTACTAATCATTGAAATAACCACAACATACGATTAAGTTACTTACTCAAGAGACGTAGCCTATGCTTGTGTGTCTAACAGCTACTTAAACAAGTCTTAACTTGTTTGGAAATCCTAAAGGTGGGCTGACGGTTAAAACAACAAAAGTACTTGAGCACTATAATTTACTACAATGTTACACATGTTTAGTCTGTAATCAAGATTGTACTAGAATATTGCATTGCAAGTATTTTCCAAACATGATTCCCAGAATGACAGTTAATAAATGACAGCACATTTGAAAAACTAAATTACATATGATATGGTCCAGTAGTATCTAGAAAATATGAAGCCAATCTGTGAAGTTTCAAGCAACATTAATATCTAAGTTAGAAATTGGTTGAGTGTCGGTAATTATTAGAGTCGAGCTGAGCCAGTCGAAATTGACAACTTGAAAATAGAGTCAAAAACTAATTTAATTCAAGATTCGGAGTTAACTTCAAGTTATGATCATGATACTCTGGGATGGGCGTTTTCTACAGAATGTATTGCACATTTCGCTATGTCCTCAATGCAGCACACATCACTAATTATTTACAAACGAAGAAAACTATTTTGCACAGAACTAACCTCTTAAAACATTACAAGTATATCCAGATGATATTTTATGCATTACAACATACAGTGCAAACTACTCAAATCATCTTGACACAAAAAAAAATTACGGTTTTCCAACACCAACACAAATATTCAGTTACCACTTTAGTGTACATTCCCAAGATTTCCTCAACCTTTTATCCCATTATGCTCTATGGAATTTTTACTAAACAAAGCACAATCTTAACCTGTGCCGGAATCAAAAGTGTGTGTTGTTAGGTGCAAAAAAAATGTAATGAAAGCCAATACATAATTGTTTTCCCCCCACCTTTTGTAACATTGTTTCCTTAAACTTGTTGTTGCTTTCTCATGTACACACCACGAAGAAATTACAACTGCATATAGACAAACCAAATACAAAACCCTCTTAAGAAATTTTCTGTTAAGATGTTTTCCTGCTTACTAAGCTTTAGAAATTTTGCACTTGGTCTATTTATTACAAATACATATTTTTACCCTTTTAAGAAGTTTTCCTGCTTAATAAAGACACATTGTCCAGAATTTTTTCTGAAAATTCCTAACGGGGTTTCACTGATAAAACTCTGTTAAGATGTTTTTGAAGGGACTGAAAAAATAATGTTTATTAACAAGGAAAATTTTTTAAAAGGGTCAAATTACACATGTGCATACAGACAAGTGCAAAATTATTTAACTTATTAAGCAGGAAAACGTCTTAACATGGTTTCACTGCATTTGATTAGAATTCCTGAATCCAAACACAAATCACAGAGTACGTCAGCTGCGATCATAGTAACTGTAAATGTCACAGATATAGATTCCTGTATACATGCACCAAGATTGTGGCACTCAAAAGTGTTGCTGCTAGCACTAGGGTCATACTATGTCGCAAGCCATTTTAGGAGAAGTGTTATACGAATGCTCAATATCTATGGTGCACAAAAAAGTTTGTTGTGTGTGTTGTGAATAAATTAGTGCACTGATGGAAGTTTATTACATTTATTGCTAAAACAAACAAATTTAGCTTTCTAATGTGCATAAAGCAACCTTTCTTTCATTTTAAGTAGCATGGTTATTTCATAGCAGAAAATTTTACGGGATTCTAGTTATATTTTCAAGAACAGATAATCTAGTACCAGTTTATACCATTGCCCATACCAATACCTTAAAACATGTTAACTGTCAGCCAATACTGGTACTTAGTACATAGTATCATTTTTCTAGCATACAAATACAGGCCTCTGAAAGTGACAAAAATGCTTAACGAGTATAAGTAATTTCCCTGTAAATGTTTTGTGTTTTTGTAATTAAGAAGCTTCTGTTATAAAGTTAAAAATATTTGAGTAGTAAAACAATGTACCTGTTGTGCTAATGACTTCTTAAAAAGTATAAAACGTGACATGTGATGCATTCTCGCATGCGCACTCTACAACATAACCCCATCTTTGAGCGCAATGTTCATTCCGGAGCAGGTCATGTAACAGTACTGAAGAGATGGGACAGGTGCCCACAGGGTACATTGGCACAGTTAAAAGATACTACAGACATGTGATCCTAGCTTCTACTGATTGCCCAGACTCACCAAAAAGCAGTCATGCTAACACCTTCCAGACGAAGATTGTACTGCCTGACGGAGCCACTGCTCCCTCCAACAAATGCCACGCTAGTGTCACAGCATGGGACTGGCGGGTAGCACGTATTTTACCAGTGCCTGCGGCCGAGGATATCATTCCCTGCACCCCTCGCAAACGAGCACTTATGAGAGAAGTATAAAAGGGCTGGCATGGCCAACGCTCTTCAGCGCCGGAGGTAGCCATCGGAGTGCACGACCACTGGTAATGCCCGAGATTCCACTGAGGTCAGAGTCTCAACCAGTATAGGCTATTCACGATAAAGTGAGCACTTTTTAAGGCCCTCCCAAGAGGCATTAACCAATAATAAATATATCTTATTGCAGCCTCAGGCATTAAATTGTGAGGGTGGGGAAATGTATACACTGTGTTTACTGGTCAGATTGCAATGTTTATATTAAAAAGCAGCAGGAAGATGGAAATTGAATTAAAGGAAAAATTGAGAAGAGCATTAAAAAGTGCTCACTTTACTGTGAACAGCCTATAAGAAACATCACTGACCAAAAGCTCAAAACTTCAACAGCCGCGGAAACCACCATCTGCAGCCGTCGCAGATTCCTCCAGCAGCTTCTGGGAGACTGGACCCACCAGAAGCTCCCAAAGACTTTGCTTCATTCCTTACCACCCCCCTGGTGCCTACCCCTGATTCCAGTAAGGTTACAATGACTTCCCTTCAAAACCTCCCCAACTACACCAGACGGTGCTGGCAATTGAGGTCACTACCCTTCTGGTAGCCGTACACCCCTAGTGTTTCTTCACAACATCCCCTATTAGTTAGACGTCAAATATGTATATTAACTTTAGCAAGTAACTTCTAATCAGAAGTAATCGCCGTCACATTCACTAACTTTTCCCCAGGATGCCTTCACCTGGTTGTTACGTTCAGTTTAAAACTTCCGTCGTAAGTTGTATTACCTTAGGAGGTAGTCGCCACCGTGTTACTATTACTTACCTAATAATAATACGTGAATTCAATTTATTCTCTTTATTCTGATTTTCTTGAAATTACAGGAAGTCCTATGTAAACCAACATGACAGAGGTAAAGCCGAAAGACTAAAAGCACAGAGCTAAATACCCACAACTAAGAGGCTGATCCTAACTCTGCCAAATTTTGGTAGAATTCAGTGGAGCCCGAAACACTAGGAACTCATCCACTAGGTGAATTGAGCAGGCTATGTCATTCTGTACTCTGCTACCACTTCTTTTGGGGCCAGGAAGGGGCTGGCATGCTCGAACTGGTCAACCACCCCCTGTGGATATCACACCTCGGTAATGTGGTCTGAAATCAACTCTAGCATCTTCAAATTCTGTCCGCCACCTCCTTTTGAGACCAGACGAAGGGAACATAAGGGTGCCACTCATTGCAAGACTGAGTACTCAGCCATACACACTAGGAAAGTGGGTTTCCGGCTTATCTTATGCAAGGTTGTTCAGATCCTTTCCCTTTTCCCATACTCTCACAAAGGAGGGGTATCGAGAAAACTGAAAAAGGCAAACCATTCTTAAAAGGAGAGGAACCCCCTATTGGTCTAGCTAACCCGTTGTGTAATCCATGTTCTGCTCCTACACACGTCAACAGCACGCAACAGATCCAGAGAACTTCGCAGCCAACAGGTCACCCAGATGTCCAACTACCTGCCAAGATACTGAGCCAGCCACAGAAGAGGAACACTCCTCTCCCCAGCAAACCTCAGGTAAAAGGTCAGTCAGTGCAAAGGGTTGTGACAGCGGCCGTAGATTTCGTGCCGACAAGAAAGGCCACCAGACCTGTCATATACAGACTGGGCACTGAAGATACATTAAGGTCCCAGTCTAACCTAAATGTTTCTCGCGCTACTGGCATTGCGATATAAAGTTGTTACAGTGACTACGACAAAAACTTATTTTCTTAAAACATATTTTGTCAATTTGGTATTGTGTTTAACCTCCCCAGTCGTTGGTCCAAGCCTGATGCAAATTAGACGAACGTGTAGAACCTGATCCCAGTCAGGCACGTGTAAGGTTCTCTCAAAAAAAATATTAAGCCTTCATATATGTTCATTATCATATTAGTATTTTTTATACTGTGAAGAAATGTCTACAGTAAATAATTTTCAGACAGTCTGTAAAACATGATACAGGATACTACGAAACTCTGACTATCAGTTAAACTACATAATAACTGACTAACTCAACTCGACTCAAAATATTATTGTTATTCGACTCGATACGACTTGAAGGTAAAAAAACCTTACCTTGGTCATCTCAAATCCAAGTTTTACACATTTTTCCTAGAAGAACATTCAACACATTCAGTTGCTTGTAACTTAACTCCTTCTGACAAAGGAAGAGCAGTGGGCAGTGCATTAGGAAATCATGTGCACGTCAATAAAAACTGTTCATAAAGAAAAAACCAAGCGACACTCGTCCGACTTGTACACATGCGCGTCAATAGTGTTTCACCCAGTGTGACCCAGAATGTGAGATGAAAATCACTTACTAGGGCTACAAATTGGATCCCTGCAGATTTACGTGCTGTTGGAACAGAAGTCTGTTGTTACAGCTCGCGTGTTGCAACTTCAAGATAAAAAAAACATGAGAATTTGAAGAAAAACAGAAACAATGCTCCTAGCAATGACAAAGAGACATAAAATAACAAAATGCAAAAAAAATATTTTATTTGTACAAAAGTATATTATTTTAATTACACATCATGCTATAAGCAATACAAATAGCAACAATATAAAAATATATTTAACAATAGCAAAAAAAAAAAAAAATCACAGCTCAGTTTATAATACTGTCACACAGCTAGACAAGAAAACTGTCAAGCATCCACAATGCCCAAAGTTCACACACACAATAAGCAATAATTTATAGTATAAAAAGCACCATTCAGACCACATGCAAAATAGTTGAACGTTCTAAAATTAAGGTAACAAAGGGCAACAGTTATCAGTTACGTAACTGTAAAATCTGTCCACTATGGTAACAATGTCATTAGCAAAATTTTAACACGAGAGACAAGGAACTTTTCGAAGTCATACATGGCATGTAACAAAAATATACACAACCTACACTTCTGCTTCTCTGAAGTGCAATCAGAAATTAGTACGGCACTGAAAGTGCAAGTCAACTAAAGACATAAATACTGTAAACACACACAGTTGAAGAAAACTTACTAGATCATGCTGATACAAAAATGATTGTGTATGCAAGTTTTACAACATGAGAGGTGATTCTGGTATTGTTTACGCTGAAGGGGCAATCTGTGATGTAGAGCATAAACATATACGCGAAAGATCCGTGGTGACTGCAGTCAGCGCGAAGGGGGGTGCAGAAGAAAGACTGCATTCCGCCATGCCTCAACACTCACCTGCTGCTTCTTCTGGTTGAGCTTGTTGCGCTTGACTACCTCCTCGCTTGGCTTGTGCGCTGCGTCAAGGGCCGCTTGCTCTAGCCTGCGACGCTGTTCATTCTCCTGATCCGCTACCTGCGACACACAGCACCACATTCTCAAACCTCACGTGACGAGTCTCCATTGTTTATATACCTTACTGGTACAGCTTCCATCTACTATTTATTATGTTTACCCAAAAATCACATAATCAGAAAAAATATGATGACCCCAAATTTTTATTTTGGTTAACACATGCTATTTTCCAGTGAAACTGCTCCATAAGGAGGCCTATAATGTTGCATGCACTATAGCGATACAGTATTTTTTGACTCGCGACAGTATGTATTCTGTATTGAATCTATGGTTCATACACTAAATTTAAAACGAGTGCCTTTTTCTGTGCTCACTTCTTGTAGTGATACATAATATAATTGCTCTTTCTACTAGTTGAAATGTAAGTAATATTTTCATTTTTGGTTTTCAAACATGTCTAGAGTTGTCGAAAAGGATATAGACAGCATTTCCCAATATACACTAACAGGTGACGTGTACTGACTATTATATACGACTGCCTCATCTTCACGTGACGTCACCCCACGAGGTTTGAACCCTGGACGACTTGCTTCCAGAGCCCATCAGCATGCCCCTAGGCAAGGGGCACCCAAGGACGCGGCAGTCAAAGCCATCTACACCAGTATGCGAGATGTCGCATGTCCGTTATGACCCCTGCATGTGACAGCCAGCCAAGCAACCCGCAAAAAAAGGAAACTGCTCTTCCAGCCTCCCACGAGAGGAGGAGCTCTAGCCCGAAGATACCTGACCTGCCATCTATACACGCGAGTGTGCACAGCTCCAAAACACAAGTTGATACTCCGCAGCTTGATCCACCACCTCGTGTGCTGTAGCTTCCTGCCTACCGCCTTCCTAATTGTCTTCTAGACCTTCGCCCAGCAACCTCCTGTAGAAGTCTTTGTCTCCACCTTTTACACTCACTGCCCCTTTGGTAATGAACCCCGAGTACCTTCTGGAATACAGCATAGATTAGTTAGGGTCAGTTGTTTTCATAGCTACCTAGCCTGTTTCTGCTCTTGTTTAGTTTAGTCGCAAGTCCCCTTCACTGGGTACAGTATACCGTAGCTTACTTCCATTACAGTTCATTGACAGTCAGGAGTTCCTATGGGCCACCGTATCTATTCCTCTGGGGAATAATCACGTGATCTTACCTAACACAGAGTACTTATTTCTAGGGTGATTGATTTCCATCCCCATGGACGTCCAACCTACTAAGGAAAAGCAGGAGACTGTATCTTGAAACCTCTTTGCCAAAACTAGTGTAGGACTGTGGTCTCCCTTAACAGGGTGCACATGTCGCAATACATACCAATTAGATGGCCCCCCCATACTGTGGACCAGGCATGTAAAGGTACCTGGTGCGCATGTACGGCAGAGTCCCGACCACTAGTAACACAATCCATGAAGCGGCTAGATATCTTGATCAGTCCACCGCTTCATCCACCGTGTTATCTTCGCCAGTTAGAGCAATAGGACTGATCTGGGTTGTCTATCCCCGACTGACTGCACACATAGCTAGGGAACTCGTAACTTGATCTTCCTTAGTGTAGTAGACTGTAGTACCTCTCCGGATGCTCTACATTAATAGGAGTGGCGCAAGGTGGAGAAGGGCAGCTACTGCCTCTGAACCTAGCCAATTGTTCTGCGACCCTGTGCTGACTGGCCTCAGCAGACCCTCCCTACGGGACTGAGCTTACTCTGCCCGACAACTGGAGAGGCCTCACCTCCCAGTTTACCCTAGCTCCCTCTTCCAGCCACCTCACAAGATCGCTGGCGAGCCGCACCCGCTTGTCATGGGGCTTCCAGTACCACTGGGCATCGCCAGCCCGTACTTCAGACTTACGAGGACAAGCAGCCCACAGCGGAAGCCAACCAGCACCACCAGCAGCCACAGCACCACCACCGTAAGACAGGGTACTAGTTCCAGCCATCAGCAGTAGCGGCTGAGCCAGGCTCTACCCCGCGCCACGCCCACTGCAGGTAAACGAGCATCTCTGTCTACTCCCAACAGTGCAGAGAGCCGCTAACCCCACACCTGACTTAGTACCATGCCGTTGCTGTCGGGTCACACGGCCCAACTTATACCGCAGCCGAGGACCAATCAGCAGCCAGTAAGCCAAACTTCACAACATTAAGTTACACCATGCCTACGTCCGGCATAATAGAACACTTGTCAGACAGAAACGTCAAAGTCAGATCAACCTACATTACGTGTCAACACAAAAGACCGGGAAAAGTATTAATTGCAAACATTTCCTCAACTATACAATATCACCTATTCACTCCCCATCTAGTTTGGTTGGCTATTGTCCTCCTGCCACACACAGCTACATTAATGAAAACAAGGGAATTTGAGAAGAGTATTGATCACCAGAAGTGCTAAAACGAAGGGTAGTAACAAAGATAAAGGAAGGGTGCCCATGCAAATGTGTGACAGATACTAATACACAATGGAAAGAGAAATTTAATTTCATGCTCAGCAAACAAATCAGTTCATTTGCAGAACAAATACTAAAGGATTCCGTTCTAGAAAATAAAAGTGCCTGCAGCTACAAAACAGGATCGGATTTAAAGACCATATCATTAAAATAGTTCACGCAGATGTAATGTGCATTTATTTTCAGTTTTCCACATGTTTACTGATGCACAGTAAAAATAATATTTTTCTCAACTATCTGTGAATATCATATAGACTAATTATAACAATCTTGATGCAACTCTCTCTCTTGGGAATTAATGAAATCAACTACAAGAGGTTGGGAGGCTGAATTCCCTCCTGGGATAAAGTGGTTCAAGGTTCCCCTTGGGGATGTGTAGAATGAGAATTGGGCTTGCCAGGCTGGGTCGTAGATCATCCCACGTTGGAAGGTTGGAATTGTGTCCTTTGGCCTGGGTAACCTTGACAGGAGGAGGGGATTCAAACCCCAAGGCAAAGTTAACCAAATACATCTCCCGTCCCGGGAGTTTAGTTATGCTTACCGTAAATGTTGTCAAAATGTGTGAAGCCAGCTGTCACGTGAAGGAGAAAGATTATAGCATGAATATAGACTTCTATACAGACTCAGTTGATTCCGGCTTTCTGCGTCCTTTATAGGGAGTTGGTCTAGTTGGTTTGCGCGTCGGCACAAAGTCAGGTGTGGGTGTGTGTATTTTGCGATGACTAGGCACCTGAGGAGGAATGTGGATGGTGATGAGCTTACCGGCTGCCGTGCATAGGTACTTGGCACGAGGAACAAGCAGGTCTTAATTTCGGAGGGGTCGGAAGTGAATGGAATGATTCCGAAGTAGGTGGGTCTGAGATCAAATAGTCAAAATAATCAATTGCAGGGTGAGACCAGTATATTCCTAATACTGCGTCTCCACCGTGCAATATTGCCTCGAGTTGAGGATGCGATGGTTCGTCCAACTTAACTGATGGTACAAATAACGGTTCTGAATCAGTATTTGTACTAGAAGGATAATTTTCATTGGTTGAAGGAATATTAGCAAGTAGGTTGTCTAATTCTCGTTGCAATGCTCGTCGGGCTAACCTCCAATTACTTTGACATTCTTTTGTGTCATATGGCATCTCCAACAATTAATTAATAATTACTTGGATATACTCCAGAATCACTGGGCAGTATCCAATGCTTCCTGGGTCCGGCCTTGTTCAGGCTGGGATTGAAGCTGGGGATATAAGATAGGCCTGAGGTCCCGGGGTTATATCCTGCTGAAAGGCTGGGCGGCTCGGGGTGTTCCAGGAACAGTCCGGCCTTGTTCAGGCTGGGTAATCCAGAAAACTTCGCTCCGTTCTTCCCTTTCAGAATAAATTAAAGAAAAACTTGTTAATTTAAAGTTACTATTACAACCAGTAATCGTCCTTTAAAACAAGAGATTCTCAAAAACTACAAACGGGAGCCGTTATCTCCTAAATCCGGCCTTTATTTTATGCTGGGATCGAGATGGTGGCTGATGTATTAACCTGGCGGTTTTTCAGCGTTCTGCCCCCTGGAAGTTTGGGTGATGAACAATGAACCTTGGACCCCTTGGTCTTGCTCAGGCTGGAGGAAATCAAAGATTATTGATTCCACCTGCATTAATCAGAGAGTGAAGTGATTATTATCTAGGACCGTTATGAGAAGTTTAATAATTAATCTACTCAAAACTAGGGTAAATGAATGGAAGCACCAGTACTGACAAATTGACATATTTGTTCAATTGGCTGTGAAAACAATGGGATGCGTAGCTCTGTGCAATGTCAAAATTAATTTTACGGCAGGCGAAGGCTACCTGCATAAAAACGTGTATAATGCAAACGAGCTCTAGACTGATTCTATAGGGGGAAGTTAATTACGCTTATAAATCCAGAAGGGACGTCTTCACGACCTGCTACTGCGAATAAGAAAGGAAAAATGCTTTCAGGGTAGGGATTCAGGTGAAGACTTAATACCTCTGGGTAGCTGTATGGAGACTTCTTGATGCTGCTGACGTAGTTCACTCACGGATACGTTTGAGACAGTTCCGGCGCATGGAGTCCAGCAGTGTTGCTCTCTCAGACAGTCAAGTCTTTGTGGACTGTGAGGGCTCCAGTAGCACAGCTTACTCCCGGAGAATTTAACTCTTTACTAGCAACGCGTTTGACCCAGTGGTCAAAATCATGGTGTATATTGGTTCAAGTCTTGTGCAAACTATGAAGTCAGGATTTGAGCCACTTACCTCTGAACTACACATAGCCTTACTCAGGCTGGAAGTGCCAATTACTTAGCCTTACTCAGGCTGGAAGTGCCAATTACTTAGCCTTGCTCAGGCTGGAGATGCCCTACTTAGCCTTGCTCAGGCTGGAGATGCCCTACTTAGCCTTGCTCAGGCTCGTGATGCCTTCCGCCTTATTCAAGCTTGAGGGTCGGTGAACTCTGCTGTGCCCAGAACCTGCACCTCCTTGTATACCAAAATCTGCAGCTCGTGGGCTGTAAAAGAGGTGTGGGGGTTGCTAACCTCTCTTCACAGGGGTTGGTTTATTCAGACTTTGAGGCAGCGACACCCTTTCCTTATCTCCCCCGTTGACTGCTGACATTTTTATCACATCGGCACGAGACTCTAGAAGCTGCGGTATCCTTGTAGCGGAGGTGCTGCTATCTTGCATCATCCCTTCGAACTCGCATCTCTGGTTGACCGGTGTCGATGGCTCTGTCGAACTGTAAAATATCTTTAGAGGGAAAATGAGCGATCGCATGGCGGCTTCGGTAGACAGTACAATTTTTCTATTCTCACCATGTATCTGTAATCCCTCACTAGGCTGGAGTGATTCTGTAGGCACGTGATTAATTTATCTGTCGTAATGTGACTTTCCCAATGAGTGTAGCAACTTTAAAAATGGGGTGAAGTCGAAATGTAGAGCATGTATGTCAGATGCGCAGGAATGCACCATGCGTCAGCGTTGATGCATGCCAACATGCAGCGCAGCATACATGCACTCTGTACGGGCGACTTCGTCCCATCTCAAGCCGATGAGAGCTCAGGGCAAGTCAGTAACAATGGCCAAGTTATTTCATGTAACGAGCATGGAGACTCAATGCGTTTGACAGCTGCATACGTAAAAGTGATTAAAGCATTTACTATGGAATGTACGGCCTGCGTGAAATCCCACATGCAAGCACCACCCCTGTAAATAAATAAAATATTTTTGACGAACCACTTCCCTACATTTAGCTGTGGAAGAAGTTCCAGCGAACCTACGAAATGACATCACCCCTGCGACCTTGTGAAGTAAAATCCTGCCAGCCTCAGAAAGAGGTGTTTTAATTTGTTGTCACCTCCACGCGGGGAGATAAGAAACGCGGTACCGCTGCAACCCTGATAAACCTACCCCTGCATTGGAAGGCTACTCTACCCCGCACCCCCGGAAGATCGCTGATCAAGGGATTTTTCCATATATAATGAAGTCCGCTACCATGCTCCAGCAGAGACGCCGGGCTCACCGGCCGCATAGGTCAGTGAGCACTCCCTGGTTTGCGAAGACCTCTCTCCTCTCCTCAGCCTGCGAATGGCTTTGAACTCCTGCCCTGCAGCTTATGAAGGCAGCATCCGCATCAACCCAGCAGCTTGTGAAGACTCGTCCACACCAGTTTACCGCAAGGGCATTCCCCCCTCTCCAAAGGTAATCAGACGTCCTGTACCCCATAATCCTTTACCTCAGTCAACTTCCATGACTCCGTGGTAACAGCTTGTCGCGATGCTGTTGCCCTTCTGGACAAACCCCCTTAATATTGGACATGTAAAGAGCATGGAATTAGCGTAAATTTTAATTTTTTTTTTTAAATAATTTCTAGGCTCATCTTTGCCTGCTTCCAATACACAAAGTAATCACTTAATATTTTAGTTAGTAGTTTGCTAATCTTGTATAAGTCAGCCGGGACTTTCCCATTTTCCATTACCGTAATTTTAGCATTCGACCCCTGATCATTTATTTTGTTAACTGTGGTGGAATTGGAACTTGTGCAATAGAACACCCCATTGAGGACTAACTGTGGGGTGCACCGAACTCCACAGCAGACGGAGCTTGCAAATGTTTAGAGTCCGAAAGGACATACAGCTGCTCCTGGGTTTCTGGTGTTCTCTCATCTATCCTCAACGTAGTCCTAATCCCGGACCACACAACAGTACATCAGGGCCTTGGGTGCGACTGCCAAAGTCACACCCCCAGGACTGTACAATAAAAAGGTAGACGGCTGTACCAATGCGCAGTAAACAAGGTGGCGTTAAGAGCCGCATAGGCGTCGAGAACAGTGTGCCTTACAATGTCAAGTTACTTGAAATTAATGTTGCAACCTTGAACCAGGTAGAACCCCCACCAACGGAAACAGAGTTCATACCCCAGCCAAAGTCGCCCCTCTTACATTCTACATTTGACTATTTATTAGGTGCTTGTTGGCCGGAATATGACCCGGAGGGGACACATCCTATCCAATCTGAGAACCACCAGTAGCAAGAGTTACCCAAACAAGGTAGTCTCTGAGAAGGGCCTATCAAATTCTTGCTTAATAAATTGGCTTTGGCAAAAATTTTGTGGGTTCGACTCCCGCTGAAGGTCGTCCCCAAACCTCGTGCAAACCCCTCCCCTGCCAACTATATCTTCGTACGCCAACCGACGAGGCCTCTATGGCTAGCCCCTATATCATTGGCCAGATCACGCATCGCCTCCATCCCCCTCACTTAAATACCCTTTTCTTCTTTTTACCACTCATACACCATGGGGCCGCTGGCGTCCCGCCTGTTGGTAACCCTAGTAGTGAGAAAGATTGAACTCCCTGGGTGGGAACGTTCTTAGTTTGCCTCACTCTGGGGTTTGACTCCCCTCTCTTCCGACGAACCAGGGAGGGTGGTCAGCATCTTAACCTCTATCACCCAGATAACACAAAGAGGAGCGCGTGTCAGCATCAATCTTGACATGAGCGATGGTTGCATATGGAAAATGCTGCTGTTAGATGTGTTACATTGCATTTCACTATTAACTTGTCAGCTTCCGAATACGTATTGATAATGACTTTCATAAAACAGGGAACCCATGAAATGAGTGCCCAATAACACTACACAAAATTATGTTATAGGCCATTCACGATAAAGTGAGCACTTTTGAAGCCCTAGTTACTTTTTACTTTCAACCAAATTATATCCTTCTACTACTTGTTAATGTAAACTCTGCCATAGGAGTAATAAACAAAGTGTATAGATTCACCATACCCAAAACCAAAAGTCCAAGCCCACAATAAAATGTATTTATTGGTTATGTCTGATGAAACAGCTTCAAAAGTGCTCACTTTACCATGAATAGCTTATACACAGTAAATATGTTACAATGATAACTTGTTTCAGAAATAATTTATCTTTCAATCATGTTGTAATTAAAGCAAGATCCCACTATATACACCCTTACAAGCAACCATGCCATAGCAGGAACAGGTCAAATTTGCGCAATGTACCATGTACGTCTAATAAATATTTCTGCCTCTTCGTTCGGCTCCTGGGTATTGCTATAAAATTTGGTTGTGAGCTTGGCTACTAATACCTCTTCACCGGTAAAACTATCTGCCAGTCGTTTACATAGTTGGGGTCAGTCTGATCGAATTCCCCACAGCGGGTGCACCACTCCATCACTTTGCAGATGAGCTGTTCTTGAACTAAAATTACCCATTGCTTTTTGGGTACACTGTGCTCCATTAGTTCCTTCTCACATTTGTTTGTGAAGGAAACTGAGTCTTCATTTGGCCGGCCGGCATAATGGGGAAGTCTCATTCCCTCAGAGCTGCCAGTCGCCGGATGTCCCGGAGCTGAACTGCTTGGTTTAAAGTATCCTACACGGTGGCCAGGGTTAGGTGATTTGTATTCCGCAGCTCGTTTACAAGGTTCACATCAGTACACCAGGCTGGGTCGAAAGGTTTGTTCCTCCGGCCACCCGATACACGTATGGTGGTACGGTTTATTGCACAAGATACAGTGCACTAAGTTCATACCGTGGCCTGGACAGGTGATCCAGCCGCAGAACCTGTCCTGTCGAACTAGACACAGCTCACACCTAAATTCCAACCCCTCGGTGTTTTGTATCTCGTCGGCCCAGCCAAGGCAGAGATAATGGAATTCTTGGTTGCACTGGGTGCATGTGATCCGGTTAGTCCCCGAGTCCTGGCAAGTAACGTGGCTACACACTTCGGGTGCCACTTCTGCCATGATGTTGCCCTGTGGCTCTGCCTGGTTGTTGATGTCATGTCATAACGTGGGTTATGAGCACCACAAGGTGTTTGAAGAATCTTTGAAGTCTGACTAATCAGTCCCGGTTTTTTACTCTTACTCTTGGGCTGTCCTGATCTGGTCCCGCGTTTACTGATCAACAGATTCTTAAGCTGACACCCCACGTTAGGTGCCAGAAAAATCCTTGATGCGTGTCGCTTAAACCCCAGTCGACAAGTGACTTTTGTTCTGCGCTAGATCAGTCACATTACAATAGGGACTCTGTTCCCTTTCTTAATGGACACCAGTGTCGGCCTAGTAGGCCGTCTACTGGGTACGTAATTAGGTGTACTAGGTTGAGCAATATACCTCATAACCAACACTAGCCCTCTGGGGCAAGGTAGACTTACCAGAGTTTGGTGGACTTGCCTCAGCAGGCATAGGCGTAGTGTTGTAGGCTGCGCGGGTGGACTCCTTGGTTCCACTGGTCTTCACGGATGTCGGGCTGCGGTAGTTCTCAGCGAGATGGCGGTGGTTCCACTCCGTGCTGGCCCATCTGCCGATGTGTGGGTTGGCCCGCCTGAGCCTGGTGTCGCTCCTGCTGACTAGCGCCCGGACCACCGGGTGTACCTCGTAGCCGGTTGTCACTGGGTTGGAGTAAAACGGGTAGGTAGCAACAGGAGATGCCGGTCTCCCGGCGTGACGGGCGGCTTGGGTCTGCCCCCTAGGAGTGTTAACTCCTAGCACAACTGTTTGCTGCAAAGACCTGCTTGGCGGCACTGAACTCTGCCTTCTTATCTGCCCTCTGAGCTCCGTGCATGCTGCTGAATGGCACAAGTGTATAGCACACTAGATTTCCTGTAAGTGACAAGCTATCAACGATCCCCGACTTAGGCATGTAAAGCCAACAATGGCTAGCGGTGCGCTCCCCGACTAACAGTGCAAGCACCTGGAGTCGTGGGTCATAGACAGCCTTCCTTCCACTGCCGGGTGTTATCCACAGACATAGGGCCTCCAATCCCAAGCAGCTCTCTCTGCCAGTACCTTGGCTAGATACTCCGGTCAGCGATACAACTTAGGTTGACTGTCCTGCCTCTGTGGGGTGTGTCCTAGTGGTGGAGGCTCTACCATTCTGAACGCCGAAATGAACAGAATGGGTGGCCGTCAAAAGATGAGGTGTGTGTGTGTGCGTGTGTATATACTAACAGGCCCTTGAAGGAGCTCTGATGTCCTACTCTAAGTTACAAGCTCTGCCGCTTGCTTGCCACTTGGCAGTTGAATACTGGTGGTGGATAGGCTATATTCAGGGTGGCCCCTATTGAAAATATGAAATTCCAGGGGTTTTCCAGGTTATCATAAGGATTTTCCAGATTTTACAAACACACTTAAAAGACGGGTTTTGTACAGTGTCCCTTATTTTACAAAGCAGTATACATAGAAATACATACAAGTTTGCATTAAAAAGACAATATAAATGCAATATAACCTCTCAAGACAAAAAAAAAAATTTATGTACACATTCAGTAAGTTACTACTTATAATAAAAGTTCTTTCCTAGAAAAATTGCAGTAAATGCAATTTGTATGCCCAATTACAAAAATTGAATTACATCTACATTATTTATGAAGATTTATCCTTGAAAAACCGTATTAAAGGCAATATATACCCTAGACAAAAATTCACATTTATATCCATATTTTATACAAAGCTGTCCTCCAGCTAGGCGGCGCACCATGTGCTGCTCATCTGCAGGCCAACTGTGCACAGCTTGCTACATGCTGCATGCCTGTCAGCAGTGATTACAAGCAGGGACAGCCATAAGTTGGACTATTTTCATGCATTGTCAACTATTGACTGCGGTTCCTACTTCCTTTTATCCCCATGTGCGAGTGGAGTGATTGTCGGGTGCGCATATGTGTGTGTCTATATATATATATGTGTGTGTGTGTGCACACGTGCGTTCATGTTCAAATTTGCATAGGCCATCTAACATTATTATGTTAATGACGATTTTTAGGCTTTTGATTTTGAATTTTGACTTCCCGCACTGAGTTTGGAACAAAGTATCAATTAGCACTAGTTTTTATTTTCGGTTTTTTGCTTCAATTTAACAACTCACGTTTAAGGGGTTATACTTTAGACGACTCCTAATAAGACAAAGTGAGAGGTAGCTAGCGTAAAACCGCAACAATTCTGGAGAAATATGAAATAATAAAAGGAACGTACTGGTTGCGTACTGGAGTATCATCCTTTACTCCAATATTAACAGGTGTCTCCATGGTACGTAAACGATGGTCAATAACTCTTAACATGAATTTGCGCATACCAATTACATTACGCTGCATTTGTAAAAATGTTTACAGCCAGCTAAAAAGCAGTAACACTTGAGCCTAAATTACGGCACACAGTTTCAACTTTTTTGATGATAACGAGAGGCTGTATTTATATACATCTAGGATATAATTTATTCTGAATTCAGCTGCTTATTAAAACATGATTTATCAGTTGGTTTTCTCGCGAGAAGCAACTGAAATTGAACACGAAGCTCACTAAATTAGACACATCGCACAATGTTTGAACTTTTCGAGTCAATAACATTATGTATTTATACGTCTTTATATACCTTTATTCTAAAACTGGGTCATTAAAACAAATTTATATAATTTAAATAAATTGCCCAGTTTACTCAACAGCAACAGAAAATGAACTTGGCACATAGCACATTTTGTTTATAGTAATGAGACTTGTTAATAATACTTCTGGGACATCTTTCCATTTTAAAAGCCTACATTTTATATTTAATTTATATAATTGAGTTAATGGTAGTTTTTCTACCATAGACAATTAAATGCGGACTTATTCGGCTTGGTAAAAAGTCATGACCCTTATTAGTGTTTTAACATAGAGACAAGGGGATGGTAAAATACACTTTCAGCTGGCCCAGTCGTTTTATTTGGAAGACATTTGCAGATTAAATGAAATTAGTAATGTGGGCATCATTCCCATCTGAATATACAATGCCGACAATGAAGGAGAGAAATAGAGTTACAAGTGACACGGGTGGCATGTGATGATTGCAGGGAAGCTACGAACAGTCTAGCAATCAGCAGTCGCGAGGCATTGCCGACTCGTAGCTTTCTAGCTTCCTACTGTGCGGGTAGGTGGCAATTAAAGCTATGCTGTAAACTTCTACAGTTAAATAAAGCTAAGGGTATGTTACATCGTTAGTTTAAATGTTTAAATCAAGTGAAACATTTGGGACGATTAACACACACACACAGCATTAAAAAATACTACAACCAATTGTTACTTACATTAGCTGCAAGAAGAAATAGTTCCGGTTTGGTTCGAATGTGGAGAAAAGAATACATTAACTTGCAAGTTTCTTGGGTTATCAGCAAGTATTTTTTGATGAAGTTCAGATTTCACGTGGCTTAGAAACGCTCCCCTGCCCATTGTATCTATTTTAAAACTTTTAACACATATTTTGCACAGCGCACTGCCTCTATCTTCAGTTTCTTCTGAAGCCCATGGAAATTCTGATTCGTAATGAGATGAATATCTAGTCGACATGATCACTTCATCACGCAGCAAATTACACACAAACACTGAAAAACAAGCAAGCGGTGTGACCTAGACACTGAAAGAGGTAAGATGAGATACGCCTGCCGACATTCTTCCCCTCCAGAGTGACATGTAGCTTGGAGTGAGAAACTACTACGGCGGGTGGGCGGAAACTGGGCGTGGGTAATTACTCCGGCTGGAAAAAAATATTGCGCAATGTTAACAAATGATTATTCACGTAGAACTACCCCAACCTACCATCACAGTATTCGGTGACAAAACTCGAAATGCCTGGAGGGGGGGGGGGGGAAGGGGGAGGGGGATAGTTTCCTACAGATGGACAAAATTCCAGACTATTTCCAGGTTTTCCCCAGGTCCTTTTCAATTCCACACTTTTTCCCGGTTTTCCCGGTTCGATGGTCACACTGTATATTTCTAAACAAAGAACTCTTGGCACCGATAGGTCTGTGCTGCGGAAGTAATTAACCTACGCATATAACGGGTGAAGGTGACCCGTTCCTAGGCTAGTTAGATGCAAGGGACATACTAACTTACTGGTCGCAACTAACACTAATGGGGTTTGGCTAGAAGAGGCCGTAACTTTAAACAGTGTTCAATGTCTTCAGATAGACAACGCTTCTGCTGATGGCAATTACCAGGAGGTGTTGAAGCTTCTGGAGAACTGGAAGTTCTTGGAGAGGACCGTGAGGGCCTATAGTCACCAACCTCAGCCATGCACTGCCTTATATATGGTTCCTCTGGAACGCACGGTGAGCCCGGAGTGGGAGGTGTGATGTACCCCTGTGACGACTGCCTGGAGTGCGCGGGGTGGGAGAACTACCCTCTGCGCTCGTAATACATCCTCAGGCGCTCGGCCATCTTCGGTGGTGTGGCGACACTGTCTGCTGGGTGCGTCACCAGGGGACGGGGAGGGTGACGTGTTTCGCAGCCACTTCAAATATATTTCGTTTACCATGAATCCAAAGTGCATTTTAAGTTGAACCCACTCTCTGCGCATTCGTAACACGTCGTGCTTGGTTTGCTCCTTCACTGGTTTAATACTCTTAGCAGAGAGAGAAGGGCAGGCCAGAAACAGTCCGGGAAACCAAGTATCTCCCTTGTCTCTGATGAGAACACTTCCTGCTAGACATCTGGTATTGTTTCCTGAATTTGGTATAAGCATGTGGGATGAGCTGTAGTTGTTAAAGTAGATAGTATAAGCGGCACGCGTCAAAGCGATAAGGGATGAAGCTCGACGCGTAAGCTATTCTATCGCAGCAGAAGATGCTAGCAGATGACACCAGCAGAAAACTCGAGGGGCGGAGCTTATCACCCCCAGCACCACCACTGGTCCAGCAGTCACGCAAAATATAAGGCCCTGCATGGTCCATACTTCTTCCATCGCTCTGGACAGGGCCATAGGTAGCGACCACCCACAACTTGCTCTACTAGTCTGTCTCCACTGCTCTGGACAGGGCTGAAGGAAGACATTGATAGTTCGCTCTGTAGTTCGCCTTGTGATTCCACTGCTTACTCTTGGGCCAGAAAAAGCTGACTCTTGAAGCCTGCTCTACCAGAAGAATCTTCTGTGCCTGCGACAAGACCCTCTCAATCTTCTGGAAGATTACACCACCAGCTCCTGAAGACGTCTGCAACACTCTCCTAACGCCCCTCTGGTAATGGTCATCCACACTCCCTTCAGGACTATCACAAGCTCACCTTACCTGCTGGTAACTGCAATTCTATCACAACCTTTCTGGTAGGGGTCACCAATGGTTCCTTCTGGACAAATAGGTAGTTAGCTAGGAAAAGTTGTTAACTACCTAGCTATTTATTGTATTCCTATCAAGTCAGAACCACATCTCTTAAATGGCTGCGCATAGGTAAACTTCAGTTTCAATTCAAGGTTAGTTTTTAGGTGGTAGTACGGACCACCGTGTATATTCTCTCCAAATATATATGTGATCTGACGTTAAATTAATTCTGAATACCAATTTTTTGGTGTAACTGCGTTAACCTCGCATTGAAACCAGCCACTAAAGTGAAGCTAGAAGACCACACTCATCAAAGCTAAGACACACACCCATTAGAAGGCCACATGTGCAGTGCCTCGGGGTCTAGTACGGTAGAGCCGCCACCACCACTAGCAAGACCTCCACTAGGTGGCTAGCCAATCAAACTGACCTATACTACACCACCGCTCTACACGGGGCCAGAATGGAGCAAGTGTTAGTTCTGGAGGACTGGTCCCTGTGGATACCACACACAAAGTTCGTGACGTACAGCTCCAGGAAACCCACCGCTCTTCACGGGGCAGGACAATCGCACCACAGGGTACGACCCTTGCCTGAGCGACTGCGGCCTTGGCCAAACACTGTAGAGACCTGTGTCACCTGCATTTTTGTGAGGCTAGCAGTTGCTCCTTCTCCCATGCCATACACCAGGAATGGTGGGGCTCTGCGGAAGTTTAGAAGGGCAGTTTATGTCTCCAGAAATAATTTGAGTTGCAAACCAACTCCACTGCCCGCACTTTGCAGCACATCCCTGCGGGGCAGAGTTCATACGGCCCACCCAACTGGGGAGGCCTTACCTCCCAGTTCCACCCCAACCACTCTTCCCACCCCTCATCAAGACAGTCGGTTTGACACATCCACTAGTTGAGGTTATCCGAAAAGGAGAGGACACCCTCTGGATATAGGCAACCCTTGGTTCAGGAGCCAGCAAAACGTCAACCACCAGCCTACTCAGAGTGCACTACCTTTGTCATCCTATGTAGGAAATTTACAAGTTTGCGCAAGTTAATGTCTTTCCCCACTAAACCTCAGAAAAAAGTTTCTTAGATTACAAAGTTATGCACAATCCAGGAAAAAAGGTGACTGGACTTTGAGATTTTTAGTACTGAACCACACCATTTCCTATTTGGTGATCACATTCCATGTAATGCTATGAGCTATGTCACCCAGCCTTCTCATAGCAGAACATCTCATAAAGCTGATGGATAGACAAGAATTACCTTAAACGTGCGGGTGAAGCGGACGAGAAGAGAGAAGAACGCATTGGCATCAACGGTGCGTGGAGACTCGCCAAAGTACTCGACACACTCTCGGAAAGCCTCCTGTGCTGTGCGGGCATCAGTACGCAGCTTGCGCAACTTCTCCTCAGAGTTAGCCAGGAAGTCGCGCAGTACCATGTTGTGCCGCTCTTTGCCGCGAAGTTCTGCTTCCTTGCGCACTATTTCCATACCCTTTTCCAGCTCTTGGACATCTGTCATTATGTTCTCTAGTGACACTGTGGACAAAAGTAACAAACCACCACATATTATTGGCTGGGAACAAGAAAAAAAACACACTACTACTACTACTACTACTAACAAGATCACAGGAACAAGGTTATGGCAGGGAAATTAACGTGAGAACAAGTGAAAAGATACTTGAGCTTGATTCACGATGAATGAGTGTATAGCAGTATGTATGTATGGAAACATGAAGGAAAAAAAATTAATGTTTGAGGTGGTCATTTATCTGATTTTAGTGCCTTGGAAGGATGTTATTTAGGTTGCATTTATAAGGTTTTCAGAATGTTGAATTTTCACCATGAGGATAAGGGAGAATCTGAGAATTTAATTATATTTGTTTTGACAAAGAAACAGAAATATTGATATTTGTTCAATAGGCTTGATTAAAGTGCATCGGTTGAGCAATTTATAAAACTACATACCAAGCGAAAAATTGTCAGGGGTGTGCGAATAGTAGATATTGATGTTCAAATATTTTCGAATTGATGCAAGACGCCTTTTCAAAAATGAATAATAAACTTCAATTCATCAGTGCGCATACCTTTGCAGCTCAATTCTACGAAGTTTGATTGTTACCACGCATCACGAGACATCAGGAACTGTACTAGCTACCCAAGGCAAAGGACGGACGGTCCACGCCAGATTGTATTATTCACCAGCTGAGCCACCGAAGTTATGCAACGAGATCATCCAAGTACTCCAACATGCCGTCAGATGGCCCTATGAGAATGCTCGGCAAGTCTTGCTCCTGGATCCAGCGCAGATCACTGACATCATACGCCAAGAGGATTTATGCCATGCTTATTCCCTCTCCAACTCCAGCCAGGGTGCACCGGCCAAAGTACAAATAGCAGGCAGCAACCCTTAAACACAAGTCGGTTCTGTTTCTTCACCGCACGCTCGTGTCGAAGGAACCATCAGCACCCTGGTTCTCACCATACTCCTTGTGCCGGGGATCATCCCCTACTACTCTGTCTTTACTGCATTCTTTGCCGAAGACGCCTACCTGCACCTTGCCCGGTCTTCCCCCGCATTCTGTACCGAAGACTTCCTACCATCGTCGTTAAAACACGAGACACTAACAAGCTCCTTTAGGGCAACATAGTAGAGTAGTCCAGTTTAAGTTAGTATCATAACACTCGTCTACCCTGCCATTGTTAGCCTAGGATCAGGTTGCCTTCATCTGTCTCGCATAGGATTAGGCTTCCGTAAGCTCCTGCGGATGTTAGGTGGTGGGACAACTCCCTGTTTATTTCTGTTGCTGGAATAAACAGATATTTAACCAACTCAAGGGTATCTTTCCCGTCATGCAATTCCTCTCCCAGTAGAAATCAGCCGGTCGGAGGGATAAAAGGTGACCGGGCATTTTACTCAAATAAGACCATACACCAGTACAGTACCAACACACATTCTAGACAACCCTCCTTTCTGTGAACCATGATGTACGGAACAGTAGAGCCCCAACACTAGGTACTCAGTCTCCTCCGGTGGAACTGTCGGCTTGGTGTTTACCTCTTACCCTCTCCACCACACTTATTGCGCCAGAAGGGATAATCCCTGAGTTGGGAAGACTGGTCCCCGGAGGCATTCACTCTCATGCTGGGACTATCCACCAGTGAGACCTGAATCTCAGTATGCACTCAACTTCTTGCACCGAGTACTAGGATAGGGACACCGTACTCGGTTGGCAGACACAATATGTGGTTGTACACACATATAGAACAATACTCCACCTGCTCTCCTTTCACGAGCTTCATCGTGGTGATTTTGTCCTCATACCCTATTCCCATCCGAGTGATGACCGAGAAAGGGTTAAAAAGGTGAACGCTGCCTCCAGGCAGCTCCCACCGAGGGAGCTGGCCCAAGCATTACGTCACCTGCAGAGACCAGTCACGCCAGAAATCCCCACAGACCTCTTCACAGCACCTGTCCGTCTCAGTAAAGAGAGACATACGGTGTTCTTGCCTATTTGAGTGGACAAGACAAATTGCACGAGATCGCCAACCCATGCTAGTGGTGAATAAAGCTAGCAGAGCCAGCAACCGTACACCCTAGCAGGCACCCGACCACTAACCAACCACGTTCTAAGTCGGCCAGGTATACCTGCTAGAGCAAACCCATCAAAGCGTGAAGTGGTACTCGTACTGCCAGATTTCGTGCCCTACCACAAAGCTAAAAGGCCCATTCTATATACTGGACGCGCTCCGGTGTCACCTAAGAACTAGAATTCTTAAACACCACCGCCCCAGGTGCAACTGACCTAGCACACCCCAAAAACGCCTTGACGTAGCGACGTTCTTCTCGCTAACCACAAGGCATCTCGCATCAGAATAACATGCAAATAAGTTTAATAGCTACCACTGAACATTTCATTTCAGTTATATAAAATAGAAATAACTCTAATTTCACTTGTCGCACAATAAACCATTCCCAAATAAATAATACTTACATACTAGTGTTATCATTTTTAAAAAATCATTTTCAGTTTATTGAACTGCTGACTCGTAACGCACTCCCTGACTATAACACACACTACTTCGCCTCATATGAATGCACCTTCACTTCACCACCGGCGAGGTTCAACAGTACTGGAAGGTGCTAGCGTGCCTACAGGATACGCCCCTTGCAACGGAAAGCCTTATTATAGACACATCAGCTTGTACTGTTCACCCTCAGTCCGACGTCACGTCAACCTCCCCGAAGTGTGATATTGTACTGTTGGCCGAGCCCGCCTCCCACGATCACATAGTTACACAGTGCACCAAGGGATGACACTAGCAGCACTAGCAGAGGACTCCAACAAACAGCTTCACTCTAAGGGCAGTGCTCACCACCCCACTGCACTCCCTGCGTCTCAGAGGGCCCACGAACAAGAAGAATATAAGTCTGAGTGCTGCCTGAAGACGCTAGTAGTTGCTGGCTCTCTTCAGAGCCCAGCAGCTCGCTCTACCAAACTTGGTGTTAGAGCTCTCTGCCACCCTCAAAGTCTTCGCGACCTAACAAGAGTCTTCAAGACCTACCAGTTGTTCTTGTTCTTCAGCTCCGACAGTTTGTTTGTTCCATCACTCTAGTGCTGCAGCTCTCTGCTGACCTCAACGTCCTAGCAACCTACCAGAAGCTCTTCAGCGACTGTGCCAGCAACCTATCAAATGCTCTTCAGCGACATTCCAGACACTCTAAAACACTGCTCCAGCAGCCCTTGAGCTCCAGCAGCTCCCAAAGATGCCGTCAACACTCTCGCCTTACCTGCTGGTAATGGCAATCAGACCAACAATAACACCTCTGGTAATGGCCCTCAACAGTCCCTTCTGGACAACAGTTAGACTTAGTTAGGGTCAGTTATTTTCACAGCTACCTAGCCGGATCGTGTTGTGCAGTTTAGGACCAGGTCTCCTTCACCTGGATATACGTAGTCAAACTTCTGTTCAACTCTGGGATGGTTAGAAAGTAGTAAGGGGCCCCATATTTATTCTTTACATAATATATATGTATTCTCGCTTACCTCTTAGTATTCATTTCATGGGGTAACTGCGTTAGTCCTATATGGACACCACGCCCGTTGCAGTAAAGCGGGAAACCGTGAACTTTACCTCAACCAATACGAGCCATAGTGTAGGACTGCAGGCTCCCTTCACCAGGTCGCACGTACGTGAAGACAAACCCATAAGATGACCATCCATACTGTGCACCTGATGTACAGTAATGTAGAGCCTCCACCACTTGTGAGACAACCCATAAGGTGGCTAGTCAGCCAGTCCAGCCTGTACTATGTCCATCATGTTGAATTGTGCCGGATGGAGTAAAAGTCTGATACTGAAGGTCTGACCACCTTTGGACCCACACCCAAGCATCATTGATGGGCAGCCTGAGGAAACCCACCACACTGTATCCATCGCACTAAACTGTGCCGGACTACAGAGCACCGGGTAAGCCTCTTGCCTGTTCAGCTTCGGCCTTGACCTTATACATAGCTAGGGACCATCATAGTCTGCCATACACCCAGAGGAGTGGTGCTTAGCAGCAGGTCAGAATGGCAACTAACCCCTCAAAAGCCAACCAGAGTTGCAACCCATCTCCAATTGCACTCTGCAGCATAACCCCATGGGAACGAACTCAGACTGCCTAATAGTTGCAGAGGTTAACCCTCCCACATCCCTCCTAATCCTTGTTTTCTGTTTCAGCCCACATCAAGACAGCTGGGTACCCACACCTGATCGTCGCAAACCATCCGCAGGGGCGAGGACATCCCCTTTGGCATCGCCAACCTCTGGTTCGAGGGCAACCGGATCAACAGTACCAATCCATCCCAGGCCATGACCAGCATGACCAGTGCACCGGAGTGAAGCCGGCAAACCACGTGCTATTTAAAGCCAGACACACACGTGTTTTATATATATATATATATTTATATATCACACACTGTGGCCCTGTACTACCTCCTATACTAATCTTAACTGACACCTCTCAGTATTAGTGTCACTGCTTTTGCACCTTTAATTAAGACTGCTGGCAAACCTCACCATGGTTGAGGCATTAAGACGAGGTGACGAATTTCCCTTCGGAATCACTAACCAGTGGTTCAGTGGTCACCTTACCCGCTGTCAGCAGTCTTCTTCCAACACCAAGCCGAGTAAGAACACTCCACGTCCTGGGGACAATCAGGGCGGCCATCATCCCACATCCTATCCAATGCAGAACATCTTGCTACCAGGTAAATCATTGAAAAAGGGCCAGCCCGTTCGCAGGCTCGTGACAGTGTCTCTTGACTTTGTGCCGCTCCAACAGGCCACCAGACCTGTCCTGTATACTGGCTGGGCGCCAGTGAAACGTTCAACTCCCTCCATGTATCTCATGATTCTGGCATCATAAAATAAAGTCTTAAGTTTGACAACAACAAATGTCTTCTACTTCAACCATCACATAACTAAGGTTTTTACGATACTTATCCTCTGGCACCATGTGTTCAACTGAACTGATGCTACCCAGCATAAAAATTACTACTTTTATTCAATTAGTCAAAGGGTTTTCAATTCTCCCAAAGCAAGGCCTAACTGCTTCACTAACATTGGGCACACGTCAGCGCATATTAAAATTGTTAAGTAAATTTCTATACAAATTTTAATGGAATTCACTAATTTTTTACAAGTTGATGATAATTCCTGATATTGTGCTGGGGTAAATGTGAAATGCATATAGCAATTTGTACTAATCTGTTACACAAATATTTCACAAAATTTTTACTTTAGTTTAATGCACAATTTGTTATTATGAAGTGCCTAAATTATAATTATTTCAGGTTTGTATTAATGAAGATTGATTATATTTGTGTCAAATGTGTGTTTTACATTTTGCTGCCTTCCCAAACTTAATAAGTGGAACCTCACAAGTATTGCTGGGTCTCAAACACATCTGCAAGGCTAATCTTACCAACGGCAGCTTTGTCAATGTACAGCAGCTCCGACTCAAAGTTGAGCAGCTCAGGAAACTTTTGTCGCACAGTTTCCACTATGTAGTGCAGTAGGCAGATGCGCTTGTCTGTGCTCTTGGTGTCCAGTAGTGTGTCGAGGCTCTGCAGCTTGAAGCCGTACGCTGGGCCGCGCTTGCTGCTGTTCAGGTAGTTGCCGAACGCCAGGATTACCTCCAACACCCGCCTCAGCTTCTTTGAGCTTTTTACAGAGCTCGATGCCGAGATTATGGCATGGACTTGCTGCAACCACACAACGTATTATTGTAAGCTTGCTATTTTTTGTAAATTGCAGTGGCCACAAAGCTATTTACGGTAATTACAACTTGATATTGACTACTGTGAAGCAAGAATGAGGTGGGACACGAAAGATGTTGGAACTGAAGTACAAGGAAAAAGGCAGCAAGGAAGACCAGACAAGAGAGAAGATGGGGAAGTGGCTTAGGGAGTAATCAGGATAAATGAAGACTATGAAATAGTGAGAAGAGGAAGAGAAGTGGACAGCCACATTTTACCAAGGTGACCCGGCCACAAGCTGGAAACAGTTAAGGATGATAATGTATCTTAAATACAAACTATTGTGAACATAACAAAGTTTATGGAAATTCAAAATTACCTTATTTATGTTCATACTTTAAACAGCATAAATATATACAATATATACAAAATATTTGTGTATGTTTAATATTTGTCTGCTGTCAAACCTGGCTACATATTTACTGCTGTTAGACAAGATCGCCTGTCAACATTTCACACCTATATTGACATCAATACAGTAACTTTATTTATAGTAAAGTATATAAATTTCTTGGCTTTGTACAGAATGTTTCAATAAATATACTTGATATACTTGCGCACAGATGTCAACATTCAATTTAAAAAAAAAAAAAACTGAAAACATCGCCACATTAAGATGTTGAGGTGACTTGAAACTTTTTGTGAAAAACACATTCTGCTTGCTAGCCTGATTTGAGGATTTTCATCCACAAAAGATTCTTTAATTCAAACACAAGGATACGCATGACATGTTTACCATTTTATCATCTAACTTTTCTATTGGTGGTTCCAGCTACTGCAACAGGAAGGAGTTTTGGAGAAGAGATGAGATAATGTATCAAGCATTAAGAACTATTACAGCTTTCGCATAGCGGTTATGTTTGGAAACCATGCATCGCTGCTACATTACTTTCTGGGTGAAGGGGATTCTACTGGTTAAAACACTAGGAACGATAATGTCAACCACCCAAACTGTCCAGTGCTATTATTTATGGTGACAGCCAGGAAATGGGATATCACATCAAGTAGGTTTTTGCTTCTGTAGAAGTCAGTTGTGCAGGTAGCAAGCAGATTTTACGGTGGAGGCATCTGGATTTTTGCATATCAGCCTCGCACTGGTCCCTAGTATAATGTCTGGCGCATTGGTTCCTACTAAATACAAAGTCTGCAAGGGCGGGGTGATGACTCCTGGTGTCTGAAACGTATGAGGTGGCTGGCTTACCAGTGGCATTGGCACTCCAGACATTGATTGTGGCTGGAGCAGGCGGTGGGGCAGGCTGAATTTGGTGTCGCCTGGTTGTTGATCCGTCTACAGGCTGGGTGAAACAGGGTTGGCTAGTGCTGGTGTCCCAGTGATCGACGTCTTGTGGGTTGGCTCGTCGAATGGAGTCTCACCCGGTGAGAGTGGGATCCCCCGTCGTAATAACTCTACTGTGGAATGGGCAGCTCCAGAAACTCCAATCAGGAGGCCAAAGAGGTTAGCTGGGAGGGTAATGAAATGAGGCTCCACTAGATGTCAGACGGCTTGTGCTCTTTTTGGGGATTACGTAGGCAAATCTGGTACAAGATGATTACTCAGGGGCTGACAACATGCGAAAACAGCAGCTATCCTCCAATTGTTTCCCTTGCTTACTCATTAGTGGGCAAACATCATGAGCAGGTAGGTTACTATGGTTCATGCTGTAGAGGGCAGTAGGCAACAAACCCCTAACTAGAGAGTAACCCAGAAGTTCCTGGGTCAAACCTTGTCAGGCCCGACACCCTCTCAGAGTTTATACGCTATGGAGGGAATGGGTTAGCTGACTTAGTTGGCCCAGATGCTTAGCCGTGTGTCTTTCTAGTGGTTGGGGCTCTACCCTAAGTGCGCACCAAGTACCTTTATGTACCTGATCCACAGTAAGGGTTGATGCATGACGCATTTGCGCATCTTGAACGCACACTCTACTAAACGACTTCGCACCATCTCGAATGCAAAATTCATACTGGGACAGGTCATTAACCACAACAGTACTGAAGAGGCGGGACACATGCCTACAGGGTACCACTTGGCGCAATGTCAGAAGAGACTAGACACATGATCCTAATTTGTACTGTTCACCCGAAAATTCCAAGAAGCCGCCAAGTCAACACCAGCTTTGCAAGATTGTACTGTTGGCTGAGCAGCTGTTCCATCCAACCTGGCCAAGCTAGTGCCACAGCGCGATGAGGGAGGGGGCAGCACCCAGTCTTCTACGCACTCTAGCCGAAGATAAGGGATGATAGTGCTGCATCAGCAGAAAGGAATTTTCAACCCCTGTGGCTGAAACAATCACTCACCGCACCCCTGGCTTCCGAGCCCCTGAGTGGAGATAAGTATAAAAGATCTGGCATGACCAGAAATCTTCAGTCTCTGCACTGCCACTGCTCACAAGGGCTCAAGGTAGCCATCAGGGTGCGCGACCACTGGTACCGCCGGAGATTCCATCGCTCACAAGGGCCGGATCTCTAGCAGTAGGAAGACAGACATTGCCGACCAGAAGCTCAACACTTTGACGCGTGACCGACTCTGGCTGTGAGTCTGGTCACTGACCCACGGTGACATTTTGCAGACAATAGGCTAGTTGCATATTACCAGTGAAGAGTTACTCTGTTTGAGTGGTGGATACTTTGCCCGTGGGCCAACAGTTGGGCATAAAGTCGGGTTCGGTTTGGACTATTCAGCAGGTGATAGTCTGGCTTGTGTTGGTATACTTGAGCCATATGTTCCCTGGGATGGTCCTGGTCTCTGCTGATCGTAAGACTTGGGTGGAGCTATCTCAGGTGTTACGTTGAGGTCAATAGCTGTGGTGGCCGACGGGTGTTCGCAGGAGTTTTTCAGGAAAGTGAGGTGCTCCAGTGGCTGAGGGGAGATTTCTTTCCTGAGGTTCATTAGTGCCGCAGAGGATAACATGGATCTCTGGATGGTACCCCTCGGCAATCCTGACAGGGGGCTCGAAAATGGACGGAATAGGCGTGGGTCGAGCTGGTAAGGTGAGTCTCTGGAGTACGGTGGCTTGCTCCCATAGACTCACAGTTTGTACCCATCAGGAAGAAATTGCAGACCCCAGGGAGATCCAGAGGCAGCCATTACCCATTCCACCCTCTTTTGAATACCACCACTGTAGGTAAATGGCATATGGAAAATATCTACGACCAGACCGGGTTGGAGTGGAGCAGTGGAAGTGTTTGTTTGGCAGCATAGGTGATGGGGCCACTTACCATGCTGTATCATTCTCGGACCACAGCACGAGGTGGACAGTCCCAGAGCACTACTCCTCTTGGCACTACTGTGTGTTGAGAAAGGCAACTTCCAAGCTGACACGCCGATCCCGCCTGGGATTTTTTTTTGTGGGGTGAGTGCTCCATAGGTGCCGGACCCCCAGACCCGAGGAAGAACCCCTCTCGACACCCCAAGTGTGCGTAGAGAGGACCAACCCCAGACTGGCAGTCTAACTACCGTAAAGCGGTATCCTAGTGTAGGCTCTACCATTCAATGTACAGGTGCGGCAAAAGAGTGGCCATCCGAGGTGGCTTTGTAGGTGTTTAGAGTTGTTACGGGAAAACTCAACCCCCGTCTCCTGCCGTCCTCCCGGTTAGATCTCATTTCCACAAGGAGAGGGTACAAGTATACAGAAGTGATATTCCAAAGTGAGTTTCTCCAGTGTTTATTCTTTTAACGGAAATAAACAGACATGTGAAAGCACTACTGCCTATCCCCCTTGGGCTTGCGGAAGGTGAACACCCTATGGTAAGCAGGTGGAGGTGACCTGTGCAAAGCTAAAGGGTAAGGCAGTGTAATGGCAAGGCTAGCTGAATTGAACTTCTATAGCTCTACTGGTTATCCAGAAGAGACAGAACGTGTCAAGTGCTAGCTTGAAGACTATGGTTCTTCAGTGGCTGTAGGTAAGAGAGAGTCAAATGTAGATCCCTTGTAGACAGGTTATCAAGTGGCTGCACACTGATCCCGAGCGCTGGGGCGTCTATGTATTTATACTTTCCAGCCGAGTCCCCTCGTCTTCACATAGCATAGGGGGTTGGTCCTCGGGAGGGGTAGCAGGTGCAAAGTGTGAGCCATAGATCCTCTGCGAGAGTCATGCCAGTCGCCAGCGCAGGATCCAGGTTGAAGCCTCGGTTCAAGTAGTGGCATCTGGCGGCGCGCTGCAGTACTTGGTGAACCTTGATGCATGACTTTGGTGGCTCGGCCGGTGAATAATAACAGCGTGGAGCCTCTGCCCGCTTCCTTAGTACAGAAAAAAATCTCTGTTGACTCGCTGGTGGTGGCAGCAAGTTCAAACCACGTTGCAACTGCCCCACGTTCATTGGCACTGATGAGTCGAAGACGATTAATAACAACTGAAGGAGGACGTCATGCATCTTGAAAAAGACATTATGCATCAATTTGATCAGCAGCCACTGACCCACAATCTGCAGCCACCACAGATCTCCACAGCTCCTGAGAGACTGAACACTCCAGAGGCTCCCACAGACATCACTCTGCCTTCCTTACCACTACATGGTATTAAATCCAGAAGAACCCAATTGGTAATAGCTCACGTCAAGCACATCCCTTCAGAACCTCCACCCCGCCCACCAGGCGGTGACTGCAACCATAGATATTACTCTTCCAGTAGACATTCACACCCCCCATTTTTTTTTTTCCATCAGAACAACTACCATGTTAGTCAGGAAGTTATTGTTAAATATTATTTTCCCTAACACCAAGTAATGCCTTTCCAATTAGATTAACTTCCAGGACCACCTTCAACTGAATTGCCTCGGATTTCCTTCGGTTTCAAAGTCTAGTATAGGAGGTAGCAGAGTACCACTGTGTCTTATTACCCATGTAATAAAACACGTGACACTTAACCATTGTATGTATGCTAAAGTTCTTTGTGCAATACGTCTTGGATTTCGTAAATAGTTCAGACCACCAAAAGTGAAGTCCGCAACCCAACCAGGCAACAAGCCAAATACCCACACGCACACGTTAAGAGGTCAACCTAGTTCTGCCAAAACTTGAATTCGGTGGAGCCCAAAGTACTACGTACTCAATCTGCCAGGCCAATTAGCGAATCAAGGTGTTCCATAATATGCCACTGCTCTTTTGCAGGGCCGGACGAAGGGAACAAAGTGTGTTTTATCTCGTTACAAGACTGGGTACCAAAAGTACACGTCAGGGAACTACAAGTACCAGCTCTACTTTCCTTGGTCTCAGTAGTTACCTACACTTCACATGCCGTATACCCGGAAGGGAAGTATACGGAGAAGGTTAAAAAGGGCTACTGCTGCCCTCGAATCTAGACACTTGTTGACCCCGAGTCTGAAGTTGCACTTTGCACTTCTACCCTGGAACTTTACTCCAAACTGCAACCACCTTTGTTATAACCTCTCATTAAGCTTGAAGGCCCCCCTCATCCCATCCTAGAGCTATTTTTAAGGGGCGAGGAACCCCTTATTGGAATAGCTAACCCCCGATTGTGCAACCCCAATCCCCCTTCCATGGTAGCCTACAGTATCAAACAGATCCAAAGGCGTCACCATCTGGGAGTCACCGACGCGACCACCAGCACATCCCACAGCTAGGGTAAAACAGTCTCTAGCAAGGCAACACTGACACCACCACCGCCACCTAAGAAAACTTCATCTTCCAGGTAAATGTGTTCCTAAAGGTCAGCCGACTCATAGGGTCATGACAGTGGCTTTGGATTTCATTCCCTTGAGACAGGCCACACAACCTGTACTCTACACTGGCCGCTTGCCAGTGCATAATTAAGGCGCTCACCCTCGTGATTCTGGCATCACAAAACAAGACTGTAAAAGTGACTAATACCTCAACTATCTCTTTTAAACGTTGCGTGGCCAAGGTGTGACTAACATTTACCCCAAAAGGTTTTAGATTAATGTTTGGCGCAGTTAGCCCCTCCAAATAAGTGTAGTTAGAATTATACTTCCCCATTTGGCAATGCGTCATGGTGACCATCAACTTTTTAGTGTACGAGACGTACGTGCAATTCTGGTTAGAGGCTGCCAGCAGTCCTCCTCTACATTAGAAACAGTTGCCAATCTGCAGTCCCCTGCCATTCCCATATAGGGTGACTTACCTGGTTGGGGAAAAGCACACGTTCACACTTCAGAGCAAGGAAAAACACAAGTTAACTGGAATACGTAGTGTTTTACTTTCCCGAGAATAGAACACTGTGACCTGTACTATCTTCTACCTCTAAACACACTAGGTTTTAAGCAGACTGTTTTTGTTTAAGGGCAAGAGGGGAAACGGGCCTGTCGGCTTGAAGAGCAGATGGGAGCAAACAATTAAGTAGTGAGAAAACAACTAAACCCTAATTAGTTGGTAGTCCTGATGGGACCTGAGGCATCATGTGTCATGTACATTTCAGGGGTGGTGAACTTGACGGCCAGTGTCAGAGGTAGCAACGACTCTTCAGCTGCACTGGCAGAGAAGGCATTGGTGAAGAATGCTGGTAGAACTCTGGAGTGCTCGGTAGAGTTTTCAGGAGGACTGTGGCTGTTAGTAGAGAAGAGCACAACTAATTTTAAGGCTAACTATGGAAACAACTGGCGATGTTTGCTCCTCCAGGAGGAGTTGGCAGAGAGTCCTAGCCCTAGATGGTGCTACGATGAGCTGCCTAGCCTGAACTGATGTTTCCACTGGGCGCACAGTGTTATATTCTACCAGCTGAGGGGTTCCTTCATGTGTCTTCAGCGGTTTGGTTATCTTCGACCACCACAATTCGAGTTCAGGTCAGGCTGCGACTCTGCTGCCAGAGTGTGGGTTTGGCAGTTGTGCGGGCGGTATCTACCGCTTGCTAAGGGGTAAACGCTTGCATGCTGACGGCTTCATTTCACTATGTTGGCACTGCCCTTGAGGACGGCCAGTCAGGTTTTAATCTCGCTCGGGGCACATTGCATACACACGTGATAATACAAAGTAAAAAGAAAATAGTCGATAAGAGCACCATGCGTCAAACCTATGAAGTCTTACCACTCTAACAGAACTCACATTCCAAGTCTGGGCACAGGCTGGACACCAATACTAACTAATGAGAAAATTGCACAAGTTTTGTCTTCTGCACATACCCCACAACACTGATCTATCAAAATCACATTTTGTATCAGTTATAAAAATGTTTACTTACTTGCAGTTTTCAGAAAAGAGCAACAATTAAATGATTAAAAAAACTGTGCAACTTTAATATACAAGACTTGCATTACAACTTGATCACAAGCCATGCAGTAAAAAAAATTGTTTATTATTTGTATAGTAATTGTTTAATAATGAAATGTTTAACTAGAACAAGTATTATCTTCACATGCTACTTAATGCCAGAGAAGGCTGGACACTTACTGGCATGATGAAATGTATGTTGTCAAAGAAGTTTCCTATGTAGCTCATGATGCCCAACTTGGTGGATATTCGCTCCACCTTGCCCAGTTGCAGTAGGAATTTGTCTTCTTCTGTCAAGAGGTTTACATTCTTCTTTGAGCCCACGTACTCCTTGTATGCCTTTATCTGAAACACAAGACCAACCACTAAACCATCTGCACTGCAGCGCAATATGAACTACATTGACCATAATCTGTGAGCTCACAATGTTGCATTAGTGCTGCCCTCTATACTGGCTATTGCCGCCGCCATCACTACAGTTGGTAACGCCCAGAGTCATGTTCTATGGCCAGCTCTGCTTCCATTCCTTGTTCTTTGATTTCCCCCACCACCTTCCAACACCAGCCACGCTCCTAAGTTTTTTAATTTGTAACGCGATTGCTATACCAACCTTCGAACTGCGCACCTCGTCTCTCACCAGCTCGTCTGATGGAATCTTCCATGACATGAGCCATTGCTGACAATTCTGATGTGCGGCCTTTAAAAAGTAATGGCATTTCATGGAATAAGTGTGTTTAAATTGTAGGGCAACAAGTAGTGGTAATGTAAAAATGTTTAGTAGGAAATGTGCACCCAAGAAGGAATATTAGGTCGTGAGTCTCGACGGCAGTTTTTAAAGTAATTTTGGGCCGTAATTTCTGTTTAGGGGTTTTGATGCTTTTAGTCTGCATAGCTAAAGTAGTTTTAGGTTTCAGTGGCATTAATAGTAAATGGTTTGTTTGATGTTACGGACACTAGTTTGAAATTTACGCATATTTACTTGGTAGATATTTTTTAAGCTTCTATGAATATTCCTTTAGTATTGCTTGCCATTGCCCCATTTGGTTGGCCCACAACAGTATTGTACGTCTGTCCAGACTCGCGCAAGGGAAGAGTTTTGGTATTTATTATTATTTTAATTGTGTGTATAACAAGTTTAACAGTGCTGTGCTGTATTTGGTCTCTAAATTACTTTCAGAACGTATTTCGTAAATTATTCTGGGATGCCAACATATAGATTTACAGTTTTAAGGAGTTTTATAGTGTTGTTTTACTGCTGACGCTCTTTGATGGGTCTATTGACTGCAGCGTACGTATAACGTGAAGTCCTTGATTTAAATCTAATTAAATTGTAAGTGAAGAATCATATTTTCATACTTTAAGACAATTAGTGAGCTATTCTTTACATGTTTTTCAGAAACTGGTATTAAGGCCAATTTTAAGTCTTGCAGTGTCGCAAAGTTAGCGCATGAAATAATTAAAGGTCATAGCCCTTGTGACCTGAGGGTCTTAAGAGAGGTATTTGGTGAATGTATCACACGATGTTAAAATTATTTAAAGGGCTTTCTATTCCTTTTGGTCCTAAGATTGGAACATGATAGCACTGGTGAGTCGACTTAATGTGTCTAGCCTCTTATTCCACATTAAGTTGTTTCAGTGTGGAAAAATACTTGAAGGCCAGATCAAACAAGTCAAGGTCATTACAACAACAGCCTTTGCTGTTGAAAGAGTAGTTATAAATGTTTTGGCATTCCAAATTTTTAATTGTTTAGACTTTATTGAGAGAGTGCTCAGCTTCAGAATTCTAGTCATTTCCATGAATTATTTTCATTTTGAAGTTAGTAAACTGAAGTTATAATTAGAGTTTGATGCCGTCGGGTGAGACACGAGACGAACGATGACACAAATACTTACTGCTAATTTGGATGCCAGCGATGCTTCCCAATCACTGCACTATTGAAACTCAGGGTTCTCAGGGATGTTGTGGGTTCTGTGTGTCCCTCTAACACATGCGTACTTACAAACACGTTGGCAATACTAAACTTAATAAAATCACTGAAATAAACAATTTATAAAACATATGTGGCTACGACACAGTCACTACTGAATAAAAATTGAGTTCACTGTAGACTTGATTTATTGATATCATTTATACACATCAACATGCCAATGAAGTGGTTATCTCGGTCATGACTAGTCAATTTCGCTTGGGTGCTCCCCAACCCGTAATTAACCTAGCACACGCCTAAATGGATGTTCTCACCGAGGTGCGTGAAAGCACAGCCTTCACAAGGGAAGAGGGCAGACAGCTGTTAAGGTGGACTGACTGTTTTTCCCTGAAGACAGGACACGGTGAATTACAAATGAATACCCTTAATACACATTAACCCGCGTGATTACTTGGCATCACTAACGCAAACTCGTCGGGGCTCGCCCTCCAGCATGTAGGTGTTGTGGTGACTGCCTATACACAGAGCCGGCTAGGATGGGAATAATTACACTATACCCTAATTACACAATTACATAGACACTTGAATGATAAATTAAATAAGATGGGATATGAGATGAATATTCACAATAAACACACACACGTGTGAAAACAAGCTTAGGTAGCGTGGACGTCGCTGGATAAAGTTTGTAGTGGACCACGTGGTGCAGGTAAAATTGCAATATTTCTGCGTGGAAATGGTAACCTAAATTCAGATACAATATTATTTGTGTTGAGCAAGTGGTTCTCTTTACAATTAGAGTCGTTACATGCTTGCAACATGCCCGATGGTGGTAAAATCAAACATTACTGTGACTGCGCGGTCATGTACAAAAAGCATCAATTTACGTGAAAAATAAATTGAACACTGAATAAAACTGACATAAAACCCTGAAATAAATTATTGCACATACAATGTTATATAAATAAGCTCTTAAAACTCAATGATGGCATATACAATGACTTGGCTTCAGTCGGCCACGTCGTTATACGTGATGTTCCCGTAAAATAGTCAAACACGAAAATTACCCTTAAATACATACATGAAAATAAAGCTCTTAAAATTGTGTGTAGCAATAATGCAGAAGTTACACTGAAATGCCATAAACATAGGCAGATAGCGTCTGATTCAAAATGTGTGGGTCACGTGACCTCTCCGACACATTCCTCCTTCTCGATTAAGTTAAAAATGCCGCAAGGGCATGTAGCTGTATGAGTAGCTGTATGCTACTCTATACACACTGGCATACAGACTCAAGAGTTCAGCTGGCAGATAATTAATGAAAAATAGTTCCAGGATTTTGTTAAACTGAACGTGTTTCAAGAAAATTTACTCCTACTGACGTTCAATTTCTTGTATTATACACATTAGAACACAATTTTTCATACATATTACATATTTATTAACACATTTACTTTCCTGTAAATTCCACAATTTCACTTGGATGATGCATGAATAAAGTGAGATGGTTTCATGGCCATTTTAACAGTACATATAGCCGGAGACAAAATGAGAGGAAAAGTAAATCATGAGCAGGGCTTTTCAAAAGTGTTCAATTAATCATTAACAGCCTAAATAATGATGCATGGTAGCTGATGCAAACTAGTGTGGATGGTCCAGACCTCACCTCCTGTTCTGTAGGCACCATCCTCTGCAGTAGCTCAACACTCTCCAGGGATAACATCTTGAGGTCGAGGGCGTTCACCGCAGCTATTACCCGCTCCACAGGCAACTCTATCTTGCGGCGTGAGATGGCAATGTTGCGCAACCGTGTGTGCTCCAGCAACGACACGTTCTCAGCCTTGCGGAAGCGCTTGCTAGGGAAGCTGCTCAGGCCGTCCACCTCGCAAGAACCGTTGGTTAACGCCCCACCCAGGCCCAGCTTGAAGCGCTCCTCGAAGTCCGCAAAGTCTATCACTGAATGCAACCGATCATCATCCAGCTCGTTGAATATTGTCCCGCGCACCTGTGCAAGTACAGTATCACCATCCCACAATTGTGCACAGCAACATCTATTCCATCACTCCCAGTATGCAAGAACCTATCGTTACATGCTCTACGGCTGAATGTGGATAGTACAAGGTTTTTTTTTTTTTAATTAACATTAAAAACAACACACTGATTTTGATGGTGATTAAAATAAATATTCAACAACCATAAGAAACTCTACAAACAAAAAATATTTATGACTATTCTACGTGTATGTTTTTAAAGTTAAACAAAAAAAAAAATTATAAATTTCTAATACCGGTACGCTAACAAATTAATATAATAATCATAATCAAAACACAAAACATATCAAAAACTTGCACATTTTAGTTTTTCATGGTTCGTTGCCTAACAATCAAACTGTCATGTCCAATTACATGGAGAAATGTAATGTGTTTAACCAACCAACATATCTTAGAGGTAATTTCCAAGAATACTATTTTTGTTTATATATGCATGACTGAGCAAAAGGAAACTTATGATTAGGTTACGTTAATACATATAGAAAAAAAATTATGGTAAAAATTCTATGTATTTCAATTATCTCTTAATTTTCTAAAGCTTTCAGCAAAACTTGGGCTATTTTGTTTTATTCCTGGTAAGTCTGCATCTCGCTAGGAATTAATTTTTACTTAGCATTACAATGAGGTTAGCTGCATATTTTTGTGTTATATAATGTCTTCCCATTAACTTAGATGTTAATTTAGTTTTATTGTGATTCACCTTTATTTCTACTTGTGGTTTAGGGCTCATTGGCAATAGGTCAAACTCTCTGAAGATAGTATAATGGTGACAATAATACCCATTTCAGTAACTCAGCCATCTCATAGTGTTCATTTTTAGACTGAGGGTTATAAGGGTTGGCATGAAGCAGCAGTGAAGCAGTGACAAGTGACAGTACCTGGTTGGGTTTGAGCGCTATCCAGTTGAGCGTGGGCAGTTTGTACTTGGTCTGAACCTTCCTCTTGATAGTCATGGCTCCATCTGGAGCCTGCATCATGCCGGCAGGAGGAGGCGGGGCAGGGGCGGAGAAGCCCTTGCTGGAAGGTGGTGGGGGCGGACACGGTGGTGGGGGAGGTGGCGCAGGGGCAGGAGGTGGGGCAGGCGTGGGTGGTGGCAGGGTATTATCTCCAGACGAGTTCGCCGAACTACCATCTGCAAGCAAAACCGTACACCACTATACATTTGCAAAATTCCAAATGTAACTCGACCCCAGTACCTGATGGTTCACTCATAAATTGTTATTTACTCCTCCTCAGCCTTGCATTACCACTACTGTGTTATTACAAACATTACTAACACTAGACATAAAATTGATAAACTAAAAAAATGTGATTAAATTTGTTTTTAAGAACTTACACCTGCAATCAATCATTACAGTCAATGAAGAGTTCACAAACAATAAGGAGAAATCAATACACAAAGAATGTGACCTAGGATAGTCATAAACCCAATGTGGAATCTGTCAACTCTACCTGACGAAATTAACTTCACACACCCAGTACTGTATTATTAATAAAATATTTATGTAGAATTAACCATATTTTGTGCCCCATACACCCAGTACTGCATTATTAATAAAATATTTATGTAGAATGAACCATATTTTGTGCCCAAGACTTAAAAAGTTCAAATATTTATTTTTATGTTGCAAGATAAACTGCAATACTGCATTCAAAATACCGTACATTATATGTACATACTATAGTGCTAAGTTATTTTACATGGAATTACAGCATTAAATATGAGTGTGTTATGAATATTATCTGTTATGAATTTTCCTTTTTAAAGGCACAGTTATTTGGGATAAGTTAAGTCAGACTGCTGTTGCAATCAACTTGATCCAAAATACAAGTTGGCTGTTTCCTGCATCAGATATGGGCAATGTCATGGGCTGCACAGCTACTCTTTGTGGAGAAAAACAACAAAAAAAAAAAAAAAAAAAAAAAAGGGGGGGGGGGGATACACATATACCTTTAAAAATAGGCTTGGCAATAAGATTTTGTCTATGTTATAATAAGGCAACATCTAATGAACTTACTGTTTGTAACTTCTCTGAAAATACATTGAACTGCAAGTTATCAAAATGCTGGAATGGGCAATAGAAAACCCCTTCAATGCAAATAGCATTTTAGAAAGGTAAGGAATCAACCCCCCCCCCCCCCCCCCCCCCCCTCAAACTCACCACTCATCCCCCACCAAGAAATTCTATGGGTAGGAATCGTGGATACGAATACAAGAAGCATTAAATCTCAACACAATAGGAGCAGAGACCGCACATTACAACAGCTTTTACCAAATCATCAATGCGCATACTCAGTTGCAGATAGAATGAAGTAATTCAGAACTAGATTACAATATTTACAGAGTTTAAATTTTTGAATAATCAACAATATATGCTATGGAAAATATTGGGATCTATTTTGTGAAACATTGCAGAAGTGCAGAAAATTACTCCAAGACACTATAAAAACCCAGTGAGTAATTTTTTTTAACTTCCAGCATTTTCATGTATTAATTAAAATTACTGTGTAGACTGTACTATGAGAAACTGACATTAACAGATGTCAGGCAAGATAACAACCACTATATGAATGGACTGCTATGGTGTAGGGAGTGGCAATATGGTCACAGTTACCTCGGGGTAGCGTCATGGTGAGCGTCTCCAGCTGTATGATCTTGGACTCTAGCATGGACTGTCTGTTCTGGGACTCCTGCTGTTGCTGCATGACAGCACGCCGCAGTGTGTTAACCTCCTCGTCCACTTTGCGTCGCGTCTCATGCAGCTCATCTCGCTCTGTACGCACGGCTGCCAGCTCTGTCTCCAACTCTGCCAGCTTTGCCAGCGAGTCCCGCTCCAGTTCTGCCAGCCGGTCGTGGGCCTGCAACCAAACCAACAACTTCCAGACCACGCAACATTGCAATGCCTCCCATTAACAGTGGATGTGAGGGCAAATGGAAAGCATACAGGAGCTACCAGTTTAGGTTTCCTAAACATTTGTCCATCTCAAAGTGTAAAACTCATTGTTTTTTGAAAAAAAATGGCAAAACTAAAACTACAGTAAACCCCCCACCCATTTTGCCACTGTCCATGATTCCAGAGAATAGTGTCGCAAAATCAGTACTCTTACAAAATCAAAACTGACGAGTTTTAACTCCTCAAAAATTAAAATATTATTTTTAACACTTTTTCTCTGGCATAAAACCAACATTTTTTAAAATTAAATACTAATATAATTTAAATGTCATATCTCTTCCAAATAAAATTATACTCTAGTCAAAGTATATACTTAAACTCCCATTGTTATTAGAAATGTTTAAAAAAACACTTGGGTGGTGCATAGTTTTACCACGTACTTTAGTCCATGTTTAATCATCTCTGATGTAAAACAAACCCTAGTTTCTAAATGAAAAAATTTATTCAATAGTCAGCCATATTTTGAATAGAATATTAACCAGACATGTGTACTTGATCTCCGCTTGTCAAAAATGTTAAAAATATATATTGTGAGGCATGTTTTACAGGGTGTGAAGTCCATTTCCAGTAGCTTCTTGCAGAAAAATTGGAGAATTTATTAAAATATTAATTAATTTCAGTTGTGACACGTCTTCTGAATAAACTTTATATCCTGGAAGGGCATACATGACGCCTTTGTTATCAAATAAAGTGTAAGCACGGAGCACAAGCATTGAGTAAACTCATGGCAAGTGCCATGTGAAATCTTACAGAAAATATCAGAGGACATGATTTTTTAAATTATTAATTAGGGCCTACTAAAGACCGAAAAGAAACAAATCTTCAGAACTGATTTTATTCACGTTTGTCTCAAAAACTACAAGATTTTTTTTTCTGAAATACTACTTGTCAGTTTAAAAAGTGTCTGCTGTCCTCTGAGGAACTTGAAACAACCACACGTGAACGTGTTTCCCCTTCCGCCTTACAAGGCAGGCATCTGAGCATCAGAATGATGTTTAAATTCAGAATCCACGTTTAGATATGCAATGAGCACAGCCATCTGTTTTGTTTTTATTGTTTTGTAATATGGTCAATGATACACACAACAACATAGAGGTTTCTTGATGCAACAGCTTTTGTTTAGTGTACAGAAAAGAGATACGTATTCATGTCTGTCGCAAACTATCAACCTGCAGTATTAACTATAACGTCTATTTAATGCAATGCAAATATTTGTATAAATACATGTGTACCAACTGTAAGGCCAAATACTGGCTGCTGGCAGTTAACACGTTCTTGACTAATATGAAGCTGTAACCAACACGGGAAATGATATGTAGCATTCATTGGAAAACCAGCTTCACCAGTGGTACCCTTTTCCATAAATTCATATAAAACATTAAGGCTAATATTTTCTACTTATTTGATGTGAGCTAATGCACAATTTCAATGGTGATGGCATGAAGGCAAGATACAATACTTGCTAATGTTTTGGGTCAGTATGACCAATATGCTGAAATCGCAAAGTTCAGCTCAAAGCCAAAATAGCTGTGGTATACAGCCCACAGAAGAAAAATGTTACCAGTAAGCATCTACGTTATGATACTTTATAGCAGCAAAATGCAAAACAGCAAATACACTTGGGTTCACCAAGGTAGACAAGCTTAATTTAACACCAATTATTTTACTGCATACCTAATTACTACAGATAACATTAAGTATTAATATTTTAGTTGGTGTTCCAAGTAAAAGTTCCTCCAAATTAAATTTATGTAGAACAAAATGCAGCACAGGCTCACTACAGAGTGAAAGCAGAAGTGTGACTTAGTACCTGCACTGTAAATACTTTTATGAAGCCTCTAGAGCTGGTCTTTACTGGAGACTGTGTCATTTACTGGGCAGCATGCAGTTTTCACAAATAAATATGGACACTACACAATAGTGCTACAGCTATTGGTATTCTCAATACCGGGTTATAGAAATATAAATACATCTTACCATTCCATTATCATTCCATAACATGCTGAAAGCTAAAAATGTAAGACCAAAAAAAAAAAAAAAATCATTAATACAATCAGAATAAAATTAAAATCATGTTTTATGCAAAACACTGAATTTTAAAATAGGAAACTAATAAAAACGATTTTAAAATTAAAAATGAAATAAACATAATGACACGCAAAAATTATAAAACAAGAACACCAGAGCAACAAATTACACTGTTACTGCACGTACATGTCCCAGTTCATCATCCAGTTCTGCTACCTTCTCCAGCGCCGCAGTCTTGGTCTCACTGTCTTCCATTAGTGCTGCCACATCGAACACATTGTCCAGGTATGCAGAGATCTGGATCTAGAAGTTTGTAAACATTGTATTAGCAAAAAACCCTACCACCATGTACATTCCTTTATCAAGCCCATCACACTACATGCTTACAGCGAATACAACACTATCTTCAATGCGCAGTCATCTCTCTCTCAATTACAATGTGCTATTCCCCCCAAGGCATAATACATTGTAATTTTAAACATTTATGGAGCCTATAATTAGGGACAAGATTTTATGGTTTTATTTTTAGTTCCATTTTATTTTAAAAATTAAAGTTTTGGTATTGGATTTTATTTTTTAAACATGCAAAAAAAAAATTAACACATATTCACATAATATTTGTAATATATAGCATCGAAAGACCAAAATAGAGCAAAAACTTTCAAAAGGGACTAAAAAAATTAGTCTTATTAAGCGAGAAATCATCCTACAAGGGACCAATCTGCATAGCGTTTACAGACCAGGTACAAAATTAAGCAAACCTGATAAGCAGAAAAACTATTAAAAATTATTTTACTGAAATCAAGAGTACGAACTTACATATATCACATTTTCAGTATTCAACCATTTTCTAGTACAGATGTAAACGTTTCTAAGTCATCGTGAATTTCTTTTGGTCATTATCTAAATACATATTGGGAATATAATTTGTTAGAAAAAATATTTACAGTTTTACTAATAAAATAATATATTTTTGTTAACTTAGTTTTATTCTGTCTCCAGCGTAAATTTTGTCATTATGCGGTGAAGCACAACGTTTTTTTCACCAATGGTGATGAGATGACTTCTGCTACATCCTTAGTTCAGTTTAGCCAGGAGACGGAAGTTTGCATTTTCCTTTATCCCGACATAAAGTGAGACTGTACTGTTTGCCATGCAGATTGCTTTATTCACCGGCCCACTGTACCAATGCTTAGATGCACCGAGTTCTTTTACTCCCTGCTAGATAGCGTTAGTAGTAGGAATATAGTTTATCTTTGCTTTTCTTCCGCCTTCCGGCTGGCCGGTGACTAACAGGCAAGTCGTGCATTCGCTACCCCCTGCTCTGTAACAGCCCCCTCGCCTTAGTGACACCACCCAATCAGCATCGGACAGCGGCCCGAATTAGTATAAAAGGAGACACAGCCAACGTCTCTTGACCAGTCTTCATTCCAGCGCTCGCAGCTCAGGAATTGACCAGATTGATGCCAGTCTTCATTTCTAGTGCCAGTCGCTCAGATCCGACCAGATTAAACAGTCTCCAGCATGCATTGCTCGGACACTGATCACTGCACCCCGTTCTCATTGTAAGCTACACTTACGATAGGGTTAGGTTACATTAGTTAGACTCTCTCCCAACTACGTACCTCACATAACCTATTCACGCTGCAGTATCGGGATGTATCTGTAGTAAAACTATCACTGAAGTCCTTCACAGGACTCATCCTGTCACATCCTTGCTTAGTACTCCTAGCTACCTGTCAGTTTCTCCACGTTACGTCATTTTACATGAACCACGCGTATAACAATGCTAAAGGAGATCGCTTAGACATTCAGCGTATCAACCCCAGCATTACTCTATATTATCACCGGTCGCCTCTACCGGTCAGCTTAGTAATGTATTCTAGCTTCCCAGCCAAAACTCATGCCGTCGACAGGAATTAGGGTGCATTTACCACAGGTCTTTCCCTTACCGAAATCAAACGTGAGTCGGCTTTCAGTTTGAGTTCTTTCCTGTAGACGTAGCCCCTTTCTGTAGTTACCCTCACGTAATAATACTGCAGGTGATCCCTGGAAACCTACTCAATTGAGCCAATACACTAAACTTTCACCGGCACGCACTAGCCCAGGCCACCCTTCCCATCAACCCCCTGGGATTGGAGGAAAGGAGGAACAACACAGGTACACTGTCCTGAAAACAGCTTGTCGGCTCTGTGTTGGTCGGCCTCTTCACAACGATCTCCGCCAAGAGAGTCACATGTCCCGAGTTGGGAATATTGGGACATGGCCACACACCCGTCTGCAACCCTAGACAGGTGAGGCCTGACTTCCAACGTGAACTGCGACTTCTATCGTTAACCGCAGTCTCTGCCAGGCATTGGAATAAGGTGTCCGCCAATCTCCGGCCCGCACGTGGTTCCAAACATAAGTTGCACGAGGAGCCTGCCGTCTCGGTACAGTAGCAGAAGGGAAAATCCACTTCCCAATGCATTATTCTAAACGGTCAGGCAGATTCTCCTTGACACTGGCCGATCGCATGAATAGCAGCCCTCCCTAGTGTCTCGTATAGCTAGCTTAAAACCACGAGCTCAAGTACAAGTCCTCGGGCATCTTCAAGATCCAGTGGGTAATCAAAATACCCAGAAATCTGTTTGCCACTCCAGTGAACAATGGCCTGATGAAGTACCTTTGGTGGGTAGCAGAACATTTGAGCCAACCCGATCAGCCACCTACACCAGTCATCATTTACTTGGTTCCTGCTGTACTGCTTCCTTCTCCTCAACCACAGCCTCAGTTCACACCAACCTTCTCCGCTGTACCTGTGTCTGCACAGACGCCATTCCAGCAACCAGTCACTGACGTATTGCCAAGAAACCAGTGACACTCAAGCGTAGAATTGTTCTACTCACGCCTGATTTTGTGCCCTGCCGCAAAGCAACCTGACCAGTTATATACAATGGGAAGGCACCCATGCCCGTCAGGACTGAAACCTCTATTATTATAGAAGTGCCAGGCTTCACCTAGCCAAAAAGGTGGACACCCTCTACTGTGTCAGACAAGTCTTTATAGATTCCTTGTACATCACACATCAGCGGTATATCAACACGTGTTTCGGTGTTTATTCGGTTTTATCGCTATTCACCATTCTTGCCCCTACCTATACAACAGGATAAGTAAGCGAGCCACAATCAATACAGACTTAAGTGAAAATTAATTCCAACTACACTGCTGAGCAGAGAATTGGTATAAATTATCTTTGTACTAAGAAAGCTACATATATTGTTTGCCCTACTGATTTGAAATAATCTAACACAATCTTTAATATAAGAAAGTAAAAATTTTGGCACAAAGGACAGTACCATACCACAATTTCAAAAGAAATGACCATGTACTCCACATCAGCATCCCATTTATCATTTCAACTCCTTGACGAGGCATTAAGAAAAAATTACAACTTCCTAACTGCCTTTGAAATAACAGATGCAACAGAAAAGAAACTCTGGTGACCAACAACGAGCTGCTTACAAATACCCAAAGCAAATAAACATGTGCAAGACACTTTTGTGATTTTTGGCATATTCATTGAACAGGTATTTTTAACAGGGCTGAACATCTCGTTGACAGAGAATCATTAGACGAAACCAAGAGCTCAAGCAATAAGTAGACAGCAAAAAAGGCCAAAACTTGTAGCAAATCATATCTGCGTTCACATGGAGCGATTCAGGAAAATCACAAAATAAATCACAAAGGCTGGAGCAGGAATCAAACCCAGGCCCTATCAAAGAAGAGTCCATTGTACCTAAGAGAGTGAGAGAGCGAGACACACACACACGCGAGGTCACCTACACCTGGCTACCATAGGTTTACTTCCAGTCACCCGTCTGCTTGCCAGAAGAGCATTAGTCACTGTGTTTACTAAGCGATTAATAAACACAGCTTTGTTTCTTTTAACTACACGTCTCATTCATAGAGTACTTTTGAACCAACTGCTAGGAGAACCTCGAGCCAAGTACCACCGACCGAGAATGGGAAATTGTTACTACGATCTCGCTATAACTGGAGATTCCCCCTCAGGCGGCTCCAGTTCTGATACACACGTATTAGATGGCCATCTATTTTCTTCCTATCAAGTATACAGGTACTGCAGGAATAAAATAGAGGAGCTCCAATCACTAGAAACATTTTCCACCCAGGGAGAAAGAGTACGCCTGAGTTGTACGCCTATCGGAGCACCTGGGTGCTGGTGGGGGTATTTGCGTAGGTGCTACGGCCTGGCTTTGGTTGGGAAAAACACACCCAGTAGTAGCAGTGGTGGCCCACCTGGCTTCAATGCTTCTGGTTTTCCCACTAAAGGGTGGGGCCTTATGAGGCACCGCGCTTGTGCTACCAGCCACTACTGGGTAACTGTTATAGGGTCACTCATGTCCACGGAGCTCGACCCACAGTTCTCAGCAGCCAAACCTGCTCTATGCCATTTAAGGTGAGACACAGCACAAGAAGGGAGGAGCAAAGAGTTGCTTGCTTCACTGCCAAGCAGCCGGGTGGTTAAGCTTCCCCTACAGCAGGCCGACAGGAAGAATGAGACTACACCAGCATCAACAGACTGCAGCCAATCGCCACTCGTCATCAAGACGTACATAATTAAGCACTGAAAGCACAACTGGCTTAAGTGCAACAAAGCCACACGACCGTGATCCAGCCTTAGCTAATCGGACACAAGTCAATGTAATCTCAACTCTCAAAGTGCTCAGTATGCCTAAAAATGCTGTTTCAGTGACATTGAAAAACTGTAATTGACTATGATCATTATAAATCTAAGGAAGATCTTGCAATAACTTATGAGGCCATCAAAAAATTTAGTTAATTAATTATTGCAATTTCCAAAATTAATTTTTCAGCCAATAATAATTTTTCTTCCCAGTAAAGGTTTAAATTTAGTGCTCATCTTGCATTCAGGTAAATACAACTTACAATAACCAGTCAAAGCAATTACCAATAATTTCAACTAAAATTATCATCAGAAGAGAGATAATTCCACTTACTATATTAAGGCAGTATGAAAATAGTGTGTTAGGATGTACATATTAACAAACTGTGTAATACTCATCAATAATTAATCAAAGGAACCACAACACAAAGTGCACAACTTGTGACTTGCACTGTACATGAACCACCATGCACATGAATGTTGTGATAAACTACTTGAGGGGAGTTACCTGGAGCTCTTCGCTCTCCGTGTGCCTCAGCTTCTCCAGATACTCATCCAGGCCCAGTTTGGTGAACTCGTATTGTAGATGGACCCTGAAGTTCATATCCTCCACTGAATGTACCACTATGTTCACAAACTGCATGCATGCCACCTGTAGAAACACACAACACACATCCCTGCATATACACATACCATAGCACTACAACACACACTGCTCTCTCACAATATATTCTACATTTAAGAAGGATCGCATAATTTAAAAAAATGTAATCAAACAGAAGGTAAATTTTTAGCTATAACCTAATGAGACACAGCAGAACTTGGATAATGCAAATTAAAAATGTCAACATCTGCATAAAAACTACACATGATAATTATATCAATTATACCAAAGGAAAACTGTGTATGTGATAAATAAATATCAATACCTAAATGTACAGTAAAAAAAAAGTAAAATGTGCCAAACCTCACCATGAACTCAATGTGGAAGACTTCATAGTTAATGAAATATTCCATGAGAGTGTGAAAACGTCTTCTTTCATGGCACACCTCTTTGAAGTTATCAAACGCAGACAGTATTATCTCATGTCCACCTTTGACGAGACATATTGCAGCTAGCAACTCCAGCACCAACGCCTTCGTCCTGAGAAAGGGTAAACACTGAGTTTACTTTCCTACCTTTCCTCTAAAACAGGACAATTAAAATTGGCTACTGTCAGCGCTGAAGAAAGACACTATCTATGGCCGCCACATGTAGTGTTATAATCTGCAAGAGTAAATAAATTGTACAATGCTCATATAAAATAACTCCACTGACCACAATATCCTCAAGACAATTCTTCAAATTTCTTGTAACTATGGGAAATGCAGTCACAGCAAATACAGCCAACATCATCGCAAATCACCACACTAAAAACCCAATACGAATCAAAATTTTTATGTAGTATGTACTTTACCTAAGCAGTATATGGTAGTACAGAAATTTGATCCTTGTCCCAAAAAATTTGGAGCAACTTGAGCACTCACCAAGTTCACATCTGTTTTCTCTCTTCTAGAATTTTGCTTTTTTGGCTCTATGTACCTACAACCAGCCCTTACACTAATATGCACACACCTGTAGAGACTGCACTCACCTTAAACTCTTGTGCATAAGGCTTAGAGCAATACAGTTGATTGCTTCTCTGTGCTGAATCACCATGTTGAAACCATACTAGAAAAAATAACAAATCTATAAAACACCACACTGCAAGCATGTCAACAGCAAAATGAACACTGTCACTGCAAAACAACTCTTCAAACTAGTAAAATTCATGCTGAAGAGATAAATATTACACACTGCCAACCATTTACGGTTATGCACACATAACACACATTCATATTATTGTATCCATATGAAGGGGGGAAAAAAAAAGAAGGGAAATTTACATTCTGGAGACTACATAAGAAAACATATCTGGGGTCAGCTAGCAAAAACCAAAAATACATTTAAACTGGGTATACAAATATCGAAAGGTAAAAAATATTTGGAAATCTTGAGACCTGATGGACTTCACGACAGGTGTCACGTCACATTGCCAAAGTTACTTTGGTGGGCGCTAGGCTAGGCTGTGTGTAATCTCTGCAGGGAATGGGAACTCTGCCAGTGTACAGTACTGGTCGAGTTGCTTTCTGGCAGGGAACAAAATCGGGCTCAGCGAGCACAATTTTTCGCTTTGGCGGGACCACTCGTTCTGGTAAACCTGGGTGACGTACAGCTGGCAGTTGCGGCGGTGCTGGCTGAGGCCTGACTTGTGGCACGCTAGGGGTTGCCCCTGAGGTGGGTGGGTGTGCTTGTCAGCCTAGTTGTGCAGGATTCGGTTGTCAATGAGGTATGTGGTTTTCGTGGCATCGCCAAAACCAAAGGTTGGCGAAACCCAACGTGGTCTCCTGGCCACTGAGGTAGGCCTGAACTACTGGGTGAATTCCCTCTGCGGTTTTAGAACGTGATTCAAATTTAATGGGCTCTTAGGCTGGCGAAACTGGTATGGAGAGTCTGCGAAGTTCTGTTACTTGCTCTCATGGACCGAGACGCTCGAACCCGGCAGGAAGATGGTTAAGCTCCAATGGATATTTAGAGGCAGCCTTTGCCCGTTTCACCTTCTATGAACACCACCACTATGGGTAAAGGGTATGAGGAAAGATAATTCTACAATCGGACCTCACAGAAGTGGAGCAATTGACGTGTAGGTTGTGAATTAGTTTTCGTAATGCGGCTGCCAGCCAATGCCGTATCTTACTCTCAAACTCCGAACCAGGGGTACGGGGTTAGTCGAGCTGTGTAACAATGGTGACAGTCCCAACACGCGAAGTAAGATCCTGTTAGGGTTGGTCTTCCCAGACCCAGAGAAGTACTCCTCTTGGCACCAGAAGCACGATGCGAAGAGCAGCCTCCACGCCAACCCTAAGAGGATAGATTGCCTAGTGTCGTGGTTCTACCATTTACTACACTGGTGCAGAGAACGGGTGGCCTTTCAAGTTTGTACTGTTATTGGTGTTAGGTGTTTCGATGGAAAGAATAAAACACTGGTCACCTGCTGTCCTTCATATGGGCCTGATTTTTACTAGGAGAGGTACGAGGACTACGAGAGTGATATTCCTAAGTGAGCTAAACTGTGTTTATTTTGATGCATGACTTTTTGAGTAATTTAATTTTAACGACTTCAGCTTCATCCCTCAGGTCCTTTCAACAGAGTTTGAAGGTTAATTTTATTACGTCAGGATAAGATGGTACTGTCTGACTCGCAGCTTTTATTATTCACTGGTCCACCGTAATCATGCTAGGAGGACAAACGAGTTCATTTACTCCCCGCTAGATTGCACTAGTAGTAATATTGCTCGTCTTTTGTTTGCATCCTCCTTCCAGCCGGCCGGTGACATCACAGAGGCTAGTCATGCATTCGCACCCTCCGCTCAGCTCTGAACAACCCCCTAGGTTAGTGTGGAAGTTAAGCACTGTATGCAAAGCAGACGGCCACCACCAAATTCTCATTTTACATGGAGATACACTCCAGCTCAAACTGGCAGAAGAATTCTTCATCTCTTCTATAATATGCAAAAATATGTTTTACCTGTAAGTATTAATTTTATTTTACTGCTGTTACCAAACAGTTTAAGTTAGTTAAGTTATGCCTTTATCAATGTACTGTGTACTGTATTACATTTCATAACTTAAAAATGAAATTTTTACAGTGTTCTTTAGCATTCTGTAATATTTCATGGCCACAAGTAGATAATAAATTATTTTATACATGCATGTATGGTATCAAAGTTTTTGGTGCACATACCCCTATGACAAAAGATGTTATAGCATGGCAGGAATAGGCCGCTAGACTACTAATTACATTTTTTTAATGAGGCAGAAAATACAAGTATTCACAGGGTGATGCGGGAGGGGGAGGGAGGGTGAGGGAGGGAGGGAGGGAGGGAGAGGGAGGGAGGGAGGGGGAGGGAGGGGGAGGGAGGGGGAGGGGGGGGAAGGGGGAGGGGAGGAGGGGGGGGGGAAAGAGGAGGGGGAAAGAGGAGGGGGAAAGGGGGAGGGGGAAGGGGAGGGGGAAAGGGAGGGGGGAAAGGGGAGGGGGAAGGGGAGGGGGGAGGGGAGGCGGAGGGGGGTGGAGGGTGGAGGGGGGAAGATGGGAAGAGGGGGATAGGGGGAGGAGGGGGGGATAGGGGAGAGGGAGGGAGAAGGGAGGGAGGGAGAGAGAGAGAGACACAGAGACATCTGAAACTCATTTTCCATGCAGATGTGTGATCACAAAGTTTTACTGGGTAGACCAGCTTCTTCAGGTGGTGAGTGGTGATACACTGCAGTGCAGTCAGTTGAGCTGTGGTTAGTGGCCAGGAGATTAACTAAGGCAAGGCGGGAAACTTGAATGGGTTATCTTGTACCCCAACTTGCCACATGACTAAGCCTAGCCAGCAAAATGTCACTATCGCAAATCTCTATACAGAAAATGTGTTTGTCCTACTTTTTTGTGTGTGTGTTTGAATGTTTGTGTGCATGTGTGTCCATAGATACCATCTAGTGAATACTTATTTTGTTTCCTTTTCAAAACGTAAGATGTTATTACAGGTTTTGTTTTAATTTTTGTTTGCATTTCTACCCTGATCTTTCAGACAGCAAATAGATTTATTTTCCTTTCTGACAGTAGTGGCCATACTGTTTCTCCCACTACAGTAAGTTTTAATTGTAGAGTTTTTTTTTCCTTTTTCTGCTAATCCATTAATTTATTTTTAAAGTGAAGTGTCAGGTGATGCCACAAATTTATAATGAAATAAGGGAAAACTGTGATATACTGCAAGGCTATACTATGCTGTACTAGATTCAGACACTATCTTAAGTGCACAGGAGTGTTGCACAGTAAGCAAGAGGCTGTGCCACTGGACCATTATGCTGCTGCATGGGTGAGGGAACTTATCTTAGACAAGAAGAACAAACCCCAATGATGTTTGCTGATGCTGCCTCCACAGTTTTAACCTAAGAGCAACTTTTTTTTTCAAACTTTCAGGAACAAAGTCAGTTTTAAAAGATCACTGACCACTTTGGATAGTATCCTTGCATTGCAAAATGCTTTTCCAGGCAATAAGGAAAATTGGACTCTCATCTTACAAATGAAAATTATAATATCTAAGATTATTCAAATATCACAATTGTATTTAAGGGAAATAACTGTATAGTCTTAATATAAATAATTTTCTTACTGTATTTCATAGCACTAAAAATGGCTGATACCACACACATTACTGTTTGAGAACTCAAGGGACACTAATTGAAATTAAAAATGTAAACACAACGATAAAACATTTCTGAAGGTTATTTTAAGTGATAAAACTACAAGCAAAAAGTTATCCAGAAAGGCAGCCTATCTTCATGGTGATACATATACTGAAGTACTCAAATCTGCAAAAATAATTTCAGTCTGTGAAATGATGTAGTCTAAAGAACAAGTTATTTTATTTCTGCTAGTAACATAGTTGTAGGCAGTGTGGTATAGGCTATCCATGGTAAAGTTAGCACTTTCGAAAGCCCTCTCATTTGGAATAGTAGTCAATAAATCAATTTCACTTTAGCCAGACAAACTTCTGAGTACACTGTGTTTATTACTTAACTTTGCAATATTTATTTTTAAAATGTGGTTAAAGGATAAAAAAATTACCGAAAGGAAAAAGCAACTAGGGCCTCAAAAGTGCTCACTTTACCGTGAACAGCCTACGACAATTGTCAGTGTGATGTATTGCTTTTTGTTTCAACCACCTTCATGGGCTCTAGCTGCCAGCTGGACAAGACATGAGAAACCATACATACACGGGGATAAATCACTGTTCAATTAATAACAATACAAGTCCAATAAAATGAGAAATTTTCTGTTTCCACAAATTGCGTAGCCTCTCTAGAAATTAGTTTCTAATGTTTTCTCTCTTTTTACTTGGCTAACTGACAAAATAGAAAACTGTTAAATGGTTTCCTTTCAGATCTAAGTTCTTGCAGTTCACCTTTACATCTGGGAAATCATTTCCTTAATAATCTAACTAATATTAAATTTCTTTTGGTATACAATTAATAAGATTTACAGACTTCTTAACAACAACCATACATAGCTTCAGGCAGTTGTTCAAGTGCCCGCCATCTCAACTGAGCTGGTCAGCAGAATGTACAGAATATTCAGAAGTCAAGGGAAGCACAATGCTAATTAACTGCACTTGCAGGGGATGAACACATACCACACACCAAAGAATCATAATCAACTTCAATCAATGTCCTGTAATAAATGCTTTGTCAATTCCATCTCATACATATTTGTGATCACCCTACTGATCTAAAGCTACTAGAATTAGGCCTGTGCAATATTGACTTCTCAATATGGTTTTGAGACATGTTGACCATCTTGGTATCAGTGCGACATATTGCTACGAGGGAGTATTGAAAATTGATGGTAATATACAATGTGTATATAGGTATGTTACAAACTTTGAGAAATGGTTCAGTATGGAAAAATAAGCATACTATATATATGCGACTTATGGCTTACAATGAATATTTATGGAAAATATGCACTCTTGAAAATGCGAAAATAAAATGCTTCTATGTAAAAATTATTCAAACTGTGCAAGATAAAACAACAAATTCCTGGATAGTGTACTGCTGAATAATGATGTATCCTCCCATTCACAAATAAAGTAGGGTGTTGTGGTAGCACCCTCCAAGATGGCATCACAGTAAGTGTTTACTAAAACTATAAAGAAAATAGATCAAATATTTGGAATGTTAACTTTCATATGAAACGAGCATATGAAAATGAAACAATGTCCTATAGGCTGCTGAGTTTCCTACATGCTCTTGACTAATGGTGTAACTAATGCAGTGACAGGTTAGCAGCACTACCACATTACGAAACATATCCTGATGGCACCCAGCACATACAGTTTTCATAAGCATTGTCCAGCACGTGCATGATACAGGAAGTCTCCTGCCAAATTTTTGAAACTGTGGTGTGTAGGTGACTAAGTGTAAACCACAATTTAAGGAAGACATTCTTACGCGAGAAGAGGATCAACCTTCGGTTCTTATCACACACATAATTGCATACAAGTTTGATTCTTCCCACATGATGGTGTGGAAAGTCTTGCATGGAAAATGGAAAGTCACGCATGAGGGGCTAAAGCATTAGAGCCAGGACTTTCCACCCAGATGTAAATTCTATACCAGGTTTCTACATCAGACAGCTCTTGGCCCCAAGAGTTTCCATGGTTTGTGTAATTTACACATAAAGCAGGTGTCGCTCGTCATGTGTACAATAGCTGCAACAGCCAAGTCTGAACTGATGAAAATCCACATACCATTCTAGTGATATTTCACAAAGAGAATTTTTCTGTCAACATGTTGGCTGGTGTAGTCTACGATCACATAGCAGGACTGCACCTGTATCCACAATCTTGATGGCTGTGTGTACCAGCACTTCATGCAAGGCACATTACCCAAGTTATTGGAGAATCTACCACTTGTGATATGGACCGGATGTGGCACCACCACACAAAACACAATGCTGGTACCATTTGTCAGTACCTCAACCAAGTATTTCCAGAGACGTAGATAGACAGGGAAAGCTGTGTCGCATGGCCAGCTCGCTCTACTAGTGGAGCCACACGAAGAGCTTTGTCTACAAGAAGCCAGTGGGCATGGCAGAGGACATTACAAGACTCTTACAGCAGCAAGAAAAGTGATCCAAATGAATGCCAACATGTTCTAGAGTATGCGATATGCCACGTTGCAGCATTGCAATGCTTGCAGGAATGAAGGTGGCTGAACTTTGGCCACCTGTTGTGAATTTTTTGTAAACATTCATCAATTGTATTCATCGTGTTACCTTATTTTAAGCAACTGCTAGTAAAGCACATGCTATGTTCATTACCATAAAACCACTTAAAACACAAATTCATTTACTGTTTTAATAAAAACCCAGCCTTGAGGTGCATGGATTGTTGCATACTCACCAGCCATCGCTAGCTACCTGCACTGTTTTCTCGATAGCTGTTTGCTTCAACATTTAGTTGCCTTACAAAGCTACATTCATTATTTCAACATGCAACATAATAATAGAGTACATTATTAAATATCGACAGATGCTCCAGGTTTAGTATTTTCTGCAATAAAAATGTAACAGTCGTACATACATACATACACTCGCAATTAGGCTACCGCCTGGTGGCGAGCTCTCTCACCTCTCCTTCACCCAACCAACTCCTTTTCCACTCCCTTCCTGAATTTACCAACCCCTCTCACAGATACCAATTCTTCCCTCAACACATTCCACTCCCTCACAGACCTCACAAGCATGGACTGCCTATCCCGCTCCATTCTCCTCCACACCCTCGGAAGCTTCTCACTGTTCTCTGCACCGTTTCCAGTTCTCGCACCTCCACCTCCACATACGGGTCCCATATTGCTGCAGCATATTCTAACATTGGCTGTACCATTGTGCCATACGCCTTCACCTCACAGGTGACTCCATTCAGCACCCTTCTCAGCATACCCAGAACCCTTCTTCCCTTTGCAACCACCCTCTCTCCCTGCAGTACAATCCCTAGATATTTATATTCTGCTGCTTCTTCTACCTCTTGTCCCTCCCATCTGTACATGTCCCTACTTATCATCTTCCTTGTGAACCTCACTACCTTAGTTTTTCTTACATTTATCTTAATTTTATTTTTTCTGGTCCACAACTATATCTTATCGATGTCCGCCTGCAAATTTCCACCCCCCACTCCCACCTCAGGATATACAACACAATCGTCTGCAAACAATGTGATTTTCCCCCTAATCCCCAAACCCAGGTCATTTACCATTATGGTAAATAACAAAGGACCCAGCACGCTTCCCTGTGGTACCCCTGACGTAACCTCCTTCCTCCGATATTGCCTCCCCCACTTTCACCCTCTGCCTTCGCCCCCTGAGAAAGTCCCCTATCCATTCCACTACCCTCCTGTCTGGTATCAGCACCTCCACTTTCCTCTTCAATGTCCCATGGGGCACCTTATCAAATACCTTCTCAAAATCTATGAAGCAGGCATCCACCTGCTTCCCCTCATCAATTACCTGCACCAGATCCTCTAATAACCCAGCCAGCTGAGTCTCACATGAGTATCCCCTCCTGAAACCATGCTGGGACTCCTCCAACCAATTCCTACTGTTAATAAACCTCACCACATACTGCACCACCAGCCTCTCCATTACTTTTCTTGTACTTGATGTGAGACTCACCGGTCTGTAGCTGCCAGGCCTCCCCCTATTCTCTCCCTGCTTGTGTATTGGTACCACCATAGCATCCTTCCAATCTTGTGGTAACTTACCCTCTCCTAAGGACTTTTTAAACAGCACTTCTAAATATTTTGCCAACTCCCTTCCACCAAACTTTAGTGCTGCGTTTCCTATCCCGTCTGGACCCCCTGCCTTACAGCTCTCCAAACCCCTAATTACCTTTTCTATCTCCCACTTCCTCATCTTAAACTCACTAAACACCCCCCGAACCCTGTCTGCCACCCTATTCCAACCCTCCTTTGCCTCATACACTGACAAGTACTGTCCTTACAGCATCCCCAATTTTTCTTGATCATTTGTCGCATGCCTACCATCCCTTCCTGTTAGCAGAGGGATCCCTTCCTCTCCTCCCCTTAACCTCCTATCATACCTAAACAATTTCCCCAATTCCTTGCCTTTTCCTTCTTAAACCATATTTCCCAGAAATACATTCTTTGCCTGTTTGATCTTCCTTTCAAGCTCCCTATCTATTTGTTTCATCATTTCTTTAGATCTTATCATCCCTTCATTTCTCCACTTGGCATGTAATTTTCTGCACTTCTTCATTTTCAAAATCTCCTGTCCATAATATGGCGGATCTCCCCCAGTCCGTAACCTTTCCATTGGCACAAATTTCTCCAACATAACCTCCATTAATCCTCTAAACTCCCTCCACAACCCCTCTACACCCTCCTCCATATACCATTTTTTAAACCTGTCACTGAGGAATATTTCTGCCCCCTTCTTGTCTCCTCTCCCATACTGCCACACCAACCTTTCTGCCATTTGCACTTCCCTCATCCTGCCAATCCCAATTTCCACACTAACCTTTCTGCCATTTGCATTTCCCTCATCCTGCCAATCCCAATTTCCACAACCGGGATATGATGGTCGCTTATACCATCCAATACTATTACACCAACTACAGCATTCCTAGGTCTGACCAACACCACATCCAGCACTGACCCAACACCCTCCCCATTCCATCTCGTAGGTGTTTCTACTACCTGGACTAATCATCTGTTGAGTAATTGTGCTGCCATTCTCTGCATCATGTTACCCATTCCTTCTGCACCCTCTACCCATTTCACCCCTGGCATATTCAAATCCCCTGCTACAACAACCCACTGCCTGTCCTTTAGTATATCAACCCTCTCCTTGATCATCTCAATTGCCTGCCATCCCTGTCCTGGTGGTCTGTACGCTACCAGCAAAGTAATACTCCTATTACTACCACCATTCAATTTAATTTCCATTACCTCGACATCCTCACTAACCCATTCTACCACCCCTTTTAGCCCTTTCCTTACACACACCAGTATTCCGCCTCCTCTTCCATCCCTGTCTCTTCTGAAGATAGTGAACTTATCCTGCCTACGCTCAACGTCCAGTACTTCCTCAGTCAACCAAGTTTCCACAGCTGCCACTATATCCATCCCATATCCTTCAACCTTTCCCCAGAAGCCCTCCAGCTTGTTGTACACACTCCTACAGTTCACCACCATTATCTTTATACTAGTACTCTGCTTTACCATCCTACATTGCTTACCTCCTATCTCCACCCCTGTGGTCTCTTCAATGCTATCCTCTCCATTTCTCTCCCCTTCCGTTTCCTTGCTTCTAATTGATTGCTATTTCAACAACTGCTGATCTGTCCTGACCCTCTCCATGCAGCCAGCTACTTCTCTACCTAGCAGATCACCTAGAATCCTCTTTCCCTGTTCTGTCAGGTGAACCTGGTCCTTCCCTACACTTTCCCAGCCTACACATTTCCTAATATCTATAAATGTAGCCCCCAAATCCCTACACACCCTCTCATATACCTCACTCGCAGCCCTGCCTTCCTATAGGATACTCCTTTCCTAACCAGCACGCCACTGACTACTGCCCTAGCTCCAGGGAACTTCTCCCGCACTTTCCTCAGCAATCCTCTGAGATCCCGCTCTACCTCCTGCCCCACCTCCCTATGAACCAGGTCATTTCCCCTACATGAATGAGAACAACCTTTGCCAACCTGCTACCTCTCATACCACTAACCCTTTCCTCCAAATCCATGGTATTTCCCCCCCCCCCCCCCCAAACGCTACTTTATATGTAATTTCCTTCCTGATATTCCTCAGTTCCACCCCCTGTACAATAGAACTGCCTAGAAAAACTACCTCTGGCTCCCTTCCTACAACCTGTTCCTACTTTGTGGCTCTTCCACCCACCTGCCTACCCTTGTCTCCCTCCTGCAGCACCTTTGTTTCGCTCCCTTTGGCCAGCCCTCCTCTCTCCCCTCTGGCACTGAACTGTCCACTTTCTCCTGCTTGCTGGTCTTTGCTAATCACACACTTGCAAGCCTCAGCATACTGCTTCCTACCTTCTACCACTGCCTGTTCCCTGCTTTCTGATTCCCGTTCCTCTATTCCTGATTGCTTCCTGCCTACTACTATTACCTTATCCCTTGCTACTATTTCTTGCTCCTCTAACCTTATTTGCTGTCTTATGTTTCCTACTCCTACCTTTACTCCTGCAGCGTTACTTGCATTCTGCCCAACTCTTCCTCTCTACTCAGCTTTTCCTCCTGTGGACTAGCTTTCATTTTTCTTAGCACCCCCTTTACATCTTCCAACTCCTCCTCTAACTTATCCACCCTCATTTCTACTCTACTCTTACCCATCTCATTCCTGACCTTTTCCTCCATCCTCTCAATCCTACTCATCATTTCCCTCTCTTTCCTACTCATCAAATCTACCATCTCCCCTTTCCACCTCACCTCATTAGCCACTTCCATTGGCACTGGCACACCATCTACAAAGCTTCCCCTCAGCATATTCCAAATCAAGTTTCCACCTTCTCCACTTACTTGTGTTTCCTTCTCTACCCTTAATTTGTTCCCTACCACTGCCACTAAACCCTTTCCCTCAGCACTTACACCTCCCTATCATTTTTTACCCTCTCTTTTTAAAAAATAATTTAACTAACTTAAAACTAAAACTACTCTCCCTTATAAAATATACCAAATACCTACGTATATACACACTTTCTTAACTAGCCTAACTTACACCATACTTCCTTTACCCTCGTACAATAACAAAGGCCTCAGCCTCGTGCACACAATCTGACACTACTTCCTCCTTATAACTAATTACCACACAAAACACTAATCTTAACTCTAATTATACCTCAAACTACTACTTCACCCTACTTAATTCACACAGATGATGTAGTTGTTTAACTATCCAAAAATTTGTGATTTAATCTAATTAAGTTTTATTAAAGTTTACAGAAAATAATTTATTTTGACATATTTATAAGGTGTCATGGCTCCCTTAATAATTTCTGCAAGCCATAAGTCACACATACCCTATAATTTATGCTTGTTTTTCCATACTGAATCACATCTTGAAGTTGGTAATATACTTTCATATAGGCCTACACTTTGTTCAACAAGTATTGCTTATATTGATATTGAAAATATTTGCATTGTAAATACATGTAATTTTGATATCACTATCACCACACATCACTTATTGAAAACATTGCTTAGTGGTTGCTGCACACTGCTGGACCACATCACGTTTGACTGTATTGCAGATTAAATATTTCAGAAATACTGTTCCATGATTGTTATATTGCCATATTACACAGCCCTAGTTGGCACTATGTACTTCCAAGTGACTGAGGAATGGTGGTACATAGTGTGGGTTACCTTGTTGTTCATGATGGCTCGCAGACACATGATGCACACATGAATGTCATCTTTGGCCTCCCCCATGTTCAGCTTGGCAACATGCTTGGTGCGTCGCTTCACCCCCGGACTGTCCATCATGTCGAGAGCTGGCCGCAGATAGCCATTGTGTCCAGGACTGCCTGCTCACAACCACGTCAGCCAACACTTACACTACACTCCCAGACTGCCTCACTTTTCCCTGCTTTTCATATCCATTAACTATTTATGGTACTGGTAAGAAGAAAATTACTGTTAGTAAACATGTTCATGAATACTGTTTTTCATAAACGTCAGCATTTTGATACTTAATGCACATAAAATTGGATTAGGAAATGTGTGCACTACGTAAATATAATCAATTCACATATAATTACTTTAATAATGAAGAAAAAAATGTAACTTCAAGAAATTTTCTTGTAACTAGAAAATTTAGATTTGAAAGGTTTAAACACAAAGAAGCGCTGTTTGGGTGTATAAACCCTCTGTTAAAGTAGTAAGTGGGATGGTAATGTATTCATGTGGTAAAGATTATTTAATTCTACCTGCAGAGAAAAAAAAACACTTAAAACACTATTTAGGAATGCTTCCTTCCGACAACTAAGCATTGGATGGAATGGTAGTGATTCTAAGCAAAGGAAGTAATATCACAAAAAAAACAATATTTACCACAAAAGCTGGGAAAGTACTGAAGGAGCCTAGATTATAGCACGGTCATGCCGACTTGAAATACGATTCTCGAACCTTATAATTCACAGGCAGCATCTTAGTAAAATCTGCTAGCTATGTCGCCCTTTGCATTACAGTTCATTTGAAGACAGACCAATCTGATTTTAACATATACAACTATTCTGAAAACAAATCAAAATCATCATCCTGTGTCTCTCCATGCAATCATCCAAATTGACCAGCCACAAGCTAACGCTGGTCTCACTCAACTCTTCTAGCAGACTGGTTGGGAAAGTTTCCTGTTGAACATCCAGTGAGAAAAGATTGTTACTGCAGCGTAGGACATACTACTAAGTCATGTGTGGACAGACAGCTAGCATTAACACTGATAAGTAAGTTTAAATACAGGGTTTACACCATGCTGTTATTCCAAGAATGGCAAACCCCACAGTGCTCAAACACAGTGTGGCACCAAGGCCAAGAGGAGCAATCACCACTGCAACCTACACAGCACATGAGCCTTAGCGGCGATGGCTGCAGAGATAAATGGTGCAGTTGTGTACGGACATGACCAACTGGGCTGCAACTAACCTGTGGGTGCACTGCCAGGCAGACGTTCCTCAGAGTTGGTGCGAGAATCCGATATCCTCTGCTCATGCCTCATCATGATCAAGCGGAAGTTCAAGTATTCTATGAGGTGATCTAACCCTTGGTTTTTTTCATCCAGGAACTCCCGCACCCATCTGCAACAGACAACATGCTGTCATCACTAACACTTAGTTCGGCACTTCAAATTCTGCCGACACTTTTTTTATACTGATCTTAAGTCCAAAGTAATAAGGCATTCCACTGTTGCATTAAAAAAATTCCTGCAGAATTTTTTAAGAAAGCCAAATGCAATACAGAAAATATTGTCTAGGATGATTAAAATTATACAAATAACTAACAGTTCCTCTAATATACTTTTATGGTAGCAGAACACAGGGTACACAGCTTACATCTACAAAGTACCGACTACCAACTTTACTTTAACAGAAAATGCATTCTACATGAAACTGACCTTCACTAAGCCAACTAAACTAATAATCAACTACTTTATCTGGCAAGCCAACTGTGACTATTTTAATTCCTCAGCCTCAAATTGTGCTTTCAATAGGACAAATGACAATGTTGAATGTTGCTGACCCTATACACTGTACAAATTACAGAAAAGTAGAATAATTTCCGATTGAAGTAGTGGATTTATAGGCGTTTATTAGCATCTTGCACAAAAAGCCATAAAGCCTATTAAAAAGGTACTGCTTACGTGCATCAGAGTAAAAAAAAAACTTTGTTAACCTTATAACTGCTGCACCCTTCACAAATAATTACAGCTGCTAGACATACCCAGTGGTTTGCTCAATTTGCTATTTTTAATACAGTTTTGTTGATGTGCCCATCTACATAATGCAATGTTTATACTTGCCACCTAACGTGTTGCAAAAATAAGAAACTCAAGACTTCAGATAAATTGGAAATATAACATAAAACAGCATCCATACTGCAAAATTTATTTCCTGGAGCCCTTATTTGAGATGAATCAAAACTAAAAAATATATTGGGTTATAATAGGCAAGTATTGAAATGCCAAACTTTAGATGTTGGGGACAGAAATTTTGAGTTGGCTACTTTTAGTCAAGTAGGAGTTGTAAATTATAGCCTATGGGGAAATTTTGCCTGCTTTTTTTTTGTTTTTTTTTTTTTTTTTGTCGTCGTCATTCGGATTCGAAATAATACATTTTTACTTGTTGTCAGTTTTACAACCTACATTCTTATTACCTACAGAACATTTAAAAACTGTGTTATATAAATCTTTTATTACAACATTAAAAATGCATTTCGTAATATTTTAACACTACAAGTTAATGATTACACCAAGACACAAATTAGAATGTGCAATTAATAAATTGAGCTGTGTTATTGCTACAGCCAACTAGATTTTACTTATTTTCAATTATATAACCCCCATCTTTTACCTCAATAGTGTTGGCAAACATTGTAACACCAATACAAGATATTTTGTAAGGTTGAAAATAATTCTGAGAGTTGGTATTTATTTGTATGACGACATCATGCTGCCAATTGTAACTATTAATTTGTAATCTATGAAATTAGATGATAATTTAAATGTCTCACGAAAATGTTGATGTACGTATAAGTTATTTGCCAAAATGTAGTGGGTTCTGGAGGAACAAAAATTAGCACTCACTAATTAGAAATTATAAAGAATATACCAGAGCTTGGACAAATTTACATCTGCACATGAGAGAATTAACAGGTGCAGCATGTCCAATACTCTGAAAATATTTCTCTGAACTACCATAGTTCTTGATACGCACATTAGACTATAGTTGATTCACGATAACTTCGGCCTTTTCTGAAGTCCTGCCAAATTTCTACTTTTGGTTACTGATTATGTATCCTTCCACTACACGTAAACATAAACACTGATATGTGACTTCTACTTTTATAACTGCCAAATGCATTGGTTGATGTTTACAGCTGTTCAAAGAATTATGTCATATTGCAGAAACCATTTCCTACGAATGTTCACAATTTAGGCCTATAACATCATTTAGGTCAGCTTTATAGCTATTTGTTACACACGATATAGCACGTTACACATAATACACATTAGTATTTTGCCACAATGATGTTTATTACAACTATGGCAGAAACAACAGTAGTATTTAACCTGTTATTATTATGTTTTTCGAATAAAAATTCAAACTAAGGAACAACCAGTCCAACGAAATGACCAGTGAATTTGAAGCACGCAACTTGTGTGTCTTATTTATTGTACTATGTAGTATCGACAAAATAAAATATAGTGGTGAACATGCAAACACACAGGCCTACCATAACATTTATTCCGCTAATACTTACATGTATTGGTACTTACTGGTTTGTAGGTTTATTTTATTATTTATTTAAAAATTTATCTGGTTGGGCTTCGTATTTTGTTGGAATTGTTGCAAACATTCAAATCACAGAAACGTAAGCTCATTACACAACTGTTTTTCAAACACCTAGAACAAAGGTACAACGTTGTGATAAACAGACGTGAATGTAAATAACTACGTCATAACATCAGTTCATGGTTACAACATATAAATTTTGCACATATTTGAAATCCACACACACCTGGCATGCGTGACTATTAGAATGCAGCCACCACGCCCTTTCATACGCATCAATCACAACACATTTCCCTCTGCCATGGAAACACATTTATCACAACATTGTAACTTGCCTAGGATGTTTAAAAAACACGAGTACGAACTTGACACATAGTTAAGAAACACAATATATTATTGACATGTCGCCGCATCACTGTCAATCGTGGCCATATAAAAACCGGGTATAATCGCCCGCCATATTGGGACAAGCACGTGGAAGGTGATAAAGTTCTACATTCTCCTTTCCACACCACTTCTCCCATCGCATCTAAATAACGTATAATAGATATTTAAACAATAAAATCTCTTTTCAGTTGTAAATTCCAAATTCAAAAATCATTATTTTGCTGTAATAAGTATGAAATATGCTACAATTTTAAACATGTATAATTCTGCTTACTAGTGATGGAAAATTTCCTGAGAGAGTGTGACAGAGTTGGGGGGGGGGGGGGGGGGGGAGCGATAAGATCCGCCCAGCAGACAGTTTCGTCGGTCAAAAAAACTAACACCTCGTCAGTACGACCTACGTATGTTATTTTGCGCTGTTATTTTTAACTGTAAAAATGAAATATGTTTCTACCAGGACTACCTAAATATTGAAATATTTCTATAGCAATATTTAATTTACAAAGAGCATACCAAAAACCTATGTTGAAACAATATTAGAACTGAGAACTATTTATTACTAGCTGTTTCCAATACACTGCTGCTCTTGCTGTTTTTAACGCCTGGGTGATTTTTCAAAGGTTCAAATCCAAAAGGCTGAAGAAAGTATGAATGGACTATAACAAATTTAATATGCAGAGAATTAATGTAAAATATCATCAAGAATTGGAAACTGGTGGAAAACTGGCCATGTCTGCTAGTACTGAAACATCCACCATAGCTGTGAATAGAAGAAAGAAATTCAAATGATGATGACAAGTAAACCGGTTGGTAAAGGTATTTGAAGACTTACCCTTACAGACACCACCAGCTATCCCTTAAAGAACTGCAATGCTTATAGATGGAAAGGTTTGTCAATTTAATACAGAAGGATCCTGAAATGACTGTCTACTCTTCGATAAACAAAGAAATGTCACTAAAAACAGCTACAAACAAAAAAAAAAGAGCCAAGGGGCATGCACCAGTTCAATTTCATATCAACAATGGCACTAAGATTAAAAGTACTCGACATTTTTTGATCCACAGTGCCACTAAAAAGTTCACCAAATATCTATGTGATAGAGTGATAGCTCACTTTGAAGGTTGCTCGCAGATTATTTCAGAAGCATATCATGAAATCACATCCAACTGCACGTTATCAGACAATGTTGCCATGCTGGAAATGCTCCATGGCGATCACTCACCTGAAGAGTTGGACCATCTCTTGCCCTTGCATGCTATGGATGTGGCACGTAAGTATGGCAACTGTAACATAATTGTGTTCACTAATGATACAGACATTCTGATTTTACATCATTACTCCTGAATCTAAGGTACTTCAGGAAGCGTAGTGACAAGTTGTTGGTGTAGGACTTTTTCTCCATGAAAATTAACCTGAAGAATCCATTATTGGTTGGTACGCCTTTAAAGGCACAGATAACATGGACTCCATTAGTAAAGGAACAAAGCAACAATTTTATTCCATCACGGCCACAGACAATGAGATCCTGGATGCATTCGCTGCCTACAAGATAACCTGATACGACAGATGGAACACTACATGTGTATATTGCATACAACAGCTGGCAGCAGTTCTGATTACACTAATGACTAGTGATGGACTATCTGCATCCAGACTGGAAAAGAAAGCCGCCAGTTACTACCAATGAAGGATACAACTGATCCCTCACATACACTGCATCTACTACATGGCACTCGCATGGAAAATCTCTTTAAAGCCATGTCCTTGTCTACCACCTTGTCTACTACTGGACGAGCACTGAGGAAGGCCTAAAACCAATAATGTGCCTTAACCCTTCAGTCCTGCAAGCACAGCTGGAGCTGCAAAAATGAAGGTGCACAGCTGCGGACAAACATTGCAAAACAAGTAGATACAAATGTTTTGCAAGTGACTTGTCTTGGCTGCACGTGTGGATGTCAAGATTTATGTCAAAAACTTAATTTGTCATCCTTCAATGATGCATAAATGATGGACTTGCTTTATTATGAAGCATCTTTATAGGTTATGTTAAATAACAAAATATTAAAAAATAGTGTTATATGTAAATACATCTAAGACACTCATCTTATTCTTACCATTTATACATTTTATGAAATATACTGTACATAACTCATAGCAATTTTACATTGTAGTTGATAACATGTATACTAATTGGTAAATGAAATCCCACTCACTGTGCTACCAATAAACAAATTTCAAAGAAACAACAGGCAAGTAATACTTGCTTTTTAACAGCTCCTGCTGAATTCAGTTTTCAAAGCCATTGGGTAATGGAGAAGACACTAGACTTGCCTCCACTAGCCTACGTATATTGTTCCTCGCTTAATAACCAAAACATCCTACCATGGAACATCGTAACCAATGACAAAGGTATCTTGAAATTATGGGCAGTTACTGCTGTCTTCCGTTTAGTGAAGAAAATACTATAGGCCTATGTAAAGAAAATATCTTCATCCTATTCTGTCACTGCAAAAAGGCATATGCTATATTAGTATTTCTTTATTGGTTTATTCGAGTTTAGTAAATAAAAATGTGTCCATTTTTTTTAGACGTTAGTACATTTTAATTAATATCTGTATAAGTAATTTCAATATAAAATAAATGAGGTGATAGTGTAGGATTTTTGATACCCTTCAGCACTGCAAAATTGTCTCTCTCCACTGTGACACAAAATGTTGAACTTGCTGATTAGCACAGTTAGGTGAAATGACTAAGAGAGATGATCATTATAAAAATACAGATTACTTTAGTTTCGGAAAGAGCTGCCAACTGTTTAGTACAACTCATGTCAAACACAACATACTCAATGTGATTTGTGCGTAATGAGATCTCCAGATCCCTCAGTACTTGAGTTGATGTTGCATCTCCAACCATCTTCCTTTTCTGGAAACAGAACAGGTAAATATATTAAGAAACTGCCTTAGCAAAAGCTATGAGAAACCCAACCAGTCCAATGGCCTAGTTGAACCTGCAATGTGCCTATTAAAGAACTCATTTATATAATATGCGGCAAAATTAATTAAACTGTCCAGGACTACTCAAGCAAATTTCTATTACAAAAAAAATTTACTACAAATATATTACAACTCCTAAGCTAAAGCCTATAATATTCATCATCTAATACAATATAAATAACAAACTAAAGCTATATGTTTTTTTTAAAGAAAAAATTGTAAGCTAAATTCTTTATGCAACAGTGGGTCCGTTTACTTTATTTTTTTTAATTATGCATTTCCAGTTTGAAGCTTACATAAATGTTGGTGAATTTAAATAATTTAATGAAATTGAAATCCAGGCATAAACTTTAAATTAAAATATTTGAATTTGCTTTTATTACAATTATAGTGGTTTTAAAAGCCACCTGTATTCACATAGTGAAAGTTATGAGATCAACTGTTCTTAAATTTGTTAGAATAAATTGAAAATAAATGTTAAAACAAATTAATATGCCAGCATTAAAATAAAATCATCAGCATATGACAAAGTATATTAATTTTGAACATAGGAGACACTTACATATAAATGCACATGGTAAATTCTTTACTGATAATAATACAAATAACTGTGATTTATATTGTAATTTTTTCAGTTCAGTAACTGAAGTACTGGATCAGCAACAATAAAAATATTTCACCTTGATAGTTACTATGATACACACTTTTATTACAAAGCTAAGTTTATTGACATGCTTGTGCAGAATTTACAGATGGCTGTGAACAACATAAAGCTTGTGCCATGGTGTTTCAACAGAAAGCAGATAACATACAGCAGATAATATATGCAACTTAAAATATATTAACTGTGGAGTTTCCCATCTTTATATGCTACAGCAGTACCTCCATGAATTACAACATAGTAATTAATTATGCATGAGGCATATTACTTCAAGAATTACTCAATTCTATCAAGAATATTTCCTCAACTTCCCAGCAAAAAACCCATTAAGCTCAAGCACATATTTTCCTTATTAAAAGTATAAAGCAAAGTTCCACAACGTAGAAACACACTACAAGGGCTGATGAGCAGGTGTGAAAGTAATGCATAATGTTAATATGTACACACTAAGTAAAACTTGCACTCGCAGACCAACACACAAGCACCTTTTAATAAACACCACACCATAACATTATTAAGAACATGTTAGAGGAAACTGTACACTAAAAAAAGGAGAATGAGGCAAGGACAGAGTAGGAGAACCAAATTGCAGGTAAAAATCTGCCAAAACTAACTGCAAGTATTATAATTTTTTATTTTGTAGTATATTTACTTCCCAAACATGACCAAATTCCCATCATGTGATGTTAAGCATAGGTTAAAATAGTTTTAAGTTCTGGGCTAAAAAGGAGACTTGTTATTAAAATACTATAATTAATATTCTGAAAAGGAAATTCCAAAAAAACGTTCAATTATAAACTGCACCATTAACTTTTTCTCATAAGAGCAGATTAGGGGCAATTACTGTTATTGTACTACAGTTTTAAAAGTAAATCAACATTATATGCAGTATGATGACTAGAATGTAATTTTAAAACTGAAATTTTTAAAGTTAACACAGTCTTCACAGTTAAGTTATTTCAAATTGAAAATGTGTGTGTGTATGTACGTAAATATAACCAAGAGAGGTTTAGTTAATACAAGGATGTTAAGAAAATCAAAAATGTTTGTTAAATTGAAAATTTAAGTCACAATGGATTCAAATTTGTTTCTGAACAGTCATTCCCCACTTTCTATACACAAGACAATATTTGGTAATCTTTTACACAAAAGGAAAAAAACATATCTGTAGTAGGTATATGTGATTACAAATTTATTCACTTACACAGCCAGTGCTACTGCCAGTGACTTATAATTTGGAAGGAAACTGATAACATTACCTTTCACCAAATTTCCCATGTCAAAAAAACAAAAACCTACTATCACAACAAACAGATATATTCTAATGGTGGACAAATGTAAATAAAACAAAATATGTATTTACAATAAGTACTACACACCGTGTAGCCTAAATGTAGCAGCTAAACAAATCCAGGATGTGCATGAAATAAGGGCACACAAAACCGGCCAATGTAAGTTTATGGGGTGCACATGCATACAGAGTGTACGCACACAATATGTATTTGTGAATGTATCCAGAGATAGGAATGAACCCAAAGCATGAATGGAGAAATATTTATAAAATTATACGAGAAATACTACCTGGAGGAAAAAATTTATCACAAATACAAGAAAAGCATTAGTAGCAATAACTATTCCGGAAAATAAAAATATTTCATAGCTAATGTACCATTTATTTGAAGTTGCACATCTTCAATGATTGCTCTCCTTGTCACATGGTTGATTTTTTAATTTTCTCAACTTTTCTGTATCAACTTTTTCCAGATATATATAGAATGATACAGAGGAAGAAATATTTCCATTGATTTTCCATGACAAATATTTTGAATGCAGCTGTTACTAGTATCACGTCTGTAGTCAATATCAGAAAATTATTTTATTTAGTATTGTTCAGACCACACTGGAAAATAACGGTCACTACCAAGTTCAGGCAATATATCTATGCATTTTAACTAGGCAGAAATAACATTTTTATTAGTCTAATGTTAAACAAAAATATGGCCACAACTATTCAGAAATTTGTATAGCCCAACTAGACCCCAATGAGTGCAAGTTGAAGATGATTAATGAACAGGGGTTACCCAGCTTTGAGGAAGCTACTGAGAAGCCACCTAAAGTGTAGAAGTGGCCCACTTCGGTTGAGAATAACCATATTCATACAGCTAGGTGTAGGGAAGCAATGGGTTAAAACTTTTATCCCCCTTCTACTGCAACATCCCTAGATGAAAGCCTAATGAGAACTGTTGTTGAAAGTGCACAGCCTTGAATCCAGGCTTACAATATCCTTTCTATTATAATCATATCATCTACATCGTCGTAGGCTCCATCATCGTCGTCTACATCATCGTCTCCATCTACCATCATCATCATCTCCATCATTACCACCATCATCATCATCTACATCATCATCTCTGACAACAACACAATTGTCACCATCACACTGTCACATACTGTTAGCCAGGTTTTTGGACCTCCTAACTCTCATTCTCATACGCAATTTACACTCGCCTGGTCGGACGAGCAGAGTAGGGTAAGTTGGTAGAGCAAGCGAAAGCACTAAAATACTGATGTGCCATCATGTTATAGCCATACAAATGATGATATTTCTATACTTCTGAGAAACATTAACACCACTTAGTGTTATTTGGAAAATAAGTTAAGAATGGTTGAGAAGGATGTCTGTCTGAGGCACACCTACCAAACACCTGATGACACTGCATAAATTCACAAAAATACCGCAAGATATTTTTATCGCAATAAAAATCTAGAGATGACTTTACATCCCGGACGTGAGAAACAGCAATGAATAATCGGGACATGATTGGCAGATCTATGAAAATAAGCTTTCTGAAATCCGGTTCCATTGCTGTGCCTAGTAAGTAAGTACGCCAGGGAAAAGAGAACAAGAAACAAAGTCTGCTGAATACGAGACTAGTGGCTACTATGAAGGCAAGTGTTCTGCGACACTGCATCAGTGTGCGGTACCCTGAGTGCTCCTAGACGTACGTACGATGCTAATATACCCAGGAAACAGTGTGCAATTGGACAGAGTTAAGCGAAAAACTATTCATTTTAAACTTGTTTAAATTTGTTTACTGCAGAGTACAAGATATCCACTCAGTAAATTTTGTCTCGCACACAAATATAGTACAGAAAATAAATTTAAATTCTACATGACATACAACCAAATAAACCCCCCATCCTATTATGAACCTCGCTAACCAGACAAAGTTCACAGTTCAAAAGATGAACTGTGTTAAAAGGGGGAGAAGGGGGGGGGGGTATTATCTCTCTCTATCTCTGCATTTAGATAACCAATCAATGTTCTTTGATTCAGTGTGGCCTGCAAGATTGTTTACGAGTACAATTTGGCAAACCAGCTAATACTCCTGGTCATCACTCACAATTTGCTACAGATCATGGTGCAATGCACTGCTGTATCCCTACGGATAATCAAGGGAAAAATAAAATCCACAAACGATATGAGCCAAAATATCAACAAAATATCTCTATAAGGAAACTTCGTAGTGACTAACACGTCCAGTCAGCGAAGCACACAGTTTATGCATAAAGAGTGTTCCTGAAAAGAGCAAACAAATTTTATGGCCGAGTTCCTTAAATCAATACAGGAAAGACCTGTGAACATTATGTCCACAGGCACTCCTTGCCAGCTAAAACATGCTAAAAAAAGTGGATATTTTCAGCATCACCGGCAGTAAAATAAAGGTGTTAGTGCGCATCTAAGTAGTTAGAAATAGTTGTTTTGGGGGCAGGGGATCGGGGATGGGAAGATTCCGACCACCACATTGGATGATATCACGCGGGAAAATTCGCTTCGAAATTTCCAATTTTCCCTCAAAAATGGCAAAAAAAGTCCCTCAAAAATTCCCTCTCCTAGCGGCCATCTTGGATTCCTACTTCCTGATCGTGCATTCTTGCACTGGGGATGTTCCCCGAGTGCTGCCGCTCGCATTTCCTTCTTAGAGAAAGTGCGAAATTCACTCTCTTTCATTCCTATCGCCGAGAGGACCCCGCATTCTATAAGGGTTTTCTCCATGCTATCCTCCCGGCACAGAGGCAGAACGTCCCTCCTGGCACCCCGTCAAGACGCCCCCGCCCAAATCCCTGCTCCTTCCGGGCGCCAATGCACGAATCCCTGCGATGACGCCTCCGCCTGAATCTGTCACGAAGCTCCACCCGAATGCCAGCCATGAATCCTCGGCAAATATTTTCCCGTTTTTACTTCGAAAGTGTTCACTCAAGAATAGTCAAAATTTCCCATAAAACTGGCAAAATTTTCCTTTCCCAATGGCTATCGTGGATTCTCGACTTCATTCTCTTGCATTGTGGTCAATTTCAGCAAATTACTCTGCAATGTGGGTTTGACTCGTGAGGAGTCGGGAGATGTGGAATTACCCTGACAATCAGTCTGTTATTCCATGCCAACACCGCCCATCTTGTCTGAAAAATGTTCGAGTTAATAGCCCTGAAATATCCCTAATTCCTTCATACCTCTTGGCCAATTCTATTCATTCCAATGGGGTTCTCATATTCCTTCCAGGAATGTTTCACCTGGCGTCCTGGTGGGGAGCTGGAAGGAATCTGAGAACCCCTAAGGATAGAACCCGGCATCCAGGCAGGAACGAGTCTCACGCTCTGTCATTACACCTTGGTTCCATTGAACTTGGTTTTCCATACACTTGGCGACAACGAAAAGGACTGTAGGTCAAGTACACCCTAAGATCACATATAAGCACAGTTAGCTATAATTTACGAACCGTTTGAAATACAACTACCAAAATCATAAACGAAAAGGACTAAAAGGTCTCCGTGATAGTAATGAAAGAGCATGAAGTTCGTACTTTCGCTAGAAAGGAAGCGCGGGCGAGAGCACTCGGGAAACACCCCCGGTGCAGGAATGCAAGAGCAGAAGTAGGAATCCAAGATGGCCGCAGGAGAGGTAAATTTGAGGGAAAATTTTGCCATTTTTGAAGGAATGGGAAATTTTCCCACGTGACGTCATCCAAGATGGTGGTCGGAATCCCCCGATCCCTATCCCCAGGCCCCGACGCCACTATTTATAACTACTAATGTACGTATGTACAAAATAGGGAACTTGATAACACAGTTTAATAAAAAAATATTAACATTTTTAAACCTTGGCCCAAAAAGACTTTTATACCTACATTTTTTAAAAGTAAAATATTCAAATAGGTGATCTTAGTTTTCTTATGTAGCAAAATAAACTCGGTAGTAAAATCTACTTATACCTTCCAGCAACGTGTGTGGATGTATGTACAATGTGCAGCCTAACGCACATCCTGTAATTGTACGTATTCTATAAGCAGCTGACTCAGGCACCCAGGAGACACACACACAAACAGAAAAAGGCAGATATGCAAAACTGAAAAATGTGTTAGGGTAACACAGCTAAGGCACACTTAATGAACGAGGTAAGGGAATGAAAATGGGGAGTGCTGGTGTACAAACACTCACCTGGAAGGACCGAAAGCAGATAGTATCAATCATTTTGAGAGCAGCCTACAACAAATGCAATATTATTAATCTTATCTGGCAAGGTCAGCTGTGTTGTACACCTTTCACTTTACATAAATACCTCAATATTACAATAGTGATAACTGCGCCTTACACAAAACACAATCTACTGAAAGTTACAGTTAACTTACACTACTAGCAACATGCAACTGGAGATTTGGCATGTAAAAAATAATTACAATTACAAAGCTTGATCTGCTCACATATGACAAAATGAAAATAACGTCAAACGAACAAGATTCAACGCTCTTGTGAGCGATGTATGCACGAGCATCTGTACAAACAGAAATACGGAAAAAGTAGAATGATGACACGTGTCCTGTAGTTTCTCCGAGTTTCCGACTACAATAGAAAAACTCAAATTTCTCACGAAAGAAATGTTTTTAATTTCTTTCTAAAAACGTTTCACAGCATCATGTCTTCCAAAGGTACATACACATATAAATATGAATGACCTCAGTCATGCGAGAGTTCAGATTTCTGTTATGGCAGCCAGTATTAATTTGGACTGTGCAACTCAACCAGACTGATGGAAGTATTTGTAATGCCCTGAAAAAAGTTGATAGCAATGAACGGGTTTTAAACATTTACATACTGAGATTACAAAATAAAAGGAGCGTGTTTTAGGATGGAATGCAGTGCGCACAATTTAAAGCGAAGTATTTTTTGTGAGAAATACAATCTTCGGACACAAAGCCGCTACGTGGAAGCCCTAAACAAGCTGGAGGTTTGGATCAGTTGGGCTCCATACTTCAATGTAAGTTACAACTGACAACACCACACGAATATATTTTCGAGATCACTGGACTGGGCGTTTAAGGTCCGTTAAAAGGGACTGGTTTTAAAAATAAGCAGTCCTGGATCGGTTAAGTCCCTCGCAAGGCATGAAAATAAAAATCTATGCAAGGCGATGACTTCCGATACAAGAATACAGCAGACTTTAAGTAAACGATAACTAAGGTTAGCAAGTGATCATGCTGAGACTATATTTTCATTACACTGTAAGAAAAAATTCAACACGCACAATTTACATTTCAATCATATGTAATCAGATCATACTGTGTTTAAACCAAACAAATCACCAACCACCGTTGCGCACATGTGCTATATCAAACTGTTTCCCACACCACTTGAAACATGTGCAATACGAAGTAAATTGGCAGCACACAAAAACAACAACAAATATTTATATTCTAAATTTTTAATGTCTGCAAGTAAGTACGTACGTCGATAGCACTCGTGCCTCCCAATTGTTGTCTTGCAGGGATGACAATTTATTAAACTATAAAGGGTGATTTGCAATTAGACCGACAAACTTCGGGAGGCGATTCTTCATGAAAAAGTAAAAGGAAAACATATGTGACACTTTATACCTAAACCGAATATTAAGGTAGGTATGAGCCCTTAAAAACGAGGTTTTAAACAGTATTTGTGCAAACTATCGATAACGAAGTAAACTACTATGACAGCTCTCGGAAAATTGTATGTTATCGGGACCTTCAAAGTAAGAGCCGATATTTTTCACAAATACGGCTTAAAATACCGTTTTTTTAAGGGTTCATGCCTCCCTTAATATTCGGCTTAGGTATAAAGTGTCACATATGTTTTCCTTTTACTTCTTCGTGAAGACTCACCTCCCGAGGTTTGTCAGTCTAATTGAGAATCATCCTGTATATCGTACACTGCGACTACAAAAAATCGTTCACACTTCCGAGTTTCGTTTCCACTGGCCACTTCGGTCGTCCTTGGTACAATCTCCACCCGAGCATGTCTACCATTATCACGGAGAAGCGTTCAGTAAGTCAAGGTCGGCCGAAGTGTTCTCAAGGCCACGGCGCAAGGCTGTTGGGCAGTTCCCACAAGTGGTATCATTAGGGCGGCGACCTTCCCACAGTGAGAACCCGTGCCAGTTGGGCCAACGCTCTGCACTAGTGGCGCGATCTTCGTTCACTTTCCCTGTTACCGACAGCGAGTTTACGTCGTGGGAACAAAAGGTGGAAATAGCCATGAGGCCTGCCTCGCGTACGTATTCTAGGAAGGGGCCCAGGGTGGTTCCGACACCTCCAAACGTAAAAAAAAAAAAACTATCAAATGAAAATCGTGAGTAACGAACGAGAAATACTACGGAATTGCTCATGAATTGGTAGCCGAGGTTTACAGCACAGCCATGGGCTCCTTACTTTCATTTTACTTCTGTTATTGTAATTTAAGACTTCCAATTGTATGCCAACGTGTCGTGTTAAAATGTGTAAACTAATATCTCTTAAGGGGACACTGTGGCTGAGCGGTTAGCCTGCTCGCCTCCTACCTCGGCGATTCGGGTTGAATCCCCGGCCGGGTCACTCCAGATTTTCGCATGTGGGGGATCGTACCGGACGATGCCGTTGGTCAGGTTTTCTCGGGGATCTCCCGTTTCCCCCGCCCTTTCATTCCGGCGCTGCTCCATACTCATCTCAATCACCATCATAGGCTCTCAAGACCTCTATGTTAAGAGCCGTCCCAATCTCTTAACTCACAAACATTCCTTAAAGAGTGACCACGGAGGAAGTGCAATGATTACATAGCTTAATGTGTGCCCATTTCTTTTTCATAATAGATTTATATACATCTATACTTTATATAATGTTATGTCACTACCCTTGTCACGGTTCCTCGTCGGATACTCTCCTACTGATTTTCAGTTCCTGGATGCGGGCCAGCCTGCCTATCGAAATATCGTTAACTCCACTACGCCCGACTAGCGATGCTCACGTAATTGGCATCCCAATAAGCAGGAAAGTCGACGAAGATTGCGCCACAGGTTACTGCAGCACTGTCGGTCCAGGTCGGTACCTTCTCAAAGTAATTCGTGCACACATATATATATATATATATATATATATATATATATATATATATCCACGACACAAGGCAAGTGTGGAGGACAAAATGGATTCATCAACAAATTCTGCAAACGGATATTTTCAAGGCATACTTGGTGAGCAAGTTTAGCTCGATCTGCCACGCTGAAGTAAATATTTTATTAACGAGGCTTAAAAAAAATTGAGCTGCACTATTCTAAAATTCCGTTAGCGTGTGAAACGGTCGCAAGATCTGCAAACCACACAAATTTCAGTGATTTCTGTCAAGGAAGCGGCTAAGAACACATATTTTATTCCAAATGTAATTATTACTTCCGAACAATTATTACTTCATCGTTCTTCTAGTTTCAGTTTTTTTTTTGTATTGAAAGAACGGACGAAGAAGAGCGCTCAAGAACGACACAAGAATCAAGTGCCCAATGCCTTTATGCATGAAAATATAAACTTAAGCAGTAGGCAGTAGGATTTGACAAGTGAGCAGTAACGACACAAAAATTTAATATAAACAACAGTAATTTGTATATTTTCTTGCTGTTAAAAAGGATTTCGAAAGCAAAAATGTAACTAAATGAATACCTATTTCAATCTTACCTAAAACAACAGACTTTCAATGTGTCTTTAATGTGTACTTAATTTTTTTGAGTTTACTTCTCACCACTGCTGAAGCCTACTGCTTAAGTTTCTAATTGTGTAGTGAACTCATCCATCTAAGGGGCAGTGAGTAACCAGCCATACCACCTCTCCATTGTGCAACTAGCAGCTACGTGAAGGGGAGAGAAGGGGGAGGGGGAAGGACGTAGGTCGGCTTGCATACCAAACTACCCTAAACTTACTTTTGAAAGGGTTCACAATAATGTCTTACCAGGAATTTCACACCCCTAAACTCGCGGCAAGAAAGTTAACACCTTAGCTACCTCGGTCACGGTGACACTAAATGGTAACACACACATTTTATTTCTGGAGAGTGTGTAGCAAAGTTCATTGCAGATACTTCAACTAGTTTCACACATATTAAAAATAATATTTCATAATAATACGTACCAGATGGCAGGCTCGCGGACTCGCTTCTCACGTATGAAAAGACGTCATAAATCATAAACGCCGCCACATGTATCTTAAGGAAAGCGTGCTACAGTCTCCCGAAAAAGTATCGGCACACCCGCATTTTAGAATCTGGCGATTAAGAAATCCATATATTTTAGTAAACATCTGTAACCGCTAACGTACATAACATGGAAAATATTTTTGCGCAGATTGCCTGCCCATCCACAAACACCTCACAAAATGTTTGGAATATTGCGAGATATGGCAGTTTGGATGGTAGGAATTAAGTAGTTCTTTTATGATCATGAGAGAGCGCACTGATGCATTGAACATGCGTGCGTCCCGCTGAAAACAGCACTTTATAATGGTCCATAATCTCCATAAGCACTTGCAGATCTCGTACGAGCTGCCCAATGTATCCGGAAGATACATTGATTACAAGCATGCCATGGGGTGTTAATAGGCTGTTCGCGATAAAGTGAGCACTTTTTAAGGCCCTAGCAACAGACATTAACCGCTAGTAAATATAACTTATTGCAGCCTCAGGCATTGCATTTTTATGGTGGTGAAATGTGTACACTGTGTTTACTGGCCACATTGCAATGTTTATATTAAAAAACAGCCGGAAGATGGAAATTGGATGAAAGTAAAAATTTATAAGGGCCTTAAAAAGTGCTCACTTTACCATGAACAGCCTATAGGGATCTGCATGATGCACATGGATGCGATACACGGTACTATGCGACAGTGGGAAGAAAGATACCCTCCCTGTCACACACACCATCACTTAATTTGTTGTTCTCTCGTGTTTATTTGTCCGTGTTATTGGAAAAAATGTTTGTTAGAAGCATTTTGAATTCCACTTTTGTATCGGTAGCATTGGTTACGTCTAAATGCTATGCTTACTTTACTCTATAGGTTTGCGCATTTTAAATCTATATTCCTAACTTTTTGTGAAGTGTTTTTTAAATACATTATGACAAACAAAGGCCTCTTTTCTGAACATCTAAAAGTATTGGCACACAGAGCTGTTTCTTTATATATCGTTTAGGACGTATTACACGCAACGCCATCTAACGCAGTGCCCACGACATGATGTTTACAGATCGTTCGCTAGTCTCATGCAGTTTATACGCAGTAGTCATCAGGAGTCAGAAGCAGAAGGAACATTCAGTCCATTTACATAGTAAAGCTGCAGAGTTGTTCCATTAACAAGGAAATAACTATCTCAAGATTGGACACGAATTTTCTGTCAGCTACACTACAGTACGGGGAATAATTCCTAAATACAAGGATACTGGTGCAACGGAAAATGTGTTTTATCCATACGTTCGAGTGTATTTAGAGCGTAGATGAATTGCCAATCTTGGGCAGAAGGAACTCTATAAAAGTGCAGAATAAATAACTTCAGACACACAGAAAACATCCAACAAGAGGGCGAGTGCTCAGACAGTACAAAATGCCTCGAATAGGGCTAATGTTTTACAAAGGAATACACCAACAAGCAAATGGAGATTTGGAACACTTCTCATATTTTCAGATGATTCTAAGTTCACTTTGATGATGCCAACCGTTTACAGGGAAGATGTGTTGTAATGATTTGGGGATGTATGGCGGCTTCTGGGGTTAGACATTTAGATGTGATTCAAGATACAATGGATCAAATGAAATACATAGAGATGCTGCGCGGTAATTTAGACGATAGTGTGCAGAGATGGGGACTTGATGGGGTCTCATTCCCAACACGGCAATGACCCTAAGCACACCGCTGTGTAAACGCCGGAGTGGTTACTGTACAAAGCTCCACGTATTTGTTTTGTAGCCCACCAGAGAGCTCTGATTTGAACCCAAGTGAGCATCTGTGGGAGCATCTAGACGTCCAAATTCAGAAAACGTCGTTCGTGAGAGAGAGAGAGAGAGAGAGAGAGAGAAAAAAAACTCATGGAGGAATGGTCTAAAATAACCCCAGTAGTGACACAGAATCTAATCTATAGGATGCCACGGAGACTGTAAGCTGTTATAAATACTATTAGTATTCACACTGAATATTAAAATGTGCATACCAGCGAAGGGCGCTGTTTATCGTGTGTGCCAATATTTTTTTTTGTTGTGCAGAAAAGGGACGTTTGTTTGCTATACCGAATTCGTTATGGACACGCAGTCTGTGAAGAAATCTCTTTTATATTAGGCACTTCAGCAATTACAGGCGATGTTTACTGAAATATGCAACCTTTCTTCATAACAGCTTCTAAAATGCAAGGCAATTGAACATGACAAATAGTGTAACTGGATCGAAGTGGAGTGAGTTCTTCCCGCAGTTAAACATTGTACATTTTTTTTCGTGTAACTAAACAGGCCGTGGTAAGTATACTTCTCAACTTGAATTAAAACATTAAAAAATATTACTAATTGTTTTAAATTATATTGTGAATACAGTGGGTAAATGTAAAAATTTAACACAAGTTTTGTTACATAAAATGCCCTTATCTGCAGGAAAATATTAATTACGCATTCAAAATTGACATAGAATACATGTTCTATATTGAAACCAATGCACTTAGAACTCGTTAAAACGCAACAGCTGTAAAAAGCAGCGCTTCGGGAACAGCTTTGGCTGTAGCTGGGAAAAGGCTTGGCAGACGTAACGAACTGCGATGCTGACGGCCTGAACGTCACCTGAAGCCTTGGCCGAGGCACAGTAACAATTCAAACCAGCGACAATAAGAACACGAAGTCTTTCAAGGTATTTTCATGCACTAGTTGCTCCTCCCAGGTCGCTCAAGGAGGAAGAGTTTCTGACCGCTCGCTGTTCTTTATACACGCTGTCGCCAAACATCACTCGTCATTGTGCTTCTGAAAACTTTCATACAGGATGAGTCCTTTAAAAGAGGCAACCGTGGGACAGCTATCGATGCCATCCCGCAGAATGTCCTCGTCCGTGCCTTTCACAACTTTTAGTGTTGTCTGCACACCTGCCGCGAGGTCAATGGCGGTCACTTCCAGAACCTACTCTACGTGTTTTGTTGTTACAATGGACTGCATTTCCGCATTCCCTCGCTCCATTACACACATGTCCCACGGGGCCTCATTTAAAGGACTCATCCTGTACAAGTCGCAGTGTTTCACTGACAACAAGCTGGACATGTATCGGACCAGACACACATGCTGTTCACGGTAAAATGAGCACTTTTGAAAGCCCTGCGTAAGATCTACTTGTATACACGTTGTGTATCCCTCCGCCTTAGTAAAATTATCATTGCTATGGGCCCCATCACTTTATTAATGCGTCGGTCAAATGAAACTGTGAAATTATTAAGGAAGTATTTACTTTACAAATCTGCTAATTTTTACACTTCGATGAATTTAAAAAAAATCAGCAGAAAGTGAAATAATTAATTTTAAGTTATAACAACGTGGTAACCTAGCACTTTTTATTCGACGTTAAAATATGGAATTACGTTCTATCCATCGTTACCAACTTTACTGGGCGAATGCCACTCAGTGCGACCATTAAAATACATGGATGCAGGGACAGAGACTTTTTCCAAGGTTAATTTATAAAGTGCCCACTTTATCGTGAACAGCCTTTAGCAGAGGTACTACAGGCCGTCACCCTGCCAACATGTTTCTGTCAAACTGCTTACAATTAATTTGGCCAAAGGAAATTTGAAGGCCATGACGTCACCAACGCCGACATATGTATCTAAAAAAAATCTTGAATGGCTCCGGTTTCCGTGAATTGTTTTTGCATACACGACATGTTCTAAAATGTTTTGGATGTTTCACAAGTTCAGCCAATCAGAATCGTCCACATCGTAAACTGTTATTTCCAACACCACTGAACTTTAAAATGATGACCAATAACTAGAGGAGATAATTTATACAACAGGTGACAGTGAAAGATTGCGACTGGAAGTGCATACTGAATCAAAACGGCAAAACAAACGTGCAGAAATTAGCTATGGATGATAAATAAAACTAAAATTTAGTTTGGAAGTGAAAATAAATCGCAAAATTAACATTCCTTCCTGTCACTGGATGCGTGGTAACAAAACAGAAGTATCCCGCTTTGAAAATTATGTTTACATAAAAAACAGTCTTAAGTTCTTCAAATGAACTCTGACAGTGTGACATTTTCACACACCCGGAATAATGTTTGATCAAATTTGTTTGATAGGTAAATTTGATGGCCGTTTTTGTCTTCTGCCAAATATATTTGAAAGAGAAAGTTTGACAGTGTAGACTTATGGCATCCATCCTGCAGAGCTGCTGTGGCGCATATTTTCGGGTTGGAGTATCTCTGGAACAATCCCGGTGGACTTGTTCACCCGACACGCCCGTGTGGCTACTGGCAAAGACTCGCACCCACCCACGGCCTTACTAATCGAAATTTACACGAGCTTCGAGTGTAGACTCCAAACGAAATAGGGATTTTATCTTGTCTAGCGGGGTTAACCCACGTTTCGGAACAATTGAATTTTGAAATTTTTTTACCATTATAATTATTAAAAGGCATAACTCGTTTAAAAATACTTGAGTCCTTTAAAACCAAATGAACCGACCTGGATTCAGCAACGTAAGTAGTATCTGTGGGCAGGTAAGTGCCAACACAGATTCCGGCCCAGGTCTTTCACGAAAATGCTATCATGTACAACTTTTAATAGTTTAACTCCCGTACGAATCACTATCTTCTATACTAACAGCTGGCAAGGCAAATAAAATATTATGACAAATATACTTTTACATACAACATTAGCAAAGTATTATCTTACGGATGATGAAGCACTCCTGAAATAATTCCGTGTAGCCATCAAGCAGTTTCGATTTTATGAATGCAGGAGCATAAATAAATCGCATTAATCGAAAAAAAGCAAGAAGCATACTGGTTTCAAACATCGGAATATATCGCCCCCCCCCCACCCATTTTTTTCCTCCCCATCTACGTGCGTAGGATATTTTCGGCCTTGTTCATAACATCGTCACTCAATGCATCTACCTAGTACTGCCCCTCCTCTCGCACGAATACTATTCGCTACAGCTTTGCAGGTTTCAAACAGACGCCGCGAATCCAACACGGTCGCACGACTTAATTACTTTATTTCCCCGGCACTCAAGTGAATCGAGCTGTAGCGCGATATAAAGATGACTCAAAACTACCGGACATGCCCACCGTATCTTTTATCGACGGAACAAATATTAGGCGACTCAATAGAACTTTCGTGATATCTCTAGTGTTGGTAAAATAATTCTGTAGTCTTTCAAACACAGTACATTTAAACACTTTCAGACAGACAGATTTAAACAAATACCGAAAGGGTATCTGCTAAATTAACTTGGGCGACTGCAATGAACTCTGCCACAGTCCTTCCATCAACAAGTGATAGGATCACCGCGTCAAGTTCCCATGGTTACGCGCAACACGCCAGGTCAACGCGTTGCGTTGCGTGTGCGTGCGTGCGTGCGGGTGGGGGGCACTTACGCGCACGCCAACGTTACCGAACACCCTCTCGTTCCAGTAGCTTACGAGAAAAATAAATAAATAAATAAAAGTCAGCCAGGTTCCTCAGTCAGCGACAGTGGAGTGTGGAGCGGATGGCCGCGAGCCAGCAGACGTCATGGCTCGTGTAAGTCTCGGGAGGCGTCGCCGAACACGTCTAACAGAGATCAAACTACAGAATGTGTCTAAATTCCCATTACACGATGTAAGGGCTTGTAGTGGGGACAAAGACGGTTACGTTTTGTATAATAACTTAGGTGCGGAAACACATCGTTTCCCCGCGACAAACAAAACACCACCACATTACACTACATGTTGACCTCTCCCACGTCTGCAACGTACTGTATGGGTCCACTTACAAGAAGGGCTCGATGTGACGGCCAGCGACGTTTACACAAACACGGTACCTACGTAACGTGTTCTGGCACACACGGTCATAAATACCTGAAGTCCAAGATCCGCCGCAGCCATAATCCGCGCCAGCAGGTCTTCCTCCGATTCCACAGAGGTCTCGTAAATCAAGCCCTTCACGTGGCCCCACTGGAAGTAGTATAACGGAGTCAAGTCGGGTGAACGTGCAGGCCAAGCAATCGGGCCACCTCGACCTATCCACCCCGTCGCTTGACCTACACGTTCACCCAACTTGGCTCCACGAGACTATTTCCTGTGGGGCCACACGAAGAGCTTAATTTACGAGACCCCTGTGGAATCAGAGGAAGACCTGCTGGCGCGGATTGTGGCTGCGGTAGATCTTGGACTTCCAGGTATTTGTGATCGTGTTTACCAGAACATGGTACGTAGGTACAGTGTTTGTGTAAACGTCGCTGGCCGTCACATCGAGCCCTTATTGCAAGTGGACCCTGAAGAAAAACAACGTACAGTATGTTGCAGACGTGGGAGAGGTCGACATGTGATGAGGTGTTTTTTTTTGTCGCGGGGAAACGGTAAGTTTCCGCAACTAAGTTCCTATACAAAACGTAACCGTCTTGGTCCCCCCTACAAGCCCTTACATTGTGTAATGGGAATTTAGACATCCTGTATAGTCCATTCGCGGTTACTTACAACTTTCCTGAAGCCCTACTGAAGTTCTGCTCCCAGGATATTCCTCCGCTTAATGCAAACTAAGCTTAACCGACACTACAAAATTACATTATACGGACTGCGCACTGCATTCGTGTGCATCAAGTGTGAGCATGTTTTGCATAGTAACTATTTATTAATAGGCATTACCAACAAACCTGTTTTATCACTACAGGCTATCCACGGTAAAATGAACACTTTTGAAAGTCCTGCAAGATCTACTTGCATAGATGTTGTATATTATTTCGCCTCATGTAAAATTAACATTGCAATGAGCCTTATCACTTTATACGTGCGTCGGTCAAGTTAAACTGTGAAATTATTGGGAAAGTAAATAATTTACAAATCCGCTCATTTATACACTTCGATCCATTAAAAAAAAAAACAGAAAGCCAAAAAAATTACTTAAGTTATCAGAAATGGTTACCCAACACATTTTATTCGACGTTAAGATGTGGAACTACTTCCCATCTATTGTTAGCAACTGTACTGTGCACATTTTACTAAGTGCACCCGTTAAAATATATGCAGGTAGAAGCAGTGACTTCTTTTCAGGTTGATTTTAAAAGTGCTCACTTTATCGTGAACAGCTTTACCTATTTTTATTTATGTTAATTATAAATAAAATATTACATCATTTATAAATAAAATATAAATAAAAGTTCACTTTAATTAAAAGCAAGGTACTTTTATGTTAACATAAATATAAAATGCTTGTGATACAAGACATATTTGCGAAACGACTAAATACGTCATAAATTGGGTGATTTTTAAAGGTTTGATTCAAAAAGTGTGAAGAAACCGCGAATACACTATACTTTCCCAACCACCTTTAGCTGGCCGAAACCACGCGTGGCTTGGAGGTCGAACCAGCGATTCTACGCCCCCTACCGTCTACGATCAGAATTCATGAGTTCGCCGCCGCGCCGTAACGAGTGGTTCGCAGGCTAATAGACTGGCACCGCCGTCTCAAAATATTTGCTTGCATGGGCGTGAGTTGGCGGATTCCGATCTTCAACATTCCTTGCAGACCCACCTACCCTGACTTGAAAACATTCGTGGCCACAAAAGGAACGGTGACATTTCTGACAGGCCTAGTTAGGTTTTCAATCAAATGGAAAGCAAACAAAATTCCCCATCGCTGGACACACCATACCTTCGCGGAACATTCTGAATTTAGCAAGATAAGAGAAAATCCGTAACCTAGACACTTCTGTTGTCCTGTGCTGACGCACGCTGCAAACTTGATACATATACATACATTTGTAGTAAATTATCATGAGTTAATTTTAATATGCTAGCAGTATATACTATGGAACATTTTAATGCTTGGATTAGTCATTTTATAAATGCGTATAGCTTTCTGTAAGTTGCTTAAGTGAGTGAAATCTCAAGCTCGATTCTTGACCTAGTTTACAATTTTTACACCATGTTTTTAATGCCGAATTATGACTATTACTTACCCTGGAACTCCTGGACGCTTTGGGGTCGAGATATGTCCTCAGTTTGTTGAGGTAGTGGGCCGGTGGGTCCTTGGCTTGAACACGTTCCTGAAACACAAAACAAAAACGTCACGTCTACACGCGCGCGCAACCACAATAATACTAGCAGTCATTATACATCATGGTAGTTAAGTCTGCAGAGAGAATGCCTCCTGGCCAAGGGTGCTTCGGTTCGATAACATGCCCAAGCAAGTGTGTGTACAGGGAGCCTTCAGCCCAAAGTGTCGTAAAGCGCAACTCAGTATCCTGTAACAATAGTTGACTACGCCATTTCCTATACACTGTAAAAAAAAATAATGGGAACATTACGTGGTAAATGTAAGGTAATATTCGCAAACTTGTGGAGGAAACAGTTTTCCTTACAGGTAAGGTAAAATTACCGCACTCTGGAGTAAAATTCAGGTACATGGTAGTGGGAAATCCTATGCATGGATGGGAAAATTACCTCACGACGTGTGGAACTCTCCAGCATTGTCTCAACCGGTTAGTTGGGGGAAAGGGCGGAAAAACTATTTTGTAACACGCTAATATTAACTGTTATTGTCATGCTGTCGTCGTGGTGTAATGGATAGTGCATCGACCTAACGTCATAAAAGATCATGGTTCGCGCCCGCCCTCCCACCATCAGGTATCGAATACTTTAGTGTTGAGGTTTCGGTTACTATTAGTTAGAGGCTATCAGTAATATGGAAATTAATAGTACTAATACTCCGGGGTATTTTTACATATATTATTATTATTCAATACAGTGAATTTTCCATTACTTGTATGGGATTTTCTCCGCACTATTGCCAAGTACTTTTTCCGTAAGATTAGGGAATAGTACTTTAATTTTTTTTTACAGTGTAGTGCAGGTGCCCCTGTCTGGCCAGGCAAGGTTACGTGAAACCAGCACTTGCTACAGCCTAACATCCATATGAAATTCCCCCCTGCTTAGGTAATAATGCGCTCGTCCTGTCAACATCCGTCGATGACAACACTACCAGTAAAGTATCATGGGCTAACTATATTTACGGAGTCTGTCAAAATGCACCAGACCTATACTATATATTTCTATATAATAAATATTATCGACATCAATCTCACGCGCGCGCACACACGCACACACACGCTCTGCGTGTGTTTCGTTTCCTCAGAATTTTAAGCGACGACAAAAGGATTTTAACACAGCATTTGTTCAGAAAAGAAACCGCGTTGTCGCTATGGTTAAAAACATTGTTTTACAGGAACACAAAAATCATAAACAAAGGACTACTTACATCGATTTTTTCTGAATTTTACACATCTCAACAACCACATTTGTGTTTCAGTAACCAAAAAACCGACTTCCATTTTTATCCTGAAAAATGTTTACATTGGAATACTTAACAGTTATTTTAATTAGACTAGACACGATTGCTTTCAATGGGACTCATGCCAACTAGGGAAGCCCTTTCTATTTAACGTAAAACTTAAATGTACGTTATGTCGAAACCGATAGAATCTACAAGGTGACCGCCTGGGTAGGACACTGAACGGTGTGCAGAGCTCCAGCAGAAAAAGTTTTATTTTAAAAACCGTCCAACGCATCTGTATACGTTTTTTGGTTCCTCCGCTTCTCTCTAAAGCATGTTTCCGCGATAGCGAAAAAGGAATAGGGACGTGCATCAAACATTTGTTTTTACTATTACGTTATAAAATGTTAGGGTCTCCACAGAACGTCTCATAAGGCAAGTTATCGACAAGACTGCACGCCAGTTCAGTGCTTTGCGTTGCGCGTAGAGGCGATGAGAGAGTTGATGGGCATGTCTCTGTCGCCCATAGCGCTCCCACGCTTTTAGACCCCAGACGAGCAAAATTCCTTCAACCAGGCGGCCAACTCAAGATGAGGGAATCCTTTATCCTCCTCAGAAACAATAAAACGCCACTGTAAGACGGACACACGTCGTGTTGAGGATATAACAAATCCTGAAACGCACAGTAAGTTGTATGAAAAGTAAAACTAAATTAACGGAGTCTTGTACTAGTTCTGCCATATCAGCTATCATGCCAGCCGTAATTACATCGTCTGGCTTGGCCTTACTACATTACGTTTCGTAACTAAGTTGATCATGTGACAATTTCAGAAACCTAGAACAAGTAGGTACTTCGCACCAATAACGCAGAAACCATACAGACAGTGCGTGATAACGGCAGTGATGCTGAAACCCGATGTAATAGTTTCGGATATGACGACGACGACGACGAATACATACGATGACCGCGTGCATCACATACGAAGAAACGAGATGTACTGCCTCCGCCAAGAAAATTAATTCGCACCTACGCACGCGTTTATCACTGCCGTTACAACTTGACCACTGCGTTAGGCTTTTACACAGTGTGAGTGCCGATACCGTGCACTGAATCAGGTATTTCTTGTCGCCCCAAGTCCGAAACTGATTGGTTTATCTTTTACTTGACTAGTACTATTTAATATCACGAAAAAACTACATTATATCAAACAATACATAACAACGTAAATAAAATGTTTATACAGACGCTTCCACAACACATTACTAATTAGTCTCAACTATGTACAACAAAAAGTTCCAATTTGTAATCAAAATAAACTTTTACACACACACACAATACATATATGCAATGTAGCAACATGTTCGTATAGCAGTTCGATTTATGTGTTTAAAGGCTATTCAGGGCAAAGTGAGCACTTTTGAAAGCCCCCTCAATGGGAATAAAATTCAATAAATATATTTTATTTTAGTCTTAGACGTTAACTCCAGAGTCCAGTGGAATAGACACACTGTGATTATTACTTTAGTGGCAATACTTATTTTAAAAGGTGGCTGAATGATAAAATATGGCTGATAGGAAAAAGTAACTAGGGCCTCAAAAGTGCTCATTTTACCGTGAACAGTCTAAAATAACAGGCAACACAAACATACGTCTGCATATTTTAAAATAATAGCGTTCTATTTCTATTAGAAACAAATTAATTTTGACGTGTTGGTGATTAGTATAAAGCTAAAGTTGACGTTCGAAAATTTAAGTATTAGATGATTTCACTGCTATAGGCCGTTCACAGTACAATGAGCACTTTTGCAAGCCCTGCTTAAGACTTACGTCCTTGCACGTTGTGTAGTTCTCCGCCTCATGTAAAATTAACATTGCCATGGGCCTCGTCACTTTATTCATACGTCTGTCAGAAGAAACTGTGAAATTATTGTAAAAGAAGATATTTAAAATCTGGTAATTTTTCTACTTCGATGCATTAAAAAAAAAAAAAAAACAGAAAGCGAAAGAAATAATTTAACTTTTCACAAATGGTTATCTGGCACTTTTGATTCGACGTTAAAATATTGATTTCAAAAGTGCTCACTTTATCGCGAACAGCCTTTACGCGAAAGAATTCTGACGTGAAAGCAGCCTTCAGTGAGTTTAACTGCGTTGAGTACTGCGAGGCGGTAACGTGTAACAGTATTTTACTACGCCGGGTTGCACATCAACTTGTAGCGGAGTAGGTACTGTTACTGGCACTGTGTCATACACGCCCCAAGATGAGGAAACACACAGGCTGTTCACGGCAAGGTGGGCACTTTTGAAGCCCTAGTTACTTTTTTCTTAGAGCCATTTCCCATCCTGGAACCACCTTTTAAAATTAATATTGTCATGTAAGTAATAAACACAAGGTATATATTCCACCGCACTCGGAAGTTTAAGTCAAAGGTTAAAATAGAATGTTTTCATTGACTATTATTCCAAATGAGAGGGCATTCAAAAGTGCTCACTTTACCGTGAACCGCCTATAACTGCATGTGGCAATGACGGAAACCAACTGTGGTGGAACTCGCGACCTCCAGAATGTGAGTCTGACAGTATAACCCGCACAGAAAGGGTTTAGAGGTTCTCGTCGCAGCGAGGTACTGAACGCTGGTGGGGTGAAGTACGGTGTAGATGGAGCAACAGCGGAATGCAAGGCAGAGGGGAAAGGGAGAGAAAGCAAATCTTGCACATTTACCCTAGAGTTTTCCTAGTCCAAACTTGATTCTGTAGCTGCAAAATGCACTGCAGGTATCTTCCACAGCAAGAAACGTGGGAGACAAGAGGCAAGTTTTATCGTAATGACTCGTAGTAATCTTTGCCGTTGGCAGAGTATCAAGTGTTTACTTGAGATGCAGCGATTAATGTTCCGCGGAATCCTTGTTTGTTTATCTGGTCATGCGCTCCACGTAGAGTAGTTAGCACGCCTCTAGCGCACGTTATTGCCCTATGGCACTGCTATTATTTCACTACAGCAGGCGTGAGGCTGCATCTTCGGGGACCCCAAGTCTGAGGAATCCCGTAGAAGACAGAATATATTCAAACATAAAAGCGAAAGGAATACGGCAATACTGATGTAATTATTTATTCCAATTTAAAGTATGTGGGCGCCGTATTAAGTTAAGCGTGCCTTACCGAGACTACCTGTTTATCGGTTAAAGGTCACGGAACTTGAAATAAGGGGAGGGTCGCGGTGATGGTAAAGGAGTGTGCAAAATATTAGCGTTTTTTTCTTCACTAAACTAATATTAGGTCAAAAATAAGATTTGAAATTAACGTAACACAAACATTATACTACTTTCAAATAATTTGTTACGTACGATAAAACTTCATAAAAATAAAAATGTTTTCTACTACTGAAAAGAAGGCTCTCAATTTATTAGTATTGCAAGCAAATTATTATTAATTGTAAATACACGCGTGGACATAGTGGCTATTACAAAGGTTACGATATCACACGGACACCAGTTCTCAGTACGGGCATACTGCTGGTATGTCCTCAAGTTGTCAATAGGATGAAGCACCTCTTTGGGCTTGAATACATGTGCCTACTCGATTCGGAAGGGGGTATTTTGTATCTTCTTCTGGGGCAAGTCGGGGTACAGCTGTTGTAATGAGTTTACGTCCAAGCTGATCTCGTTAAGTGCTGTAGATATGAGACATCGCTAGCCACGAAGGGTGTGGCCGGGGATTGTCTTGTTGGAAGACTTGACTATCAGGGTGCACGCTGTAGCGCGAGGGTTTACACAGGATGTACCGCTGTACCATCAGGGTCGCCCGTATCACAACCAGGGAAAATCTGAAGTTATACTTCATAGATCCCTACACGGGGTGGGCAGATTTTTTTAGGTGAAGGAAGGGGGGATCCTTAATTGATAAAGCAGCACCTATGAAATTTTTTTTAGCTGAAGAACAGCAGATGTAAACCCACGTGGGCCCTAATTATTTCATTAATTTTTACTGCCTTATTTGCCTATTCTCCTAATAATAGATAACTATATAATTTCTTTTTTTGTGTATCCATATTTTGTGGTTTGGGGGGGGGGGGCATCCCCTTCCTGTCTACCAGTGGCGTGTGGAGAAGTGTTGCAAGGTATGCTGGTGCTTGTTCACTGCTGTACATTCTCGGTGCACACAGGAGGAACCAGTAACCACCATACAGTGCAGCCTGGGGAAACTGGATGAATTCCAACCACTCGCAAGCGAGCAGAAAGGGACCCATTACACGCGTCCTGTGGCGTCAGCTGCCGAGCTACGTTTTAATGGTGGAAGTCTAATGCAAGAAACAGGGTACAGCACACAGAAAACGCCACCTTACCTTGCAACAGTTCACCACACGCCACTACTTTATATGAAAACACGAGTAATATAATGTATAGGCTGTTCACGGTAAAATGAGAACTTTTGAAATCCTTGCTTAAGATCTACTTGTATGCACGTTATGTATTTTTCCGCCCTACGTAAAATTAACATTGGGCCTCGTCACTTTATTCATACGTCAGTCAAGTGAAACCGTGGAATTATTGAGGAAAAACATATTTCCCAAATCTGTTCATTCTTATACTCCGGTGCATTTTATATATATATATATATATATATATAATATATATATATATATATATATATATATAAAGCGAAAGAAATATTTCAAGTTATCACAAATGGTTACCTAACACTTTTTATTCGAGGTTAAGATATGGAACTACTTTCCATCCTTCGTTTCCAACTTTACTGGGCACATGCCACTCAGTGCGCCCGTTAAAATATATTCAGGTAGGGCCAGTGACTTTTTCTAAGGTTAGTATCGAAAGTGCTCAGTTTATCGTGAACAGCCTTTAATATAATGCAACATCGGCAGAATGTGCCCCCCTCCCCGGCCACCGTTTTCCATTAGTCAGCTCGTTCTGTCCCCGTGTTTAGTGTCATATTTCTCACGTAGCCACAAAGTAGGTGAGCACACAGTAGAGACGAGACGGCGTGACGGTTCCTTAAACGTGGGTGTACCCATCCCCTGTGATTGGTTGCGCGAGGCTCTGCAAACGAGCCCGCATCTCTCTGGCAATTGCACGCCGCAAGCATCTCCCTGTTGGCTGCGCTTCCGGCTGGTGAGCACGTTACCAGACGCTGATTGGCGAACGGCGTTTCGCCATTTTCCTGGCAAGCGCGGCTTGAGTTCGCGGTACAAGCGTGGCTGTTCCACCTCTGTATTCGTGAGTACTCTGTGATGCAACCGTGCATTTCGACAGTCGATAGCGGCGAAGTGATGTGATAATGAATCGATCCATTTCCGCAACACGTGGGCAACTTTAAGCTAAAAGGCATCTGACCAAAACTGCCTTTCATTAATACATGCGCACCACGATGCATTGCAACTCTGCTATCTCTGAAAAATTACATATTGTCCCAAAATGACAACGTGAAAAACAGATCTACATATGTGCCACGACATGTGGCTGAATGCACGTATTCTCCAATTTAAAGTGGACTATCTATGAATTACTGAAAAGTCGATGCATTTCTATGTGCGCGCCAGCGCACTTGGCAACTTCGAAAGTCTTTAGAAAATTTTTATTTAGTCCACAGGGACACAAGTTATAATAATTTTTTTCAAGTACGCATGACACGTGGCTAATTTTAAAAGCCTCATATTTTAAGAGGGATTATTTTGAAAATTTCTAAAGTCAAAAATCATATGCACGCCAGGGTGCGATGCGACTTTCAAATCTTTTTAATTTAACGCCAGTCAATCCATAGACGATAATACTTGACAAACTTTACTACTGGCGTAAAATACAAAACCTTAAAGATAATTTTCCCCTAAGTAACTTAACAGTAATTTAGCACAAAGTCCAATATGGACACAATGAACCATAAAATGGCCAAAACTGGACCCAATCTAAAACCACTTGGGTAAAACCTCTTATCCTTTGCACGAGTATTTTCGGCAAATACTAAATATTAATAATTATTAAAAATGCCGATTTATAGGCAATGCACAAATTTGCAATACATCTGCACCATGATCTAAAGCGCCTAAAATTATTAAGTATATGTTATTTTTCCAGCCGGATGGGCCATGACTATGTTAATTACAACATTACTGATGCAAATACTTAGCTTCTAGTCGGGACCCCAGGCTGTCCATGTCTGGTCTGCCGAGGCCGGTTCCCAACTATTTATACAAATTTCTCACAATAACCCCTAGCGGGGTACCGCTAATGTCTTGTCCAATCCGAATCCGTGGACGGTTCCACAAGATTTTAATTTTTGAAACAAAACTGTCACTTATTGGAAATGGAGTCACCTGGTGCATGCTCTGTGCTTGCAAACTACCGTTCCGCGATGACAGCGCCACACGGCGACACCTGCGTAAAACACCAGAGTTACTCGTTTTCAGAGTCGGCCAGTCCACGAACCAAGAAGGACGTGTGGTATCAATGCTAGCCGTGAATAGCCATATTGTGTTTTTCCTGCAGTCAACAAGAAATGTTTTTTTTTACACGAACTCAACGATGGACATGGAAACAATAGGTTATTCATATTATAAATCCAGTAATGTGTGTTGTAGGTACAGGAATATTTTTTCGTACTATCGTATACATTTTTAAAGTTCACAAACGGTAAACTTTTGCAGTCTTCAATGTAGACGTCTAGGTCAAACAGGAACGTGAAGTTGGACTAATTTTGCAGTAAATTGAGACAGGTGTCTCAATGTGACTTTGACAGTTGTGTAGGATTGCGATAGGTCAATGTTGGGTACAGGCGCAGAAGACGAATAGCTGTCTACCTCATCTTTAGTGTATGGTCGCAACACCGTTCGTGGAAGAAAATGTTTTGGAATGTTTGTCATTTCCCCAACTGGTTTTAATGCAATTAAGAATATATTCACGTTTGGCAAAGTATTTTATTAAAGTAAAAGCGTGGGTCTGTTCGAAATTCGAAATGCAAACAAAAACGTTTATCACTGCTGATCATGTGGTTTGGACATATTGGCGATGACTGAGGCCGTGTTAGAATTGGCGTTCGTTTACAAAAAGATCAGGTGACCCGAAATAGTCGACTAAAATGAATACGTATTCGTCATTTTAGTATTTAATTTTTACCATGTTACGAAACTTACTAAAATATTAAATGACCATATGTACCGCAACCATCGCTGAACAAGTGACTATCGAGGGTGTCCAAATTGAACGCTACTAAATTACAGAAATACCAATACATTAAATAGCTCTTGGTCAATGTTAGTACAGACATGCACGGAAGTCGGAAAAATTCGTCCACGTCATCTTCATAGGCGCGCCAAGGCACGCGACTGAAGAAAGAGCGAGAATGGCCAAACGTTGCCGAAGTTGCAGGGGCAGAGTGTTATAGGCTGTTCACGGTAAAGTGAACAATTTTTAAGGCCCTTATAAATTTTTCCTTTCGTCCAGTTTCCATCGTCCTGCTACTTTTTAATATAAACATTTTAATATCATCAATAAACACGGTGTATACATTTCACCGCCGTCAAAATTTAATGCCTGTTACGAAGGCCATAAAAAGTGCTCACTTTATCGTAAATAGCCTGTAGTCGGTGTTGACTGCACGACTGAGTTGCAGGGTCCAGTGTGGCGCCAGGAAGCGGCCGGCGGAAGGCACGCGGCAACAGCTGCCTTCCTGCATCGCTGATGGATCTGACAAACAACCCTCCTCTTCCCCTCCTCACCCGCCCCCTCCCCATGTGAACTGGCCATTCATTCACACTTGCCACCGAGCACGCAAAAAAAAAAAAAAAAACATGCTCACGCGGTTTCTGCCAGAGGCATTGGATACTAACAATACTACAGAAAAAACGAAGCCGTAAGAAAATAACTCTCTTTTAACTTGCACACAAAAATCATTTTTTTAACACCTGCTATTTCTTACACACTAAGGATGTTCGCCGAGACACTAAGCGCACTGCAAAAATACACTCTTCAAGTGTTGCGTGGTATTCTGTAGACACACCATACGCAACCTGACGACGAAGAGATTCCAGTTGTGCAACACTAAGGTGTAGTTTCCTAACCCGACACAATGCTTCAATTCGCCCGTGGTTCCATTGTGCAGCGAGCCCCAGCAATCGCCTTTTCTCTACCCCCTGGCACATCATAGTTACTTACACACATGTCAGACCCTTTCAACAGGAGCGATGTCTAGCATTATGTTGATTGGCTCGTGCAATGGCGCCACGGGTAAACGGAAGAGATTGCCGAGTTACAATTTGCCAGGGCCGCAATACTAGCTCCGCGAACGTGAAAAAATTCTGCAGGACCTCATACTAGTTACGCAGGAATTCGCCCAGAATATTTCAAGCTGAAATATATTTTTTGGCTATGTTGAATAACTTCCAAAAAAATGTTCTCAATAGGCGTGATCTGCACAAGATTGTATTCCGCCCTACTCCGAAGTGTAAATTCTTTGTGTGCGAGCCGAATACGCATACGTTAATTAACTTAATTTAAAAACATTTCGAAAACAACCAAATACGTCAGACATGGGGGCGATGTTTTAAAGGTTTGATCCAAAAATTGTGAAGAAACCGCGAATAGACTATATATAGAATGTTCGGAAACTCGGTCCTCGAACCAGCGGCAGCTGGTGACTTCTGAAACTGGGAGGGCTGTAGCGATCCTAACTCATATTACAAATATAATTTTTTTAATAGGCACAGTGATAAATATATTGCGTACGACAGGCTTCAGTAAGGGTAGCTTATGTAGCTAAATACAAAAAATAAGTGTAGTTGTTTTAAGAAAAATGCATCATCGCCCGATTTGTAATGGTCAACATACTGTGGCCGCTGGTTCAGATCTAATCACTACCACAAGTATGTATTTGTTTTGAGTTTGTTTAGGTTATATGCCTTCCAACCAGTACCTACATGGTGTGGTACATTAAACGAGACGACGAGAGAGAACATAATACCAATTCTACCATTCTAATGATGATAACTTAAATACAATAAAAACATATTTTTAAAACCAAATACTAATTTACCTATCCTACAGTACGTACAAAATTCATGTCAAATTTGAATTAGAGGATGAAAGTGGCATATCTTAGTTAATGTATTTGTAAAAAAAAAAAATCAATTCGTCAACATGTACGCGCAATCTAACTGGCAATATATATTCACTTCACCTTACCAAGCAATGAAAATTTTATGGCATTTTTAATATGTTGCGAACATGATTTATGTCTTTTAACTTTCTCTCCCAAATGTTTTAAATCTTTCACCCCATTGACAGTCCACGCTAGATCATTAGGTTTCATTAGCAAAAAAAAAAAAAATTAAACAAAACAACACATTTCCAATTTCACACCCGCATAGCCAGTCCGCGAAATTATATGTACTTACGGCGATTTTCTCGTATACGAACCTTTTACACCCTGGCTTCGTTGTTGAATTATATTTAACAGTGGCCTTGCTGGTCCCAGATTCTGTAGCTCTAGTTTACTCTCGTAATTGAAAATCTTTGCAGTAATTAGGTTTAAAATGTTACTCGCCGAATTAACAATTATTTACAAGTTTACACAACACGACATTAACAACAATCCAACCCTGCTTCTGACCGATGCTCATAGCTCATCATTAATTAACAAAAAACTTATTCAGAGTTTGAAGTATATGTATAAATAAAAAATATTCGAAATAAATACATACAGCATTGTTAAGAAATATGTAACAACTGCAAAAGAGTGGAACGCAAAAATGTGTTTACAAAACATGTAGTTTTTGTAGCTTTGTCAAGTTCCAGGAAACCATTTTTTTGTTTGAGCAGGGGCGCGCCCAGCTTTCTCCAATTTACAGCATGCGATTGGCTGAAAAGGACCGAACCCCTGAAGTCTTCCCTCCCTCCCGTAGCACCCCTAGTCATATGTTACGGTCATCTCTCTCTCTCTACTAGCTCCACCTACTTCGGGGCGAAGAATCTGCCGCCCCCTCACTCAACGTTTCCAAAAATATTTCCCTCGTGACAAGAATCTCGTCCATCTCAAAAACATTGGCAGCGAAACAACCTCCGTATTCGTACGCTGTATTATTTACTGAGTAGCAGATAAGTAGAGGTATGCGTTCTGAGATGTTATCAGGAGGGCGGCACCCCACAGCCCTACCTTAGCAACCGCCACTGGCCCGAATCCCAGACATAGTTTCTTTGGACCAATAGCAACACAAACTCTTCGCACACTTATATACGGAAACTTATTTTTAAATCAAATAGTTGGACTTCGTGGAACAAGAGCCTATCCCTACACATCCATAATATTGAGATTTGTAGCTAAATATGATGTGCTGTGTAGTACATGGCTGTTGTGGGCAGGCCTCAAGGAACAGCGGCACACACTGCCATTAGTATTGGTGGAAGTAGGGCCTTGACTTGTGTTAGAAGTTGCTTCCAACAACGTATGGAGAACAAGACGGCGTGATATGGCGTGTAAGATAAGTTATATAGGAAATAGGTGCGCGACGCTGCGTGTGTAAGAATATAGTGAGCACTTTAGAAATTAACCTTAGAAAAAAGTCACTGACCATGTATGCATATATTTTAATGGGCGCACGATGTGACATCTACCAAGTTGGCAACGATGGATGTAAAGTAGTTCCATATCTTAAAGTCGAATAAAAAGTGTTATGGTAACCATTTGTGATAAATTAATATTATTTCTCTCGCTTTTTTTTTTAATGCATCAAAGTGTAGAAATGAGCATATTTGTAAAGCATTTACTTTCTTAATAGTTCCACAGTTTCATTTAACCGACGCATGAATAAAGTGATGAGGCCAATGGCAATGTTAATTTTACATAAGGCGGAAGAATACAAGACGTTTATACAAGTAGCTCTTACACAGGGCTTTCAAAACTGCTCAATATACCACCAAGAGCTTACAATAATTAGTATCGCGCGCCTACGATCCATGCAACTTCTCATACATGCGTGATCGCTCCGTCTTGTTCTGCAGGTGTTGTACTTTGAACACAATTATGTGATATAAAAATACATCTCCGATTTCAAGTGTATAGGGCTTTTGTTTTACTATGTGTCCAAAGAAAATACATGTATGGATGGCATCCTGTATACAAGCACACCCAATGTCTTCGAGGGTGTGCGCGGCTGAGACGCCCACTGACCACGGAAAAGTGCTCCAAACACGGATCCACGAAGCTGTCCTCGCTGCTGGCCCCATGACGGTAGCACTGACCGCTGCCCGGAACCGGAAGTGGCGAGCATGTACGGAGGTGAGGTTGCGTCACGACCGGCGCCGTTATAAACTCGCACTGGGTGTGTTGCAATACCGTGTTCGAACTGTAAATGCTTCATATTCACTACAAATGCAGATATATTAATTTTAATATTTGTAGGAGTAATTGACGACAGATATGCTGCACATCTTCGCAATTCCTAGTACTTCTTTAAGCCGCAAAGGTTTCAACTTCAAATATTTGGGAGAATGCTCACTCGCACATTTGGGGGAGAAGGAAAGTTTGCGACTTCGGGTTTCTTATATCAATCTCTTCTTTTTCAGCCCCCTCCCCCCTTTTCTTGATCTGGTCTACGGTGTGTGTATGTGTGTGTACGTTCGTGTGGCGTGCGCATACAAGCGCGCGCTATACTTTGGGACGAAATAACATTAGGCAAATTTGAAATTGATGTGGCAGCACCAAACTATAGTCCATTACATGTAAATGGGGTAAATTTTGACAGTTCTAGAAAGGTAGCACGGCCACAATGTATCCTTCCACCATAGCTGTTTTGTCACCGACGAAAAATACGTTTCTAAACAAATATTTTGAGTCCAATGCACACTTAAATTTTCCTCTTTCCTCGTGTTTCCTGTCATGGCAGGCACTGAACGTATGACTTTAGCTAACCTCAATCCAGTAATTATGTAGGCTATTATAGCTATATTGCCATTCCAACCTGTTTAGTTTTTGTAATTGCCAAGTTAACTTCGTTGGGGTTTTGTTAATTTTATTTTGAGGGGAAAACAGGAAACAGTGACGGGTTGGGGGCATTAGTTTAAAGTCTTTCGTGAGATGGCATTGTTTTGATTTTCTGAAGAGTATGTGGCATTTCGAGTTGCATATTGTTGTGATGGAAATGGAACATTTTTCTCGTATGTAAATAACATTTGAATTACTGCAACTTCGAAAAAAAAAAAAAAAAAAAAAAAAAAAAAAGAAAAAAAAAACGCGATACATACGTCGCCGTTCGTATTACACACACTTTGACCGAAGTTAACCTTACACTACTTGAATTTACGGGTATAGACAAACAAATATTATTCACGCACTGCAAAAGTGTTTGAAGTACAACTTTTTCAGGCCACGCGCATTAAAATAATTATAGTAACGGTTTACAAATACATTTACAAAACATGCTAACTTACTGTTTGTAAAATTCGCAACCTCTTGAGCACGTGTTTTTTAATGGTAATTCTTTCAAGTTAACTTCACTAAAATCATAATTATTCAGTAAAATTAACACTGCGCACGTTTGCTGAAACTAACAAACTTAGATACGTAAATTATATTCGTGTCGCTCATTGCGGACGGCAGTTAGGAAAAATGGCGGAACGAGCAGTTTTACGAAGTGGTAAACACGTGTCGATTAATATTACATTTGACTCGAGGAAACGCACAACAGCGGTAACTACAAGCAACTATGCGTAAAGAAAGCAAATAAAAAATAATTAACTACCGATTAAATATTCCCGCAACACCAACAAGATACTCGTTTAAACAAGATGAGAAAAAAGCACACGCACAACGGCGCTCGCCATTGGCTGGAAGCCTTCCTCTACTGTCCTTACGTGTCGACATGCTCTGTCATAACTAGTAAATGTGTTTTTAAAGACCATTCCTAATCGCAAAAAAATAATCTTATATTGCTTTAAAAATATAATTTACACCATAAATGTTATAAGTGTAATTAAAATTTTAAATTACAACTTTTAGTTCTGAGTACTACTTTCTTGCAAAGCCAGCGTCAAAATTGCCAACTTAACAACATGCAAACCATTGCCAACTTATCATGCAAACCACAACAATTCGCCAGCTGATACAATAATTTACAAACGAGAGCATTTACGGTTTTCTTATATAGTGTGTAGGTTGGTTACACTGTGTCAGATTTTTACCCCACTTATATGAAATAGATCCTATCAAAAATAAAGTTTGGTAATTTTTACTCCGAGGTATCCCTGCAAATTACCTACTTACGGCTGGAGAACCGAGATGATCATCAAACTTAATTTACAATAACTGAAACACCCAAACTCGCTATGGAACACACAGTCGTGCGAATCTGTTAAAACTCGACGTACAACCAAAAAATGCATTCTTAGCTCAATGTAATACTTCACGGAATTATTCATTGCATATGAAAAAAAGATATGCAACATTTTCGAAGGACTGTAACAAAGTACAAACATTCACTCACTGGCTGCAATTAATTAACTGACTGTAAAGATAATTACACAATGAATATAAACTTTTTTGCCCCCCCCCCCCCCCCAAATTAAATCGATGGTTTCGTGGCAGTTACGGAAGGAAGGACTGCAAATATACTTACTAACTTTAAAATAGGCTATCAACAATAAAGTGGGCAATTTTTAAGGCCCTTCCAAAAAGCGTAATGACCAAATATATTTTATTGTGGCCTAATGCGTTTTATATTAACAATTGGCGTAAAGATACAAATAAGTTGAAAGGAACTTTTAAGCACGGCTTTAGGAAGTTCTCACTTTACCGTGAACAGCTTATATTAATTTAGCAGAAGCTTGATAGACATGCAGTTCCTCTACACACAGCTGGCAGAAGCGCAGTTGCCAGGAACGAACTTTATGCTCCATCTGTATGCTCTGCTTATCGCTTGTGTCAACGGGCGTTTCCACATACGGAATTACGGGGAAACAAACGGGAACAAATCATGTGCCGGACACCGCCACACGCTACTGCAACGCCGCCAATAATCCAAGTGTTGGAAAATGTGAAACAAGCATCTCGCCTGGTATACACACTTCGCTCAATATTTTTTTTTGTCGGTCACAGAATTCTATACATTTATTCAGCGCTGCTAAATATTTAATATTTTTGCTTTACATAAATCACTATTTAATTTTTGAACATATAAACAGGCTAGTCTTTTCAGTATTATGAAAATAATTCAACGTGTAACACTGTTGAGAACAACATCTGTTACTCAAATGTCTGGGTATCTTATCGCAGGACGTAGATTGCCCACTAAGCACAAGTTAGTGATGACAACATGCAATTTTTTAAGCTTTTAGAGATAGACATGCACTTGTATTGCACTCTACACGTAAATAAATAAGGTCGTGCTGCATTCAGCAACAACCTTCCTTGATTTTGCAATAGGAATCACATTCGAGTACCATTCAATTTCCTCCGCTGGCTGAGAGGTTAGACTGCTCGCCTCCCACCAAGGCGAACCGGGTTCAAACCCCAGCCGGGTCACTCCCGGATTTTCGCACGTGGGAATCGCGCCGGACGAAGCCGCTGGTCGGCGGGTTTTCTCGGGGATCTCCCGTTTTCCCCGTCCTTGCATTCTGGCGCTGCTCCATGCTCACGTCGCTTCACCCTCATCGGCTCTCAAGACCTGCACATATTTAAAACGGGCACGCTGACTTAGTACGAGCCCAGTAAAGTTACTAATGTCTTAACGCTGAACTTAAAGTATTATGTCAACATTTACGAATACTGAAATTGTTTCTTTTCCTTTCTGTTTCTTTTTATGATGTACAATAATTAAATAATTATCCAGATTGTAAAATATTTACTTCTTTTACAATAACCCAGCTTAACTTAACCGGCGCATGAACAAAGTGACAAAGCCCATGACAATGTTCATTTAACATATAGTGGATGAATACACAATGTACATACAGCTAAATCGTAAGCAGGGCTTTCGTAAGTGCCCATGTTACAATGAACAGCCTATTATGTATTTAATAGTATTAATCGAAAACAGCCAACACGAACTAATGTTTGTTTTCAAGTCACGTGGGCAAGGCTTACAACACAGTGTTGCAATGACATGTGTCCAAATTTATGGTCCGGTTAAAAGAATAAGAATCGTTCAAAGATCACGCGCGGTACCAAGCGTGTTTCGTCAATCAGCAGCGTACCTGACACGGTAAGTCGTGGGTTCGATCCCAGCCGACACCACACAGCTTAGTGTGTCTGAGTAGTGTCCCATTTAAATTCGAAAAACGGCGGATGCGGTTCCATTATATGAAATTTTTCGAAGTTAAGGACCCTTTTATACATCCGTTTTGTATTGTACGACACGCGGACTGCTCGAAAACGTCAACAGAAGTCTGCCGATTTCAAATCGTCCGTTTTGAGTATTACCAACACGATCCACCTCACGGAATGTTGTCATTCGCATAGTAGACACTGTTGGCAGCACTGTTCACTATAGTCCGGACGACTCGCCAAGTCGCCCGTTTGCAGAAAACGATCCATTGTACGCCGTGTACTTATAGAAGTCGTACGACTAAGACAATCGGACGTATAAAATGCATAAAATTTATAATTTCTCCCAAGGCATTTAAAATACGCACGACTTCGGGTTGTAAGACAAAAATCGGATACATAAAAGGGGCCCTTAATCCTTAGCTGCTTCGACGGTAAACAATATTCCTTTATCCCGTTCACTTCCGAAACTAATTCATCACCATTACGTATTTCCGTCCTATAAACATAATTTAAGGTAGTCCACAAGCATGCTGCAACTGCCCCGTCATTATGTACACGACGTACTGACTACCCACAATAACTTAATGAAACTTATTTTATGGCGCGGCGAATTTATCATCTAACTGTGAATCTATTTCAATGCTTCTCATCTAAACCGATTAATTTTTATCTTCATTCACTCAGAACAACGATTTAATCATTCGTTAAATCTAAAGAAAATACTTTACTTAAACGTCATTGTTGTTTTCACAAGCCGACACGCATGAGTGCCGCTGCACGAAGCGGAAAAATCGCACCCGGCAAGGTCGTATTTCGTTGTACTTACCAAACCGTTACTGTTTTAGGGAACTAAAAAGTACTGTCTGTAACAGAAACAGCTGTCCCATAAGTACGTAATTTAAAATTCGATATATTGTTAACTGATGTACGAAATCAATCGCGGTGGTCACTTGTGTGTCGGCGTGGCGATAAGAACTGCAGCCAATACGAGATGTCTTTGATGTTGTGAATGAAGAGTTCGGACGGCTCTTAACATCGAGATCTTGAGAGCCGATGTGGATGACCGAGGCGAGTATGGAGTAGCGCCGGAATGAAAGGGCGGGGGAAACGAGAGAATCGCCGAGAAAATCCGCCGACCAACGGCATCGTCCGGAAACTACGGACATTTTCATAATGCAAAATGTATTTGCCGCTGAAGTGTTCATGCGCGTCCAAGGTCGAGAACCGAGGGAGCGATACGGGCGAAAGTTACACGCTAGCCTAGTGTCTCATCGCTCCTACGCCCAAGGCGTGTAGTGATTCCGTCGTAAACGATATACTGTGCAAATTAGATCTGTAACAGTGGGGTTTTACTACACGCGATGAAAGCCCACAGGTTAAACTAAGTCCGTATCTTTGTACTTTTCCCTTGCCGCGTAAGGAAACTGCATGCACAAGCTTTAAAAATACGATATTTGAACATTTTCACGAATTTTTTCCTCCAGTAATACATTTAATATGACAAAAGTAAAAAAAATAGGGCCATGTTTTTTTTTGTCTTTTCTGACAAAATGTCATATTTCCAGAACTTTTATTTACCGAGATACGCGTTTACGCGCAAACAACGATTTCACAGCAAACGTTTCAGTACACAGGACTCGAATCAAGTGAATGCAGTTACGTTTGCCGCTGAGGTTGAGGCGCTTCCTGCTATGCCGTGACGTGCTCAGCACGAACATGCTGAAGGCAGTTCTCGAAACAAGTGATCCTGGAACTATGCCATCCCGCTCAGACTTACGTAAATAACTCTGTTCGGTCGGTGACTCGGAAATTGCCAACTCCCCCGTGTTTCTTTTTTTTTTTTTTTCAAATCAGTTTTTAAACGTTGGCACAGTATTCCGACGTGGGAAAGGATTCACTGTTGGCAAAAATAAACTGCTGGCAGGTGATAGCTCCCCCACGCCGCTTTCTCCACTCCGCGCGGATCTCTGGGGCAAAGTCTGTACAAGCGAGGGTCACACTCCGTAGACCCTGTCGAGTCACTATTTTCACAGGTCACAATCTCGTTGTCGATGCCCAAAATAAAACTGAAATTTACTCATGCTTGTTTCAGACTTAGGGATAACCAAAATACATTTTTTCTTTCTCAACTTATTCCTACAAAGTGGTTAGAAAAATTATTTCACCTGTAATACAGCAAAATCAAACCACAGCATTTTTGTGACTCCACACAACGATTGCACGGTTGCTAACCCGCTCCACTCGCTACTTTGTAGCTATGTACCTTGGCTACTGTTTAGACGAAATTATTTTCAGGACATGGGAAACACGTAAGTGTTTGAGTAAATGAGAAGTCAGTTTTTAGTGCCTTATTGCAACAAGTTTTGCGGGGCAACACCTACAATTAAATTCCTGTTTTCTACTAGGTATAGATACTAAGAAAACAAAAGCACCGTTAACCTAGACAACAGTAACTTAGCGAAGTTGGGTTAAGTACCTAGATTCCTTGTTAGTGCTCTTTCGTATACGTTTAGTTTACACGGCAGTCAATGCCTGAATATTACCTTTTCGTCGTACGTAAGTGTTCTGAAGTATGTTTTTATGCTGATAATAAAACTGACACGTTTACAACTTATAGCCCAACGCAGTGCATACCAGTGTCGTTGCTATGTGATCCGAACAGCATGCCGCTACGTTCACCAATATTCCACATGTGAAACCGGCTGGTGACGTCACCGGCACAACAGGCCTCTCTCATAGTGAGTGTGCCAGGTCAAGGCCGATCCACATATGGTGATCGAATGCGTCACCCAGGGCAGCGGGGCAGCTTGTCATATCGAAGGACACAGCAGGGTTAATCTTCCGCAAAGCAATCTCCCGAAGCCTTCTGTCCCGCGGTCTGCTTGTTTTCGCCAATGCATGTCAGCGAGCTAAAATCACATCTTCCATCAGTGCCCTGGTTGCATGGTTTTTCTCCTTTTTGGCCGATAAGCACGGGCGCGATGAGGGATCCGCTGGCACGCGCTACAAGAGCGCCATCGCTGCTATGCTCAGGGCTCTGAACTCGCGTAGTGTTCTCGTAGTGCTGCGTGTACCATGGGGCTTTCAGCGGTGACCATATAAATCATGTAGCAGAGTTCAATCCAGGTTCCTATTGTAGTTTAGCTCGTGTCCGGCTAGTAAGTTTTAAGGTAGTCAGTCTGAAAAAAAAGCTGTTTTAACACCTATATTGGAGGCCTCCAAAATTATATTTATAACATGCGTGGTAACCTTAAAGTACCATTTCGTCCTCGCCTGGGGTGTTATTTCTTTTCATAGGTAAACATACTGGGGGCACGTTTAATAGTTTCATAAAAAAAAAAAAACAGTATTTCAAATACGCTGCATCGCAGGTCAAGCACCTGACAGACGGATCCCTAGGAAGACTGATCTCTGCCAAGTTGGATTTATGGCTTTTCCTCCTAAATCTGGCAGTAGACAGTGCATAAGGTATAGCTTGGCACACGTCCCAATATCTTCATGGTATAGTTGCTTTTCCTGTTCGCATTCGTAGTAGTCCGCAAAAAATAGTGACACTTTTCTTTTCAGCTGTTACACGTTACGTAGTAATGAAGGCAGTGGAACTACAAAAATCCAGAAAGTTCGCAAAACTATTATCTGTGCTCTGACCATATCATCACCGCAGCCCCTCAAATGAATGCCAAAAAGGTTAAAACTCAAGGAAGGGAGAAACTCTGCCGGCCAACGACAATGCACGCCCACATGCGAAAATCCACGTGATCCCGCCGGGAATCAGACCTGGTCCACCATGGTGGTAGGTGGTTGTCTGACCACTGAACCACTGTGCTCACCCCCACAACCACCAGGGGTGTCCTGGCAAACACACAGTGGCTCCCACTCCAGCTCGTAGCGACATTACTTCACTCCTTCCGAAGAAATGGCGAGTGAAGAGTGAAGGGCTTTGGGCGGCTCTTAACAGCGAGGTCTTGAGAGCCGAGGAAGGTTATTGAGGTGAGTATGGAGCAGCGCCGGAATGAAAGGGCGGGGAAACAGGAGATCACCGAGAAAACCCAGCAACCAGTGGCATCCTCGCCCGGCAAGATTCCCACTTGCGAAAATCCGGAGTGACCGAGCCGGAGATTGAACCCGGTTCGCCTTGCTGGGAGGCGAGCAGGCTAACCGCAAAATCACCAACCCCCTCGAAAAATAAGTTTAATGGGATTATGGCTTCGTACCGCTGAACCTCAGTTCCACACAACTACAGTAAGGGGGTAAAATGCTTTCCGAGAATATTCAATTTTGTTCCAAAAATGATTAGCAAATAGAGATTTCATGCTCCAAAAGAAAATTAACTTGTAAGCCTCAAAACGCATACTTACTTATCATTCCTACGTCGTCATTTGGCATTAATGTTGAAATTAAAACACCAAACGATGGACTACTCCATCAGATCGCGGGTGGGGTAGTGTCTGCAATATAGAGCACTATTGCCTCGGGGTGGAGTTACAGTATTCCGCTCCAATTAATGACGTTTCAAAAGGGTGGCTTGCCAACTTACGTTATAGGCTGTTCACGTTAGAGTGAGCACTTTTGAGGCCCTACTTACTTTTTACTTTCAGCCATTTCTTTAATCATTTTACCCATATTTAATCAATGTTGCCATGCAAGTAATAAACGAAGTATGTATATTCAGTCACACTTCGAAGTTAACGTCTAAGGCTAAAATAAAATATATTTATTGACTATTATTCCAAATAATGAGGCTTTCAAAAGTGCTCGCTTACCATGAATAGACTATACCTATTTCTGTCTGGGCGTGTGACAGAGGAGTGTGATAAAAGGGGGAAGGGTCTGGAGAGAGGTTTAAACACCTTCAAAACAACCAAAACAGAACTTCTGGACTGACAGGAGCGCCTGCCGACCACAAAAAGAAAAAGGTACGGTGATTTCAATTGGCTCGCTCACCTCCTCCCTCAAGGCCAGAGGATGTTCTCTGGGAGGTCATGATTGACGCCTGGGAGCGCTTGGTTACTGGCGAAGGCTATATCCAACGTCAGCCGACTCCTTCCCTGGACGACTACTTATCATTGAGTAATAAAATTCATACTGCACCAAATTATAATAACCTTGAAAAGAAATAGTCTTTCAAGCTATGGACACTAGACAATTGATCAACGAAGACAATGAATCCCTAGTGTTTTATATACAACACATATGCACCTACAATAATAAAAACATCTACATTTTGAACGTGGATTTACAACTTAAAATGTCATTTATGATGAAATTTCTTTGTTTGGTTTACTGATTCTGATGACGTTTCGACTACTGTAACAATGCATGCATATGCTAAGAAAAACTCGCTCCACTAGCATTTCTTAATTTTTTTCCTTCCAGTATGGTGATGACGCTAACTTGTCACCAGATATATTTCAGAGTTCCAACGCGAGTTGCACCTTCATAGTAGGTCTTGTGAGAGAGAGAGAGAGAGAGAGAGTATTTCCCAGCGACACGTTAGCGACATCATCATTTTGGGGGAAAATGGCTTGGCTTGGCTCTCTCGCTCTCTCTCTCTCTCAGCATAAGCAAGCTTTGTTACAGTCATTACAGCTATGTTTTTGCAATCACCTGAGCTAACAACTTTAAATTTAGATAACAGCAGTCGCAATACAAAAACTTTATATTATGATCTTGCATCAATTGTATGCAATTGTACAAAAATGTTGACAAATGGTAAAATATTCAAACCTAGGGGCAGTCAAACACTACTCGATTAACTTACAACGGTCATACTTCCGAAGGACATTTGGGTTTCTTAAGATTATGTGAGCTAATTTTGCACTGAAATTAGCGGCCAAATATGCTGGTCCATTCGCGATTCTTAAGTTTTTAACACTAGTCACGGTGATGCTTGAGGATGTAAAATACTCTAGGAGTATTGCTACAGCAGATTTTTCTCAACTTAAATTAATTTGAATTGCTGAATTCGACAAGAATTGTTCTATGTCGTAGTTTTAGTAAGTATGTGCTTTTGATTACGGTATTGTTCATTTGTTACAATTAAGGTATTTTGTGCCATGTCTTAACCTTGTTAGTTGTGTAAGGCTTTTTATGAGAACTATTTTTAAAAGAATTTTGTTTGTTCTGGCCCTCAGCGCCACAGTACTCTCGGTTCATGCTCATTATCATAAGGGCTTCAGTTTCATTTAGATTGTAAAATGTTTTGTTTTGTAAGAAAAGTTGTGAAGGTTTAGCCTCAACATCTGGGTATAAGAATTAGGGACGGGGACGGGTTATGGGTCGAGTCCATGTTGGTTCTCGTGAGATGGACGAGAGTGGAGTTCTTTGCTACTTGTAAGCTGTAGCTGATGGATTTTGAAACAGCGAGATGGTGACATGTTACTTCCTTTGTTCCGAGCATTGGAGGCTGGAGGATAGCATCCTGATATAGGAGAGGTTGGAGTGATGGAATGTCGGAGGTCAACCCAAGACTGGCCATTTCGGATGGACTCCTGGCTGTTCACCCCTGGGTTTCTTCGGAGATGGTGTTCTTCAGGGGTTTCGGACGAGACGGCGACGTCTCATTATGCACGGAAAAGTACCAACATGTCCACACGTTCCTAGTCGACTACCTTCGCCTCGACACCGCCCCGTTGCATCAGCCGCCAGCTTGCCGGCTTGTTAAAGTGCACGATGCAAATCCATCGTTTCACAGCTAAATTACTAAATAATTCACATATGAAAGATGTATTATATCAATAAACTAACTGTTACTTACTGTGTAAACGATCTAGCAGTGTGAAATCCACGAACGGTAACAAATACGTGAAGTTCGCCTGCAGATCCCGGCACGGAAGCCCGACCAGCATGATAGCTGAAACCAGACCGGAAAACATGGCGGCTATCCTTAGTTCGACGTGTCCGCGCTTAGGAGCGCCAGCATCGGCGAGTGCACGAGAAGCGTGCGCCGTAATTTTAATTCAAATATATGACGTTTCACGTACAAAATTATGAGAACTATACGACTTCTGGAACTTGCCATGCATGATGATGGGTTAGGGTAAAATGACACCACCTCTCATGGCTTAACCCCTAGTTTTGATTAAGTATTAAGTCCCCGCAGCAGCTTGGGTCAGCAGAGACTGATGGCTGCTGGGGACGAGACCATTTCTGAGATAAGTACTGCATAAAAAAAAGTGTAGGGCTCTTAAGGTCAGTATGTAGAAGTAGACATTGCTGTTCAAAATTACTTGTAGCTATAATTTGTTTTTACACTTGGATTTTTAAGCTAAACCAGATAAAAATTCGACATTTTAAAAATTTCATTTATTATCAGTTAAAGCTAATATCACGTAGCCTTTTCATGAAAGAAATATACAAGTACTGAAATGTTAAATACACGTATTGCGAAATAAAAACATTTATATGAGAAATAGTAAAATTCAGGCTGTTGGAAAGTTTACCTGTTTTTACAACCCGTAATTTTGAAGCAGCTTGAAAATGTAAACAATGAATTTGTTCAAAAACAAGTTATTAGAATTTTTATGTATCTCACAATGTCAAGAATTTACACTAAAAATGTCCTTGAGAATTTCAATTCCTAAAAGAGTAGTGGTATTATAGTGTTATTGCCAAATTTTAAGACTGTTCAGGAATGTATTTTTAAAACTATCAACCTTTTAAAAGAAACGTCAGAGAATGCAAGGTCATTTTATACATCGTTTTTAAATGAAATTGCGCATCATAATGTGTGTCTTGAAACAGATCTGAAATATTTCTATGAAAAATGTACCTGGTTTATGCTAAATGGAATGTAGTACATGTATTATTGCTCAATATATTTTAGTATACCTTTTGTATTTTGTTTTTAGTCATAATGATTGTAGCTTTGATGATAAATATAGACACTTATTTCAAAGAACTTTTGTGTGTCTGTGTGTGTGTGTGTTTGGTAGTTTTGATAACCAATACTCTGCTTCAAATTGGAGGGTTTTGATATACGGCAGTTTGGTCGTGGTTATTTTTGAAAAGAGATCTTGCATCGTTCTACTGTAGGACGAGGGAAGGGCGTCATAACGTTGTTAGAAACATATTTCATTGTTATGTATAAAACATATTCATGTTTGACTGTCTGTTTTAATGCACAAATATGGCGCGTTGTCCCTTTTTTTTCTAGAGTAGTTGTAAGTTTTGTTTACTTGTAACGGAAGGATAAGCACTGAGTAATCCTAAAGTAGAACTTACGCAGGGCTTCAGAAAAGTCGCAAGTAGCCAGGAATGTACTACAGTTGGCAAGGCTGTGTGTACTCTTGAGCCCGAATGTAATCACGACTGGTAGCACTGCACGATACTGGGCTGAGATGTTCCAACGGGTGAAGACTGCGATGCACATGTGCAACATACACACGCTGGTCCATGCCACCTTGTACAACGTGTATGTTTGGCCTTGTTGAAACACTATTTGCTTGCTCCATGTAAGGTAGGTGGATTATGCCATTCCTGCATTGATTACCATCAATACTAATACGCTCACCAAAATGAAGCAACCTCCAATTAATAAGCCATATATTTAAACAAAAATCAACAATGTGGTGCTCGAAGTTACATCAATAGGGATTATTAGATAAGTGAAGTTAGAATTCTAACAATTTCAACTACTCTAAATTCCCAAGTTGTCTAGAATGCATAACAACGGGGAATCTTTGAGCGATAATTGTACGAAAAAGCGACGGGAACAAAAATAAGTAATTAAATATACATTTTTTTTGCAGGGAAAAAGTTAACGTCAACCCCCCCCCCCCCGAACAAACGTTAACACTGTTATAAAGCCGCTAGCGTATACAGCTAGATCTCTGTGCTTATTCCATTTTGTTCTACGCAGCTAGCCTCTGAAGGGAGCTACTAAACTGTGCGACCTGGCGACTAGATGCCACTGGGACGCTTTGTTTCGAAGCAAGCCGCCAGTGGTGGCAATGTTTCAGCTGTTTGTCCCAGATGGTCGACCCTGGAAGACCACGTTAGTCGCTCTAAAATATACAAATATTGGATTTCAACGTTCGCGGTGTTAGAAAATTATGCGTTAGTAACTAGTAAACATTGGCATGCAGGGTAAAAACACAAGGAGAACTTTTTACCACTCATTCGCAGGTAATCGAAACATTTCGGAGAGATACATTTATAATTTGCACAAATGGGGTTACAACATAACTCCTCATTAATTGGAGAGGGTTGGTCAGCATCTAATTTTTTTATGGTTTGCACTTTGTTATTCAATAGAACTGAGACTTATTTTCATTCTCTCAGTGTTACTACAGGCTATTCACGGTAAAGTGAGCACCTTAAGACCCTGCTAAATTTCAGTTCCATCCCAATTTTATCTATCCGCCACTTTTAATACAAATATTGCCATGTGACTAATAAACAGAGCGTATGCATGTCACCACACTCAAGTGTTAACGCCTGAAGGTGCAATATAATACATTTATTAGGGGTTGATGCTCACTTTACCGTGAATAGCATATAGCAATATAGTAATAACCATCTGCTCCATCTACACTTTCAAGGGTTGATCCTTCCGGAATAGACTTTGGATCTAGGTGACGCGCGCACGCGTGTATGTGTGTGTGTATATATATATATATATATATATATGTACCTACACTATAGGTTATCCACGGTAAACTCATCACTTTTTAAAGCCTTGCTTATGATCTACTTCCCTGCACAATTTGTATAATTCCATCATATGTAAATATTGACATTTTCATGAGAGCCTGATCACGTTTTTCAAGCGCCATCCAGAAGAGACCGTGGGAATGTTAATAATAAAAATGTGCCACTAATACGCACATTCATACTTCAATGAGAATTAAAGGCAGTTTACGATGAAGTGAGCACTTTAGAAACCAACCACAGAAAAAAGTCACTGCCCCTAACTGCATACATTTAACGGGGGCGGCGAGTAACATGCGCCCAGTAGAGTAGGTAAAGATGGAGGGGTGGAGGGAGAGTAGTTCCTTGTCTTAACGTCGAATAAAAAGTGTTAGGTAACCATTTGTGATCAATTATTTATTTCGCTTTCCGATTTTTTTAATGCATCGAAGCGTAAAAATGAGCAGATTTGTAAACTATTTACGTTTCTAATAATTTCACAGTTTCACATGACACGGACGCATGAATAAAGTGATGAGGCCCATGGTAATGTTAATTTTATATAAGGCGGAATATTACACAACTTGCATACAGATAGCTCTTAAGGAGTGTTTTCAAAAGTGCTCATTTTACCGTGAATAGCCTATAAAAATCAACATTAATTTTAGTAACTTCATTGGCTGTAAATTATATACATCGCAGTCACAATACGACGAGAAATATTTTTATTCATGCGCTACCAACTTAACTGGGAGCACGCACGCCAGTAGTAGTCATATGTAACTATGGACAGCGATTTTTCTCAAAGGTTTGTTTCGAAAGTGCTCACTTTACCGAGAACAGCCTATACTTATTTTTGGTGAGGAATAACCTGAGAAAATTTGATAGAGTTAAGTTTCCCGTCCTGTATACTAGGGTCGGGTACTCACACGGCAATATTTCACGATACCAGATTCTGTAAAAGCTTGTGCAAGGTCCGTCATAGCGACCGGTATACGGGCTAGTGTGGCACCCGTCATGGCATTTCCTGCCTAGTACAGCCAGATTTCGTACCAGGTTTGGTAATTTGACACGTTCTATTTTTCGTGGCAGGTTCCATACCGGTTCTCGTACCTGGCCAAACACATCGCAGTTTCAGATTGTAAGGCGCTCCCCGTGGCTACTACAGGAAACACGTTGATGAAGAAACCAAAAAGAACTCCTCCATCTTGATTTTACATCCGTAAGATTGTACTATTTCAAATAGATTTAAAATAAGACGACGACGAATAATATTGGGTATGACAACTTTTAATTACTGTTCAAATCGTTCTGAATATTTAAAACATTACCTATTGTATAAAAAAAATAATAATTCAAACTATTTATGAACAGTATATAAACTCAATACTTGGCGTGAGAACTGATAGTACAGTGGTAAAATAGCGCCGTCTGCTATTAACATGTACATTTTGGGCGTGAGTTCGAAACTCCGCCGGACCCAAAATTTTTTTAATGATTAAGTTATACATGCTTATAATATCTCGGTACGTAAAGAAAAAAAAAAAAAAAAAACTATATTTTGCAACCGGTCAGTAATTTTCAAGAAAATGAAAAACTATATTAATAAGCAATTAATTTATGTAAAAGGCGAACAGTAAAATAGCAATATTAAGTTGTGGTAGCTAGATTTTTCATATGCGAATGGAATTCATATCTACTACAAACCACTCACTGTGCACCCACCGAGGGTCCCAAATGCTAGTACACAAACTGCTGTCGTGTAATATGAATCTTCCATAGCGGCTGGTATACCGGCTCGCGCACCAGGGCTTGTAGAAGCTTGTACAAGAGCCAAGTACGGCTGCAGGTATCGTGTAATATCGGTTTTGGGGCCGCGGGCTGTAGAAAGAAAGGCAGTCACCAGGTAGGCCTACTTCGTGGAAGACCGCGCTGGCACGCCTGCATCATGACTAATGACGTCAGCGACCTGAGTCATGCGTGGATCTTAAACCTCGTCGCAACCGAGTCAAGAATTAACCTCTGCATTATTCACTTTGCAGGCCACTGTACGCCTCTTCATGGCACCTTTCTACACACGTCTGCAAGAAGGCAGAGCGCAAGAAACTTCTACGAATATCCGACAATATCGTTCAAACATCTTGCAATATCTTTCACACTAACACTAATAATACATATACATACACCACCATAGTCATTATTACTCGCTATAAACACAAGTCAATTCCACGCGCCAGGCCAAATAATCATGAATTAATTTAAATTAACAGATACACAAGAAAAACGCCAACAATGTGGTTAACACACCTGAATTATGGTCCCACCGCCTGCATGAGGATGGGTTTTCCCAGATGCAGGCGGTTTCCCAACGCGCATTCCACATGGTGCATTTCTAATTGATTGGGAAAATTCGCTATTCCCCAATTTCCAGGGCACAGTTCTCAATTCTACAGCGCGCGACGAAAGTGTAAGAGAAGAGAGAACACACAGGAAAGGATCAGCCTTGTTCCAAAACAACGCGTCAGCCGATCATAGGTTTTTCGGCCATTCGCACGCCACTTAGTGACATAATTGAAGGGGGAAGAGGATGTAGGGTGTACACATCACCTCCGTAAACTTAGTAACGGGAGCAAGAATTGGAGTAAATGGGCACCCAAATTGTTTTTGTTCACTTACAGAAGTTGACGTTTGGTATACATTCGCTAATGAATTGTTAAAAATTGTTTCTGGCACTTACATCCACCTTCGCTATTAGGTTTTCGCTATTAGGTTACAACACTTATTTAACGTTTATGCTGCAAGTAATTTAGGTTGTCATAGTTGGGAGACACTGTTTAACCACAGACGCCACTTGTCAGCTCTGCTGGTTAAACATTGCAAATTTCTGAAAAGTTTTTATGTGACATTCCTGCCTGCGCACGCTTGCAAGGCGTATGGATGGTACAACTGTTCACGAGTAAAGCAAGTACTTTCACACCAAACCTTACAAAAAAAAAAAGTATCTACTTGTGCTATAGTACACACTGGAATACAGGGTCCTAGGCAAGTTGACAGCGAATTCATAAAAATAGTTCTTAAGTTTGAATCTGCTGCAACCGAAGATATTTCTTGTTTCACACGCGCTCGCACACACACGCACTAGAGCATAAGCTTACTAAAGGCTATTCACGGTAAAATACACACTTTTGAAAGCCCTGATTAAGATCTATTGTATGCACGTCGTGTATTCTTCCGCCTTACGTGAAATTAACATTGCCATGGACCTCATCATCACTTTATTCATGCGTCTGCAAAATGAAACTGTGATATTATTAAGAAAGTAAATAGGCCTACATTACAAAAGTGCTCATTTTCACACTTGGATACATAGAAAAAAAAAGAAAAAATAATAATAAAAAAACACACAGAAAGCGAAAGAAATAATTTTATGTTATCACAAATGTTAACGTAACATTTTTTATTCGACTTTAAGATCTTGAACTACTTTCAATCTATCGTTACCAACTTTACCTGGCGAATGTCACTCAGTGCGCCCATTAAAACATATGCATGCAGGGACAGTGAACAGCCTTTAACGCTGCGTGTTCAAGTTGGCGCCTGAGGAACTCTGTGAATGGTTTTCAGGCATGATAAATAATGCAGTGGAAGAGAAAGCCAGAGTGTTTCTCTCGTCCTTGTTGAGAGCGTGTCCAGTAGGACGCTCGTACCCGGGGACAGGCGGGCTACACATAAGGCGGGACAACAGTTCCAGGAAACGCCAATGGGATGCGAGTGTTTATCAGCCAGTGTCCACAGATAAGGCTGCTACGGGATGTCCAGTGGGGTCCCCTCACAAACCGCTGCCCCGGGTCCTGTATCAACACCTTGCAGAACACTCTCAACTGCTACTGCCTGAAAGTTCAATTCTCATCCAACAAGTAGTCTGGCACTTCCTGACAAACACTTGCGAAATCGACGCTTTAAAAAAACCGTATACTGCTAGTGAATTATCTGCGGGCTGTCAATTTTTTTAAAATCATATTGCTTCCAATAAGTTTGGCCAAATAAAGGTGGACAGTATGACGTCACCGAAACGACGTCATTTATGTCTGAGGATGTTGGATACCTTCAATTTCCAGCAAACATTTGAAAATTGGCCCGGTTATAAAATGTTCTTAATGTTTGGCGTTCTCAGCCAATTAGAATCGTCACGACAAAAATTGACTTCAAGAAACTGTTAAAATAACAAACAATTGCTGGAAACGAAGTAGGTTATGACGATAATTAATTTATGTATAAGCTGTCTGGGCATGGATACTATTTTAAGCGAATGTTGCACATAATATTACGAACTCAGGCACATTAAATTTCATTGTGCAGGAAAACATATCCTATAAATAAAATTTTAATTTAGTAAATAAACAAAAATAGATTACAATATTACTTACATTTCTTCCCGTAATGGACCACGTGGAAAAACAAAAGCAATATCTCAATACAAAAATAATTTTTAAATAATATTTCAAATAACATTCTCCCAATAAAAAAATTAGACAGTTTGACATTATCAAACACATTCAAGATTTGATAAAATTTGTTGGAAGGAAAAATTTGATGGCCGTATTTTGTCCTCAAATTTTGTTGTCAAATATAGCTGAAGGCAAAAATTTGACCGTGTGACAGGGGCTTTAGGGAGACGTCACTGACGACTCTTGCAGTCCATCAGACAGAGCGCGAGGGGTTGGTGTGCGACAGAGCATATTAGAGCCTGTCACATTATGTAAAGACACACGATTGTGTAGAGCGAATATAGCCTACTCGTTTTAAAAGTCCACCAGAGAAGGTGTAGGTAGGCCCCTATTAAAATTTCAAAATACTCATGCAAACAGTGCGTTTCCCAAGAAGATTCGAAAACTAATTTACCTTCGCAGTGTGACTTATTAATCCCGTCAATATGTTCCGACCATTTTAGCGGCGTTGGCAGCGATAAAGTAATTCTATGGGCCATATACAAAGCTAATTTGCATTAAGTCTGAGTATTCCCTCCAACTTAAGCACTTTTCGAACAACATTCGAAAGACATCTTAACTACTGAGAATACATTAAAAATCGTTAAATTAGTAAGTATATAAGTTACAGTACTACATGCAACTATGTAAAGGTTGTTCACAATAAAGCGAGATTTTTTTTAATCAACCTAAAAAAAAAAAAAAAAAAAACTGTTCCCACCTGCACATATTTGATTGAAGTGCGCACTAAGTGGCATGCGCCCAGTAAAGTTTGTAACGATGTAGAGAAAGTAGTTTCATATCGTAACGTTCAATTAAACGTGTCGTGTAAACATTTATGGAAACTGAAATTATTTATTTTGCTTTCTTAATGTATCTAGTGCAAGAACTAGCAGAAGGACGTGGCCACCCTTAAAAGTGTCGCTGGAGTAGATGTTTATTACTGTATTTCTATAGACTATTCACAGTAAAGTGAGCACTCTTTAAGGCTCTCCCCACAGACATTAGCCCCTAATAAATGTATTCTACTGCAGCCTAAGGTGTCAACACTTGAGAGTAGTGAAATGTATACGCTATGTTTATTAGTCACGGATAGATAACAATTGGCTGGAAGAAAAAAAATAACCGGGGCCTTAAAAAGTGTTCACTTTACCGTGACTAGCCTATAGTAACACCGTGAGAATGAAAATATATCTCCGTTCTTACTGAATGATATAGTGCAAACCTAAAAAAAAAAAAAAATAGATGCCTATATAAACTCTCTTCTATAAATTTGGGGTTATGTTTTAACTCAATTTGTGCAATTAGAAATGTACCTCTCCGGAATTTTTCGGTTACCCGCGGATGAGTAATCTACAATCTGCACGCCAATGTTTACTACATACTAACGCATACTTTCCTAACAACGCAAGTTGAGGACACTTGCTGCTTTTGACAATTTTAAGTGAGGATGTCACGCATCCATTCCATTGAAAACCGCTTGGTTTGACGCGTGTAATGGTGCACCCATGTTTCATCGTCGAGTACGATGGTTTCCAGGTAGGCAGGAGTCTACTTCTTCATCAGAGTGCTGCAGATGTGCTGACAAGAGTGGAAAAACCTGGTATCTTTGTGCAATGTGTACACAACAGGTGGAAGACGTTTATACGTCAACCAAGCAAGGAAACTACTACTGCTTGATTCAACACGGGATCTGGCTTACTGCTCCGCCGTACAAGCATTGGTGTTTTTGCAATGGGAAACTGGTCGTCAGCACTTCGAGGATAAAAATATTTCATTGTTCTTTACACTTTAAAACATAACTTTATATAGTTCAAAAGCTAATTGGTACGTGAAACGTATTCTATGCTTCATAACTTAATGTTTTTAATTTATAGAGGCTGTTGTTCACAAATTTCCGCCCTTTTACAACGCTACAACTTTAGAAATACTGAGGCGAACTTGCCAATCAGTAAAATTTGACAACAGCGATGTTAAAAATTCTACTACTTTTCTCCTAGCGAATTCGCTTTCAGAACTTTACGTTCAACGTGTAGGCCTACAGCTGTATTCAATTGTCAACACTTACACCGCGAGCTACAGCTGAACACTGTCACTGGCCAGCAAAATGGCGGGAATCCATACGCCAATTAGTGCAGCTGCACTCTCAATTCGAATCAGGGGGAAACCACAGATTGTTTCAGTGGCAAAATTTCACTAATTGAATTAGTGACGTGGAAAAATTTCACTGATTGAACAAGTCACGGCAGACTGCAGTTGCGAATTAAATACTAGTTTTATTGAATTTAGCCAAATAATTATGTGAAATAAACATATTTGCGATAGTTTACTACTTACATTGCGCAATTTATCATAATTAAAAAAAAAAAAAAGTAAACAATTTTTCGGAAGTGGCCAGGATCGAACTCGCGCACCTTTTCCACTTCGATTTTAGACTGTTACTTTATCATCTGCGCTACCAAGTCCAGTTTTGAAAAGTAAGAGGAAAATAAATGCTATAGTTCTTAACGAAATCATTAGGATTTAAATTATATGCCCTTATTTTTAGTTTTCGGTTTAACTGGAACCGTTAGGATTGTTAAAACGAATAGTATATACGAGTGCATTCTCTTCATCGCATTATATACAGCCTAAACCTTAAAAAGGCTGAATGTTCATATTAACCCGTGAAAATGGTGCTTTGAAAGACGAAACACATTCTAGAAAGTATTTTGTACTGGTTTTATTATTAGGCCTACAGTTTATTCGATGTTATTTCACTTGACACACGTTGTTTAGCGGCTATTTTTAGGCGCTGTTTAACTGATCCATCAATCAAAAAGCAATCCACTGAAAAACAGCGAATAAATTACATTTATCAGTGGAAAATGTCACTGTTCACTGATTCGTTAGTTAAATTCTCACCGATTCAGATTTAGAGCGAGGTAGGACACACTTGTTAGCCGGCGGCCCAGCCAACAGGGAACCTTCGCAGTATGCAGCGGCCAATCGACACGAGGGCCCGTCCCCAGAGTCCCGCACAGCCAATGAGAGAATGAGTACGCCCACATCAAGGCCACCCAGTTTGTGCGCGCTTGTGGGCGTGGGCGTGAGACTACGGGCCGGCCCGAACTTCCGCCCACTGGGCTTATCTTGGCGGCAGCAGTTTCGCCACCCGCTCATCAAGAAGCTGCGGCAACTTCCGCCGGAATCGCCCAAGACGCGCCGCGCCGTCGGCCGGCTGTAGTGCAAGCAACGCGAGGCGGGCGCCGATATCTCAACCAGCCCCCTCCCTGCCCTCGTGCTCAACACTAAAGGCTATTCACTGTCAAGTGAACACTGTTCAAGGCACTTCCAAATTTTTCCTTGAAGCCAATTCTTATCTTTCCGCCAACTTTTAATATCATCATTGTCATGTGACTAACGAATACGGTGTATACTTTCACCAATCGCATAAGTTCACGTTTGAGGCTGCAATAAAACATTTATTAGTGGCTAATGCCTGTTGGGAGAGCCTTAAAAAGTTCTCACTGTATCGTGAACAACGTATAGCTGAACCAATAAGCACAAGAACTGTCAAAACCACGTAATCGGACACGTGGACATGGGTGTATCCAGGGGAAAGCCGGATGATGAGGGGGGAGGGCAGTTGCTCCCCCGTAAACCAAATTCAAGTAAATGAAATAATCTTAATACTACAAGAGCGGCATAGTTCAATACTTGTGTTTTTTTATTTTAATAACTGACGTTTTTGGTACATTCTTCTGAGCATTTTAAGTTAAAGTAAATAAATTTAAGACAATTGTTAAGTTGAGGTATTTTCTTCTGAACTTACTACAAAACATCACGGTGAGTGTGTCTCCCAATGCGCATAACCCCTAATAAATGTATTTAATTGCATGCTCAGGCGTTAACTTTTGAGAGCGATGAAAAGCACATGTCTCTATTTATTAGTCTCATACCAATGTTTATATTAAAGTTAACAATTGAGGGAAAGGAAAAAAATTACCACGCATGCGTCTAGCCGCACGACTCTGACAAGTATTGCGCGCATTCCCCCCTTTCGTTCGCACCTACTGCGGTGAACGCATGCGTCACTTTCAGTCGAGATGTCTACTGTGCATGGTGTAGTTGGCGTAGCCGCCGCGGGGATTATTTTGCTACGAAGTAGAAAGAAAAAGCGCAAGTGCTGGGTAAATAAATGTCTTGCAAGCAGAAAGTTAAGTGTGGGTGTGGTGGACGAGATACGGCTAGCAAGCAGTGAACAGAAGCGATACCCGAGGCTAACAGATTATCCATGACATTGCCGTTTCTTGCCACAGATAACAGCTACGCCAGCCTAATGTTCCAGTTTAAGGTATCTTAAACACTATGTTAACGTAAGTTTATAAGTAGACGCCTTGAAATTGTACCAAATTCATTGAAAATAAATGTTTAATTTAGGAAACCATTGTAAAATTAATTTTATACAACATTTTCAAAACAATCATGACAAATTATGGAACTTTAAACAGTTAGAACCTTTACGACTGAGTACAATTTGCCTTAACAATTAAGTCTAATTCCGGTCACTACATTAGCAACATTATTAACATTAAAGTGGACAATATCGTGCTTATGATACATAACAAAGTAATTACTTCCCGACGTGACGTAAGGCGAAATGTCCAGGTTTAGTCCACTCCCTAATGGTTTTCGTTTACTGAAATTGGGGTTTGGAGGAGCATATGTCCCAGTATTGCAAGGTGGTGTCGCTCCGAAGTACGTGTGCTGGATAGGGAAATACAAGTTGTAGATAAGCGGTGGGGCAGATGGCAGAACTTGGTTGTCGGACGACATTTCTAGATCAAAACGAACATGTTGAAATGTGCATTTGCGCTAACGATTGTAAGCGCTTGGCGCCAAGGTTTCCGATTTTATCTGCGACGAATTCCGCAAACGATGAAATATGATCACGTGTACGTAGCTTTGATTAACTGACCTCAGTAGGGCGACAGCTTCGTCATCAGTTTCATTGTTGCAACTGCTCGTGCTCATTTTCAACTTCTTTTTTTGAAAAGCCTTGATTTGCGTTGCCATTTTTCTCTTCTCTCGTACGTGCGTATCAGATCTTGCTGCTGGCACTAGGTAACTGGGTTGTTTCCCTATGTCGCTCTTCACCTTCCACGTAATTATTTTCGTTGCAGTTGTCATTGTCAGCTTGTCAATTATCACCTTCATATTCTATGTCCTCGCTGTCACCAAGCACCTATAAAAGATGGTAAAGACAGAAATTCAATCAATCGGGGCACGTTTTATTTTTAATCGCTACTATATTTTTTTAATTTTTACAGACAATTCTGTCGTTGCTATGCTGGTTTTGTTAAATGTTGAATGCTACAAATATCTCTTAGCTGAATAACAACCAAAAGTAAATACAAAAACCAACAAAGAAAAGATCGTGTTCATTAAGAATTATGTATTGCCTAACAATCAAGGAAAACCCTTTCATATTATGATCTGGAATGTTAACCTAAGCTGTCAACAATGGGAACAAAAATGAGATTTACTAGGTATAATAATCAAGATTACAGAAGGTACACTTCCAACAAAAAAAACGCATGCCATTTGGTACGTATTGTGCTTTCTTTAATAACAAGAAAGTCGAATGAACAGAATGAGATATGGTAATATAAAATTTATTGGATACAGTTTTCTGGAGCAACTGGCGTTTCGTTACAGAGCACGCTGATGTTAATTTACAAATGTATCGCTTCGTTGCTTGGTAGAAATGTTAAAGTGTGATAGGTATTCCGCAGCCGACGTAATGTGCTTCATAATTTGCGTGTTGTCTTGTATGTCAATGATCCTAAAACCCGCGGGTGTGTTTATGGAGTTCGTTAAGGCGCCCGTATACTCGGCTCGTGAACTCCATTGCAGCGTGTTAGGTAACATTTTGTCATCGAAACTACTTAACCTTTGTCCAATATAAAATAGTCACGAAAAGAACACACATCTTAGACGATGTCTGATTAGTGGTTTCAAAATGTGACACTTACAAATATCATTTTGAAACATCTCGAAATATTATTTCTCTTAGCCTTTCATGTTGTTTCTGCTTCAATGGTCTTCCATTCCTGTAGGAGAACTTCCTTCAGATGTGACTTTCTTGTTATGAGATGCTTCCTCACTCTGGTCTCTATTCATTCACTCCACACTCCGGCGATTGTGGAGGTGTTGGCTAAGTGTGGGTGCGTACTGTCAAGAAGCCATAAACGCACTATTTCTGCTGTGTGTTTGGATCACTGATTGCGCTGGAAGTAATAGTCACGTCCCACACCGAGATTCTGTCTACGCTTTTCTGCAAATTTCCTTTTAATATAGTGACACCACCACCTATATGCTTCACCGTAGTTTGCAGATTATGTTCTTCTTACACCTTGTTCGGTTTTCTCCATACTAAAGCCTGGCTATTATTCGTTTGCTATGTAATGTTTCTTCTCGGGCCCCTAATTCGGTACCCTACTTCGTTAAGAATCCTTCTAGAAGAGATTTCCTAATTGTGCTCGTATTTCTGAAGATGCAATTTTCTAATTTTTCTCGATAGTCTTAATAACGTACCGCTTGTCTCGCGCAGAAAGTTTGTGAGGACATACTTCTTTCTTCACGAACAGGTGTCTCGTAGCCTTTATCTTCTTTATAACACGCTGTACAGTTGGACTTTTTTCAACAACATAAGACATTTCAGCATACGATTTGCCTTCGTGATGCAGCTTCATAATGATGCGCTATTCCGTTCCCATCTCTGAAGGATCTTCGTTGAGGCTCATGCGTTCGTTCCTATGCACGTCAAATACGCTACTGGTGCGGACGGATTAGATAGGGCTCATCTGTACTGTGACTTTCTCCCGGGGCTATCCAGGGTGAACGATTACTTCAGTCCGTGCAATGATCGCCATAGCAGAAAATTAATCCAATTACCGCCTGCTAGTGAAGGTCACTTTCAATGCCGTATTCAATACATGCATTTTAACCTTCACAATTTTAAATTGTAGTGAAACTTGCTGTCGATAAACTTCACTATACGAGCTGAATTAAAATGAAATAAAAGAACGGGACTGTACAAATACTTATTTATGACCACGATATTATACACATGCAGACTTCTTAACAATGCTCCAGCTATAAACCCGAATATCACTAATACTACAATGTCTCCATTAAATTTCTAGTACGAAAGACTAGCTTAAAATCACACAAAAGGGAGGAGGAGAAGGGGGAGGGGGAGGGGGGAGGGGGGGAGGGAGAGAGAGAATGATTGCAGGGGAAATAGATTAATTACGTTTATGCAGAAATCTCTACTTTACAAATATATTTAACTAAAATAGTCCCAATTTTAAGGAATGAATTTAACAAAAGCAAAAAACTCTCGAGACAAACAGGATTTTAAATAACTTTCTTACATTTTCAATTTAAAATAAATAGGTAGATACAACAATTTAAAATCCCAAAATCCACACGGTACATTAAAATTTTTTTACATGGTAAAGTAACTTTAAAATTTATTATACAGTTCTACAGGACTTGGCAGTCCCCATATTTCTTTATGAAACAGAATGGACAATACAGGGCGAAGAATAAAACCGACATAAATGACGTTCCTAAAATTAATTTTGGGACACGCTAGGACTAACTGAATATGTACAGAAGATGTAAGGCAAATCTGAAAAATTAAGAACATATTAGCATAAACCGGTAACTATCAGACAAGATGGATCAAACATGTTGAAATAATGAACAACAGATTTCCTCAAATAATAATGTATACTTACAGAGTTACAGATAAACGATACTGTCGAAGACCATATACAAAGATAAAGCACTTGTTTGAAAACATTGACTCAGTCTAAAACAGAATAATTTTAGAAGATTATAAACATGATTACTACCACGTACGTCCGCTTTAAACACTCAAATCCGATAAAAATATATCATTTTAATTAGGTTACAAGTTAAATTTTTTAAGACGAACTTGCGTGAAAGAAAATTTTTGTAAAAATACGTACATAAAAAATTGCATATCTAAAGCTTTGTAAGAGAAAAATTAAGTTATATTGTTATATAATTAAATGTATTTAATATATTTGATATTATGTAGTTTGTTTTATATAGTATCTTTATATGAACTATAGCAATGTTAATGGAACCTAAACGTAGTATATCGTCTTGCACTAAACAACTCGCGATTCAAACATATTTTGGTAACAAGGTATCGTGAGGCGACAGAGAATGAAATTGGCACCGTGACTTCTCCACAGTTAGACTAGCGGGGGTTCGCTCGCTTCCTGCACTGAATAAGAGGACAAGCATCGGTCCCCGCAAGGCGTCCGCAACCAGAAATGACGACAAAGCGGAGATGCAAACCAAGCGCTGCAAGAAAAGCGTTATAGATGATAATCGCACGCAGTGAGTCCCGAGCACGAACTGCGCTGCAACATCGCCTACAGCAGACAATCTGTGACCTTACCAAGCTAAGTTCCACCACCCATCAATCAGGTCGACTAAGTCATAGTCGCGACTGATTACACCCCTTCTACAGTGACTCACAAAACTATTCACACACTCACACGTTTAGTACTATCGTATGTTAGGCAATGTAACGCCATGATCCCTACTCAAAAATTGTACGAAATTTATTACATAATGCCAATTTCCAAGGTAGGGCAGCCAGGGAGAAACCACATATTTCTACACTGTTACAATTTTTCCGTATATTTACGGAAATTTTTACGAAAATGCACAGTAAGTAATCTGTAATGACGAAAAACGGAGCTAGGTGCGGAAATACAAAATACGGAATATCCCCGTAATACTATAACTTCGGGTTTGAGGAACGAACAATGTCGAGTCTACACGAAAATTTCTTTGCCACTATAACCAGAAAATATTCGTTTCTGCGGTAGTTAAAGTTATCTATGTCACAAGACCTGTTCTTTCAAACATTAAAAAGTAGCAACAGGTGTCTGTAACACTCAGCAACACTTAAAATACACAAACTTTAATAGACACTACAAAAGTTTCTTATGTGACTAATATAGAAATTCAAAAGATATACTAGATTCATCAAGTGAGCATTTTAGGTAAGTGAGTAGGGTCGTGAACTTGCAACTTTTTGACTCGGGTTCAAATCTTGCCTAGGTATAACATTTTTAAAACTTTTTTATACACAGTAGAACGCCCACATAAGGAAAAGGAAATAAAAATTACAAATTATTTAAAATCAATGTGTCCGTAATTTTACGGAGAGTTTACGGACACCCCTGAATAAATTTATACCAGCATTCTTCCGTAAAATGGAGGAAATTTTTTTAAACAGTGTACAGTAAACCGACAAAAACGGTGCTGTTCGACGAGTATCATGATAGGCTTAAAAATGTATTATTTAATACTTTGTGTGCACACCTTTAGCACGGATCATAGTCTACAGACGTCGCGGCATAAACTGCATCAAAGCTGTGATGTGTGATGGAGAGATTTTGGAGAACTCTTCCAAAAGCAGTCTTTGCAGAGCTTTTGGCTTGCAGGACGGTGTTTCTGTACTTATATGCCTGAATACTCCTACAGCATCTGGGCTCTGTGGTAGGGTTAGGAGTCTTGGAGCATTGTAAATAACTATACGCTATTCACGGTAAAGTGAGCACATTTTAAGGCCCCGCTAAATTTTTCCGTTCAATTAATTTATACCTTTCCTCCACTTTTTAATGTAAATATTTCAATATGACAGTGTATACTTTCCATAACTCTCAAAAGTTAACGTCTGAGACAGCAATAAACCATATTTATTAGGGGTTAAGGTCTTTTGGAAGGGCCTCAAAAGTGCTCACTTTACCGTGAACAGCCTATATCATACCTTACTTTTCATGGAAGTGTGCTCAAGATCACAGTCATGCTGGGACACAAAGGCCCTTGCAAGACCCGCTTCTTCGCGTTGTTTGATAAGTTATAACGCAACATACTAATATTCTTGGTTTGACTGTAGATGTAATGTGTTGCGATTGCAATTCCGTGTTTGGTCTTCGCCACACCTACCGTTTGCCGTCTGGTCGGGAAAAAATCACAGCATCCGAAAATTTATTAGGCCCATCATAATATTCGTTGACAAGATGCAGGAGTTTTTGTGGGTTTACAGCAGAGATATGTGGTTTCTCCCTGGCTGCTGTGCCATGGAAATCGACATTATGTAATACATTTCGTATACACTAAGAGAGACTTAACAGAGCGCGTTGTAGATGTTGATGAGGTATCTTCCGCCAAAGATGATGCACTTTCGGAATGATTCTTTACATCTTTAAATGATAAGGTTCTGTCGTTCGCGTGCCCGGATCGTCGTTTATTTTCTGTCGTCCCCGTTCTTTGTACTTCTTTAGTGCGAAACGGACAGTTCCAAAACAAATGAGAAGGGTTTTCGCAATTTCTCTCTAACTCCTGCCTTTCTTACCGAAACTACTACTTCGCATCGCATCCCAGACAGTTAACGTTTCTTACACAACTACTTCTAGCAGGGAATCCGTCTTTGTACGTAGGAACTGTTGGATCACACGGGTGTTACCAGACCAAACAGGGTTATACCTCCGCTGTATCAATACTTCGACTATAGGCTGTTCACGGTAAAACGAGCACTTTTAAAAGCCCTGCTTAAGATCTACTTGCATGCACGTTGTATATCCTTCCACCTTGTGAAGATTAACATTGCCATGGCCTCGTTACTTTATTCATGCGTCGGCCAAACTGTGAAATAATTAGAAAAAATTATTTTTAACTAATCTACTAATTATTTCACTTCGGTGCGTTAAGAAAAAAACAGAAACGGAAATAAATAAATAAAGATATCAGAAATAGTTACCCAACACTTTTTATTCGACGTTAAGGTACAGATCTACTTCCCATTCATCGTTACCAACTTCCAACTTGACTGGGCGCATGTGACTCAGTGCGCCCGTTATAGTAAATGCCGGTATGAGCAGTGACTTTCTCTAAGGCGGATTTCAAAAGTGCTCACTTTATCGTGAACAGCCTTTTATCACAATCACACCTTTCTCATTGAGTGCTCGTTTTTCTGCTGGCGCGCTTTTTAACTGCAACTACGGGGCTGCTATTCCGGTCTTCCATCTGCGTAGGGCTCACGGTTCTACATTGCCTCACATACATACGTCAGGACTACACATCTAATGGCTGTTCACGTTTGAAATACACCTTAGAAAAAAGTCACCGCTCCTCCTGCCTGCATATATTTTAACGGGTGCAACCGAGTGATATGCGCCAAATAAAGTACGTAACAATTGAGGGGAAGTAGTTCCATGTCTTAACGTCGAATTAAAAGTGTTATGCATTAAGTGTAATTATTAGAAAAGTAAATATTTTACAAATATGCTAAGTTTTACACTTCAATGCATTAAAAAAAAACAGAAAGAGAAATAAACTATTTGAATGATCACAAATAGTATCCCAACACTTTTTATTTGACGTTAAAGTATGGAACTACTTTCTCTCCATCGTTACCTACTTAACTGGGCGCATGCCACTCAGTCGACCCGTTAAAGTATATGCAGGCAGGGACAGTTACTTTTTTTCCAATGTTTATTTGAAAAGTGCTCACTTTATCGTGAACAGCCTTTAGCAAGATGTTTGTGCTGACAATATGAAATACACACAGAGAGAGCGAGCGAGCGAGCGAGAGAGAGAGAGAGTGTGTGTGTGTGTGTGTGTGGACGGGCGCTCGGGCGCTGTAGGGTGCTCCGCCAAGACTGCTTGAAGTGAGACGTCAGTGGACGTGCAACACACGTGGCCTGGCCCCACTTATTCAGGGACGAGCCACGGTGAAAAGAACTCGCCTCGCGCCGAGGACGCGATAGGAATATATTAACAATCGAATGGGAACACTTCCAAGGACTAGACACGGGTCATGACCGCGTGAACAAACACATGTGGATCCAATTGAAAAAGCATGTCAGTCACCACACAAGTGGGCAGAAGATCACTCGGGTGTAGGCTATCCACGGTGAAGTGAGCACTTTTTAAAGGCCCATTCACTTGGCATAGTAACTAAAAACTAAAATTTTATTGTGGCCTCAGACGTTAACTGTTCAGATATAAAATGTAAACACTGTCTGTCACATGGCAATTTTTAGACGAACAATTTGTGACAGGATATAAATAAGTTGAAAGGGACTTTAAAGAACGGTCTTAAAAAGTGTCCACTTACCGTGAACAGCCTATACCTACAAACAAACCTTCTGCGCAGCAGTTAGTAAACCTGCGTATCACATACATACATATATCGAATATATCTGGAAAGGCTAGTCACGATAAAGTGAATACTTTTGAAATCTACATAAGAAAAAAGTCACTGATCCTACTTGCATATATTTTAACAGGTGCGCTGTGTGATATGCGCCGAGTAAAGGTGGTAATGATGGGGAGAAAATTATATCTCAACGTCGAATAAAAAATGTTAGGTAACTGTTTATGATGAAATTAAATTATTTATTCAGGTTTCGGTTTTGTCAATGCATCGAAATATAAAAATTAGCAGACTGGCAAAATATTAACTTTGCAAGTAATTTCACAGTTTCACTTGACCGACGCATGGTAGTGCTCACTTTACCGTGAACAGTTTATACATGCATGTGCGGCATGGCGGAGCGTAAGCATAACTACGGCGAGGCTTGTGCGCTCTCTCTCTCATCATTGCCGAAGCTCAGAGCGGGGGGTGTGCTCGGGCCCTTATACCACCCATACGATTGCAGCAGTTGTATCTCTCTGCGGGCTGAGGAAGTTTCCCTCTCCAAACCGCAAAGAACACATAGCCCAGAGGTCAGGACGCCCTGCACGTCCCGGCGCAACTCAGACAGCCCGCCAGTCAGACCAGCAAAGCCGCGGTGGCTTGTGCGCTGTCACCACTACTATCGGCGCCTTGGCGACGGCAAATAGCACAAACAAGCTTCGCGTGTGCTCTGTTTCTTCAGAATTTCAAGTGGTGACTACCAAGTTTTAACGCAGCAAACTGTTCAGAAAATATACAGCATAGTCGCTATACAGGCTGTTCACGGCAAAGTGAGCATTTTGAGCATTTTTGAGTCCCTAGTTACTTTTTTTCTTTCAGACATATTTTATATCTTAAACCCATTTCTAAATAAATATTGCCTTGTAACTGATAAACAGAGTGTTTATATTGCACTGCACTCGGAAGTTCACGTCTAAGGCTACAATAACACACATTTTTTTGATCATTATTTCAAATGAGAGGTGCTCACTTTACCATGAACAGCCTATAGTTAGAAACATTGTCTTACAGAAGAATACAATTGTAACCAGAGGCTGGCTACTTAGAGATTTCTGCCGACCGACAATTTCCAACTATTACATTTGTGTTTCAATAACCAAATTTACGTATGGGCTACAAACTACCAACTTTAATTTCTGTCCTGAAAGAATATTTACATTAAAACATTTCATTTTTTTTTAAATTAGAATAGATACAGCCGTTTACAATAAGTGAAAATCCCGGAGCGACAAATCCGAGAATCGAACCCGGTTCGCCTTTGTGGAGAGCGGGGAAGTCTGACCACTAAGCCACCGCGGCCCTTGCACTGTTGTAGAGGATGCAACATGCGTAGTGGGAAGGGTAGCGAAGGACGTTGAACAGGGGCGGGACACACCTCGCTGCGCCTCATGTCCTTGGACCACTTGCGTCTGGCAGCGCGACCAGCTCCGCACCGCAGTCACGTGATCCAGGAGCTGCGCTGGCATTCCCGGCACGCGCTCAGCGGCAGTACATACGTCCAGCTCGCTTGCCCCCGAGTCCACGCCGACAACACGGTGCCGTACACATAAAGGCTGTTCACGGGGGCACTTTTGAAATGAACCTTAGATAAATGCCACTGCTCCTGCGTGGCATATATTTTAACGACCTCACTAAGTGACGTGCGACCAGTAAAGTTGGTAGCGATGGAGGAAAAGTAGTTCCATATATTAACGCCGAATAAAAAGTGCTAAGAAACCATTTGTAATAACTTAATTTTTTCTTTCTGTTTTTTTTTTTTTAATGCGCAGATTTGAAAAATATTTACTTTCCTAATAATTTCACAGTTTAACTTGACCGATGTATGAATAAAGTATGCTAGTTTTACATTAGACGGAAGAACACGCAACGTTCATACAGGTAGATCTTAAGCAGGGCTTTCAAAAGTGCTCATTTGACAGTGAACAGCCTATACACCACTTGAGGTGGCCGCCTGGTTGAAGGGATTTTGCACGTCCGAGGCCTAAACGTGTCGGAGGCTAGGGGCGATAGAGACATGCGCAACAACTATCTCATCGCCTCTACGCGCAAAGCACTGAACTGGCTTGCAGTCGATAACGCGCCTCTACGAGACCCTAACATTTTATGACGTAAAAGTAGAAGGTTTTGATGCACGTCCCCATTCCTTTTTTAATGTTTTGTGCCGGAATATTCATACCTAAAAATTTCCGTGAAAACACCTGTTTGAGCCATTTTTACCGTCACAAAAACATGCTTCAGAGAGAAATGGAGGAGCCGAAAAACTTATACAGACGCGTAACGTTTCTTAAATGCTATTCGTAAGCAGACCTCACTCAAACACGTTGGACGGTTTTTTAATACAACGTTTTCTCCTGGAGCTCTGCACACCGTTCGGCGACTTACACAGGCGGCCACCTCAAAAGGGGGAAGTATCCTTGCTAGTCTATATTGAAGTATTTTCCTTCATTACTTAATTTCCGCAGTCAATATTTAAAAACCAAGCAAGTTGAGGCATAGGGAACATCTTAACAGTTATTTCGATACCCAACTTATTTTTCTTACATTATGTTTCACATCTCCAACTGTATTCACATCTCACCCATAGTTTATTCGTTGTTTTTCACTTTCTGAATCAAACCTTTGAAAAATCTCTCCATGAATGACATTTTTGGTTGTTTCCTAAATATTCAATGTGTTACAAATGGTTTATACTTGTATTAACATAAAAATCTCATTTTTTGGTTTAGTTGATCTCTACTTATATTTTACGTATAAATTATAATTACAAATAATGACGGGGAGGAAATAAGTGTGTTGGCAGTGGCTAGTAATAAATAGTTCTTATAAAACATTTTACTACACTGAGTGCGCACGAATGCGGTGCGCTGACCTTCGGTGTAATTTTATAGACTTGGTTACTTTGTTTACATGAGGCGGAGGAATATCCTGCAAAGCAGAACTTTAGCAGGGCTTAAGAAAAGTATGAAGTAACTGTGACTTACTTTTATAATTATTCAATAACAATGTCAATTTCACATGGGAAAATACAGGTATAATTAACGGCATAAATTAAAAAAAAATCCTTTAAGTGGTCCTCTGGCTTTGATTTCTTGTGTTTCTTCATACATTTTCATTATAAATATTTGTAAGTAAAATCGACAGTGTAATGGACACTACCCCTTTAAGGGCTGGTTCACAAATTAAAAAAAAAAAAATAGCCACAAAGCATAGCACATAAAAGTCGTACATTAACACGACCTGAAATCTTGTGCGAAAATGATCCACAATTGAATACTTAAGAGTTTAAGTATAATTTTTAGGCAATGAAATTTTGCGACGGGTCAGACGTCAGTTCGCAATGTTGGTAAAAAATGGATTTTCATAACACATTGTAATATATTGCTTTATAACCGAGTGATTTAAAATATTTGACATGCTTGCTTTAATCCAACAAAATAAGTATTTGGACACACAGATTATAAATAAACATCCACAAAGAACACGAATACCCAATTCAATACTTGGTCTGATGGCTCCAGTTAAGGCTTTAAGGCATTTTGGTATCGAATTTAGTACATCTGGGAAGCGCCGATGTTCACTTGTGTCCACTCCCATTGGAAGCCCACAATCAATTATCTTCTGTTGGAGGGTTCGCATATCCGTACTTTAGCCTTCAGATAACACAGTTTGCTATTAAATGTAATCTGAAGATTGAGGTGGAGTTTCGAAGTAGTGGGGTGTTTGGAAGAGGGTCCACTGTCTAACGTAATATGATGCTTTGTGTTTGGGATCATTTTCTTTTGGAACATCCAACTGTCACCCAACCTAAGTCCCTGTACACCTTCCTTTAAATTGGTCCAGTCCATAATGCCGTCTATAACATTAATGTTACCCACCCCATTAGCATTCATACATCCCCTAAACCATAACAGAGTTTCATCTGTATTTCGCAGTTGGGGCAATGTTTTGTTTTTCGGAGGCTTCATTCGTCTTTCTCCGCACATGCTGATATCAATCACTTCCATACAGGTTTATTTCGGTTTCATCTCAGTAAACAACTTCTTGCCACAACTCCAGGGGTTCATTTTGACACTGTATAGCAAACAGTTGCCATTTCTTCCAGTTTGCTTCAAGCTACAAACGTGCTCGGGATCCAGAATTGATAATTGCATTTCGGACATTCTGAGGTGTAACGAGTGAAGTAGCAAACTCCTTAGCACTTATTCTTGGGTCTCTCTTTCTTCACAGAACAGAGAACGCAGCTTTCATCGCGGGCAGCCAGATTTCATGGCCGCCCTGATTCTGGTTTATTTTGGAGTAAATGTTCCGTTGTATGTTTCTTTAAACCGTAGAAGATGCTATCCTAACAATGCTACCGATTTCTCGGTTAATATTATCTTTATTACGCAACCCCACCCATGCTTCCTGTTTTATTCGAATGTAGTTTTCCCATTTTCTTCCCCATTCAGGGTGTCCACTGAAATTCCGTTTTAGAATTCCCTGACTTTTCCCTGTTTTCCACGCAGAATGTTACTTTTTTTCCTGACTTATTTTAAGGACCGAAACCTACCAATACCATATTTTCCCCACACTGACACAAGAAATATGCTATCAGTGAAGTTGGATTAAACTACACTGCTACAGACCAAGCAAGCAGGGCCAACATTTTATTCAGACCTTCCAGATTTCTCGCGGCGCACGGTATTAATTTCACACCAGTGTCCAACACAAACACACAATTACTTTATTTTGTACGTGTAGGTCCTATATATTTATCATTGCCAGTTCACGAACTTTAAAAATTGAAATTTTGAAATGCATATGCCCAGAATTACATCCTTCTGTATTCACACAACACGCAACTTTTGCAGAGTTCATTCGTTTACAGGTTCGAACAGGCCTGCACAAATAGTTATTTTGTGATCAACTTCCGCTAACATGTTAGGTTTAATTCTGTTTAAAGCTAAAATTTTGATGAGAGGAAACCCCAAAAAGAGCACTTCAAGAACACACTAACGTCATCAAAATTAGGGGGAAAGTTTCCTATAGGGGGGACATTTCACGTATGATACAGGCATGTTTCACTCTTCGCTGCACGTGTTCTATTACTATTTTACTCACTGTAGGTAAAACGAATCATAGTTGGGAACACTGCACAACAATTCAAAGCCCTGCGCGTAACGGCGATGGAGCACTTGATGCACTTGACAGTATCGCCCTTATATATCCACGTAGGTGGGGCCCTTAAATAACTTGACACACCGAACGAAGCAGGATATATCAACCTGTACGTCAACACTCCGGAACTTGAACTGCTCGTAAGATACTAAAAGCGTTTTATTCTAAGGTCTATCAACCGTCATTTTACCACTCCCCTCCCTCTTTCCAAATTTTGGGTTGGAAAAAGTAGTTCACGAGCAAGTATCGATACTCGTATCGTGCATCTATACACAACACGCTATTCGCGATAGGGTCCTACTGACGTCCATCCGACCGGTAACTTTGCTTCGGGCCGCTAAGCTGGTCGGACTGTGCTGCTCCGTATCTGACTGATGACATAACATCCATGTTATGTCGTACTGTTTTCGCGGGAGTTTAAAATGCACGACATTTTTAAGAGTCGCTATTACTTCAAATCGGATCCACATAAAAAATTTTCACTTTACGGCGATTAATATTTGCACGGAGCTTCTACGCCCGTCCTCACTGGAAAATGCTTTATGGTGCCCACTGTGTAACGTGGACACGCGGGGGGTCGAACGAAAATGATCCCTGTGTTCTGCACCAATACCCCTCCAGCCGAAATTTTTCTCTCTTATAGCCTTAATATAAAATTAACAATACTGAAGAATACAGAACTTTTAAAGATGACGGGTAAAATTGAGTAGAAGTTATATCTCGTGGGTTTCGTCGTACGGGATGGCACATGCAAGGTCACAGGCTATGGAGTCTCGCGACTGTGGCGGGCTCCGAAGAACGCTATACCGACACGACGCTCTAAATTTTTTTGGCGCCATCCCGAAAACTGTAACATTTGTCTGACGTGGAAAGGCGTATCTTACTAAGGCTGGTCACCAACTTCAAAAGCGCTCAATCTCATTCTTCGCACATATTAGCATACGCTAAGGCCGCATTCTTTTTTCTACTGTCCGCTACTTTTTTTTTCTTTTTTACTGATGCTGCTGATGAGTCATTGACGAGAGTTTTTGGCATCCGGGTTGGCGGCCAGCCTTCTAGCTGAGACCACAGATGTGCGGAAGATAGGGTAGTCTCAGCAGTTCCAGACGAACAATCGTGGCGATGGTAAACGGTAATTCTCATCAATGAACAGTAATTCTCACCAAGAAACTGTAATAATGCTGTTGTCTGCCAAGGATGCATAAAGGGTAAGAATAGGTTAGTATTCAGTTATTTTCCCCCTTAACTAAATGCCCATACTATAATTTTTACAAATTTATCTCCCTATCATTAAAACACATTAATTTCATACGACATGACAACAAACTCGTCGGATAGTGGACGCCATTATTCCTACCACCGGCAATGGTGACGAGTGTTCCGCTACTGAGAACAATGCGTGGCTGGCTGCGTTCCTAGTACGTGAATGTTGCAGCACGCCAGTCACTCATTTCCACAACACAAAGATTTTACAAACACAAGATATCACTAATACAGAATTAAAATCGGTTTTATTCTCTCAAATTACCAATATTAACGTAAATTAATATACAGGAACTACATAAACGTATAAAACGCAATTGTAAACAAACTACATGCACAAGAAAGCGAGAGGAAAATAAAACAAGTCTCTAAATGATTCTAGCTAGCACATAAACCCTTGCATGCAAGGCACTTGCAAACAAGTTAGCCAGTCACACGATGCAAGTTGACTTGAACAAGAAAGATGTACACCATCTTGTACAAGAAAGTGAACAATGTGTAATAGGCTTTAGAGAATTAAGACGTGCACCCTCTGGGCTGTCTGTATTATTTCTCATTACACATTTCAAGATCTTAATAATTATGTAAAGTCAATCAAATGTTTTTAACACTGCTAGATACACAAAGATATGAGCGAAAGTGAGCAGCGAGTGCACATACACTATCTACCAAAAAGTAATTGGGCACTTGTCCACAATGTTTGCTCGGTGGTTGTCACCCCGTTACAATCTCGTAGGGCCACCCCTTGTAGCTATAACAGCAGCCCCCTGTCTGGCATGCTCTCTACGAGTGTTTGCAGGACATCCATGGGGATTCGTCGCCATTCCTCTTGCAACCATTCCACGAGTTGAGCAATGGATTTTGGCCGCGCCTGACGAGTCCTCACCTAGCGATCCAATTCGTCCCAAAGATGTTCTATAGAGTCAGGTCGGAAGTCGGAGGGGCCAGTCCAATCGGCGAACATTGTGGTCTGCATAACACTGCATAGTAGCCCTTGAAACATGGCACCTGGCATTTTCATCTTGGAAGTAACACGGGTCCATTCCGTAAAAACGCCACAATGTTGGGAGCATGTTCACGAACTACCAGTTCATTATGAACTGGTGTTGAAAAAGAACTAGGTGCATAGTTCACCGCGACATAAAAGAGCTAGTCTCGTGTAATATCGGTCAGTCATTCTCTCAGTAACAGTAACTACGCCAGGTGCGCCACTGCGCATTCTTAAATAATCCATCGTTCGTCGCTCCCTGCAGCTTTCCCCTCTCCGGTTACCCATCCCCTCCTTTACTAGCCACATCGCAACGTGCATACTTATCTGCCTCTGGCTATCGGTATCTTTGTTTTCGCTCGTTCAGCACTGCCTCGAACTGTAGGGATCGCAAACCTAACTAGTTCAATAGTGACATGAGTCGCAGATCGGTAAGGAACTGCAGGATACACAGCGCGAGACAATTGATAGACCTACGGCCCTGCAGCGATCTTTCGTCCTCTCACTTTCTCGGGCCGACCCCAATTGCGTAGTTGGTTGCAAGCCGGTCTGAGGTGCGAGGGGTTCCGAATTCGAAACCCAGTCAGGGTATGGATGTTTGTGTCGTCCATTTAACTTGCTCGCTTTTGCGGTGTCGTAAAACCCTCTCACTCACTCGTACTATAAATACGATGTTGCCAGACATACGGAAATTCCCGTATCTGTAAGAAAATAACAAGAGTATAGCTACAACAGCAAATTATAGAAAAACTCTCAATGTAACGTCAAGTTTTACACTCTCGCAATAAAGAAGTGAAAAATTGCTTTTTTCTAGTATATTCACTCAATACTTCGGATATATCTTTTTGGCATTATTTGCATCATATTAAAATTCAGTTATTTTTGTAATTAAAGTTTTGTTGAAAAGTATATAATACTGGTACGAATAAATCCAGTGAGTCGGAACCATTTTTGTTTAGTTTGTACACCCCTGACTTGGAAAAATTAACTTTACACCTGGTTGTCTCTTGCAGCACAACCAATTATAATATTGTGGCTGTTGCTATCAGTGCCAAAAGTAATTTGGTGTTATATTACACAACATAGGCGTGGATAACTCAGTATAAAGATATTTTCACTATTAATTTATCTCCTATATAAAAAAATTAGTAATTTCATCTACACACAATAAAGCACTAATTATTTAATTCATTTACAAACATCATTTATTTGCTTCTCTTTCCGTTTCACGCTTGCTTAGATTCTTCTGGGGAAGGTAAATGGAACTGTGAAAGAGGAAACAGAGAAAGACCTATCCAGTTCTCGGGCAGAGGTTATACTTGCGCTCTGCAGTTCGCCAGTACACGTGATCGATCATTCGACTGTGACCTATATAGTTCAAAAGAACAGTTCCCAACGAACTGTTCTCAAAAGTGACTAGTTCGGAACGACCTAGTTCATTCTAGTGAACTATATTTCCCATCACTATTATCCAGAATGTTACATCGCAGCGTAGCGCGTTCACACAAATCAGACGTTGAGGTGAGAAGACTGAAGCACCGGGAAGGTATATGCTATTCACGGTATAGTGGGCACTTTTGAAAACCCACTCATTTGGAATAATAGTCGAATATTTTATTTTGGCCTTAGACATTAACTTCCGAGTGCGGTGGAATATGCACATTGTGCTTGTCTGTTACTGTACTTACACGGCAATGTTTTTTTACAAAGGTGGTTAAAGAATTTAAAAAAATGGCTGAAATGAGAGAGAACGTAAGTAAGAACTCAAAAGTACTCACATTACCGTGAACAGCCTATAGCAGTGAGCACAGAAGATGGGAGGAGGGCGGGGACCACGGAGCACCTCGAAGGAACCGCCCTCCCATGCCTGCGTCATGCAGGGAGGGGACAGGAGTTCCCGGGCGGGCGATGACGCCATCGCCGCGCCTCTCAGCTGTCTGCTCCCCCACCCCCCCCCCCCTCTTCCGTCACGACCACGCGCTGAATACCAACCGCCCGCGGCGTGCACACGCTTCTTTCACTGCACTTTTACTGCCCCACGCTCCGCATCCGCTTAAACACACTGTGCTCCCCCTCTCCTCGCCTCTTTTCAGACTTTGTTTACAACGCCATCTCACTGCATACAAACCCCGGTGGCGTCTTAACGGCATGCATGGGGGGGGGGGGGGGCATTACTTATTTTGTCATTTTATTTTTACGTCAAAACTGTGTTCAGTTTGAAGACATATGCAGTCATTTCCTGCACATGTTTCACTGCACATACGTACGTGCTAGTATTATTGCTTAACCACCCGTCGAAATTATAATTTTACGGTTTTGGGACACGCAAATGAAAACTGCTTCAAATGGAAAAACAGCATTTTTTGTTTTGTTTTATTCATAAATACCTGTCCCTGATTTGTTTTAATATATATATAATTTAAGACAATGCCTCTCAACTTCAGTTGTCTGCTTTTAGTAGCTAAATGGTTTGGTTTAGATTCATTTGTATGCCCCAAACAGGACAACTTTTATTTCGACACGTGGTTATGTAAAAACAATATAATCTCACGCCTCGAGGTGACGTCCGGCCTTGAGGAAACTGCTATCTCTTACAACGAGGCCCACGTGACAACTTGGGCGGGCCCTTGTAGCACGGAGGGCGGCCAGGCCCTGTACGAATATGCGCAAGGTCAGGCGTTCTGAACATTTTGAGCGCCCACGCTCCACTTTTATAGCTATGTAAGTGGTGCCACCTACTCAACTTATGCTACGTATAGGCTGTTCACGGTAAACTGAGCACTTTTGAAAGCCCTGCTTAAGATTTAGTTGTATGCTCGTTATGTATTCTTCCATCTTGTGTAAAATTAACGTAGTCGTGGCCCTCGTCACTTTATCCATACGCCGGTTAAGTGACACTATGAAATTATTACAAAAGTAAATATTTTACAAATGTGATCATTTTTACACTTCGGCGCATTAAAAAAGCGAAAGAAAAAGTTATAGCAAATGGTTACCTAACACTTTTTATTCGACATTAAGATATGGAACTACTTTCCCTCTATCGTTACCAACTTTACTGGGCGCAGGTCACTCAGTGCGTTCGTTAAAATTCATGCAAATAGGTGCAGCGACTTTTTTCTAAGGTTGATTTCAAAAGTTCTCACTTTATCACGAACAGCCTTTAACAGTATATATGCATGCACAACTTACACTACTGTAATGCATTTAAAAACACTCCGTATGAATACACGTACCTGCCCCAAAGTTGGTACATGTGAAGGAGATGGTAAACTGATCTGATCAAAACAGCCAAGTCCAAGGAACATCCAGAACATTAAATGTAGCACATACAGTAGACGAATGAAGAGATTTAGGCGGCTGTTAATAGCGAGGTTGTGAGAGCCGATGAGGGTGATTGAAGTGAATATGGAGCGGCGCCGGAATGAAGGGGTGGGGGAAACGGGAGATGGCCGAGAAAACCCGCCGACAAACGGCATCGCCCGGCACGATTCCCAATTGCGAAAATCCGGTGACACGGCCGGGGATTGAAACCGGTTCGCCTTGGTGGGAGGCGAGCGTGCTAATCGCTCAGCCACCGTAGCCCCCTCATACAGCAGACTGGAGTGTAACCACACCGAACTGCCATACATGCAGCAATTCTGACATGTAGCCTGTCGTACAAATGCCGAATGTGTTTTTGGGATACAGTATCCCACGCTCGCTATACTTCTTGGCTCAGCTGAGCGATGGCCATTGCCGGAACTGGGCTGGATGTCGGGCGCAGTTCCATCAGGTCCCACGCATGCTCGACGGTGCTGAGGTCTGGAGATCTAGCGGGCCATGTTAGAACGCGTACACCTTGTAAAGCTCGCCGTGTTGTCCTAGCGACATGGGAAGATTGGTTCCTGCAGTGTGTCCAGATATTGGCCAGGGACAGGATTGAAGTCACGTATGTACGACGCACTCGTGCCCCCTGAATGAATAGCAGAGGCGATCGGGCTAAGAGTGAGATGGACCCCCGTGGGAACCTCGCGTCCAAGGTCGATACGGGCGATAACACGCACGCCTAGTGCCTCATCGCTCCCAGGCGCAAGACGTGCAGTGTTTCCGCCGTAACGCTGTACTGTGCAAATGAGATCTGTGACAGTGGGGTTTTATTACACAAGATGAAAGATCACAGATTAAACTACGCTCGTATCTTCATACTTTTCTCTTGCCGCTTACGGAAACTGCATAGGATAACTTTAAAAATGCGATATTCAACCATTTTCAATTTTATTTTCTCCAAGAATGCACTTTGACAAAAGTACAAAAATAGGGGCATTGCTAGAAGTTTTTTGTCTTTTCTGACAAAAATCCGTATTTGCAGAACTTTTCTTTACCGAGATACACGTATTCACGCTTACAACTGTTTCACAAAAAAACCGGGGGGGGGGGGGGGGAATCCCACTTTAACACAACTGTTCTGCACTCGCCTCACCGACACACACACACACACACTCCCAACACCACCGGAGACGTACACGACGATGAGCAGGTGTCAAGGGTAAATGTGCCAATTGTTCGTGCAGACACTCGAGGTTGGGGAAAATGTCGATATTTTATATCGGGTATTTTTGAAACTATCGACTTCTATCGTTGAAAAAATATTGATTTTCGATATATATGTTTTCGATATTTCTTATGCTCTATTTGGTTGACTGTAAAAATATGGGCTTGGTTAGATTTAATAACTATGACGTATTGAAAAACAATTACTTACATTATAAGAATTATGCGCTAACTTAAATGTGCGTAAAATAATTGCAGCTGTAGGTTATTAAGGGACATCACCAACCCTATCAAAATATTTTGCTCGATTTTAAGCCACATATTAAATTTAGTCGATATAAATTTATTCCAGAATACGCTTATAGTTATATTATATGCTACGCCATCGAGAAAAATGCACCCCAAATCCTCGTTTGCGGCAAGTAAGCAAAATAAAAAAAATAAAAAATCCAAGATGGCGGGTCTTGTCTTCCTTAAGAACGGTTTAAAATATAAAAATTATGTGCTCACTTAAAAATTATTACTTATTAAGAATAACTGAACGGCATTGCTAAACTTGTTAGTTTCCAAAACATACACAGTGTGCATTTGATTATATGTAAGTATTAAACGTGTTAATATATTTTAATGTTTCGTTTGTTAGACACATGAATTTACGTTTACACAAATAACACACAATAGAGAAATTGTTAACTTCATTAACTGTTAAGAATATCTATTTTCTATACTAGAAAAACAATATGGTATCGAAAAAATTTCGCAAAAAATATATCCGGTAAAATATCATTATTATATATACATATATATCGATATTTTTTTTTTATCCCTAACACGAGGGGACACAGTGGCTCTGATTGCACGTCAGTCGCCCCGCGGCCCGCACCTTACTTCTGTCCAGAGGTCATCAGTGCGACGAGGAGGTGCTGACGGAGCCAGGCAGCTGTGGGAACACGCTGTCGCCCAGCCTTCAACATCGCTGGACCACTGACACTCACGCGAGTGGCAAATACGCGGAACGTCCGGCCACCCTTTCCCGAGTCCCACTATACGCACACGACCAAAGTCACTGAACTGTTTAACTGCTGCTCACCGTCGTCTTCCACTGCATCGCCATTCGCTGTGTTGTCATACGACCTGAGAATAAGACAGTTTGTCCAATAACTGCAGACTGGTGCACTTAAATTAAGAAATGTTAATTACTTCTTCTTCAACGCATTTCTACTAGTGTACATACATACACATATGTAAATGTATACACCGAAATAAACATACATCTACTGTGGGGTTAAGTGCACCCCCCCCCCCGGACCAAGGGTGAGAACCAATGTTTTAAAACTCCCTAAACCTAATACATGCGGATCTTTTACAGTCAAGTACAGTAAAGACTGATAATGCAGGTTAGTTAACAGTGTGTGGGAGGTAAACGACGCTACACACAATACAAACGCATTCCACAAGTTCCTAGAAACAAATGCAAAACAAATTAAATGGAAGGGCAAACCTACATAAATGTTCTTTTACTAATTTCCAGCACATGTGTTTTACCAGTGTGACGTATTTATGTCCAACTGTTTCTTGCGCCGCAAATCTGCACATGTCACTAGGGCGAAATATGTGCCAAGTAAATGCAACAACCTGACAAGGCGTTTGCTTAAAAAAAAAAAAAAAAATTGGCAAAATTCGTTATCCTGGATTGGGTTTTCGTAACTTTTCTTTGTTCGCTTCCAGAAACCAAGACTCTCCAATTAAAAGTTTTCGACTTTGATTACTGTCCGACGCGCGTAGTGCTCATAGAGGCGAGGGTAGATGGGCGTGGCTGGCGAGTGTCTGCCTTATGCGGGGCGCTTGAGGTCGGGGGGGAAAGTGCAGCTGCCCGGCGAGGCGTGACCCGCAGCAGATCCTGCAGTGGTAACACACACTGCTGCTCGCCTGCCAGCCTGCTAACTGATCTCACTCACTTTCCCAGCCGCTTACACAGCTCGCCGCTCCACCCTCACTACTATAGGCTGTTCACAGTAAAATGAGCACTTTTGAAAACCCTGCTTACGATCTACATGTATACACGCTGTGTGTTCTTCCGCCTTACGTAAAATTAACATTGACATGGGCCGCATCACTTTATTCGTGCGTCGGTTAAATGAAACAGTGAAATTATTAGATACGTAAATATTGTACAAATCTCCTAATTTTTTCACTTCGATGCATTAGAAAATACAGAAAACGAGAGAAATAGTTTAAGTTGTCACAAATGGTTACCTAACACTTTTTGTTCGACGTTAATATATGGAACTACTTTCCCCTCCATCGATACCAACTCTACTGGACACACGTTACTCATTGCACCCATTAAAATATATGCAGGTAGGGGCAGACGTTTTTCTAAGGTTGATTTCATAAGTGCTCACTTTATCGTAAACAGCCTTTACAATAGGAAACAAGAATACACTGAAGTAGAGGCTGTTCACAATAAAGTGAGCACTTTAGAAATGAACCTTAGAAAAAATCGCTGACCCTGCATCCATGTATTTTAATGGGCGCGCCGAGTGACAACCGCCCAGAAAAGTTGGTAACGATGGATAGAAAGTAGTTCCATATCTTAAACGTCGAATAAAAAAGTGTCAGGTAACCATTTGTTATAACTAAAAGTTTTTCTTTAGCTTATATTTTGTTTAATGCATCGAAGTGTTGCATTATCAAACCGAATATTTACTACCTGTGCATTGAAATATGAAATAAACAAGTTATTATGTAGCTTTTCTCTTAAGATATTATAGGAGCATGAGCTTTATTACACATTTTCATTTCTATATTGGTAGCACATTATTTCTGGTCTATGCAGCTTTCACGTCTTATTTCATACCACATGAATTCTCGTGAATAATAGCGTGAAACTGTCGATAACATGTAGTATTTCATCTGCTGTATTATTCTTCCCCGGAAAGCATTACTGGTATGCAGTTACTGCAGATAAACGACGCAGTCAATAATATTGCCCAGAAAACAATGAAATACAGACTGGCGGTGCCATGCGCCTTGTCTGCCAACATAAAGTGGATATTTATAGTTTACTCTGTGCTATAGCATTGGCAGTATGGTAGAACATATTTCAGCAGACGGATAAGATACAGTGAAACAAAATCATGTTTGGACACTACATACTATCATGTTTCTACTTTATTCTGTAGCCATTTCGTACGTAGAACTAGAATACATTATTCTAGGTGTTTATTAGTACAGAATGTTACTATAAATACAGTCGTTGCCTGTTAATGTAGTAAACTACGCCTATTAAGTAAAAAATATTGAAATCCTACACATTCTTCACGTGAAATAAATATACATAAAAAATATTGGGACAGTGGTTATATACAAAAATATTGCGGGACAGTCAGTATTATTTACATTCGTTTGGTTTACATAGTCTTAACATAAATATTATATTTTCATAATATTGTTACAGTCAATAGTGTTGAACAGTAATATCTCACAAAGAAACCGCATATTCAAAATAAACATACAAATAAACAACATAATTAACAATATAAAATATGTTTTGTGTCAAAAAAGTATTGGGACAGATAACAGCGAATAATTAAAACGTATTTTTATCATGAAATTAATTTTAATATTTAGTATGATGTCATTTGCGCATTATGACATCATGAAGGCGATTAGGCATATGGTGAACCAATTTTCACGCATAGTCCACTGAGATGTAACCCATTTGTCTGTAAATCTGTAAATTTTAAGGTGTTATTTTGATGCTACTGATGCAGACCGGGCTCTACTATTGACCTCATGCCACAAATTCTCTATTTGATGCAAGTCCAGTGACTGTGGCGTGGCTGGAGCACTTTAGGACAATTTTACAGTAACCACAGCTGCACGACGTAGGCATTGTTATGTCCTAAATTCCCGGCACTTTTATCATGTTTCTTCAGACGGTCCACGTACATTGTTTTGTTCAAATTCTCTAACTCTCCTACCCCAGTGGCCGCCATACACCCCCAGACAATAACATTTCCGCCACCGTGTGCGACTGTCGGTATGAGATCGTTCGCTTCCATTCCTGTACTTGGTTTGCGCCAAACCATTGTCCTATCTCAACCAAAGATGTTACATGTGTTCTCATCAGCAAATATTACGTTCTGCCACCACTCTTCATCGTTACAAATAAATTCTTTTGCGAAACTAATTCTCTTCCTCCTATTTCGTTCGTTGACATTGGCGTTTGTCAGGCCGCCCGACCATTCAATCCTGCCCTTTTGATAACATTTCTTATTGTCCGAGGAATTACCTTTCTGCCTGTAGGCTACTCTCGTGCACCTCGGCACATAATTTCGGAGCACTTAACCTGGGATTCTTCTTCACACTCCCGACAATCCGTCTCTCTTCTCGAGCTGCAAATGTTCTTGGACGGTCAGGTTGCGGAATTATATCAATTCGATCCTCATCTCTTATCTTTTGATTATATTCCTCACTGTATTTTTCTTCATTTGAAGTATTTCTGCTATTTCTCTGCAGCTTTTATATTTCTCGTGATAGAAAATAAGTTGCCTTTAAAACGAAGTACTCTTGCGTCTTCGCCCCATTTGGCTAGCGAACGCTCTTGTTTACGATGAAGGCACGACTGCTGGATTACAGCGTGCACTGACCTATAGTGCGCGGTCCAAGTAGTGAAATCAAATATTTACCTCAACCATCGATAGTTCTGTTAAAATCACTCACGACTATACGCTTAGTGAGCGTGGCGGTTGTTAAAGGCGACAACGCATCTGATGTACGTGGGTCGTTGACCTTATCGACCCCTCTCGCGTACGCGGACGTCATCCCGACCGAGGCGGCCCGTAACATGCCACGTCTGACGTCGTGCTATTTTGTATTGCTCTTTCGACGCGTTAAACTTGTTTGGGCAAATCAACAACCAAGTAGAACTCTTGACAGGTATAACATGTATTGAGAGGGGTTTCCGAAAAGTAGGCCAACACATTTGACTTGTCTCAAGGTGGGTGGGAGGCGCGATAAAACTTGATGGGCGGGTGGGAATGCTAACAACGTTCACTAAAAACTCCGGTGCACTGTGATCCTACTTTCTCCATAACTTGCAACCAAGCGTACACACGCTATGGCAAGTAAACCCCTTGGTTCCCTCCCCCAACTTCGGCGTGTTGTATCAACAGTAAGAGCGGAGTTGAGATATCCGATCGGTTCTAAACATCGAGACCTTGAGAGCCTGTAAGGGTGAAGCAATGTATAGAGTAGCGCCGGAATGAAAGAGCTGGAGATACCGTAGACCCCGTGTAAACCCGACGACCAGCGGCATCTTCCGCCACGATTCCCACATGCGAAAATCCAGGGGCGACCCAGCCGTGAAGAGAATAGTCTGACCACTACACCCCTGCGGCCCCCTATCGATGTAGCACATATCGGGATACAGTGACATCTGCAAATAGTTCAGATACAGAATATCGTTTACTAATGGCGTCGATGCTCGATATATGTACGTTTGTAAACTGCAGTAAAGTTCCTGTCGTTGGAACAACTTTGCAATTTCCCAAAGACCTAAAACCCCCCGTTCAACTGCAACATTTCCCTAGTTACAGTTAAAAAAAAAAAAAAAATAGTCACAGTTGCTAACGCCCGGTCGCGCCTTTAACTGCCCTGAACCGAGATCCTAAGATCTTGGTTCAAACATGATCTTCAGTTTGATCCGAGTTCCAATGTACAAGAGTTGAAACCGAACCTGACTGGTCGAGTTCCGATCGTAGATCTCCAGACTTCGGTTCGGAACTAGAATTGGAATGACACTCTGATTGGCTCATTTTGTAACGTCAATACGCAAATTTTATTTGGAAGTGAGGAGAAAATTAATTAGTATGCGTGGATATTATCTCATAAGACTGGTACTTTTTTACCGTATGATCTGACTGAATGCATTACAAAATTTCCGCTGCCGATTGTGTTTAAGTGGTAATACTTTAAACACACTTATCGTTATTTTTAATAGCAATGTTCTGAAGGAGGAATATGCTGCGGGGTGTCAAGTTGCCTTGGCACGAAGTGTTGGTATCACCTACCTGTCTGAACATTGTCAACTCCGCTACTCCCAGCTAGCGATATTCAAGCAACTGGTCTCCCGAGAAATGGAAAAAAAGAAATGAGAATCGCGCCGCAGAAGACACGGTTTCACAGGCTGGATCCCATCAGCAGCTACTTTTTTTCACTCGGTTTAACACCGCGGTTTACGCCTCATAAAAACCACTGAGCGACGCTTCCAGAAATCCAGCAATAGATTGGATGAAGGGGGGGGGGGGGGGGGCACGAATGACATGCGGCTGGCGTTGATTGAAGCCGACTGTCGAGACCGACTCGCAGCCACGTCATTCCTGGGAACGAAGTAAATGAGTTAAGAAGGCAAGACCGTACCGCGGCATGACAAACGCCGTCCGAAAACTATACACGTCGGGGCTAAAACTTAGCAGGTCGTTTGATAACATCACTGCAACACGTAAAAGATCGATATAGTTGTATCTTCGTTAAGTAAGACCTTTTTGAAATCAACGAATATATATATTTTTTTTTAGATAGAATTGGTGGGGAAAAAAATACTCTTCTTACTAAAAAATACCATGTTTAGACTGATAGGCACTAAGTTTGTCATATTTAGTTTTTTTTTTTCTGTTTTATAATAACGGCAATGATAATTGATGTAACACTAGTATACTTGTGTTTCTGACAACTTCCAAGGTGCAGTTGATCGGTACACGGACAAGTCATTTGGGACAGAGTAATGACAATTTTACGTGCGGCAGGAAAGAAAGAGAGAAAGGGAGGAGAGAGAAAGAGAGGAGAGAGAAAGAGAGGAGAGAGAAAATTAGAGAGAGAACCACGGTCCTACTGATTAAGTGTCCCTTCGACAAACGCCACAAAAAATTACCATTTTTGTGTTAGCGAGTTTTATCGTTACGAAGGGCAAAATTATCAGATTTCCAAAGCTATTTTGCCTCGGTGTCATGAAAAAATACTGTTTTGCAAAATGTTAAATTTTTTACAACATTAAAATCTATACTGCAGTGTCTTTCACAAAGTACCACAGCAAAATTACAGTCCTCGACGCAAATCATAAACCATTACTGAGCATCATACCGCATTAACCAAGTTATTAAACAATCACAATAGATCACCAACACTATCTGTCTCTTGTGAACTACCCTTCGCCTAGTCGGATCTCACATACTGCAACACAGGAACGGGAGCACCCCGATGTAACTTTGTTAACACGAGAGTGTGTCTCCGCGCTAGCAACCGCCGCCGTAGTTCACAGAATCCTCCAGGACACCCACCGACCATCCTTGTCCACACATACACACTAGCCATAACTCTCTTCGGCGAGGTAAAGGGTCGTAGCTACACACGAGTCATTCCTTTCTAAGTTATTCTGCACTTCTGCAAGCCCAGAATAAACCTAGTACGTCGAGACGTTTCTCAAAAGGAGAGGCAAACCCTGACCTTCTCCAAGGTGTCAGTCGTCGCCAAACAGACGAAAAGCGAAAAGCTCATCGTCAAGGAAAATTACACCCGTGATAATTAACCCGAAACCAAACTCTATCAATTTTTTTAAATATTCATTTTGGAATGTACATCTGTTTTTAGAGTCAATATATACCTATCGTTATCTATTCTTATCTATAATTTAGAGCTTAGATAAAAAACGATAATTTTTCGAATTCTTTATAACTTGCTCATAGTAAATGTTTCTTTTACAAAGGTTTCAGTTATATTTAATCAAAGACTGCCTTGAAATATGATCACGAAAAATACTTTGTTTTCTATAGCACACGCGCACGCACAGGTCAGCCAGTTACACCCCCCCCCCCCCCCCCCCCAAAGACCTACAGCATGATACTTGCCACTACTACGCAGATCAATTGGAAACAAAACGCAGCTTCTCTAATGATTTGTACACAAAGTAGAAACTTGTTTGAAATCTATGAAGAATAACGCGAAAACAGCAATAAAGCGCGAAATAAATAAATATGCTCGTGCCCAGCCAAGTTCTCTCGGAAAAAGCATTTATCAGGATATCTCAAGCAGTTCGCCCGAGATCTCGTTACTTCACAGGGGCATTATGGTCGATCCTTCTCCCTCAAATATCGTCGACTAAACGGCAGATCGTCGTGTCGTATGAAGTGAAGTGTATTTCAAATGCGTGGTCGAAAGCGCGATGCACGTCTGTGGCCCTGGGCACGTCAGTGTATCCGCTCGACTTTCTGGAACAACCAGGCTATTCACAGCTCTTTCACACTTCCGCTATAGCTGACGAGCACCGACCATCATGACGTGGGAGACACTTGTAAGTGGGGGGGGGGGGGCGAAACCCTCTGTATCAACTTAAGTCTTCAGTGCTGATGAGGCCAAAACGACGTTGAGATGGAGCAGCGGCGAAATGGAATGTTGGGGGGGGGGGGGAGGGGGGGGCGATGACACCACATAAGTGTTGCGGCGTGTTTCCCTAACTCAATTCCTCTATTAAAGAATTCCACAAAACCACAAATTATACTATTAAAGACATAAGCTGTGCTACATATGATAAATATCAGAAATGTGTGTTTCATTTTAAAAATAATACCATTTGAATGTTTTCTATATTGCCCTAACGGTGTGTCTGACGTGTATATATTCTCTTTTAAAGATGTCAATTATGACATATATTCCTCTAAGGAATTAAAACAATTAGCAATCTAATTTTCAGTTTGAAATTGAAGTTAAATAGAAAATATAATGTAAAAGAGACAATACCTCATTATTTTAAAAGAAGTAATTTTTATACATGTTTTGTTGTTACAAATTATCTATATGTAATATTTTGTTTAAAAACATGTACAAGTATATCGGCAGTTAAGATACCACACATGTTATACTAACATTTTTTTTTCTTATTTAATGTGGAGGAAGATAATTTCAGAGAGAGAGAAAAGAGAGAGAGAGTGAGAAAAGAGAGAGGTTATATTTGACCGGCCTGGTAAGAAACGTGCGGGACGCTCTGGTACATAAGTTTCTTTGTCTTCATTTTACTGGTTGCACAGTTGAGTGTTTCATACTGTTTTGAGTGTGTGAGTAAGATAAACGCCCTGTTACACATTGATATTAACATCTTAATGGTTCATGGCTCTTGTTTAAAGACATGCACACACCAAATACAATGTTGAATTACTGTTTTTAGTGTTTCTTCTGTACGTGTCCCGTGCCTTGTCGGTATAAGGTCAATACTACATCTACACTGACATCAGTCTCAGTATATAACCCACAACACAAGTGTTGCATTATTCTGACGCCCTTCAACATCACCCAAAATACAAGGGCTGGGTTACCGCTCCAAGTACGAATGCTGGACAATCGCAGGCCAGTTCAGTTCAGTAGCTTAGGCTGTTCACGATAAAGCGGAACACTATTGAAATGAACCCTTGAAAAATGTCACTCCCTACATGCCTGTATTTTTAACGAGCACATGTACTGGCATGCGCCCCAGGAAAGTTGGTAACGAAGGAGGGAAAGTAGCTCCATGCCTCAGCGTTGAGTAAAAAGTGTTCGGTAAACATTTTTTGTCAATACTATAATGAATTATTATTCTTTATAATAATTTTACAGTTTCCCTTTTCTACCACATGGATAAAGTTATCAGGTTCACGTCAATGTTGATTTTACATATGGCGGGAGGACACACAATGTGAATACAAGTAGATCTATAAGCAAGGCTTTCCAAAGTGCTCATTTTACCGCGAACAACGTATAGGCGCACGTAAATAAGTACTTGCTGGGCGCCACCTGACTTCAAGCACGCAGAGTAGGTGCGATAGGCGGGCGATGACAGAGTGAGCGTCTGCAAGCTTCGTCTCACACAAATCACGGCCAGCCGCCCACTGGGCGAAAGCCGTAGATAGATGGCCCAGTGGCGTGGCGCGTCGTGGGTAACGGCCTGTCTACAACTGCGCTATCCCAACTTGTGTCTTGGGACAAGGACGCGCTGATTGGTGCATGTGACCCTCTGACGTCATGGCGCTGTCCCAAGCTGCCGTGTCCGAAGTCAACCTGTGTCCTAAGTTGAAGCAATCGGAAAACTGAACTTTTGTCCGAAGTTGTGTCCTAAGCTGATGGAAAAAGAAGCAGACTTCAAATACTTTCGCGCGCATTCGTGAAATGTTTACGTTATTGATGTAAACAATGGATGTGCAAGGTAGGCTTTTTCAAAACAAATACGATAAATTTGTAATAAATAATTAGGGATTTCTTCGTTCGGTCTGAGCAATTTTATTTTAGGGGTAAAACTTTTAAAACGAAAGTTTAAGAATTAAGTTTGGATGTCAGTTGGCGAACTTATTTAAAATAAAACCATTAAGGCGTTTATTATAAATAAATATTCAAATCAACCATCTCGTAAACTATAATAAACAATATACAGCAACTTTAAACATCACTACGCATCAACAAATAATATGCCGAATTTAGTGTGAGATTCTGAAAGCTCACTTTGGACAACGCATTTTTAAACCATACTCGGACCGCGTCAATGTGACGTCACTTGACGCCGAGTTTCGGACTCGGACACGTCCACGGGAACGGCCGAATGCCGACACGGCCAGTTCCGCCACACGGCTCTGGAAGAAGGAGCGGCGCGGCAAGTACTGTAGTAATCTCCGCGTGGCGCCCGCATCCGGTCTTCAACTGCAAGATGCACCGACCCACTGTCTCCGCCCGAGGACATCCCTCACTGAGCACTGAACGCATTTTGCTTCCACCTACATGTGTGTGCGATAGTCTGTTCGCAGTTTCTTCACACTTTTTGAATCAAACCTTTGAAAAACCACCCCATGTATGACGTGTTTATTTGTTTCTTAAATGTATCATGTATCTCAAGTATCTGGCCTATTCTGAAATTAAAGTTGTAATAGGGAGAAAATCGGTGCGTTGGTAATGCCTAGTAAGCAATAGTTCCTATGCACAATATTATTATAACGAGTGCGTACGAATGCGGTGCATTGTCACCTTGGTGTAATATTCCAGACTGTTTGCTTGTATACGACGGAGGAATATTCTGGAAATAGAAATTTAGCAGTACTCCAGAAAAGTTGGAAGTAACGGTCAACAAACAATACTCTAAATCGCCGAATTTCTCCACTGGACGGACTTTTTACCCTCAACGCGGCGTGGGTAGTCATAAACTGCTACAGCTAGTTTTGTCCAATCACCGAGAATTTGAAAATACCCGCTACGCGTTGTAGCAATTGTACTTTGCCCAATAGCAGAAACAATAACTTTTCTTTTCGCTATGTCGCCACTACGAATTGCCCACAACGTGATGCGAGTATTCAGGTTGTACAACATACGCTTTTACCCAAACTTTTGTAACATTATATTAGGTTCGCCTCGAGTACTCATCTTCTGAACTGATGAGTCACTCGGGAGCCCCTGCGCTGCATAACCTGCCGAATTATAGGACTTTTGCATTGGACTGAACTCAACTGATTGATGCGTGATGTCGTTTTGAACAGTCTGGCCGATTACATCCATTTACCTGCCCTTACCATCAGAAACATCAACGTTAAGATGACAGCCTGGTTGACGGGATTTTGCACGTCCGAGGCCTAAAAGCGTGGGAGCGCTAGGGGCGATAGAGACATGCGCGTCAACTCTCTCATCGCCTCTACGCACAAAGCACTGAACTGGCGTGCAGTCTCGCAATCAATAACGCGCCTCTAGTAAACTTTCAGCGGAGACCCTGCTACCATTTTATGACGTAACAATAGAAATAAAGGTTTGAAACACCACCTTTTTTTTTTTTTGTAGCAGAATATTCATATCTAAAAATGACCGTGAAAATACCCGTTTGCGCCATTTTCACTATCACAAAAACATGCTTTAGAGAGAAATGGAGGAATTGAAAGTCTTATACACACGTATAAAGTTTCTTAAATGTTATTCGTAAGCAGCCCTCGCTCAGAAACAACGTCGGACGGTTTTGTTTACTAAAATGCTTTTGGAGCTCTGCACGCTGTTCGGCGGCCTACCCAGGCGATAAGCCCGACTGCTCCAATAGGAAAACGCTAGACAATTTTAATGCCAAAATGTCGTGTAAAGACAGGCCGGCAGGGAACAATGTTATGCAGGCGCTACGCAGTATGTTCACTTCATCCAGTCTGAAGTTCTACACAGCCTTCAGTCCCACACGTGAGTCATGGACGCAAGTATCTGCCGGCACGTTGAATTTAAAATTTGAACTGTGACTGCAACCTAGAAGTATTGGCGTACCTTCATGTAACATCAGCGTTGAACAAAAAAGTGTCAACACGAATTTTAAGAAACTTAAAAATAACTGACCCTATCGGAAGGGCGAATTGCTCAATACCTGGAATCTAGCAGCAAGATAACTGCCACGCTTACGACATACATCAGTAATAAAATAGCGGTGACTGAACCTGACTGGCCGTACATTACATTTAACGCACATCCAACAAAATAACAGCTTCTGTTTGTGAAACTGGGCACATTCACCACCAAGGTGGGATTCAAACTTTCGTCTGGTAGGCAAGCATATACATCGGCTACTGTACGAACGTGGATACACACAGTATTTCCACTTCCGACAGGAGTGAATAACCGTACAACAACCACACCTGGTAAAGGTGGTTCCGACAGGAGTGAATAACCGTACAACAACCACACCTGGTAAAGGTGGTTCAAGGTCAAACGCACTTTTGAAAGCCATGCTCAAGATCTACTTGTATGCTCAGTGTGTATTCTTCCACCATACGCAGAACTATCATTGCCATGGGTCTGATCATTTTATTCACACGTCGGTCAAGTGAAACTGTGGAATTATTAGAAAAGCAAATATTTTACCAATCTGCTAATTCTTATACTTAATGCATAAAAACAGAAAACAAAAAGCGATCTTTTCAGTATTCACCAACTTATAAAGGCTGTTCACGCTAAAGTGAGTACTTTTGAAATCAACCTTACTAAAAATGTCACTGCTCCTACCTGCATATATCTTAACGGGCGAGCTGAGTGACATGCACCCAGTAAAGTTGGTAACGATGGATGGACAGTAGTTCCATATCTTAACGTCGAATAAAAAGTATCACATAACCATCTCTGATAATTTCAATTATTTCTTTCGCTTTTTCATTTTAATCCATCGAAGTGTAAAAAAAAAAAAAAAAAAAAAAAAAAAAAAAAAAAAAAAAAAAAAAAAAAAAAAAAAAAAAAAAAAACTTATAATAATTTCACATTTTCACTTGATCGACACCTGAATAAAGTGATGAGGCCCATGGTAATGTTAATTTTACATGAGGCAGAATAACACACAATGTGCATGCAAGTAGATCTTAAGCAGGGCTTTGAGAACAGCCTATACTAAGCAATTCCAATTCAACTTAACGATATGGAACTACTTCCCCTTTGTCAGTACCAACATTACTGGGCGTATGCTAGTCAGTGTGCCCGTTAAAATACACGCAGGAAGGGGCAGTGACATTTTTCAAAAGTTGATTTCAAAAGTGGTCAATTAACCGTGAACAGCTTTAATCACATAGTAAAGTATAACCTATCCTCTGGTGTACTAAGCTGTCCCCCTCCCATCTGTTATCGCTGAAGTGTTTTCCACCTTTCTCTGTCTCATAATAGCACCCTTACGCTGTTTAGTTTCAATTACAAGCCATGCCTTATTTAAGACGGATTGATAATATCTCACGACTATTACGTACCACAGTGCAAGTCAAAACGAGAACGTAAAATGCCAACGCTACATAGTCATACTAGATGTATACAAATGAAATCACCGCAATTTTAAAGAGGTTGTCTTGAGCATTAAAATACCGCGTGCAGGACACAAATGCTGTTGTCAGTTTAGAATGTTTAAGTTGCACCACGTCAGTGCTAACAACTGACGCGTGTCACTGCGGACAGGATACGTACATGCACCGCACCATCCATCACGTGCGGATTAGCGGGGAGGTGTCTTCTATGGGCGGCGGCGTGCAGATAAGGTGCAAGAACACAACATATTGCTCCACGCGGATCACAGAATGCTGTATGTAGACTGTAGGCTCTAAACGGTAAAATTAGCATCTTTGAAAGCCCTGCTTAAGATCTACTTGTATACACGCTGTGTGTTCTTCCACCTTACGTAAAATTAACATTGCCATGGGCCTCATCACTTTATTCATGCGTCGGTGTCAAGTATAACTGTGAAATTATTAGAAAACTAAATATTTTACAAATCTGCTATATTTTTTGCACTTCGATGCATTAAAAAATACAGAAAGCGAGAGAAATAGTTTAAGTTGTCACAAATTGTTGCCTAACACTTTTTGTTCGACGTTAATATATGGAATCTACCTTCCCCTCCATCGTTACCAACTTTACAGGACACGAGTCACCCATCGCGCCGGTTAAAATATATGCAGGTAGGGGCAGCGCCTTTTTTCTAAGGTTGATTTCAAAATGACTCACTTTATCGCGAATAGCCTTTATACGCTGTTAGACGTTCACCATCTGGAGAGTTCACCTAAAATATCACGTTAACTTAGTTAACGCCATCACTGCACGCTGAAAGTGTCCACCCACAGTTTACCCTAAACCAGGAAAATTCATCCAATGAACTCTTGGCAAACCTACCTCGCATTCCAAAAGTCCCTGGTTCGTTAATATCTGCCGACTGCGCTGGGGATGCTCTTGTATTAAGAGGTTTTCCATTCCTATTTCAGGTGAATAATGGCAATTAAATATGAACCTTTCCTACTTCTGATCTTGACTATTATTGCTGCATAAAAGTAGACAAACATTAGCCTATCTATCTCCAGAGCGAGTTGGATACAGCACACGAGGTGTGCTCAAAGAAAGAAAAAAGAAAGAAAAAAGAAAGAAAAAACCCCGAACAGTAACTTAGCACATTTACTGAGCGAGACGACTAAGGGATGTTTAACTGTGTATTGTGATGACGGGATAACCAGTGGTATAGGCTGTTCACGGTAAAGTGAACACTTTTTAAATCACCTTAGAAAAGTGCCACTGTACTTTCTTCTATATTTTGAGAGGCACGCGTAGTCGCATGCGCCCAGTAAAGTCGATAATGATGGAGGGAAAGTAGTTCCATGTTTCGATGTTGAATTAAAATTGTAAGCTAAACATGAGTGAACACTGTGATGATTGCTTTTTTTTTTTATTAGCATCTGTAAAGTATTTGCTTTTCTGATGAAGTTTCACTTTACCGACATAAACTGATCAGGTCCATGGTAATGTTAATGCTACATATGGTGAAATAATACTTAGTGTACATACAAGCAGATCTTAAGCAGGACTTTCGGAAGTGCTCAGCTTACCGTGAACAGCCTATACACGATTCTTCAGCATTAGTTTTAATTAAGTTTTGAGATGGTATGTGAAGGAATTGAGAGAAATTTGAAGTTGTACACTCGCAGTACTTATTGCACAGACCACAACTGAAATACCACACAGCTAAAATTAATTTGAAGACTTAAGAATCATTTATTAAATCTTGGCATTCATGTGCTTGTAAGGCCTTTCGTCCTATTAGGAGACTACTCGCGCCGACAGCCATCGCATTTTAAACAATACTTACTCGTCCACCACGACGACTACACCTACAACTAAACCCGCTGGATGATACATATATCGCCTGGAAACCAAACTGATTGGTAGCAAGGTGATTAGTTGCCTGTGGGTCGCAATAACGTGCATGTATAGAAGAGCTATAGGTTGCTCACGGTAAGTGAGCACTTCTGACACGCCTTGGTTACTTTTTATTTTCAGCCGTTTTTTTTATCCTTCAACTACCTTCTTGAATAAATATTGCCTTTAAAGTAATAAACACAGCGTACATATTCCACCGCACTCGGAAGTTAACACCAAAGACTAAAATAAAATATATTTATTGACTACCATTCCAAATGAGAGGGCTTTCAAAAGTGATCACCTGTGTGTTCACATTACTAAAAAAATGCTTTTCTGACGCTGTGGTGAAACGAATAAAGACAAAGTAGTTAGAGTGAACTTTGTTTTTGAATTAGAAAAGCACCAATGCATTATACAATAATTACACAATGGAAGAATACTGTAGGCGAGATTTTGACGCGGCGTGGGATGTTGCAAAATGACATGGAGAGACAGAATATCCCCAAACTCTATGCATTGTAAAATTTTAAATAGAACGTTTTGAGGGTAGGAAAACTTTAATGCTGGATGGAGTGAGAGTGGTGCATCACATCTGTGCACCTGATTGACGTAAACCCAGGATACCTCTAACCAACAGCGGTTAGTGTGTGTGTACTGTCAAGATGCTGAAAGAAGAATCTACCGTCACTAAATCACACACACACACACACACACACACATATATATATATATATATATATATATATATATATATATATATATATATATATATATATATATATATATATATATATAAAAAACGGCCCATAATGCCAGCAGCAGCAATTATTGTACCATCAAGTTGCACTTATTATATAATATTCACGGCAGAGACTGTATTACGTGTCTGGTATCAAAGTGCGTATACGTATAAATAAGGTAAACAAATCATATTAGCAAACAATGTGTACTAATTAGCACTTACTTATTACATAAACGACATACGTTCATAAGTTGTACGTAACACAATATTTATTAAGTTCTTATTTGTGACACTATTATTTATATTATAATCAACCTTAGGCTACTTTCAGGACGAATGTGAAGAATACTTTCATTACACGTACAGCACTTATAGAAAATTGTGTACTTGTATTAAAAAGTATGCCCTTTTTAACATAGCTTACTATTCCTTTATTATTTGCTGCAACATTCAGAAGCAGTTTACTTTCACTGAACGCAGTGTTTCTCTACTCATCCTGTGTGTTTGTTTAAATTTACTCGGGTCCCTGAAATCACTTGCAATTAAAGGTTGTTCACGATACAGTGAGCACACTAGAAATCAACCTCGGAAAAAAGTCTCAGCTCCTACCTGCATATATTTTAACGGGCGCTCTGAGTGATGTGCACCCAATAAAGTTGGTACCGGTGGAGGGAAAGTAGTGCCACATCTTAACTTCAAATAATACATTTTAAGTAACCATTGATAATAAAGTAAATTATTTATTTCGCATTATGATTTTTTTAATGCATCGGAGAGTGAAAATGAGCAGATTTGTACAATATTTACTTCTGTATTAATTTCACAGTTTCACTTGACCAACGCATAAATATAGTGCACAGGCTCACGGCAATGTTAATTTTACATAAGGCGGAAGAATAAATGACGCGCATACAAGTAGATCATAAGCAAGTCTTTCAAAAGAGCTAATTTTACCGTGAACAGCCTATACCACCATTTTATTTGTTTTTATCAAAATCAGGGCGAACCCACGTGTTTTCAGGGATTTTATGTACTACATGTGATCCACAATGAGGCCCTCATCACTCGACGACAAAAGAACCGGGGGGGGGGGGGGGGGGAAATCACCGCAAGCAACTAGTTGTCCACGATATATATCTTAAAGGGAAGACAAATGCCTGCATCTCAGGCATGTAAAACACGTGCTGGTAAGCGGTAACATAACTTAACCGGTAACTTTCTGTAAACACCTGCTAATACCGGCTTTTAAATTGAACTCTTAACAACAGCAATGGCGCACTTGTCCCTGAACGATAATGAAGCAGTTATCCCTGAGGTAGGTTGTCATGGCCGTGATAAACAGCGCGTCATGCTCATATGTTGGAAGCGGCCGAAGTGACTATGTAGTTACACTCCCACACAGCGTCATGACTCAGGCCGTGTCTGTACTGGCACTTCCAGTTTACTAATGGGTCACGTGACCCGAATTAGTCAACTAAAATGATGACGTATTTGGTATTTTATAATTTAATTTTTAGTCTCTAACGAAACGCACTAAAATGCCAAATTATCTAATAGCAACCACTTTTGAACAAGTGACTATCGACGGCGTCCAAATTGATCGCTACTAAACACTAAAATCCTAACATACCAAATGGTCAATTCGAACACTGCCTCAGACTGGGTAGGAATTTTCCTGAAATAACGGCGCCAAGGTGGCTCAGCGAATACGCTTGCCTCCCACCAAGGCAATCCGGGTTCAATCCCCCGGCTGGGTTTTCTCGGGGATCTCCCGTTTCCCCCGTCCCCTGATTCCGGCGCCGCTCCATATTCACTTCAATCACCCTCATCGGCTCTCAAGACCTCGCTGTTAAGGGCCGCCCAAATCTAGTCACTCACTCGCTCCTGAAATAACGCCCTTGAATGGAATGTGGAACTACAAGTGAAGTATGCTCAACGGACGTGAACTTGTGCCTCATGACTTACATTCGCAGCCAATCAGAAAAGCGAACTGTAGATTTTATTTACTATTTAACATTTCAAATTTTATTTATAGAGTTGTAAAGCGTGGAGATATTTGGGCAGGCTGTTAGCACAAGGCGGGGTCTTGAGAGCTGATCAGAGATGATCAAGTGAAGTGAGTACGGAGCAGCGCCATATTGAAAGCGCTCGGGGGGATATCCCCGAGAAAACTCACCGACCAGTGGCATCATACGGCACGAGTCCCCGGAAGCGCCCCCGCGGAGAATCGAACCTGGGTCGCCTTGGTGGCAGAGTTGTACATAAATAAAGTGTTCATTATATTTTTACAATTGTACAAACGTTACACGAAACCATTAAATACATTAGGGAAGATCCTTTAAATTTACGCGTATTTACATTTACTCTCAACAAAGATATTTTGACGGCGGGGAACGTAAATACGCATTCATTTTGATGGTGGGAGGAGGGATTGAGGAGGGAGAAAAAAAAAGGGGGGGGGGCAAGAACATGAGCAGTCACACGAGTGGTCTAAACGTGTTTATTGTTAATTCCTTCGGCATCCATGTTTGAACATGTTTGTAAATAGAATTAGTGTCATTCAATAACTGAATGCACACAAAAGTAAATCTTAACTTCGAAAACACGCACCCGTAATTATTTATGATCGCTTCGAACACTTGAGGTTCATTATTTTATCAAATGTAATACAGCTTACAATTATTTCAACTAATAATATAATTAATATTACTTTTTGATCTGGCTTTTTTATTTATTTCAACAAATGCGGAAATCCCGCCAGTTTTAACCATTTTAATAGCTGTCCAGTTTGCTACTTCACAGCAGTCAATGAGAGCTCAACACAGGAGATAAGCCGTTCTTATGAACTTCCGCTACAAGTTTTATTTGAACAAGAAATAACTGCGATCGGAATAAGTTCGGAGCCAGTGAAACTACGCGCAATGTTGGACATGTTTGAAGTGAAGTGGCTTTGTGCGTCGTGACCGCGGGAACTCGTCCACAGGAAAGACACTGCACCCCGCAGTCAGAGTTGCCAACTTTGAGAAAAAGTCTCTAAACTATACACAAAATTCAACCGGAAATCACCAGTTTGTAATAGTAGACTTTTTCAAATAAAATTTTAAACCGCACGTATACAATATTTGTTTTCGCGTCTTGAAATAAAATTTATTACTGCTCGTTATAGTTGTTTACACCGCCTATAAAATACCGTCACACATTGAAGCAAAACATCCCAACCGAAATATTTTAGAAACGTATTCGCTAGACATACGTATAAAATTACAGTATTCTCTAACTGAATAAATGGATACTTCAAGTACTTTTCTATTGTAGTCTCTCCCAAAACTTCGTTTGAGACAGGAACAATATTAGTTACGCATGACTTCCTATAAAGAGAACCACATGCATGCATTTCAAGGTATTCCTACATGTTCCATGGAAATGAACAATCCCGAAGACACAAAAGTGTGATAATCTGATAACAGAAGAAAAAATCTTCGGTCTTACTTCAAATTATCAGATCTGCCACCGGATTTATTTTTACAGAAACACTAACATTTCTACCTGTTTTAAATATGAAATTTTGGCCGCCAGACCAGCTTCTGAAATCGGCGGATCTGGTGGGAAAAATCACCAAGTTGGGAACTGTGTACGGCAATTAGCTAGCTGTTTGATGCCCTAGTCCACTTGGCGGTATAGGCTATTCACGGTAAAGTGAGCTCTTTTTAAGGTCCTTCTAATAGGCATTAACTAGTAATAAATTTATTTTATGGCAGTTTCAGAAGTTAACTTTTGAGAGTGGTGGAATGTATACACTATGTTTATTGGTTACAGGGTAGTGTTTATATTAAAAAGGAGCAAAATACCCGGTGGAACCGGCGCATGCCTCTCCAACCTCCACTCCAGGTGGCTGATACCTATTAAAAGTTCATACCTAGAGCGCTACTCTCTAACATTTACTTTAACTCCCGCAAAGCAAAAGCTAAATCGGCTCTAGGATCTTCGGGGTCCGCCGGGAACTTTAAAATTTTGACACAGTTATCCTTTCCGAAAAATTCGAAGAAACGCTACGCTAAACTACTCGCTCACACAACTAACACGTCCGCGCTTGTCCTTTCACGTTAAAATTAACCATGACGGTACCCCATTATCTGCATTCGCGACCAAGTGCGCTCGAGTGTGTATGGACTTTATTAAAAAGTGACAGAAAGATAGAAATTGGCTAAAAGGAAAAATTTAGAAGGGCCTTGAAAAGTACCCACTTTACCGTGAATGGACTTTAGTGTGGCGGCTTTACAGAGGGGGTCCGAGGGCCGTGTGTGGGAGCCTACAGCTGCTAGGTTGCTGTCGCTAATGGAGTATATATAGACCATTATCAGCAGCGGGGTGGACTGGACTCATGCCAAGCGGGGCGTGATAAGCTGGCAGACACTCGCGCCCAACACACTGTGACGGCCGGCCGCGCGGCTTACCCCACTACCGTCCCCGCGGCACACAAACCCTACGACGTCGACACGACGGCCCGGCGGAAGGCAACGGGCCGACGCTATGCGCATCGCCGAATACGCACAGCTGCTGAAACGCTCCCAGCGCAATGCATCAAGCAATGCACCCGCCAGCCTCCAGATAACCGATCAAAACAACTTGCATGAAGTGCATTTCGACGAAAGAAATCGGGGTGGTGCAATGTCGGGGACACGAACGTGGGGTTTACGTGAATGCGTCAGCTTTAGCGTGTAACAGTCTTTACGAAGTGATAAGAACGAAAGTGATACAGTGGCTTAAATCGACAGACCTAGACGAGCACATTCGTTTGGCGCCAAGACCAGCGCGATAGCACACCGGGGTCGCGAGATATACGACCCGGAAATTTTCGCCCACGCCCAAAACAGCCGCTGATGGCCGCGTGCCCCCACCTGCACCTCGCACATGCGCGGCGTCAACTCAAGGTCATGCTTGCATCCTAGTCGTATAACTGATCAACGAAACCACATTTATTTCAATCGTGTTGTTAGTCAGGAGGTTACAGTGTCGAAATGGCTCACCCTGCAAAAGTTACGTCATTTCCGTCCCGTGTGTGCGTTTTATTTTGAAGGCGTATTCACTTCGAAATTAATTTCCGTTATTGACCAACTAGTGAATCGTGATAATGCATGTCAGGATAAGCAAACGGTACCATAATTCGCTGTCATGCACCTATCTAACCTACTGACTTCTCACCAATGACAGTTTTATTTAATACTAGCGGCCCGCCCTAGCCTCGCTCGGGTGCGATTTACAAATATGGCGTTGTTTAGGTTTACAGCAAGTCTATACAACTAAATTATTAAGGCAACTAAAATAGGATTAATACTGCGTTGTTCAAAAAATCTTCGTAAGTGAAACCCTATTTTTAAAAAGACAAAAATGGTTACTGTGGGTCATCCTTAAAAGATAAACATATGCTGTCGCGGACTTTCTTGTAGATATTTTCGAGATCTACGATTCTGTAGTACATTAATCTGGTTGGTGTAGCTCTTATGGCTTAGTCAGCGTGAGCCACGCAAGCGCCCGAAAGCGGCTTTTCTGACTCGATTATAAAATGTCAACGTTTCTCTACTATCCTTACATTAAATATTAATGCATTATATACCTAAACCTTCCACAAGAAATTCTCTAAATGATGGTGAAAACAGCATCAAAATCCATCATGCAGTTTAGAAGCATTATCCGAATACACAGACACACGCGGCGGGGCAACTTTCATACTATGTATAGGTTAGATTGCCGGCCATAGGTCCGGTAATGTCCTGAACAGGTAGACAGTATTAAAACAATATATAAGAACAAGGCATAAATAAGTTAACTAAACAAACAACGAAGCACGTAATATAAAACTTGGCTTGTATAAATTGGGAAAAAACTACAAATTACAGGCAACATTCGTACATCTAAAGAGGAATGCAGTAAGAAAGCGATTATGATTGAGGGGAAGGGCTGGCGGAGTTGGTCACCAACCAAGTCCTTGTTACTCAACGCAGCGTGAAATACGTTAATCGAAAGGGAAATGATCAAATTTCGAACAGTGTTTACTATCACTTGTTATGTAATATTTTAATAATTGACCTCATCCATGTAGACGACCTTTGATTTACGGCTGGAACTTCTACGGATGTGCGCTGTTATATAAAAAACATTCGTAAGAGCAAAAGTAATTTTTTTAAAGAAACATGCATCCATCAAGAGCCAAGCATCTTGTGTGCTAAGAATTATGATTAGTATTCCAATTTTGATAGCGGCTGCGGTGATAATGCACCAAGGATACGAGTATCTTACGGTACTTTTCGTCTTGTCCCTCAGCGCCGCTCTACTGTGAAGAGCATCCATTTAGTCATGCCCAGTTCAGACGCTATCGTCGTGTTGCTGTAATTATGTTACGGTGTTGTGAACAGATCTTTAGTGAGTGCATCATGCAATACTATGTCCTGTCGTCTTAAACACGGCTGCCAAGAGAGAACTAAGCGACATGGTTTCCTAGACATCACACCCTTCCAGTTATCCTGGAACTAGCGTGGCACGGGATTAATGCAGTTCCATAAAAAGGTTCACTTCGATGCTATGGCACGAATAAGTAACACAAATTTCTAAGCGGAATTGGCAATATATTATAGTCTAGTTTAATCTAGAGGATGATTTCCGTACGTGGGTACGCAATGAGTTCGCTTACGCAGGGAAGTCGTGCACATTATCATACCTATTTCGAGTGTCATTTACGGGATAAGGAATCAAGGATGCATCTTCAGTTCATCCTCAGATGTAAGTGAACAAAATTCCCTACACAGTATCGAATGTATACACTACCACATAAATACGTAATTATAATACTATAATCCAATATTGAGGGTGCCGACAGCACCCCCTATACTTTACAAACAAACAAATATGGCCTCCACCTGGAGGGAAAATCGTGAAAATAGTGCTACCTAGGTATTTCAAATGAAAACTTATGGCAAAAAAAAAAAAAAAAAAAAAAAACAAGATGCTTGCATGCGATGGAATGAGAGAGTGAGTTGAAGGAGGAGGGGAGAGGTCTGCCGACTAATTGGCGAAGCCAAGTAGTAGACCGATTAAATAACCAATAAAAATTGGTAAGGGGGTGGTGGAGGAACCTCTGGAAATGTAAGTTTAATAAATACATTTTAAAAATTTTTTAAATAAATTATTTAATCATATTTTGGATTTTTTTTTTTAATTTTTTGGGATTCATTAGAATTTTGTTGGCTTCAAGGTCATCCAAGGCCAAGGTTGAAGGTCAAGGTCATCGACACCCAATATGGCTGACGAAATGGACACTGGTAAACCTGGCGAGGGCTGGTTGTGTCGGCAGCTTAGTCGATCCACCTGCCATCGAACCCCGGACTTCCTACAAGTGTATCTTTAATTTCATTTTCTAATAATTTTCTTATTATTTTTTATTTTCTAGGGGATTTCAAATTTTTTTCTGCACTTGTTTTGAATTTTTTGTGTTCAAGGTCACAGACATGGAGTCAAGGTCTCGGGCATGGGGTCTATGGTCATGGGTACAGGTCAAAGGTCACCTGGATCAAATATGGACGGACGGACGGACGGCGCCAGTGCGTTATATCCCATTAAAAATACACTAGCGATCCGCCCCGGCCACACTCGTGGGCGATTTACAAATATGGCGTTGTTTAGGTTTACAGCAAATATACACACTAAAGGCTTAAATAACTAACATAGGATTAATACTGTGTTGTTTACGAAGTCTTCGTAAGCGAACCACTATTTTGAATCAAACTTTAAAAGACAAAAATGGTTACTGTGGGTTTTTCTTAAAAGATAAACACATGCTGTCGCGGACTTTTCTGTAGACCTTTGTGAGATCTATAATTCTGTAGTGTATTAATTTAATGTATCTCTTATGGTTTAGTCAGCGTTAGCCATGTAAGCGCCCGAAAAGCGGCTTTTTCCGACTTGATTAGAAAAAGTAGACATTTCTCCACTATTTTTACATTAAATATTAATGCACTAGGTGACCCAACCCGTGACCTTTTTTTTGTATTGTCACGGGGCTAGAACAGGTAACATGTTAAAACATTTTGACATCATACAAAGACTGAAAAAAATATCGCATAGATGTATGTAGGTAATAATGAAATGATGTGAAATTAACTTAACATTGAAGCGACTGCGGTACCATTAAATTTAATATTTTTCTATCCGCTTGGCCACTGCGGCACCACTTAACATAGTTCTATCCACTGAGCCACTGCGGCCCCACTTGGAATCTCTCTATCCTTGAGCCAATAAGGCCCCACTTGAAATCGCTGTATCAAATGAGCCCCCCTTGGAATCTCTCTATCCACTGAACTACTAAGACCCATTTGATATATATCTATACACTTTGCCACTGCGGCCCCACTTGATATAATTCTATCCACTAAGCCACTGGGGCCCCACTTGGAATCTCTCTATCCTTGAGCCAATAAGGCCCCACTTGAAATCGCTGTATCAAATGAGCCCCCCTTGGAATCTCTCTATCCACTGAACTACTAAGACCCATTTGATATATATCTATACACTTTGCCACTGCGGCCCCACTTGATATAATTCTATCCACTAAGCCACTGCGGCCCCACTTAATTAACTCAACATTGAAGCGAGACATTTAAAGTCAACAAAAATTATATTCCATTACCTTCATATCTCTATGCGATATTTTCTATGGATTAATACAAGGTTTCGTAGGGAAAAAATAATTAAAAAATTAGTTTCTAGGGTAAAAGGTAATATTGCATAATCTGATCTTGCTGAAATTCGAACTTGACATGTATTTTACCCTCAGGATTCGCTCTGCAAAATTTGAAGAACTTCTGTTGAGTTTCAAAGGACTTGTATTAAAGACAGACAGACAGAGATCGTATACTTATTATATAGGATTATATACCAAAGCATTCATCATAAAACCCTCTAAATGATGGTGAAAACCGTATCAAAATCCATTAAGTAGTTTAGAAGCCTTAGCCGAATACACACACACGCCCGGGCGACTGTTTTATACTGTGTATAGATTGTGCCAGACTCCCATATATATTTTACTGTCCATATAATATTGAGATTATAGGTACTATCGAAATCGTTGAAAGTACAGTAATATAAAATTTATTTATAGAACATTTGGTAATATAAAATTTATTTACTGAAGATTCCAATGTCAATGATACTGGTATCACGATGAACACGAAAATGTTATAAACTAATGGCAAAATAGTCATTCATTCGGGCAAAGCTGTACAGCTGAATAGTCACTTAGAACTGCTGCACCATTCGCGTGTTGCAGATCCCGCTGACCAAGCAAGGGTGTCAACAGCACGAAGTCAGTCCTGGGAAGCCCATGGTGTTTCTGTGAGGGCGTGATCCTGCTGGAAAAGTGCCCGATGGAGCAGCGCCAAAGGGAAGCACAAGATGCCCACAAAACCTCCTGGTCCTACCGTTGTGACGTCTGTGTTCCCCTGGTCACTGCCACAGAGGACCGACATGCATAGGAAATAGCACCCCATACCACCACTTCTGGTTGTGCGACGGTCAATAAAAGTCAAGACTTGTGAGTTGCCCAGTTCCGTTCCCCTACTCGAATACGGTTGTTATACTTGTTCAGACATTACCTGCGTTTGTCGATCGTCAGGGTGTTAGTGGAAGTTGGCGCGAGGGACGACGAGAATACCAGCACGTCTTCGGCAAGTACCTTTAACAATTAAGTATATGGCAACGATGGTCTCTAGTGATGCCGCAGTGTGTCTGAACGGTGGAAAGAGACTTGTGGGTCGAGTTCACATCTGTTCAACTATGAAAGTTTCCTCTCTCCTTGCGGTCATTATGGGTCAATCGGAGCCTTACTGGCATGTACCTATGTAATCCCTAAAGTTACCAATGGCACCAACACCATCGCACGGTTACGTCTCAACGGTCTAGGTGTTGGGTAATTCGACGGAACTACCACACTGCCTCTCGTAGACTTCACTTTTGGCCCTATTTTATCCATGGCAGTTGTTGACAAGTGTCGAATTCGTCGCAGAGGCATGCTAGATACAGCCGACCTCCCGTGGCGCAGTCGGTTGGTGCGCTGTCGCTCTGCGGTCTGGAAAGTTCTGGGTTCGAATCCTAGGTAAGACATAGTTGTTAAAGTTAGATGACAAGTTAGTTTGTAAGTCGTCTCCCGATAAGACCGGGGGACTTTAACAAGCCCTTTCCAATACAATGCGCTCTGATTAAAGTGCGCACAGTTCCGTCTTATGACCGTCCATGTTAACAGCGTCGTAGCAGCGTTAGCGACTCCTAGTGGCAGTTTTGCGAGGCCAGTCGCAGCAGAACTTAAATCGGTCGCAATATTACCCGTGGTGTGTATCAACTTTCGCCTCTTTTGCATAATTGCAAGTTGGGTGCTGCTATTCTAACAGTGAGAGTATATACTTTTCAACAGCATTATCCAATTGATGGTAATAATTATAATTTCGGATTTACAGTAGCCTACCAAAACATTGTTGCATGTAGCTGCCAGGTGTTTCCTTCGCGTGGGAAGGTCCCAAAAGCTGCAAGTCCGTTTGTAACATACGAAGCGAGCAGTCTATCATAAAGGACGACACGGCATACGCCGATAAACTTAACGCAGCTCGCACCTCGCTAACCCTGAGAAACTCATGTTCTCCATTTATCACACAGGAAAGTCGTTATCACCATTACATAACCAGAAAACTTGGATTGCCGAGAACGTTATAGACGGAACTTACCTCAAATATAAATACAACGTGCGGGTCTCAGGGGAGAGTTTGCCATTATATCTACCCGATATTCGATATACGTCGTTTTCCAAAGAGTTTATCGAAATTTCTGGCTCGACATGACGCACCGATGGAAGAAAATCAATTTTTTTTCTAACCTTCAATTAATGCTCAGAGAATAATTACGAACGCAGTGAATTCGTAACAATGTAAGGAGGTGTTTAAACTATTATTAACGTCTTGTCGAGCCAAAAATTTCGATAGATCCTCTGTGAAACAAGTTGTGACAAAAATTATATACATATTCGGTTTTCGTGCACCATTCGCCTTAAGCGACAGTTGGACGATTCCGGAGCGGCGAGGAACGACTGCAGCGATCTGCGAGAGTGCGTCGGCGAGCTCGTGAGGAGTGGGACTGATCTACTAGACTGGACTGGATGCGTGAGTTGACTATGGAAATAGTTTTAAACTAAATTCGTGGAAATAATTGGAGCAGATTCAGGGATATTAGCAAGAGTAAAGACTGCGATAATGACTAATTTGAAATGGAGACTGCAATTAAATATTGCGCACAACACGAATAACAGGAGTTAACAGGACGCTCAGATTGGTAGCAAACAGCTGTTTGACTGTTTGCAGCATTGAGAATAAATATAATTATTGATTATTTCTTTTGTTCTTATGAAGACCTCCATCCCTCACAAACTCGGATACGTTCATCAGGCATTTTCGTAACAACTTTATTATTTTCAAGGGAAATTTATACAAATATTTTAAAGAACACAAACATTGATTCACTATAATCGATACATCGACAATGCCGGTAACATTAATTATGCCAATAAAATTGACATCGATAATGTTGACAGTACCGATAATATCGAAGAATATGGTAATTCGGATACATACATATATACATATAGATATATGCGTATGGGTATGCATATGTATATGTATTCCTAACATCGATACTTATCGTTATATCGAAATATCAGAGGTGTAGACTGGGCAGAGGCGTGAAACAACTTCATGCACGACCGGAGCTCGCCACGAGCCGGCACACACGTCGCTGTCGCTGCAGTGTTGCAATGTGGCTGGTCACTTTCACACGGTGCCGCCAGCCAGCCGCCGTGTGTCTCCAAGGTTTGTTCTGCTCGGGTTGGCAAGTTCAATGCTTTTCGTTTGGCAACTAATAGTTTTCGCCGCCAGGGTGCACTGGTATTGCATGTGTACCAGAATTTTACTTTTTATACTTGATTAAATAAGTTAATTGCAAATTTTCTTTGAATAAATATAATTAAGTACACACTTCCTTTTGTACTGTTTCATAACATACGGTAAAGAATAAACTTTATTCTTTGCACCAGGGTGGAAATGTAACTAAATATGTCTGCGCCTTGTTTAACATTTTGTCGTAAAAGTGGATTTAAGGCTTATACAATTACTTTATTAAAATATAACTGAAACGAAAAAATTAGTGAAATTATTAACAATATCATTTTCGGGCTTCCCTATGGAGTTTCTTAAACGGCCCTGCCTACCAAGCCTCAACTGCGAACCGCAAATGGGGAATCAATGTTAAACAAAATTCCTTCTCATTGCGTCAATTTTGAAGATAACTATACAAACGAAAAGTATTCTACGTGAAATTTTTTTATAAATGCTATGTGAAGACACCTTGCCGATTGTTATGTTATTTTTTTTCTAAAATGTAGTATTGAAATTTACATATAACAAAAAAAAAGGTGAATAAATAATTTTTTTTCCCAAAAATTGTTTTATATAGCAATATTATGAAAGTCTGAAGTAAGGCCTGTATGTATAATTTCAATGAAAATTTTTTTATTTGGGGTTGGTGATTATGTACCATGCCCTAGAATGCCTGCTTCCCTAATATAGAGAATATGATAGCCTTGACTATCGTATATTTCACTACATGCTTGTACTGTAAGTGGGCATGATAAAAAATATTAATTGATGTGTCAAATTATAATGATTTGAAAGTTAGTACTTCAATATTTGATGTGTAGACACATCACTGGACGTGCACGATCAATGAAATGGTAATTAAGATATAATATTGAAATTAACTGTACATAAACTAAGAATGAATTGCCATCATAATACATTTCAAGCAGGTTGGATGCAGCAGACATGAAAACATGCTGTTGAAGTAGTAGAAATGTGATCCTGAGACTTGGAGTGAGAGGAGGGTGAAGGTCGAGTCGGGCCTCGCCAGACCTGCTTCAGTGCGGTATATGGCGAAGAGAGGTCCTACATAATGTTATACATTACTGGCGTTGCTCTAATACACCACAGTTATTTTTCTAGTAAACACAAATGACGAAGTAAATGGATTTCGAAGGTTAAAGGTCACGACCATATGGCGTAATCAAAGATTGCGGAAGTGACGTAACCCAAGATGGTGGTTTGAGTGGACCGAGTAATCAGCAGGCTACTAAATCGAAGCGGAATGGCAGAGCATGAATTGATGGGTGGAACACAGGTGACTTAATCGTGGTGACAAAATTAAGAAGGAATGACAGAGAATTAGGAAGGTAAAAAAGAAAAAAAAAAAAACTAAAAGACGGTAACATGGCATGACAGAGCATGAGAGAATGTTTGTTTCGTCAGTTCGCCTGGTGACTAAATCGAGAAATCAGCATCACTTAGGTGATGGAAATAGAATCCATTATGTCATGCGCAGACAGCACCACCTATAATTAAAATAAATGTAAACAAATATGGCTGCCATCTGGTGGTTAAATCGATAGCTCGCCTGGTGACGAAATCGAAAATTAATACACCAGTGTTACGATAAAGTAAACAAATGACAAACACAAAAGAAAACAATATGGGTGGTGGAGTGCGTTCGACAGAATGAGTATGATAAAAAAAAGGGGGGGGGGGTTAGACACCTGCACACTAATTAACCAATGAAAAACATTGGTAGAGCAGGGAAAGGTTATGACAATGTGATTGATTGGAGGAGGGTCAGTCGTCTGCTGGACGTGGTGCTGGGGAAACCTCCGGAAATGAAAGTTTTTCAAATACATTTTTTATAATAATTTTGAATAGGTTTTTATAAATTTTAAATAAATTAATAATTTTTTACAATTTTTTTTACTGTTTTTTAAAACACGTTTAGAGAATTTCTTTGGGTTCGAGGTCGTATATGGTCACGGGATCGAGGCCAAGTTCAAGGTCACTTGGATTCAATATGATGGTTGGATGACATAGCATGGCAGCCGAAAACAAGAATGCCAAAGCATGATACTGACTTTGGCTCTGGGCCCCGTTGTGTCCAAACATTCGAAATTTTTATTTTTAAAATTTAATTTCTGTTCGAGGGTCTTGAGTCTTGCGTCAAGTGTATTTGTGTATTTATTGAAATGAAATAATATTTAGAAGTTTTATATCGCGAAATTAAGCAATACCGCCTCGAGTATATTTTTCGCGGAAAAAAAAAACCTTCCGCCACTGCACACGTTAAAGGTAAGCTGAATGGTTTATCACCATTTAGCGGGTTCCGAAATCCGCCGCAAGATGTAGGCCACGTTGCTTTGCATCTACGGGTACACCGTAAATGCACTCAAAAAAACTTTTAACAAAAAAAGAATGCACTTCTTGAACATTTTATTGCTTGCACTGTTAAGGGGGTAGTATCCACTCCATCTTAGATTTTTCTTACAAATCTTCGTAACGAAAATTTATGACCAGACACAAGAAATCAAAGCTAGACATGACACAGAGGACCACTTAAAGATTTTTTTGAAATTTGTACGGTTTCAATTATACCTGTATTTTCCCACATGGGATTGACATTAAATAATTAGGCAATATTTGAATACGGATAAAAATATGAAACTATTCATGGCAGAAGAATAAGTAGGATTTCGAAATAACTGTTCAGATATTCCCTATGCTCTGACTATCTTGGTTTATTTTTTTTTTAAATATTGACTCCGAAATTAAGTTATGGTGGAAAATACATAAATCCAAGATATCAATAATACTCCCCTCTTACGGTCCACAAACTGCGAATATTTCATTTTAAAAAAAGAAGATATCCAACAGCACGCAGAAACGTGTTTGTAACACCTGTCACGTAGGCTATGGCATCGGCACTCGCTCACCTGGTCGCAGATGATATCCCACTTCTTCTCGTCGTCGTACTGCTTCAGCAACTTCGCCTTGTCGGGGGGCAGGTCCATCGAGGCCTGAAACAAACACCACACCAACAACTGCACTTCACTGCAACCCCATAACTACTTACACTACACACATCTTGTTTACTTTAAATGCACGGCATTTGCAGCTCCGTGTCATGAACAAAAAAAAAACCGCGATAACTTCATACAATTATTTGGATGTAATATAAACTGTGTTTATTCCATTCACGGTTACTTTACACTTTTCTGAAGCCCTGCTAAGGTTCTATTTCCAGGATATTCTTCCGTTTCAAGAAAGCATAGAAAATTATACCAGAGGACCCAAGCACTCATTCGTGCGCGGTCAGTGTAATAATACTTTACATAAGAACTATTTCTTACTATTAATTACACTCTTCAGTTATAAATGAAATATAACTTATAGACAAAATATAAGTAAAAGTTCAATTTAACGAAAAATAAGGTTATTTAATATTAACACATGTATAAAACGTTAGTGATACAAGACATTTAGGAAGCAACCGAACACGTCGAACATTGAGTGTTTTTTCACAGGTTTGATTGAACAAGTCTGAAGAAACCGCGAGAATTCCAAATCTCTAGCTATTTTACATTAGATGCCTGGGTAGGTCGAGTCTTCTGGCGCGGTCAACAACGTGGTCGAACACTGGCTGTCCTAACAGAGAATCAGGCCTGTCGTTGCGACCAGCCCCAAGGAGGGACGAGGTGAGAAGAGATGGCGGAGGAGGAATGAAGAGTGACGAGGAAATAAGAACACGCCGAGAAAACTCCGCGCCACAGCAAGGTCCGCCACACATCAACATAAGAGAAGCTCGTCAGAACATGTTTCCTGCCCGCCCGGGCCGGGCTTGACTAAAACCCGGGAGTCTCGGCAGTTTGAAGTTATTTAAGCCGTGTCTTAATTTAAACATCCACTCTTTCGAGAGAGCACTACTTCGTTTCTTGCCCTCTTGCTCTGTGGAAATGCGACATACTCCCTCTGACGTCAGGCTGACAGCTGATTTCAAAACGCACGAAATCATGATTACGACCATAGTCATTTGAAGTGCTTTATATATATATGCCAAAAAGTTTCATAAATAGTTATAACACAATTTGAGTAACTTAAGGCATAACACACTATTATTTTTGTTTTATACATTTACGTCGTGTCACAGCAATTTTATGTAGAAATACATAGCATGGTAAAACAAATACGCTAAGACAATTCTCGACCAAGTTATTTTGTTAACTAAAATAATTGCAATTATTCACTTACAGGGAAATGCGATGTGGTTTTGACCCGCAAAGTTACTAAAACTTCGTTAAAAAGTTAAGATATTGTAAACAAATACGACGCGTGGTCAGAGAGAATATTTCACCACAAAAGTAGAGTTTCATGTAAATCATTAATTATAAATAATATACTAAGTACGAGATTCAAAAGAAATAGTATACAGCAGTAACTTTGCGGTTTAAGATCCCAGTAATCTTAAACTTGCCATTGATCGTGCTATCCTGCTCCAAAACTGTTTTAATGGGAAAGTGTGACCGTATGAACCATGATGAAATATCGAGCCAGTGAAGATGAAACATGTAATATTTGGCATCAAAACAACAAAAATTAACACAACCACCCCTCTATTTCATAAATAATATAAGTTGGTGCTTATGTGTATGCTACTTTAATGTTGATAGCATATATATATATATCAACTATTAAATTTAACACTACTTAATAACAATTCGTTAAAAGTTAATAGAGTTTATGTAATTACTATAGGTATTATAAATCATAATATAGCATTTTCATTTTTAAATAGCAGGCAAAGGCAGACAGGGGTGTAAATGAAACCTTCTTCGTAGCACGCCCGTTACGAACTTGCAGACATAAAAGTGATCAGATTAGAGAGATCAGGGATATCAGAACTAGAAACTGGGTCAGAAGTGCCATTCGAACTCGGCGGCAGAGCCTGATTTTACCTTGACGTGATGATGTGACAAAGTATTCAATTGTGGAATACCAATAACGTATAAAGAATCAATAAGGAATGATGGCATAAAAGTAAAAGCTGGAGAAACCTCAAAGTAATGGAACAACGAAGACAATGTTCAAGCACTTTGAGTTTCGGGCAGAGAATGTGAAATGCAGTCACTTTTTGTTGAGACGCGCTGTGGTGGGGTGCACTCGCGACGGAAGCCATTAACCAATCAACTCGTAACATGGGAACTGGCTTGGGCAGTTTAAAATTTCGCGACTAATTATTTAATAATGGGCGAGTGCACATTTCCGAAGAGTCATTGCAACCCTCGAGGCACAAGGGACACGTGGCTAGTTTGGACCTCGAACAACAGATAACCATCAACTGTTAGGCAACTGCGAGTAGCGAGCCTTTCGAAGATATGACTAGGATCTTGCTGAAAACTAACATTTAACGTAGTCTTATCAACTGTGCGTCTAGCGATTACAGCCAACAGCAATGATTAAACAAAAACATGAACACTGAATTATTATCTAAGAAAGCCATTCACAAACACATCGAATAAAGTGCAAATTCTACTACAATAAAGTTTGAAATTATATTCTTACTACTTTACGTACTGCACTGACGTTACGACTGTGGATTTTTACGCTATTATTTTCAGTGAAGTAATAGTATATCTAATATACTAAAATTAGAATTTTAATAATAGCAAAGCAACAGTGTGAAATAGGCAATGTCAGGTATTAGCAAAACTTGACATTACAACTTTCAAGAAAAATTTGTTAATTTTTTTTCTGCCAAAAAACATTAAATTATTGTTACGCGCTCGCTGTTTCGCATCCCCCGCGAGCGAGAAGAAATGGACAGCAGTTATATGATAGCGACGACAGCAAGCAAAGAATTGTTTTGCATGAACAGGCGAGCGATACGTAGGTGGCAGCGTATATGTTCCATAGAGCGAGCCGACACGATTATTATTTTTGCGATGTACGCTGCTGGCCCTGGTTGTATTGATTTCTGTGTTTATCTGAAGAATGTTCTGGATTACTGACCTCGTCCTCTCAGCGTGTCTCGGGGTGCGGTGTTCCTTCCAGATGTCCAGGGCGAACGTTATATAACTGCGACAGGCCCCCGGGCCGAGTAGTTGAGGAGTGAATGAATGAGCGGCTGAGTTCCGAGCGATAGAAGACGAGCAGCGACTAACGGAAGGAAAATCTGCGAGTATCAAGCAGTGATGAGTGTGACTGGCAGGCTGGACTATTGGACTAGATGCGTGAGTGAAAGACACTGCAAATGGTGGCAACAGATAGACTAAACACGTGTTTATAATGAGTATGAGTTAATTGACTAACCAAGTAGAGGCAAATAAGGACGTTAATTAAGAGTTGAAACAGGCAGGAAAATATTGCGCTCACTGTTAAATAAAAACAGTAATAGTGTTCGAATAAATTCGAAACCAAATTTAGTTATTTTATTTTTATTTAAGACCTCCATCCCTCGCAACTCAGATACAACCCTCAGCCGTCCCATTTAAAGTTATCAACGAACATGAAAAAACAGTTTATATTCTGAATAATCGCTGTTATGAAATGAGGGAACGGATCTGGCCTGTTATAGAAATATTGCGGCGTTAATGATTCACTTAATTTCAACCTCGCTGCGCTCAAACCTCGTTAAGCGCCAACCAAAACCACTCCTCATTTCTGACAAGTCCCGAAGTCGCGTCTGGCTACACGATGTTGCGAGAGGCCCTCCCAAGGCTGCGCTGTGCGTTCCGGGTCGCTGAATTTCTCGCAGATTTTCCCGTCAAACTGCTTCCATTAAGTTTGATCAAATGAAGTTGGGCAGTTATGACGCCATCGAAACAACATAAACGCCGCCACATTTGTCTGAGAAAGTTGGATAGCTTCAGTTTTCATCAAACATTTGAAGATTGGACCGGTTCTAACATTTCTTTGATGTTTGACGGTTTCGGCCAATCAGAATCGTGCACGACAAAAATGGACGTCGAGAATCTTTAAAATAACGAGAAATTGGTGGAAATGGAGAAGGTTATGAAAATAATTAATTTATGTAGAAGCTGTCTGGGCATGAACGACGGTAATTTAAGTGAATATTGGACATAATATTGCGAATCCAGAGACATTAAATTTAATTGTGCAGGAAACATTTTTGATAAATAAAATTTGGATTATGTAAAGAAGTGAAAATAAATTACAACATTCCTTTCATTTCTTCCTATAATGGACTACGCGGAACAACGAAAGCAATATCTCACTATGAAAATCATATATAAATAATTAAAATTAGATTCTCCTAGCAAAAAAATCTGACAGTGCGACTCATTTTCGAACAAGTTCAAGATTTGATCAAATTTGCTGGAAGGAAAAATTTGACGGCCGTATTTCGTCTTCAAATTTTGTCAAATATAGTTGAAGGCGAAAAATTTGACCATGTGACAGAGGCTTAACAGTAGGATGATATTGAACGCGACGAAAGCCAATGGATTAAACCACAGTTGCCACTTTGTACTATTCTCTTTAGCTTTAAAGAAATCGTAGGAAAGTCCTAAATGGGACATTTATGTTGTTTTTCAACAATATTCACTTTTTTTTTAATTTATTTAATAGGACAAAAGTAAAAAGTGACGGCTGTATGTAATAGTTTTCTTACCTTCCCTGAAGAAAAAAACCATTTCCAGACCATTTACTAAGACGTCGTGGTAGAGGTTGGAAGGACGAGATTTGCGGACATGTGATATCCTTAGAAACCACTCACTACGGTATTTACCTTCCATACATCTCGCGTTAGAATACCTGTCTGAGAAATTTCCACGTACAACGGGGCTGGGATCGAATCCGAGACTTTAACACTATACTTTCAACTAACCACTGAGCCACCTGTGTTTTTCCTACAGGATGTGCGCCTCGCAATATTTCATTGTTTTTGGTTCTCGGAATGTTTTTGCGTTAATGTCCTACCTGCAAGGAAATTTTTAGCACTGACAGCGAGGTTGAAATTAAGTAAAGTTGGAGCAGCGGCAGAATGCCAGGACGAGAGGGTACGGAAAACCCGCCACGTTTCTCCTTGGTGAGAGGCGAGTAGTCCAGCTACTGCACGACCGCGGAACCCATAAGACTAGTCAGGAAAAACTGGGTAAATTATCCGGCTCCACTTGGCAACAGCCCCTTCCTCATGTTAATCCCGCCTGCAGTGACACTACCGTTCTGATATTTATTTTCATACTGTATCGCCTATTCACGGTTTCTCCACCGTATTTTAATCAAACCTTTGAAAAATCACCCCATATGACATTTTTGGTTGTTTCCTAAATATTTCAGGTGTCACAAGCGTTTTATACCTCTAAACATTAAAGTATCTTTTTTTTCGTTAAATTGAATTTGTAAATGTAATTTCATCTATAAATTAGAATACTTAATTTATAACAAAATATCAATGAAGACTGTGAGAAAACATGTTGGTAGTTCCTAGTAAGAAATGGTTCTCATGCGAAATATCATTCCAACTGAGCGTGCAGGAATTCGGTTGCGTTTTCTTATCATGGAAGTAGAACTTTAGCAGGGCTTCAGAAAAGTGTTAGCGTGAACGGATTATACGTAAGATACGTTTTGTGAAGTTCATTCAAACTGTAGAGGTCCCCACACCCGAACAGCGAGTTTTGTTTTAATGATCAGCGGTTCTGAAACGTGACTTTACAGTCCCTAGACACGACTCTCACTCGATACAAGGACACAATTGTAGCGACACAAAGACAGAGAGAGAGAACCCTGCTCGCAATTCAGCGACGCAATAATTATGATCTTTTGCTTTGTGAGTCAGTGTGTGAACTCCAAGGGCATCGCGCCACTTGGAGCTAGGTTTTTGTGTGGCAGGATTATGCACTAAGAGACTAATAAAAACCCCAGGGAATGATGCAATTTGAAGTACTTGCTAATATAGGCGGTTCACAGTAAAGTGGGCACTTTTTAAGGCCCTTCTAAATTTTTCTTTTCATCCAATTCCCATCTTCCTGCTGCTTTTTACGTAAACCTTGCAATCTGACCAATAAACACAATGTATACATTTCCCCACCCTCAAAATTCGATGCCTCAGTCTGCAATAAGATATATTTATTGGTTAATACCTGTTGGCAGGGCCTTAAAAAAGCGCTCACTTGACCGCGAACAGCCTATAACATTTCGGGTTCGGTGTTTCTCGCCATTGTGAGTTACACCTCTGCAAGCGCAACACTAAGGACTGTGTTCTTGAAATCATTTACGAAGGCAGACAGTAGCATTAAGAAGTCGGAGCTCTCAGGTGGACATGTCGGCTGGGACTAACCGCAACACGTGACATTCAAAGCTGTCGATGCGGTCGACAAACCAGTCCTCGGCGAACGAATGCACCCTCGCTTTGCGCGATACATTACATTATATTTTTACTTTTGTGTTGCTCAACTACTCGTCGACAGCGAGGTCAAAAAAGGCGGGACCAGCTGCTCTATCAGGATCGGCACTGAAGGCGCCCATAGCACCTATTAAAGGGCCTCCCTACTAATTAATACGATAAGCCTCAAGGTCACATCCGGCCATAAGGAAGCATTGCGACAGCGATATAACAAATTTCGCGTGTTCCGCTTCCTAGTGTAGGGATCTGTTCAGAAAATATACAACATTGTCGCTATAGTTTAAAACACTATTTTACAGAAGAATAAATATCGTAAACAGCGGCTGACTACTTATAGCGATTTTTTATAACTATGAAACTTTTGAACAACCACGTTAGTGTTTCAATAACCACATTTATGACTGGGTAACAACATTTAGACTTTAATTTCTGCCCTGAAAAAAAATTACTTTGAAATATTTCATGGGGCTTTAAAATTTAGAATAGAAAACTGCTTAACATACAACACATATGAAAACTAGTCCTGCTGAACGAGAGTCTAATGTGTTGCCATGGCGCCACTTCGCTCGGTCGAGATATTCTGTGCTACAAGAGTGCATTTCAACACTACTCATCCACGCTCACGTGCCGCTGAGAACCATTATTTTGTGTATTTAGAGCGTTCAAAATCGCAATTAATTCTCACGGACCGCGAGGGACTCCCGTCGTTGTGATGGCCGTCCGGTAATAATTGCAGGTGTAGCGGCTGGCTTCACTCTCCCATCATCTTCAACACACACGAGGGCCCGCAGGCAAGTATTGTTCAGTGGACCATACCGTTGTCCACTACACTATCCTTGGGATCGAACCCAGGAAACACGCAACCAGTTGCCTAGCGCGCTTCACTCAACGTCTTTGGGCCGATGAAGCAGAATAGGTGATGGTTTTATAAAAATTAAACTGCATACTTTTATACTTATTAAGTAACCTCCCCCCCCCCCCTCCCATGGCCGGAAAACCTCTCTCTCTCTCTCTCAAACCTCTGTCGTTGCATCTCTTTTTTTCTCTCTCTCCTCTCTGTGTCTCCCCTCTCCCTCTCTCCCACCTGTTGATTTTACAACCTGCCTTATGGCCCGAGTCGAAGTCCCTGGCCCAATGAATATTTGAACCCACGCTTAATGGACACGTCCCAACCTCAGCCAACGGCGGGGAACGAAATCCCTACAAAGGCCAAATACGGCAGCTATTTACAACGCATGCCACGTTGGGCGCTGTTTGTATAGCCTTGGGCAAACACACAGCTCTAGGAATCAAAGCTGTCAGCTGAAAAAGAAAAGGTCAGATCTCAAATTTTTTGATACGCGATGACCTTAGCTTCTCGCCTCGTTACTCGTGTAGAGGGAGATACTATCAGTGACGATACCGAACAGTCGGCAGACCGTTGCCAAAAAGCCTTCTAAGGAAAGCCGATACCAATAGACTCAACTATTTATTTATGACACATAGGCCAAACCTTGGCGCAACTTTTTTTAATAAGCATAATACATTTTAGGCGTATAAAATGTGTTATAGGCTATTCACGGTAAAGTGAGCACTTTTCGAAGCCCTCTCATTCGGAATAATATTGAATAAGTACATGTTATTGTAGCCTTAGATGTCAACTTTCAAGTACGATGAGATATATACACTGTTTTTATTACTTGCATGGCAATATTTATTTTAAAAAGTAGTGGAAGGATAAAACATGGCTGATAGGAATAAAGTAAATAGGGCATCAAAAATGCCCACTTCACCGTGAACAGCGTATACCTACAATATCCCTAAAGCCACGCTTTCAATGAGATGGCGCCGCGTTGGTACGACTCACCTTGCTGTCCCATAACACGTGCACGGAGACAGTCTCAGTTTATAACCACAATTAGGACCACCAAGGACAGTGGCGTAACATCGAGGAGAGAGGGGCAGGGTCAGTGGTGTAGCCAGGATTTGTGTTGAGGGGGGGTGGAGGGGGGGCAACTTGAGAATTTCATACAGGAACACCGAGATCCCCAATAAAACGGTGGTTCCGGGGGTCCTCCCCCGGAAAAAAATTGGATTTCGAAGTGAAAAGTGGCGCTATTTGAGAAGTTTTCGTATTTTAACCATTCAATATACCACTGGTAGAAATATTAATTTTTTTGAAGATAAAAATTCTTAAGATTAAGGGGCGAAATGTAGGGTGCCTTCTGGCTACACCTCTACAATGAGTAAAACAACAAATAGAACATAACATATTAACATCCCAATTAAAATAATAAACATTTAAAAGTTGAAAGCATGAAACACTGCATAAAATGAAGTCCACAATAAAGAAATTAACCCAGTTACAATGTTTCTTTGGTCACGCTTTTGCCTAAAACATTTCAATAAGCAGCATTCTTCTGTTCTTTGCGAATTTCTCAAGCAATATATCTTCATTTAATGGTATGTTGCAGTAGGACTTTATTACACGTGTCGAAAGCCCACAGGTTAAACTACTACCGCACGGTTCTTCTTTTCTCCTACCCCTTACGGAAACTGCGCAATCCAGCAGCGAGATGTGATTTTCTTGCCGTTTTCACGATTTTTTCCTCTTTAAATGCGCGTAATATGCTAATAGTGAAAACGTACAGTAGTAGATATTTGGCATGTGTTTCTTTTGCCCAAAAGTCGTATTCCGACAACGCTTATTTACCGAGAAAAGCGTAAATGCGTAAAAAATAATTTCACAGAAAATCGGTTGGTACGATATACTCTTAAGAACAAAATCATTCCAGCGTCCATCAGACTAAGCACTGTAGTAAAGGTTACTTCCCTAGTCATCGATCAGATTATTAAAAATTGAAAAATGGAGTGTTTTGCGAAAATTTGTATAATCAAGTGAAGTAAGTATGTTCAAATATATAACATTAAAACAATATAGGATTATATTTTCAAACCTGAGGTTATAATTTTCGGGGAGAGGGGGGGGGGGGGGCTGCCCCATCAGCCATCTCCCCTCACCACGGATACGCCTCTAGGCAGGGTATAATACATTGTCTCAGCCTGCATTTAGTAAAGGACACCAAAATGAGAATAAATTAGCGTCTAAACTGGTTTTGTTCACCGATATACGTTATTGCATAAGCACAATCCCTAACGAATGGTTACAATGTATTTCTGATACTTTTACACATCTTCGCTTCTGAGTTATACCTATAGACTTTACTTAGTTTCCTTTATCTTATATGCAGCATGTAACTAAAGTTCTGATCACACCAAAATTATATTTATAAAGAGAAACAAAATTATCGCTTTATCCTCCATCCACCATCCTGATCCTGGGCGCCCTAATGTGTGCCGCCTCCTAAGCTGGATACGTTTCACAACTAACCAAGACACTCAGTTTCGCCGAGCTGTAGTTCGCCAACGTGATGCGCGTTGCGACAAGTGAATAACAATAGTTAGAATAATCTTACACCTTCTGGCATAAGTCAGACTGCTGCTGATTCACTTCCCACCTACGACATAACTTACGAGCATCGAATAATACGTGGCTCGGACCCCCCCCCCCCCGCCCAAATAACGTCTTGTTGCCTCTATACTGTGCATAAACTTAATTCCTAATTTTAAACTCGCCAACTCGTAGGCTACACACAATAGACCTCTCATGTTTCCGCATAAAAATAACCTTATTTTGAGACACTGAACTGCTCGTATAATCAAAACACAATGTTGGCCACTTGTGAGACTGTGTTGATAAATGTCAATTTACTGGGTGAAAACTTATTTAACACAGTTACCATTTAGTTCAAGAGTGCAGTTGTAATTTGTGAATCACCAAGGACCGGTCACCAAAATTGTCCATTCTGCAATGTATAGTTAGAAAAAAAAAAAAACAATGTTTAAGCTGCTGGCAACCAATGGTAATCGTACAACACAAGCATAGGTCCCCATTTCTGAGTTAATCAGAACGTTTCGGTAATCATTCTTTGCTGACGAGAGATTATGTTCTGCACCCGAAACATTTGTAATACAGTATTGGCCAATGATCCACCAATGCAATTTATTGGGTTGTTTTCACACATGCAATATCCTTTCAAACGACCTGACTTAAATTCAAGCAAATCCTTACTACTGAAACGATTGCGTGGTAAACACGAAGCTGCAGATTTAAAAAATTCAGGTAAATAAAGCTTAGTGAAGGGTAAACAATACTAAGCAGTGTATACAATAATATCTGGAAAATAAAATGTTTTTAGAGTGTACACATTATGTCTAAACACTTTGTAAATGCGCACAGAACTACCAACAAATTCTACACAGCACGTACGAACTAGGACAGCAATTATAAAAACTGTCATCGTGTTGGGAACACACACACACGTAGGTCTCTCAAAAAACGAGATTTTATTAGTGCATTCACATTGTTTCCAACACACGGTACTTTACAAACAAGGTAATTAATAAATTAGTTACTCAAAATCATTTTCCGGCTGAAATTAAATCTTTTATCGCCGCTGTTTCCTTCAGTAGCTTACCTGTACACTAATTTCACCAGCACTCCAGACAACACAACAGCCAATTGTAAGCCGAAACGTCACTGCATGTTTCTCAAATCAACCTTAGCCAGCACGTACCTAGCTGTCAATTCCCGAAATGGCAAAATTGTATTGAGGAACATTATAATATTAACCTTTCGTCATTTGGTGATCTGCAATTTCGAGCATGGCTTAAACCTCCTTGCATTCTATTTAAAGGCCGATTCACATAAACGTCGACATACCGTAAATGTAATTTAGTGTTGCATTCTTTTCTTTTGTTGTCTGTATTCATCTCTATTCCTGCAGACTACGTATTGTGAATTATCCTACGGTTGTAACAGATGTTTAATTGCGATTTGATAAACTCTCAAATTAAGGAAAATACACGCATCAATCAAAATCGATTCAACTGATACATTATTTTAGGTAAGGATCGGCAACCTTATCGTGCTCTATAAGGCCTAATTCGTACGCTAAACTAGTTTTCTTGCAGGGAAAAACAACGGCAATCATACGATACGGGAATATATAACAAATATTTCGTGTTTGCCTATTTCAAACTACACACCAAAAAAAAAGTTTTGCACCGATGGAATTTCTGAATTAGTAGGTTGCTCATGCGTCAAGAGGAAATTCACAATGTCTACACACGCCAGATCTGATGAACGTCTTTTTGTAATGCGGTGACAGTTCCAGCATCCATCCTTCATATGCAAACAATTACAAGCGGTGCACTGCTTTATTTGAGGTGTATATTTTGAGCCCTTCAACACTGCATTGAACTCGTTTTCAACCTTCCGCCAACAAAACGATACAGATAAAACTTCGAGTTCCATGGCTACAAGAGAACACACCAGTTCGGTGACTTGCGAGCACACGTGAAGATGCAATGCATTCCTTTCTTTCGGTAACACGCAGAAGCAAGGATAACTTGAGTTAGGCGCAGACCTCTCAACTGCGAATACGGTCCATTCGTGATTATTTACAACTTTTCTGAAGCCGTGCTTAAGTTCTACTTCTACCGCCTCATGCAAACTAAGCTCAACCGAGTCTAGAACATTACACCAAATGGACAGTGCACCATATTCGTCCGCACCCAGTGCAACAACATTTTCCATAATAACTACTTCTTACTACAGGTTGTTCGCGGTAAAGCGAGTATTTTTGAGGCCCTAGTTACTTTTTCTTTGCAAACTTTTTTTTTAAATATTCTAACCACCTTTTTAAATAAATATTGTTATGTAAGTAATAAACACAGTTTGTATATTCTACCGCACTCTGAAGTTAACGTCTACGACTGCGATAAAATACAATTATTGACTATTATTCCAAATGAGAGAGCTTTCAAAAGTGCTCACTCTACCGTGGAAAGCCTGTATGTATTATCAACACGCCTATTTTTTCATTTAATTATAAATATAACACAATTTATAAATAAAATATCAGTAATGTTAAATTAAAAAAAAAAAAAAAAAAAAAAAAAGGGATTTGTGATGCACGGCATAATATTTAGGAAACAAAACATCATACATGGCGTGATTTTTCGAAGGTTGAATGGGAAACGCGGAGAGAAAAAGGCGAAGAGACTATAGATGGCTTCACGCTGCTCGCGGAGTGCTGTCATATAGAGGGCGACTGCGCGGGGCATGCAGCGGTTCTCCGCAGCGCAAGCGCGATAAGGCGGCCTGTGTAGTGGAAGCTGCGCCGCACCGGAACACAGTCACGACATGATGACGCAGCCCGCCCTTCCTGGCCCCCAGGGCTGCACAAGGTCGCGGTGCAGCCAAGCGTGCGCGGCATCCTATCTATGCGCACTTGTACAACCCTGCACACAGCAACTCGACACACGTTCCACGCTGGCACAGCTGGTTCGCAGAGAAGAATTTTTGAGAAAAAAAAAAAAAAAAAACTATTTTAATCTTCAACTGCGTGTGGTTTAGCGGACCGCCTGACTGACACTCTCTCGGCAAATTTGGCAACGATGTAGGGAGCATTAAATGTGCGATAAAATGGCCATATTCATCCTTACATATCAACGTTGCTAAAAATTTCATAGCGGCCACTGATCGACGCATTAATAAAATAATCGGATCCATGACAATACAAATTTAATACAAGGTGGAATGATACAAAACGAGCAGACAAGTAAATCGTAAGCATTGTTCCGAAAGACTTAGCGAGTATACGTCGTACAACTTGGCCATAACGTTTACATGGCTTATACTGCAAGCAATGCAACACACTACAAAATATTTTCTGCAATATTAAATAATGAACACGTTCTATTTCTTTTTTACACGGCAGGGTGTGAAATGAAAAACTGGACCACAGCACTATTTAAATCTAATTATGAAATGTTTTTTTTTTAAGTTCCTATTTCTACGCGGGACGGCTTATGTCAAACTACATTGCTGGCTGTTAAAACTGCAACACCAAGAACAACGTTGAGATAACACAACCGGATTTCTTGTACAAAATATCTACCATATGCAGGTGACACGATTACTTTTGAAGCTTAGAAATATGTACAGAATATGGGGAACCAGTGTGTGGCCCCCACAACGGGCGGCAATAACCGATGTTACACGACGCGGTGATGGAAAGAGACACTTCGGGCACGCATCGAAGAAGCATAGGCGGAGACAACTCAGACGGACATCCAAAGTTCATCCGTGGGCGAGAGATCCGGTGAACGCGCAGCCCAAAGAAGCAGTGTAACGTGATGGTCGTCCGGGAACGTCTGATGATGTGTGCCACATGCGGTTGCGCACTTGTCCTGTTGGTGTTGGTACAGGGCCCCAGCCTGGCCTGGAAATAGAGGACAATAGGCTCCAGCCCTTCAGCGATGTAACCGCCTGTACTTACGGACGGCAGGGAATCAATGCCACTGCCTCTAAAGCCGATATTACACGATACCTGCAGCCGTATTTGGTTCTTCTACAAACTTCTACAAGCCCTGGTGCACTATCCGGCTTAACCAGCCGCTAATGAGCTGCCATGGAATATTCATAATACACGAGAGCAGTTTGCGTATTAAAAAAACAGAATGCGAAAAAATAATTTAAATAGTAACAAATGGTTACCTAACACTTATATAAGACGTTAGCATATGGAACTACTTTCTATCGATCGTTACCAACTTTACCGGGCGCATGTCACTCAGTGAGCCCGTTAAAATATAATGCAGGTAGGAGCAGTGATTTTTTTCTAAGGTTGACTTCAAAAGTGCTCGCTTTATAGTGAACAACAGCCTTTATTTCTTTTTACACGTGCGTGCCAAATAATACAGGTGGGCCGAACTGCAAACTGGCAGTAAATGTGTTAATTATCCGAACAAAAGGTTAAAAGACCCATTAATACATTAAAAAAAGGGGGGAAAAGCTCCCTCCCTTGCATGTATATAAACACAATTTTACAGACGCGACGTTAAAAAATTAAACTCCTAAAATGTGACGTAAAAAAAAAAAAAAAAAAAAAAAGCAATGACTGCAAGCATAGAAAAGCCAACATGAAGCAAGTGACGAGGAAAAGCGGTGACGGCACGGAATAAATTCAAATCTAGGAAACAAGCCCGCCCACCCGCCCGCGCACGCACGCACGTCAATGACCTTGACCGCTAAGGCGTCACGTCACGCTTGTGTGGGAGAAGGAAGAACCTGTAAGGGGCGGAGTTGCGGAGCAAAAGCCTTCTCCAATCTCCATGACTCAGGAGTTATGAGCCAACGAGTCTTGTCCAGGCGATTCGGCGCCCACTAATCAGGAGGACCGTTGTCAAGGTCGCCAAGGCGTCACCATCATCAAGTAGCAAGGTCCTGACTTCAAACCCAGCCAGGGCGTGTCTTGCATCTGTGTATCGTATGAAGGAATCTGATCAAATCGACATTTCAATCCACCATATACCAGTTCATTTGCTCCCTATCTGACTCAGTGGAAAATATTTGGGTCACTTAGAAATAAAACAAAATAAAATTTTTTAATTTCTCTCAATTATTCAGCTGAATTCGTTCATACGCGTTTTACAATACACGGATCGCTTTACAATACACGGGTAGGTCATAAAACTACGAATCGGGATAGACTTAAGCAATTCTACCTAACACCGAAACGTAACTGTTTCCAAGATACGAAATAATACCAATATTAATAATAAAACTTATGTCGCAAATTACCGAAATAAGCTATACAACATACAAGACTAATTTGAATATTCATACAATGTTTAATACTTCATAAATAGTATCGTCAAGACTTAAGGGTAAGTTTATTAAAAAAACAAAAAGTACAATAGCCATTTCAAATCCATGCTAACCCACTAAAAGTCATCAAAACAAATTCCATACTCTAACATAGGCACCGATTTAAAAAAAAGGACGATGGAGGTAAGAATAGACTGGATGTGGGGGGCGGGGGGCGGATGACAAGTCTTAACTTCCTGTGAGAGCGCCCATGTTCATTTAAATCTTATATCTCCCCTCCCTTTTTTTCTCCCTAATACTGTGCATTGTATGTGTGTGTCCATGTGGTTAAGCACGCATGTAGGCCTAACATCTTATGCGAGTAGTAGGGACATGGGGGTTCTAATTCCCCGAGGCTTAATTGGGATTAACTGATGGATTACCGATTTGATTTATTGGATTAATCCTTAATCAGATCTTAATACAATTTATGAAATCTGATCCTAATCAGAATAAGGATTCATCGGATCTTAATCCGATAAAATGTGATCAAAGTTTTTTTCCATTAAACTTGTTTGATTTAATTTCTGTGGTGTTATATTTTTAGTATGTATAGTTTGGTGCAATAGTGTACTAAGGGTCATATTTTATTTCTTTTTTGGAGCGGTTCTGGTAGGTCCTCACCCTCGGACGTCTGGCATTGTACTGTGGTGGCTGTGCGATGGGAAAGGGGTGTATGTAGGGGAGCGAAGTTGTCATCACGGCTGGTACTCGACTGACGGGAATCTTATATTGTCTAGGGTGGGTGTGTGTATGTATGTGTATATATATAGAGTTTGGTGCAAGAGTGGCACAAGTAATTTTTTTGGTCTCTCATATAGTGGTGGGAGATCGGCGACTATGAAATAAAGGATTTACATCATGTATGCTATCAATAACGAATGGAATGTCAAATTTCAAACGAACACAACTACATGGCTATTCTGTATGAAATTAAGTAACTAGTTATACCTATCAATATACACTATCTACCAAAAAGTAATTGGGCACCCATGAAGATAGGCAATTCAGTACGTCAGTTGACTTGTGTTTCACGACCTTCGGCGTAAGACCGCTGGTGTTTGTCCATGATAGAATGGACAGAGGCATATTGTAACATTCTGGATAATGAAATGCTCCCAACATTGTGGCATTTTTACAGAACGGATCAGTGTTACTTCCAGGATGACAATGCCAGGTGCCATGTTACAAGGGCTACTATGCAGTGGTACATCGACAACAATGTTCGCCGATTGGACCCCCCCCCCCCAGAACATCTTTGGGACGAACTGGTACACCGGGTGAGGGCTCCTCAGGCACGGCCAAAATCCATTGCTTAACTCATGGAATGGTTGCAAGAGGAACGGCCTGCAAACACTTGTAGAGAGCATGCCAGACAGGGTGGCTGCCATTATAGCCGCAAAAGGCGGCCCTACGAGATTCTAACAGGGTGACAACCATCGAGCAAACATTGTGGACAGGAGCCCATTTATTTTTTGGTAGATAGTGTAAATTGCATGAGAGAAGTATAACGAACGAACACAACTACGAGACTATCACTAAACGAATGATGGACCCTAGGTATGGAAAGAAATTAAGTAACAAGTTCTGCCTATAACGAAGCCAAAGTATATAAATTACACTACCTGATGCATATGCCTGTCAGATTTAGATGTATCTTAAATGATTTTAATATATGTTCATACGGCTGGAAGGTGGCTGAAGGAATGACATTAGTATAGGACTTGTGGAGACTTATAAACTGTGTGTCAGGAGCACAACTAGAGACGTCTGTTTCGAGTGCTGGTTGGCAGGCAACTGAGGTTATAGCTACTCGGAAAGAGATGTGAATACACAATTACATGGCAAATGGATAAAAATTATGTTTAGGACACACGTACTAGATAAAACAAAATAAATGGAAATGCATACAATTATATAAATTACACAACTAATTAAAAAACACATACGAAACTGTAAAAGCATCTCTCCCAAAACACATCCATCCGGCTGCAAGGTCAGTGAAGGAATGACTATATACATGCATCACAGTTATTAGGCGACTGAGTTGATATTACAGGAAAGAGAGGTGAATACAATTTACATCCAATTATAAATCGACTGTTTCCAAATAGGTAATGTTACACACGGCAAAAGTATAAGGAATATATTTCAAACAGCAGAATGAAGTGATATACAAGAACTGAACATTTTGTCAATAAAAATGTCCTGTTTACGAATTTACTGGTTTAATATTTTCCAATCAAGTAGTTATCAAAAAAACATTTAATGTCTTCCTCAACAAAAAAGGAAAAGAATTATGTAAATGCAGAGAAAAACTTACCCAGATTTATACACACGTTCCACATCCCCGGGAAAATTAAATTCCACTATTGTAAGAATAATTCATTTTTAATACAATTTCCGTCACAGGGTAGGGAGACTCGGATTGTGTGAAGAAGGGCTTAATCATGCAAAGTTTATTTTAAAAATGTGTAAATCTACGAACGATTTGAAGAAAAAACAATGATATCAATTCTATATTAAGTTTAAAAAATAATATAGACGTACACCCCGTCGAATAATGTTACCACAAATTCCGTTAAATCTGAGAAATTTGCCACACTTATTACCACAAACGGTAGATGAAATTCCTAGGAACTATCATAGACCGACCTCAGAAATGTACTTGACACGATAAATGCTTATAAAATTAAAACTTCTGTCCACCTGCCTGACTCCCCCTCTAGACACCAACTTTGGACTGTTCCCAAGGCATTGACCTGGTTGCAAAACTACCTTCTGCCCACGAATTTGAACTGGCCCTGCCTGCCTACATCCTTCCCCTGTGCTCTCCAAGGTTATACTTTCACCTGGTAATTCACCCCTCTAGAAGACTGTTTGTCGTATTCTACGGGATACAAGCTGGCTTGCTTGTGCTGGCATCGAAGGGAAAACAAAATTTTTTCCCCAAGTCCAGCTGATAAAATTATACTCATCACTACGAATTAAATCTTACCCAATATTTTAATCCCCAAATAAAATTCCACGAAATGAATCATAATCCAATAAACATGAAGTGCCAAGTATATATCCCAGTATAGTTATTAAGTTTTCTTAAATCTCACATGAATCTGGGAATATATGAAAAACTTCATACAAAAGATATTTTTTACAAAAATCTGGGAATCTATGAAAACTTTTGTATAAGAGATATTTTCACAGAAACTCCCTAAATTTTAAGTATTAAAACAACACATATCATTCCAGTTAGGCGACTCATAAGTAAAAGTTTTCACCTATTGAAAGCTTAAGTTAATAAAAACTTGCATTAAAACAAAACACCTTTACATTGTCAACATTCAATCTATTTTTAAATATGTGTAGACTCTTCTACAAGACCAAAAAATGTACTTATAACAACAAAGTTTCAATTCAAAAGCTTCCCAGCTGATATGTTCAGCTACAGTATCTACCATAAAATGTATATATTTGAATAAATATAAACTTATTTTATTTAAAAATACTACATTTTGACATAATATTAATGAATTTTATCCTTGTATGTTAAGTAATGATGTGTGTTCCAAGTTTATTGTAAACAAATAATATGAATTGCTATTCATATTAGATTAAAGAGAATAACTTTATTGTTATATATATTTTTTTATGAGGGAGGAAAAATGTGTGGTTGGGAAAGCATAGGACCGTCGGATACAGTGCGAGCGATGTGTTTACAAAAGATACCGAGAACAAGGGTAGAGACAGGTTTGTGGCGAAAGTTAAGTAATAAGAGCTGAAGAGGATGATGCGTGGAGCAACACGACACAATAGACAGTGGACGAGAGTTTGGGCAGCGCACGGGATGGGCAGCGCATGGTGGGAGATAAGTATTGTGGAGCAAGACAAGAGAATGAAAGTGTTTCAGAAAAGCGCTGCTAACGCCAGCACACACCACTATCCAGACCAGCTCCCCTTCTTCTGCTACCATCCACCCAACAGCTCCCTTCCCCCGCTAGCAGTCATCACATATGCCCTGCAGCCGCATGCGCAGGCAACGGGAGAACTTCCCCTCCACTCCTTCCATTCCAGCAACATCACTCCATGATGCACGTCGCCTTAGCCAACAGCTACCATTCTCAATTACACTTATTCGCGACCTACCTTGCCTAGTCCATCTTTTCCAGCATGCAGCCTTTTTCACAACACAATATTGATTCTTATGCCTAGTTTTTTAAATTTTGACCAGCAAAAATTATTTGTTTAAGAGAAAAACTTTACATATGAAATGTGTTTTTTCTCTCCCCATTTTTCAATGAAAATATTTCATAAATTGAGGTATAATTTTTAAACTAGAAAAATTGAATCACAATTTTAGAATAAAACATTTTTAGCATGGGGAATACTATTTTACACTCTTAAAACTGACTAATTTCCAAGAACTCGATCATTACAAGCAAAGAAAATGACCTAGAAGAGACAATTAAGAACCCAGAAATATATTCTGATAAACTAACCATCACACTAACGATAATGAATTAAAACGATCGATTATGTCACAAAAATAACATGAAATCCCACAGAAATCTCACCCGAGAAACAAATTCTGGGAAACATTATCCAAGTTCCAAGAAATATAATATATCATGTTTAAAATACATTCTTAATTACATTAGAATGGAATTGTGTCCCAAGTGCCTTTAAGTTATTAAATTCCGCAAAAATTTATTTCAATTCCAGGAAATTACGACAACGAATTAAACAAATATAATAAATCATGCCCGAAATACCTTTAAGCTGTAAAATTCTGCAAAATTTTATCCCAATTCCAAGAAATGTAATATTAAAAGCTATTAAAGAACACGGGATACAAATTCCAAATGAATTACAAATCAAACACAACACCTAAACACAAAGAATTGAATTTCAAATCAAAACATCTAAGTGTGAATTTCCAATATAACCAATCAATCAAAAATACAAATGAATTACAATTCAAACACAACTAATTAACACCCAGACCATGATGAATTATAAATACGAATCTATCACAAATACCAATTGAAATATCTATCACATGTAATGGATTACCGCCTAAATGTGAATTACAACACAATTAAGAGGTATCAAATGCAACAAATTAAGTCACAAATGAAAGGAAAAAATGTAACAGATTACCGCTCAAACGCTAATACAATCAACATGCAGATTGATTACACAATAAGTTGCACATCCAAATCCCAATCGATATTGGTAGGTTTATTAAATAACATAAAATATGCTTTAAAATTCTTTTATTAAGTATAATAATTTTTTACAAAACATCATATGACAATCTTTTAAGATCCTGATTATGCACCCACGAGTCATGTGGTTTGAGAAACCCCTCCATCGAACCAAGGACCTATCTTTTTTCCTTTTAATGCTTTTGTCAATCAAATATTCATTTGGAGAACTAACATTTTGCAATTTGTGCTCGTAAAATCCGCCTTTTATAGGCTGTCCACCATAGGTCTCGAGATAATACACTCTGGGAAAAGAATATCTAACTGAAATAATTTTAAAAATTTCATAATACTAATTCACCACATACCGTTTCTCAAAGACAGAGTTCAGCTTTGAGATTCGTATATATTCACCCAACTTTGAACTTTTGCTTCCTCTTGTCAAATACTTTTACATTATTATATACTTTTTTCATCAAAGTATTGTTCTTAACCTGTTTGGGAGCCATTTTGATAGCTCTATGATATCTGGAATTATAGAATTTAGGTATTTCATGCAAAACATCCACCCATTTGTAAGTGCCTTTTGATGTGAAATGCTTGTAATTAAGTGTTTCTTGGATTTGTTGAATGATTCTGTAATACTGGCTTTAAGGTCTGAATACATTGGGTAGTGATTGATACCATAATCTGTCATTAGTTTCCAGAATGGTGCAGAAAAAAATCAGATCCTCTTAAGATTTGGAGCAAATTTGATTTCTTTCCTGCTGACCTGTTTCCCAGTTTTGTTTTACAAAGGGATACCCCAACCATATTTGGAATAAACATCTATTACGGTTAAAATGTATTTGTATCCCTTATTGTATTTTGAAAGCAATGTCATTTCACACAAATATAATTGAAAAAGAACATTTAAGCCTTTAGTAATAACTGGTCTTCTGGGAAACCTTATCCTGGCTGGAGCATGAAGTTCTTGAGCAATCTTTCATCTCCCGAATGAATATTCACATTCGTACGATGAACAAGTTCTTGGTATTTCTGCAAATCTATGTCGGAATATCCATTTGGAAAGTTTTTAAACAATAATTCAAACAATCCTTGCCTCACATGTTACATAATCACCTATTTTAATTATATTTCCAGGTAACAACATTATTACTAAATTTCTCAGAAACCAGATGTTTTCATGTCGATAAACACCAAATTTACTGCACATAGGTGAAGAATGTTGTCAAGATAAATAATGTTGTGTTAAATGGGAAAGATTGCTTTTCCTTCTTTACAGGTTCTTTTTCCAATTTAATATCCTAAGGTTTAGTGAACATAGAATGCAATGTATCCATTCTACTTGTAACAGGTTTAAATATTTCTGTGTTTACAACATCCCATTCCATTTGGGCTCATTTGGCTTGTAAATGTTTCTCTTTTACATCAGATATAATGTTATGTAATTCCGAAGCAGAGGCAGACATGTTCGTATATATTGCATTAATTTCCAAGTATTTATATATAAATTAAATTGTCAGTTTTCTAACGGCTAAAATAGGTCAAGTACCTGCTACACTATCGAATATTTTGTGCTTTTTCAATCTTATTGATTTTACTTATTACCATATCTAATTTATTTCCAATATGCTTTTGCAAATTAATAATTACAATTCTTAGGTTATTCTGAATTTCTGAAACCTGTGCTGTAAAGAGTGGGTTTAACACCACATTGGAGTCTATAGGAAATCCATTTAATCGTTAGTCTATTCTAAGTTCATTTCTCTGCAATTCATTCAGAACATTGCTTAAAATACTTACAATTACACTCTTGTTTTTATAAACATTATCATTCCCATCAACTAACTTTGTTAATTTAATTTCTCTTGCATATTAGTTGATTGTGATTTAAATGCATTTAATGCAATATTGTTTAAGTCTCCACGTAACGTTTATTTGCCGCATCACTATCTTTCACAGCCATACCCACATTATGTAATATATGTATGCTTAAATCACAATTCCCATTACAATTTTTGGTTAAACAGTTATTGTAATGATTGCATTTTATACTGCTATGTCCAAACTTTTAAATACTCATTCTTGCTCAGGAAGTAAAAAACTGTCAAATCCAGATCTATATCTGACTTTATATAGGGGAAGCAGTGGTATAATTACTAGAATACCATATTTGATTTTCCAACAGTAAAAACACAATCGCCCAAAACATGATCATTGTAAATATGTTGTAGATTTATATTGAGCATTTTAAAACAATTATATTTGCATTATCATGCAAATTATGTTTTGGTATACATGCATAACTTTGTGCTAAATAAAAACAATCAACCTTTGAATGTCGACCAAAACTACAATATTGCTGTATTTCACCCTGCGATTCGCAACAAACATTGTCTAATATAAATATGTAATTGGGTAATGCTTCATCCGGAGGAATGATATCTTCTTTATTTGTAAAAGGGAAATACAGTATACCTTCAATTAACAACAAAATGGTAGCTAATCGTTGATATTTCTCTTGTGTTGTTATAGAAAACACACATATATATATTTTCAAACCTAAGTCCATTCAGATGTTCCAACAGCGATATAATAACACAAGTTTTTCCACATGAAGAAGGCCATCTTATTGCGCAACATGTATCTGATGGGAAAAGAATACCATGTTTCTGTTTAATTAAATTTTCTTTCATATTTACAATTACCAGAAGATGTGCATTTTGTTTTATAACCTTTATTTCTGCACAATTAGACAGTATTATGTAACATACAAAAATTAAACTATAAATGTAAGTATATGAATATAGGTTTGAATTCAGTTGAACATGTATCAAAAAACGACATGGATTATTGACTACATTGAATAATAAATTACCATTTGAACTGCATTTACAGAAACAAAATTATTGTGGACCTAGTACTAAACTTGCAAAAAGTCGAATGCAACGAACAAGGAATAAATTCTTTGGATAACACTTTTAAAGGACACTACATAGTTTATGATTGAACAAACAATTTGAAAGAAAGACATAGCGGATACAATTCTTGCCGATATAGCAGCAAATATAAGGAAGAATCCATCTACATCTACCGGTGAAAAGCTTGGAGCTTGTGTTGTGGATAAACTTATGCTAGCAAAGGTGAAAAGAGGTATGGGCATAAAATGCAAGACTAAATGAAAAACCAAGAAAAAAGGAATTATCCCTTTCCTATTTACATCACTAACAGCTCTACACTCACTCCAAGGAGGAGTTTCTGCAATTAGTAGAGCATTTCAATCAAAGGGTAAAGGAATGTATTTGAAACCATTTAAATTCGGGTAAGGCCTAAAAAGCTACAAACATGGGGGGAAAAAACTCAGAAAGTTCTAAAGTCTTCCAAAACATGCACTTATAAACAAAGACATTCTTGTATTTGTACAGAAACTGGACATTCCCAATTACCGAGGAGTGAAATATAAGAGAAGATTTACCAAAGAAACCAAACCTTCGTGAATGTATGATAGCTAATTTATATTCGATACAAAACAAAGGAATGTATTGGGTTACATTAATTAAAAACGAAAATCAATCAGTGTATTTTGACAGTTCAGGTGATTTACGTCCTCTGATTGAAATATGTAACTATTTTAAAAACCCAGAATTAAAATACAATTACAAAATGGAACAATTATCAAGTACAATCAATTGTGGGCATTTATGTTTATGTATTTTGAGTATAAATATAATATATAAGTAAGTGCATTAGTAAAAACATATTAGTAATATGTCAATCACTTTGCTATTAAGTAGTAATACATTGCAATTAAGTGCTGTATATTTCCCAGCTTTGGAGTCCAACGGAGAACGGCAAATAAGTCTAATCAAATTCGTTACTTACAACAGCATACCAAACATTGATATGCACAGCCAATCATTTATGGTCAATATTGGTGAAAAAACCTACAAGATTGTGATATCAGTAAGATTTTATGAGTTCGATGACTTAGAAACATAAGGTTTAGAGTAACAGTTAAAAAGATAGCCAATGAAAGATACCCTATAGCTATGAAAATAGTAAGAAACTGAATACTTAATTTAATCAACAGAATTGCATATGTGCTCAATGGAGTGGAAATCGATCAGACTAAAGATGTTGCAATTACTTCCATGACAAAGAACTATCTCTCATAAACTGTAAATCTTTATACAGGGCTTATGGCTGGATGGGGCAATGCTATTGATTATTCACTACAAATACACCCAGGTGGAAAATACAAAGTTGTTATACCATTAAGTATGGTACTTGGCTTTGCTGAAGACTACAAACACATAGTCTTAAAAGCTAAACAAGAATTTGTTATTCTATTTGGCAATACGCATTTGAATGCCATATAGGATTTGGCTGATAACAAGGAAGGTGTAACATTTGAATTAAGCAGTGTCGAATGGTTGATGACAAATATTGAAATTAACACTCATGAACATGTAAAGCTTTAAAAATATATCGAAAAAGGGAAGAATTTAGACATATTTAGACATCGCTTTCAGATCATGGGGTTTGGAGGTTTTTCCAATGCTACCAACATCAGAAAAAATAGTGTGGAGTGTGAAGTCAAGTTTTTCTTCTGAAAAGGCAATATATGTTGTCACTTGTTTCCAAACAAACCAACAAAACAATTTGAAATCAAATAGATCAATATTCGATAGTTGTGATATGAAGAGTATAAAACTTCATCTAAATAGCCAAGCTAATTCCTATGTAGATTTTAACAGTAACTTTGGCAATGGGGAAATTCCTTATTTTCTATGATATGTATACAAAGTTTCAGGAATCATACTATAGCAAAAGCAGTTTACTAATACTAGAACCCAAAACCTTTCAATATAGAGGAGCATTATTTGTACTTGATGAAAGCAAACAAAATGACAGTAATTACCAATAATATAATTATTCATTAATTGAAATAATTGCAAATACACCCATTCCAGAAAATATGCACGCTCTTGCTTTGATAATTCATGATAGATTAGCAAGTTACAATGAAAGAGATAAACTGGTGAAAATAATGGCTTGAGTCAGAAGATGAACCACAATTGTAGATGTTTTGCAATGTACAAGGATTTCAATCTCCAGATAAATTTGTCATAAAAGAATTAGCTATTACTGATATGGAAGAACACACAACTGTATTAAGCTCCAAAGCACCATTCGACTGGAAATATCTAATTACCAAATACAGGAAAACCAATAGATTGGTTAACAAACATCACAACTGTTTAAAATGGGAGAGTGGAGTATGAGAATATTGAAGATATTTGCAAGCAATACTTAAATAATAGTGAAATATATATAGGTGGAGTCAAGCAAAAACACATTTTTGAAAGTGTGTGGAATGGGAAAGTAACAGATATTCAAAAAGATTACAATTGCCATTATTCAAACAATTATGTAAAACATGGATCTAAATCAACATTCTTCTCTGTGGACAAAAACTCTTAATTAATGCAAACCTGATCATTGATGACCGACTGGGGTGAAATAGATTATAACTATTCTCCTCCTGAATCTCCAGTAGATATTATAAGAGTAATATGGCACTATTTGGGATGAGAGAACATTGAGGACTAATGAGTGAGATTAAGTATAAAAAAGTATTTGGTTTTATGTAAACCAATATTTCGTAAAGATGAATCAACAAGACAACGAAATCACCTGTTTGTGTATACGGATATCAAAATGTAAATTGAATATCAGCAAGTTATTTGCATGTTGGAGAAAACCATTTAGAACTTGTCTCAGAAAAAAATAGTTTTTGTATCTTTGTGACATTCCTAATGTAAATATGTCTTTCTTCCACCCGACTGGTATTTACGTCTGCCACCCCTGGAAACTCATGTGTGAATTAATCTTGTTTGTCTAATGGAATAATAAGTCATTTTGGAGAGATATACGATGGTCTGTTTCATTTCAAAAATATCCAATGTCCCTTAAAGTGAGAAAAATTTAATGATTTAATAGCTTGTCCAGATCTGGAAAAAAATGTCCTGTATGCCATATGTGTCCGAATAAAAGTCTACCAGCGAGCATCAAAAAAAAGTATTCACACTTTTATGAAACTTTTCCTGATTTACCAGAATGTTTAAAATTACATGCACCCCCAATAGACGAAAAAATTATAATCAAACACATGAAAATACCACAATTATTGCCAAGAAGAGAATTGAAAAGATATGATGTAAAACAAGTTTTTGTAACACCAGGTGACGAGAAAACGTATTCTGTAATTAAAATGTAACAAAATTAATAATTTGAAACAATTTCTGTGTTTTACTGACTGTACGAATCCATGAGTTGTAATATTCACATACAAATAAATCTGACAAAATATTACATAAACTTTGTTTGCATGTATTTAACAATCAAATCTAAATGGGTTTGCACATAAAGGTTTGTGTACAGGATATTGATTGAATAAACCTTTAGTAATTTGAGTGATTTCATACATACAACTCTGTAAACATAATATAATTAAGATGCATTGTGTTTAAAACAAATAATAATGTAATCGAATTGCTTCCTAAAATTGCCTATAACTACTTATAAACGGTGTACACCTTGCAGTTACATTCTAGTCTTGGAATAGTATGGAAGCAATGATGGCTTTGCTGTGTCGCTTCTGCGGTAAATAATTTACAGTTCTGTGGAACTTATGACGACATAAAAGAAGTACCTGTGGAATGAAATCTTCAAGAAAACAATTTCATTGTGACAAAAGCAGTTTTCTCAGAGTGATGCTTTACATAGACATTGTAAAACTTGCAACACTGGTTCTCACCTTCCACATGCTCCACAATCTGCTCTACATGGTCCACATGCTCCATAATCTGCTCCACATTTTGGTCCACAAACACCACAATTAGCTCCGCAGAGACCTACTGTAAATACTTAACATTTCTAACTCCACCTAATGCATTTCCTCAAAAAAGACTATGTAAATTCAGGGATGAAAAGCAATTCGATTTCAGACTCTCCAGCTTTAGTGAAAATTTCATCATCGAATCTTAGATATGAGATACTGGCTGGCATGTTCGCCAGATGGATAACTGATGCATGGATAGTTAACGATAGGCCTAACAGTGATGTGGACTTTTCACGGTTTTTCTCGAGGTGCAGAATTCCTCTGATAGATTTAACTAAAACATCACACCAACCTATTAGAATTAGTATAGCATAGCGTGCAAGTACTTGAAAATGCTCATGGCGGAGGAAGACGTTACGGGAACGTTCTATTTTAAATATAATTCCCTCCCTATCCAGCATTTGTCTGATGTTGAACTTTATGACAATAACATAGTGCCTTACTTAACAGCCAGACTTTAAGAATTTAGTGCTTGTGGAAGCTGGTTGACTTTACAACTGCTATCAAAAAACGATATTCATATCTCCCAATACAGGGCATTCACCACTGGTGGCAAATACACTAAGTAACTCAAGTTTGTTACCAAGCAATAAGAAGACATGTAATCTGATGCTGCTTTCTTGCTCGCCTTGCTTCACCCTCATCGGGTCTCAAGACCTTGGTTTCGAGAGTCACCAAAATCTCTTCACTTGCTCAGATGCACATGTGAAATTCTTTGGTTCAAGGTTTTAATATAATTGGAAATCCTTAAATTTCCTGTTCCATGGAAGCCAGAATGTGTGTAGAGCCTCTGAGCTGTGAGCCTTGCCTCATGCCAGTACTAAGTGTATGTCAAATTTCCTCCGCAAATTTTGCACTTCTTGTATTTCAGTGCTTCATTCAGTCGGCTGGTGTACCCCTGTGGGATATTTTAGAATTCCTGTCTAAATTTTTTTCCACAACACTACATTTTTGTCATAATAAATCCAGCTCTGATGTATGAAATACCGCCAATGCTAGTTAAATGGCACAATACCATCTACAGGTCGATTAAATATCCAGCAATATCACCAGTGAGGTAATAAACTGACAGATAATGGTTTAAAATAACTAATCTGAAATTCTAACAGACAGCGAGTCAAGCCTCATCTAGAATCTGCTGTGAACAACAACTTCTTACAGATAGGAGAGTAAGGAGTTTGTCTCCCTGCGACATCAACCAAATGTTATCAACATCGTTCCCCAGATGTGGAAGCAACATCTTACTACATCCTAACCAAATATAACATCAAACACACAAAGAGTGATTCTTATGTTTATTTAATGAATAAAGAACTTCTCTAAAACACTGTTATATAAATAAGACTGTGAATTTTTGTATATGTAAATAATATTTTTGTTGTTGTAAAATAAAAATGGGATATATAAAAAATGTATGTCAAACTGAATGTGTGTTTCATTTATCTTCAAACAGAGTTATATATCTAGACGTTTATAAAACATATGTCTTAGAAAAATGAGCGAGTCACTGTTAAAACAAAAATAAAAATAATGTATTACTTAAGCCACCAGGGGTCGTAACTTTATACATTACTTGTGTGAAGAACATTTATTTATTCGTGGGTGTCACCTTTTTATAGATATATCTTGAAAAATGCATATCAACATAACAAAACAAAAATTGCCTGGTTAATTGATATGTTGTCAGTGAGCTTAGTTCTTTGTCACTGGGGTATAGACCACTCTGCTAGGCTGTCTTCAAACGACCAACAAAACTCAAGAACCAAGAAAACTCAAAAGAAATATTTGGGTGTGAATAGAATATATACTTTTTACTTCACTCAGTTTAATGTGCGTGTTTTCGCAAGAGTTGACGAATCATTTTAACCACATTCCATAACAGCGGACAATACTGTCTCTGTGAAATAAGTTTGTGTGAATACCACCTACAATAGCGAAATCGTTAATATTTAACACAGTAAAGACTTTGGAGATTCGCAAAGGACTAAGCGATTTTGTCTCTTAACAGAAAACAAGAATATGTCAATTATTTACTTAAATATGGGGTTTAAAGACATGCATAAAACATATTTAATATTCTATGGAATATTACAAACACACAGAAATGTCATTTACTCTATATCTCCAATTATTGTGTAAATCACTTAATTTAGCATTTATTCAGAAAGCAAATATGTTTCACTTTGCTAGAAGACATATTCAGGAGCGCTGAGTTTACCGATCAGTCATTGGTACCAAAGTTTTGTCCGAATTGAGAGTTCTGTTGGTCGTTTGAAGACAGCCTAGCAGAGTGGTCTATACCCCAGTGACAAAGAACTAAGGTCATCGATCCACGGCTAGTGCCGCCGTGTTTCAAGACAGAAAAGACAAACAAAGACACATGATGAAGAGGGGAGGGGTTCTTCCAAACCCCACCTGCTTCGCTCGCCAGTGGTCCAGCGAGGGCATTTCAGTATCTGGTCAACCCTCGCTCGCTACACACACCACCGCTTTCCACTGTTGGGACTAGAACTGCTCCACCCTTGCTCGGTAACCTGCCGGGCTGTTGCAGCGCATGTTGGGGGTAGTGGCTACAGCGGTATCGGGATTTGATCTAACCTACAGCGGTATCGGGATTTGATTCAGCTTACAGCTGTCACCCATCCTGTTTACATGCTCACACCGACCCCATGCTTCTCCTGGTTGCGATGGCTACCCACGACACTTGCTAGGTGCTTTATTCATCTATCTGGCCGGCATTCAGATCTCGTTCACAGTCTTTGTAAACTATAGTGCGAAATATTTTTATAAGTTTTAATTTAATAATTTATCAGGAAAATTTGCGTGTGTGTTAAGCCGATATAGTACATCCATTATTTTAAATAATTTTATAAGCATTTATAGAGTCAAGTACGTTTCTGAGGTCAATCTACACACGTCTTACATGTCTCCACAAATGCTGTACTAACGTCATTTCTTCGGCAACCTCGCAGCCAGACCGACATATATTAAAATCAATTAAGGTATATGCAGATCTGACAGGCGTATGCATCAAGTAGTGTAATTTATATATTTTGGCTTCATTATAGGAAGAACTCATTACTTAATTTCTTTCCATGCCTGGGGTCCGTCATTCGTTTAGTGATAATTGTGTTCGTTATACTTCTCTCATGTAACTTATATTGATATGTAAAACTCGTTACTTAATTTCATACAGGATAGTCACATAGTTATGTTCGTTTGAAATTTGACATTCCATTTGTTATTGATAGCATACAGGACACATTTTATCGGATTAAGATCAGATTAATCCTTAATCCGATTAAAATTGTCGGACTAAGGATTAATCCAATAAATCAAGTCGATAATCCATCAATTTATCCCAATTAATTCCAGGTGAATTAAAACTCCCACGTCCCTACTACAACTTATGTGAGCACGGTTTTAAATATATAAATAAACTAGTTTCTACTGAAATAATGCTGTTTTTAATAACATACACACAATGTATTTTATTTGGCGCTTTTCAAGTGCCTCTTAACAGCGAGAGCACGACATTTACGAATTGAAAAGCAATCAGCCCGGGCCATCCCATGTCGAAAACACTGGAAAACTGAAGTCAGGATGGCTGGACCGGGAACCGAACAAGGGTACTCGCGAATGCGAGTCTAGTGGATTACCACTGCGCTACCTTGCCCGGTATATTCTGAACAGAAAGAGTCAAGCAGTCTACAGTAGTAAGTTATAAATACTGATTATTGACCAAGGTCGTGACCATCCGCTGTATATCATCCGAGGAATTGGGGGGGGGGGGGAGGGGTGCCCCTGCTGATTGGAAAGTGGAGGGGCGACCGTCCCCTTGCTTCCCTCCTTCTTAGTCGACACCAACTTACTCGATTCCTATTGGCAACGGACACGGAAAAATTGGGAGCTGACCAGTTTTCTTACGCTCTTCTGCACGTATCCGTGAGCGAACAAGCATTCCACTCACTGTTACGTTTACGCGACCGTGTCACTGTACAACGGGTCTCGTAGGTCACGAAGTAATGAGGGAGATGAAAGCACTTTATATGTGCATGGCTGCCGAAATGAAATATTTACCGGAACCATCAAGCGGAAGCTTGGAGATTATGTTTCTTCATTTCGATAAACTAACAGTTTAATGAAACACATTCGTATATTTTCATCCAGATTTTACATACTTACAATCATTTTGTCACATCAAGAAATACTACCAATGAAAAAAGATTACCGGTTGGGAGCAAAATCTAACCCGCGCGTTGAGTTCTTGACGTTTTCCACTTTAAGAAATCTGACATCTTACCAACAGCTATATTTTAACATGTCTCACTTAGTTCCATACTGTGGGTATTTCATGTATTATATACAACGATCAAAATGCAGTTGCATTTCGTTACGTGGAATACTTTATGCTCTCGAAATATATGTATATTTAGCAAACTGCTTTATATGAATTGAGAGCTAAGCTACGTTTAGTTCTCATACTAGGCTTTAAAATTTTAATATAGTGTTTTCACTTTACGGGGTTATCGTTTGAGAAACCTTCCACGTTGGACGTGTACATATCTTGAATCTTGATTGCGTGCCAAACTGTTTATGAAATTCGGTGTGGATATAACGGATTAGAAACTACGGCTGTGCGAAACCCCGCTTCCAGTAACATTTCGATATAGTCCAACTCTCTCTCTCATATATATATATATATATATATATATATATATATATAAAATCGCCAGAGTTGAAATTGAGGAGAATTTTTGCCTGTTCATGAATACTGCCAATATATTGTAACGTGCAGCTGCTTCGCCTTCGTGTCCAGGATAACATCGGTACTCTTAGTGGCGACTGTAGAGGGGGGAGGAGGGGTTGAGAAGTCGCCACACGGGCGATGCATGAGTGGAGGAGAATTGGAATAATGTAAATGTATGGCAGTGGGCATTTTGGTAGTATATGCGTAAAGTGAAGACTGACTCTAGCTAGTAAAAAACAAACCAGTGAGAAGTACTTTATGATAGAGTTGGCATTTAATACTGCTTTCACTGATAGGAAAAATAGATTGCATGTTAATAGTTAGCGACAGATAGTTGTATTTTGTAATAACAGCTGTATTTTATACAGTTGCAGATATGTTAAGAAATTTAAATGATTTCTTTAGACCTACATTTTTCACGAACTTTAATACGCCCCTAGGCAATGACATATCTAGGCAATATTATCGATATTGAGTACAGCGTAACATTTATTTCATAGACAGGGTCGAATTAAGGGGGGGGGATGGAAGGAGGAGGAGGCAGCTTGCCCGGGGTGCCGGGTTAGAGGGGGCGACGGATGGACCGATTTTTTCTTTTTAGAATATTAAAACTGTGAAATAAAATGCGAATGAGTGAAAACATTTATACGATATCTACTAATGTGATTGTTATAATACAGCACGTACAATAAAACACTGATAAATACACACTGACGCAAAACAAATTATGCAAGGTACATTTATAGTTGTTGCAGAAGGAGGGGGGGGGGGGGAGCGCAAATCACAATTCGTGCCCCGGGCGAAGCAAAGGCTAGATCCGACGCAAATACAGCCGTCAGAAGTGCACGGCAGCTGCGTGTGCAGAGCGATGTAACACGGCTGGGCGGGAAATGAAGTGCCTATGACAGGCGGGGGACACGACGCAGGCAGCGCAGCGGTGCGTGTCGATGGGAACACGTCCGCGCCCATTGACGGTCCAGCCCCCTCCATCATCCCGGGATGCTGTGCGGCGTCACGCGCCCTCACTGCAGCGACGCCCGGCTCCTACCGCCGCGCCGTGCTCGGCGTACAACTATGTACAAGCTATTCACAGTCAATTGAACACTTTTTAAGGCCCTCCCAACATGCATTAACCACTAATAAATATGTTTTATTGCAGTCTCACATATTAACTTTCGAAAGTGGTGAAAATAGACACGGTATTTATTAGCTACATGAAAATACAGATATTAAAAAGTGGCTTAAAGATAAAAAATAGCATAAAGGAAATTTTGGAAGGGCCTTAAAAAGTACTCACTTTACCGTGGACGGCCTATACAAGCTATTCGCGGTAAATGGAGCACTTTTGAAAGCTCTGCTCAACAGCTATTTGTATGCACGCTGTGTCTTCTTCCACCTTATGCAAGATTAACACTGCCATGGGCCTCATCACTTTATTCATGCGCCAGCCACAGGGTCAGTGAAATTGTCATATTATTAGAAAAGTATACGTAATTGCTTTACAAATCTGAACAATTTTACACTTCGGTGCCATTAAAAAAAAACAGAAAGTGGAAGAAATAATTTACGTTATCACGAATGGTTACCCAAACACTTTCTACTCGACGTTAAGATATGGAACTACTTTCCATCCTTCGTTACCAACTTTTCTGGGGGAATGTCACTCAGTGCGCCCGTTAAAATATATACAGGCAGTGGCAGTGAATTTTTTTCTAAGGTTGATTTCAAAAGTGCTCACTTAATCGTGAACAGCCTTTAGGTACTTCTCTTCGCCCAGAGGCCACTATTTTTGGCGTCCTTCTTCCAGCCACGACATCCGGCAGCACCAATCGGCGAATTCAGCTATTCCGATATTCCTACATACGTTTAAAAAAAACCGAAGTGTGGCTTTGTTACAGACACTACCGTAGGTTTTACGTCAAATGCGTCTGTGTTGGCGGGAAATATTTTCTTTGGTATATCGGAATAGTGTAGGCTGTTCACGGTGGTGGATTTTTTTTAATCAACGTTTGATAAACGTCACTGCCCCTAAATGCATATATTTTAAAAGTGCGTGCTAACTGGTATGCGTTCCGTAAAATTGGTAGTAACGGAGGGAAAGCTGTTCCATGTTTTAACTCTAAATTAAAACGGTCGGGTAAACATTTGTGAATACTGAAATGATTTATTCTCCTTTGCGTTTCCTTCAAAAACTACCTGTAAGTGTAAGACTCAGCAAATTGGTAAAATATTGACATTTGTAATAACGTAATTTCACAGTTTTACTTGACCGATACACGAATAAACTGATCAGGTTAATCGCAGTGTAAATTTTACACGTGGCGAACGAACACACGATGTACATACAAGTAGATCTTGAGAAGGCGTTCGAAAGTGATCAGTTTACAGTGAAAGACCAGTAACGAAATTGACAACGTTCTCGTGGTTTAAATCGACAGATCGATCTAATCGAGATATTTCGTTTGTTCGTTTGCAGACTAAAATCAGTGCGCCAGCATATCGGAGACGCGATATTATGCCGCTCTAAAATCTTTCCACGCGCCCGGAATTGCCGGGAGTAGCCGCGGGCCCCCACCCACGCCACGCGGCACTAGCTCAAGGTCATGCTCGCATCGCACTCGTGTACTCTAACGAACGATACCACAATCACCCCATGTATAACTTTTTTTCGTAATGTCCGAGATATGATATGTATCACAAGTGTTTCATACCTATGTTAATTTGAGTAACTTTTTTTCGTTAAATTGAAGTTTTACCTACATTTTATTTATAAGTTATAATATTTCATCTTAATAATATTACAAATGCGGAATTGTTTGTTACTCAATCACGTCGTAACGGCTCGACGTATATGGATGAAATTTGGTACAGGGATAGACTACAATCTGAATTAGTACACTGGATACTTCTCAGCCCGGAAAAACGAACATTTTCTTAGGGAGTACATAAAATATGACACCAACCATTAAGACAGAGCACTTGGTCATTATAATTAAGGTTTGATTTTTGCACGCCGATGAAGTCGCGGGTTAACAGCTATTTTATAACTACTATGAATAAAAACAATGAAAAAACATGTGTGTTGGTAGCGCTTAGTACGAAATAGTTCAAATATTACAAGTGAGTGCGCACTAATGCGGCGCACTGCCCTTTGGTGTTAATTTCTAAACTTTGTTTGTATGTGGCGGAGGAATATCCTGAAACTTTATCAAGACTTCAGAAAAATTTTGAAGTAACCGTGAATGCATTAAAGTCAGAACGGATCAGCCTGCAAACGTTACATCGAAGTTTCTGCCCTGCGCCGTTCTCTGCCGCTCTCATTTTAAAGACGTATTCACGTTTATTTCAGGAAATTTTCTTAAACGAACCAACTTGAGATACTATACTACTAATACTATAACAGAATTACCTACTGTAAAAATAGCATGCATGCAATTTTGATTTCACCCAATGAAATACAAGCAAACGACAGATTAGTTGCAGTGTTTTTGTAACGTAAGTTCACTGTTACCGCGGATATGGAGAGAGAGAAACTATAAGATTGTTTGGCATTCTGCCATCATCCTTCACAGGCTGCCATGCGTGTTATAGACAAAAAACCGAACTGGGATCCTCGGTGACATGATCTCTAAAAATCGTCAAGAACCCAAACTCTAGCAAGACAATTCCTGAGCGGCTAGTGAGTTACCACGTGGTTCGGGGCCCAATATTATCACGAGGTCCCATCCGTCTATTAACCTTCACGGAATAACCGTGCGAATAAAACCCGAACTTCGTCTTTTCGTTTAGGAATTCTTTGTGGAAAAATTCACACTATCCAGCATTGTTTCCCAGCATATAGCAATGCAGCGACATCACTGAGTTTGGGATCTGTCCTGACAGCTAACTACGATAACCGGTACGCATTTCTTTAGTACAGATGGGGTTCGTTATACTCTGGTTAGAAACAAAGGGAGTTTTTTTATGGGAGAGTTTGGCATAGGGGAAATTTTCGTTGCTAGGTGCGCAGTGCCCCAAAGAGATCTAAAATGTTAAGCTTCGTGAGACATAAAAGAGAAATATTTTACTTAGTTGCCTACGTAATAACTTTATATTTTATTTTTATTATAGCAATTATTTAGTTTTATAACATACAAAACCGATAAAATCCTGCACATATGCGACACTAGCGCTTGCCTAGTGGCGAAAAATTATAGTTGCCAAACAAAGCATTGGACTTCCAGACCTTAGTAGACAAAGTTTCCCCGTTATGAGGACACACGTCCTGTAACAACTCACTGTTGGCACAACTTGGCCAGTTCAGAGAGCAGTTGCTTCATGCGTGTTGCCACACAGATGGCGTAGTGAGGGCGTCACAAGTCACTTCATCTTCGTCACGGAGAGGAGGAAAAAGTCCGCAATTGGATTTACGCACGTGAAAAAAAAAAAAAAAAAAACCCCGCGAGCACTTTGGAAAACTGCTTAGTGCCTACGTGTGTGTGTGCGCGCGCGCGCTGCAGTTTTAACAAGCAACTGTTAAACCGACCAAATTAGGAAGAAATTATTCTAACTACCACCGTCGGTCGATTCGAAGACAGGAAAACAAATACTTTACCGTGAATGTTACACACGTATGCAACCTAAAGACAAATTATCACTTACAAAAATCTCAAATTACTACACCGTATAGGCATCCTGTACAGCAAAATATTGTTACATGCAGACGCCTGTGGGGCGTACCTGGGTTTGTGAGGGATGGAGGTCTTAATAAAGATAAAAATAAAGGAACTACATTTTATTTCTAATTTATTCACTCCAATATTATTTACAGCAATAAATTTCTGTCCCCACTTTTACTCTTTTTATTTACCAGTAAAATCGGTCTACAGACTATTCACGATTTAGAAAAAAGTTACTCCCCTGCATGCATATATCTTTATAGGCGCACCGAGTGATATTCGCCCAGTAAAGATAGTAACGATAGATGGAAAAGTAGTTCCATATCTCAACTTCGAAAAAAAAGTGTTCGGTGACCATTTGAGACAACTTAAAATGATTTACTTCGCTTTTTGTTTTTTTTTTTTAGTGCACCGAAGTGTAAACATGAGCAGATTTGTTAAAGTATTTACTTTCTTAATAATTTCACAGTTTCATCTGACCGACGGATAAATAAAGTGATGAGGCCCATGGCAATGTTAATTTTTCATAAGGCGGAGAAACACACAACGCGTATACAAGTAGATCTTAAGCAGGGTTTTCAAAAGTGCTCATTTAACCGTGAACAGTTTATACCTCATATCCAGTCTATGAATGGAACCACTATACCGCTTCTGTGATCCTACGTATTCCTCCACCCTAGGTTAGGGCGCAGCTAGCTCCGCTAAGTACCAGCATCATTCAAGCACTTTTGATTCTGCCCCAGGTGGAAAATACATTCGTAGAAATGCATACGCATATTTAAAGGGTAAATATTAGGCGTTAACGAAAAAGCAACGAATAGTCACATTGAAGCTTTGGCATTTCATAACCTTTTTCACGAGGCCCACTTGCCTGTGTCGTAAAATAAAGGGCGTCATTCTGATAGTACTGTTACGTGCTCACTGCTTCGCATCTCGTGCAAGCGAGGGAAGAGGACAGATAGTCGTTATATGATAGCGACGGCGAAGGCAAGACAATGGCGGGTTTGAATTACAGACGCGCGCCGCGGACCCTGGCTGTATTGTTTTCTACATTTATCTGGAGAATGATCTGGATTACTGACCTCGTTCTCTCAGCATTACTCGGGGTGCGTTGATCCTTCGAGATGGCCAGGGAAACACTATAAATATTGAAGCAAGACTCCGGGCCGAGAGTGGAGTTGGTGTTGACAAGTTAACGAGTGGCTGAGTCCTGAGCGACAGAAGAACGAGCGACAAGAGAAGTGAACAGCGGAAGGGAAGTCGGCGACTGCGAGTATCAAGCAGTGAAGGTCGCGGCTGGCAAATTAAGCTATTGGAATAGATGCGTGAGTGAAATATATAAATGATGGCAATAGATAGACTGAACATGTGTTAACGAGTATGAGTTAAATGACTGTAACCAACAGAGACAATTAAGGAATTAAGGAGGACGTTAATTAGAGCTGAAATAGACATTAAATATTGCGCTCACTGTTGAATAGAAAGAGTAAAAGTGGAAACATAATTTAATGCTGTAAATAATATAGGCGTGAATAAATTCGAAATCAAATTTAGTTTATTTTATTTTTAAGAGCTCCATCCCTTACGAACTCAGATACGCCCCTGAGGCGTCCCTCGTGGCCTTTATGCAACAGTACGACCGTTAACTACTAAGTATTTCTGAGCGGCTCTGGCTACGAGCAGTATTTAATCAACAGCCAATTTCGGCTGACAAAGACAAGACAAAGATTCATGATTACATTTAAAAACGTGCCATTGGGTAACAAAGCACATATTATTGCATAAAACGAAACGGTCGTCGATGAGGATCCAAGTTGCATGCCAATCTGTACGAACTTACCAGTTTTTTACACTGAGGCTTATACATCCTTCGAGTAACTTAGACGGCTGCGATACCGATGTATGAAACACGCAATATGTCTTAGATAACCCATTTTTCTAAAAGTAGGGGACTACACGGCACCCTCTCCCATTATAAAAAGTCACTTTTAGTTTCGAGGTGTCAATAACATGCGATATATTTACACTAGGATGACTATTTGCGTCAATATTTATATTGTACGTCAAGTTTTTTGAGCTCGTAAACGAAGATTTCTATAAAAACCACTGATGGCAGATATTTACACTAAATAACCTCTTTCCTCCTTCACGGGAAAGATAAATCATGGATGTACCACTGATCTAAAGTACGCGTTGTATCCGTAACACTGTGGATAGGTCTAACAGTAATTTTATAACACGCTATTATCAGCTCACCTCATCTCCCTCCCCCCCCCCCCCCTTCGCGTACACGAAAGAGCTCACGCGCACGCACAAACACACGCAGGACTACCGGAAGAAATTGCGGACGTGAGCTGGTTGAGAACAATTGCGGAAACGTGGTGTAGGTGATACGCGCCAGTCGCCAACAATGTCCTTTTGTGCATTGTTGCGAGAGCCCGAGCATCGCCCTCAGGCAACATCGCCGCCGCGCTGTTCGTCCCGCCGACTACCGGTTTACGTAACTTGCGAGGGACTGCGGGAATTCATATTATCGACCCAAGTCATTTTAAGGTTCTCCCACCCACTCGCTACGCTCAGGTATATGTGGCTCAGTATCTCTGCTTAAGCTTGTTGGTCTCCAAAAAAATATATATTTTATATTTTTACGAAATGCCGTTCGGTTTATAGACTTGAAAATATTTTAGACCCCATATTTTCTGCACAAAGGCATGTCAAATCACAATTTCCGTTTAAAAATAATAAAAACCAACTTACCGAACTGAGATAATAAACTTCTAAATAAGATACACGAATTACTTAATGTAGTATTAAAAAAACGTGCTATGAAATGTTTATGCCATTTTTAAAAATAGCTCAAAAGAAAAAAATGTTGCATATTATTATTTATAGCAGTTGTTATTTCTTTCTTATAAAATAAATTTTGCTATGCTTACCTTAAAATTAAGACAATAGCTTTCAATTACACTTGCTCAATTTTGTGCACATTTTTTTATCGTTTGTTTTATTTGTACATCCCCAAAACACCAAATTTGTGATTTTGACATGCCATAACGCAAAACAGACTCGATATTAAAATTTAATACAAGGAAGAGTTTACAAGTTGACATTTTCGTACAAATATAAAATAACGATTTTTCAAACCAGCGCCCTTAAGCTAGGTTGACAGTTAATAGCATGAGGGTAACCATATATTACGTAGGACCAAGAAATGACCGCTATGAGTTCGAGCCTACTGATTCACAACAGCGAATAACAGGTCGCAAATGCAAATGTAACTGCAACTGGGTTACATAGAATTCCTGGCTTTCAATGGGCACCTCTGTGCCCAAGAGGCGAGATGCCTTTGCGGCTGATTATAGTTTACATATGCCAAAGCACATGGTGTTCCTTGGCGGTCACTCACCAGAAGTACTAGTCATGTCCGACGATGTTTAATGCCGAGATCACGAAACGTCAGTGTATACAAACACAGTATCGCGAAAGCATGCACAACAGGCCGTGTGTATGAATCGAATGGTTATACTTAATTTCTTATGCAGACGCATGGAGCAACAGGCAAACAGGTCAGATTATTAACTTTTTGACGTAGTTGTTTATTTACCCGTAAAAATGGAGAAAGATAATTATGCTGCAGAAACTGTACAAATTTCGCAAGATTGTAAATATAGTCAAAACACAAAGCATTCATTTACCAACACTGCCAACTGACGCACGACTCGTTGCAAAATTTCACTGACTAAAAATTATAGAAGATTGCTTAATTGTACAGGCTGTGCAAGGTAAAATGAACACTTCTCAAAACCCTACATAAGATATGCACATTGTGTATTCTTCTTTTCTGCCAAACAGTGACTCACAGTGAAAGTGGTATACCCAGTACGACCGGACATTAGAATGGAAATGAATATTCCCTTAAATTAAAATTACTGGTAACTCAGTATATTGAATGCATTACATATCCAGATTTTAGGGTCTTTAAAAATACGCATAATTTGTATGATTATTACTGCATAAAATGGAAAACACTAAAACAACTGTAGGTCCAACGCCACAGTGAAAGTGATACACTGCCCAATACATGCCCCCATTAGCCTACCAGGCGTGTCATGTCGGGCTCACGCATTCAGAACCACGCATACCTTCTTTCTATGCATAAAGGCAATCATTACATTCAAGTAAGCTTTCGTGGATCAACATGGAACATGAAAGAGATCAGACGTCTGTGGTGGTGATAAAGCTGGTCATTTTGCATTACCGAAGGGGTCCATCTCTGCGCGAGATCGGCAATGTTGTGAATCGCAATCATTCTACTGTGCAAAATATCGTTCGTTGCTTTCGTTAGAATAGAGAACAAAGAGTAGCATTCACTTCATCAGACGAGCGATGGGTACGATGTGAAATAAAGACGAATCCCGCGTTAAGTGCACCAAAACTTGCCAAGGAAGTAGAGGTCGTCTTGGGGAAAAAAAGGCCTGCCCAGAAACCGCGAGGAGAGTCCTTCGTAGAGAGGACTTCAATGGTCTAGTAGCACGCAAGAAACCATACATCAGCAAGATGAACAAACGTCTCCGGTTACAGTTTGCCACAGATAACGCTGAAAAATCTTTTGACTACCGGAAAACAGTAATATTTACCGATGAAAGCAAATTCAACGTGTGTGCATCGGATGGGAAGGTCAGTATCTGGCGTAAGCTTGCAGAAATAAATTTTCGACTAGCGGTGAAACACGGGAGTGAGTCCCTGATGGTATAGGGTTGTATGGTGGCTTCGGGTGTGAGGAAAGTCCATTTCATAGATAGTACTATGGGCCACGATGTGTATTTTGATACATTGAGGAAAGAAACGACACCGAACACAGATAAATTCTACCAGGACAGGGGCCCGAAACATAAGGTCCATAAGATACGCATGTGGTTACTCTATAATTGCCCCCCATATACGCAATAATCCTCCAGTCCCCAGACATCAGTGTCATTGCAAATTTGCGGAGTGTGTTGAAAGAAACCATCCGTAAACATCCCAGATGTAACCGGGATGAACCTCACACTTGCCCTTCAAAGGGAGTGGGATAAGATCGAGCCCTTTTACTGTGAAAGGTTGGTTCGATCTACGCCAGATAGACTTAATGATATGAAAAAGAACTGTGGTCATCACACTAGGTACTAACTATCCACACGTGCCCTTCAAGGACAGGATATATACAGACTGTACCATTTGCATTGTGGTGTACATCTTGACCTCAGAATGTGTAGTTTTTTGGTTGTAAATGTATATATTCTTTTGTAAAGATATTTGCTTTATGTATCTGTTGTATGATGATTGTAAATACATTTATTCACAAATATCCAAACGACTTATTACAACAATACAGTATAATAGGATATGTGTATCACCGTCACTGAGTCACTGTATATAACTTTATTCATGCGCTGGTCAAGCAAAATAGAAATTTAAAAAATTTATATATAAATTTACAAATTTTTTACTTACGTGCATTAAAAAACAGAAAGCAAAAGAAATAATTCCAGTTTTCCCTAACGTTTACCTAAAACTTTTAAATTCAACGTTACGACATGGAATTACTACACCTGTATCAGTAACAACTTCACTGGACGCATGCCAGTCAGTGTGCTGCTAAACATTTATTTATAAGTGCTCATTTAACCGTGTTCTCTGAACGTGTCCCATGTTCTACTGTTACGGGCTGTGTGCCTGTGTTATGGTGAAGCCACCATTAGCTGTCGGGGAATCTGCGGGAATTGAAATGGGGCAATCCCCTGTGTGGGTGCCCGCGAGGGGACGGAGGAAGTTCTCTTCATCCCACACGACTGTCGATTCCTCGACGAACACTTCGCTGACTCGAGGGCTGCTGGCTGGCACTACGTCAGCAAGCCCTGCTCCCTCAGCGCGGGCGTCGTCTGGGTTCACTTCCGCCCCAATACTACGCCATTTCCGCGAGCGGCCCATGCGTCGAGGCAAGAGCGACGAACAGCTTTCCGCCACTTCGATAACAAATCAACAGGCTAAGGCCCGGTTGCACCAACATCTTCCCCGATCCGGGATATAATGAACCTAGTTCCGAACCAGGATCCAGTTTGATCTTGGTTCCAATGTAAAAGTGTTGCACCAACGAAATTTCATGATTCAGGATCTTCGATTCGTCGATCTCGGTTCCAAATTGAAAGATCAAGATTACGTATGAGATAAATTTTGCTGTTGGTTCGTAATATATGACGCCATGGAAGTAGGAGTATTTTTTCACTAGATATATAACTAGATGTGCGATGTTTGATCTCTTTTAAGTGAATTATTGCTCTACTAATTTTACTGAATAATATCCAAGTGCGTATAATATTGTTTTAATTTCCCAAGAAAACAATTGACCGTAGTTCTATCTGTTGGCGTATTTTCAAACCACATTTGTCGACGATGGCGGCTGATCTCAGATCGAGTTTCGAACCACGATGGGGCAACCGGGCATACGTCTCATAAATAACCTTTTAACAGAACTTCCTTCTTCCGCAAGCTCTTGTGACGAGGATATAGAACTGACTGCCAGCAATCTGCGCCATTGGCGCTGACTTCTCACTTCCAGGATGAGTTCAAATAGAGGGGGGAGGAGGGAAGTCGCAAACTTTTCGTGTAGTCCATTAACGGTTACTTCCAACTTTTCTGAAGCACAGCTATAGTTTTACTTCCAGAAAATTCCTGTCTCGCAAAAGCTTGGAAAATTACACCAGAGAACCAAAACACCGCACTCGTGCGCGCTCACTTTAATCATATTTTGCGTAAGAACTATTTCTTACTAGACATTACCAACAAAATAATTTTATGTCCATTTAGTTATAAATGAAATAATATAATTTATAGATAAAATATAATAAGAAATTCTATTTAATAAAAAATAAGGTAATTTAATGTTAACACATGTATGAAACGCTTATGATACATGAGATTTAGGAAGCAATCAAACACGTCATACATAATGTTTTTTCCGAAGGTTTAAGCACAAAATGATGAAAAAAACTGGGAATAGACTATAACAGCATCCATGTTTATTTAAATATTACTCCCTTCCCCCATGTCTGATTTGTACTGTGCACTGTATTGTTACAATTTCTCTCTCTAGGAATTAAGTGGGCTATACCAAGTTCGTTAAGGTACGTAGGGCTTAATCAAATAAAATAATTAACTATAATTTCCTTATTTTATTTACAATAACTACAGCAAAATTCTCTGAACTCAAATTCTCACAATAAATTGAAATCACTTACTGCACAATTGACACCAATTAACACAAAATTTATCATTACGACAAAGAGATCAATGAAATTATATAATTAAAGATCAGTCCCAATATACAGTGTATCGACCTATTCAATATTTTATAATTTATGCGTCCATATTTGACAGTTCGAATATTTACAATAAATCAGTATTACACTTCCATTCAGTCTCACCTCAGTTCAGTCCATGTCCCGCCCGTCGTAATGTTCTAGAGTCCTCCAAGCGCCCTCACGTACAGTAGGCTTCACTCGCCGGTTTCACACCCTCTCGTCCATTCAAGTCACGAACACCTCACTCGCCGTCGTCCTGCAATCTCCAGTCGTCGTCCACAACTTACTTCGCTCGCGCACATTCGGCCAGGCGGCCTCCATCAAAGACTCCCGGCCGCTGGGTTGCGGCAGTATGTATAGTGTCTTAGGCCGCCACCTAGAATCTTCTCCAACTCGCGTGATGCGTCGCGGAGGGCTGAGGTGCCAGCCAGTCTCACCAGAACATTCTTGCGTCGTCGCTAAACATATCGGAAACTGTAGCAGGCGAGAGGAGGTCTGTGACCAGCAAGTCCCGCCGCTTACGGCATTCACGGGATTACCTGAAGGGGGATCAGGAGGCCGCGAGCGCATCGTTCCAGGAAGAGGGGAGGGCGAGGCGGGTCTCCGATTACGGCGCGGGGCAGCGGAGTCGGCGCCAGCTGTAGCACGTAACAGTATATCCGTGCATGCAGTGATGCAGGTATAAGAAACAATTTTTTATAGATGTTTAAACAAAATAATTTATATTGCATACTGAAATATTGCTATTTTCAGTTATGTGAAGGCCCACGAACCAGATTATATATATCAACGAAGGGGGCAACGCTGCTGCTAACTGCCACAATTTACTCTGCTCCTATGATCTGCACTATGCATTCGCCGACTTGGTCCCCGTTACTGTTGACACGTTTCCTAACTTGTGCATCGCCGCATCTACCTAGGTATATAGTCCATTCATGGTGACATCCAACTTTCCTGAAGCCGTGCTGAAGTTCTACTTTCAGACTGTTCCCCCGCCACATGCAAACAAAGCTCAACTAATCTAGACAACTACCCTAAAGGGACTTCGCGCCGCATTCGTGGGCGCTCAGATTAAAAATATCCTGTATAAATTATTATTACTAGGCACTACCAACACACCTATTTTCTCCCTGATTATATGTGAAATATTACAATTTATAGATATAAATAACAGTTCTATTAAAACAAAAAAAAACTTTTAATTTAACAGAAGTATAAAACGAACATGATACGTGAAAGATTTAGGAAACAGACAAGCGCATCGCACATGGGATAATTTTTCAAAGGTTTAATTAAAAAAAAAGCGTGAAGAAACCGCGAATAGACTATATTAGTATGAAATATCCTGAATGTGATACTCTGATGGCATACATCCGCAATACAATAGTCAGTTATGCCACCTGTCTGCGGTTGTATTTCCAATTAGTGGTTTCAAAAAATGCATGAACTACAGCACAATACTGAAGGGTTTTAACTAAGAAACTACTTTAGACAAACAACGGCTTGTTTTGGCAGTGTGACCAGACTGTCTGTTCGGGCCTCTTATCTGCCGCCCATAGCAAGGAGTGCTGCATCATAAATAACATCGTAGATAAGATCGTTTGAAGCAAATAAAAGCACTTGGTTATCTGAAACAATCTGATGTTATAACATATTTGTTGTGGTAATAAAATCACCTTCGTCCAGAACTGGCATTTGTTTAGCTTTACGGTAATCGGGCCATTTGATTGCCTTCGTCCAAAAAGTACTGCTCGAGAGTCCAATGAAACTATTTCAACATGAAACAAACAAAATAAAAAAGTTTTTCTTAAATTGAAATGTGTCTTAACAAGAATTCCAAGTTTCAACTCTGTCATCACTCACGTTAGCCGAGGTTACTATGGCAAAGCATTGGAGTGATGAAGCTACGGGTTCGAAACCCGGCCGTGTTTACACTTGCTTTCGTAATAGCCGAAACTGTTTGATGTACGTAAAGCCATACAAATGTCTGGTCGAACCAACCAAATATTGTAAGTGTATGGCAAACAAATATGAAGACCATCATCCTTTCGTTTTATCAGATAAATATCTAATTTTCCTTATACAAAAAAATTAATTCGGTTGCGACAAACAAACTGTTTTATTCAAAAAACTTTTTCAACGTATATTGCTTTATTTGAAGAGAAACCATTTACCCAACTTTACTTATATACAACTGTCAGCTGACAGTCTTGTTCATATTATCCAGATGTGTCGAAGTAAGTATACAAGGCGGTAGGGGAAAGTGCAGCCCCCTAAGTTTGCTGTCCGCACCCTCTCCTCTCCCTTTTTTCCACTTCCCCCGTCAGATGCGAAGAACTCTCACTGAATATTAAGTGTCAGTGATTTGTAATTCAAATTGCTATTTCAAAAATTTTATTTTGTATTCTAAAGGCGAAGCACAATGGTTTACGTGCGTCCGGGGTCATAAAAAGTCGCAAGCTCGTATCTTTATAATTTTACACTTTTTAAACTCGCGTTGGCTAAACTGGAACCGTAATCGATACAATTTTGTTTTCAAATTCAATTCATTCATATTATTTACAGATCAGACGATATACCACTGAAATACTAGTAACTTACTTAGCCCAGCCTCAAATCAGTTGTAATCGATTACGTTTTACGAATTCAGTTGCGGCATTTGGAAACTAATAAAAAATACATAGCCTTCAAAAGTTTTTATATGCCAATACCCTACACTGCAACTCCTTGTACTGCAATTCAAATTCTGAATACCGTCACGAGTATGTCAATAGCTGAACAAACCTTGGCAGCTCTCGTAGACTTTGATGTTTGACGCCTACAAAACTCAGCCGACTGCTACAGCATGTAACGTGAGGACGTTGTGGATCATTGTCGACTTACTTCCTTATGTCGTTGGGAGAATTCAAAGATATCGTATGCAGAATTACGAAGACCTTGATCGTTAAGTTTAGAAATCCAGTCGTCAATCGACCTCCCTACACCATATCCCGGGTATTTTGCAAAATAACAGCAAGGTATGAATTTGTGTTTATCTGCGAAAATCCATACGCTCCTGTACCAACTTGGGCATCTCAGTGAATTCCGTAATTCATTGTTATTCTAAAAATACACTATTCAGATGGTATATTCTTTGGATAATTCATTTAATTGCGCCAGTTAGTTCCCATAGTAATTATTGAAGTTTCATATACATAGTCTATAGTAGTTTACACTTAGAAGTAGATGGAGAAAAAGGTGACTATGTGACTAATTGCAATTACATATAACTGCAAACGTGATTTTCTGTGAAAGTATACGGATTTAACTGCTGATTGCACATAGTGAATACACGTATTACTTGTTCACGGTAATATGAGCACTTCTGAATGCCTTGCTTAAGATCTACTTGCATGCACGTTTTATATTCCTCCGCCTCGAGTAAAATTAACATTTGCATTGAACTCATCACTTTATTCGTGCGTCGGTCAAGTGAAACTGTAAAATTATTAGAAAAGGAAATATCTTGCATATCTGCTAATTTTTACACCATTGTGCATTAAAAATAAACAAAAAGCGAGAGAAATAATTTTAATTTACCCAAATGGTTACCTATCACTTTTTAATCAACGTTAAGCTATAGAACTAGTTTTCATCGTTACCAACTTTGCTGGGCGAATGTTACTCAGTGCGCCCATTAATATATATACATACAGGAGCAGTAGCATTTTTCTATAGGATGTTCACGGTAAAGTGAGCACTTTTTAAGGCCCTTCTAAATTTTTCTCTTCATCCAATTTCCATCCTCCTGCTGCTATTTAATATGAACATTGCAGTGTGACCAATAAACACAGTGTATACATTTCACCACCCTCCAAAACTTAATGCCTGAGACTGCAATAAGATATATTTATTAGTGGTTAATGCCTGTTGCTAGGGTCTTAAAAAGTGCTCACTTTACAGTGAACAGCCTATAAGGTTAATTTCTAAAGTGCTCACTTGATCGTGAACAACACTTATCTGAGTGAAGGCATTTTATTTCAGACTGCCGACTGCGCATTATGAAGGGCGCACAAGGCTGAGGAACCAAGAGCGCAGAGCGCCGGACGCCGCCGTCATACAGAATGTAGTTACGAGGTATGCAGGCTCGTGTTTATCGGAGAATTATCTCATCGCCACGTCATGCGTCCAGGTGAGTCACACTGGTGACTTAGTCCGCCTTCTTCGGCGCGTAAACAAACCTGTTTCCACGCCGATGTAGGTACTGTCTCAACAGTACGAACTCCACTCTTCCGCTTGCCTCCTCAGCACACACGAGTAAAACAAGCTTATGTAAAGTCTACGTTTGCGCGTATACGCGTGTTTATGTAAATAAATGTTCTAGGGCGATGAGTTTTATCAGAAAAGTTAAAATATCTTATGAGTTGCCATTTTTGACGTGAATACGTCTTTAAATTTGCAAACATAGTGAGAGGCGATCCAGAAAATCCGACGATAACAAAATCGAGGGCTACAGTTTGGCATTGCAGCCCCGAATCTATAGTCTACATTCAAAATTCAATTACACCACTCGATTGAAAAAGGATCAAAGAATATGTTGCGTTGAGTGAGGACTGCGAAGCATAACTGGGGGGGGGGGGGGGCAATTTTGAGCTCGTTTCGCCGCGTCTCCTAACTTTCGTGTAGTATAACTTATGACTAGGAGAAGCTACGACGCTCGTTTGAGTTTAAATCGACAGCTCTCGTCAAGCTCAATCGATTGCGGGTATAAAAAAATGTATCTGACGTGGTTATGGTGAAACTGTACGAGTTTAATGTAAAATATTAAGAAAACTTAACACAACGTCGGTCTATACTCGCCAAAAAGCCAAGTCAAAATACAGAAATTGTATACGGTTGGCAAGAGCATTTCAAAAGCAATCCAGTGATACCCATAAAACCCCATCTTATCGAGTGAAGCTGTGCCGGGAACGTAAAAAAAAACACCAAGGCGTCCGAGCGCGTCAACGTAGACGTTTTCACGCAAAACAAACAGCCGTGTCCCCAACACAGCCACGCCCTCATTTTTTACTACTTTATCTCTGTATGCATAATAAATATAAATGTAATACAATCTACAGACATATAAGTAAAACTTGAATTTAATCAAAAGTATATTTTATGTTAATAGAATTATAAAACGGGAGTGGTATGACATTTAGGGCACAGCCAAACACACATCTGGTGATTTTTCAACAGGGTGCAGTCTAAAGGTGTGAAGATATTGCAAGCCATGGACAAAAATTCAAATGATTGTCAGATGATCGGGGACCAATATCGAAAAAGTACTCCTGATGGCCTCCGTATCAAAACGCACTTTATACCCAGACATGTACAAATCTGACGTTCCTAAGTGAGACTGAGGAAGAGACAAATGACTTCCGACGTCCCTGATTTAGAGTTAAGTAAAATGTTTTCAACTTAATTGCTCGTATCGAACCTGCAACCAACGTTTGTTGGCCGACTTCACAGACATACTGTACATGCAGGATATCCCAAAGCCCACGGTATATATACCACGTGAATTCCGCATGGATATAGAGATTATAAACACAGTGAAAAAATCCGTCCTAATTATTATTTATTTCGGCAATATTTTTCTGTTTCGATGGAATATATACGATTCTTTCACATTTTGTAGCGTGTACTGTAACATCTCAATTTTCCTCACATCATGAAAATGATATGAATGTCCGTAATTTTATGTATTTTTCGTAAGTGTTAAATGAGTGAGTTGTTTTACATAAATTTAGTATGTAAGATTTTTATTTTTGATCTTTATACTGCTTACTAGTGAGAAATTGCTACTTTCAATGTAAACTTTGTCTATGCAATTGAAAGTGTTTTGTCAGTCAAATAGTTTTTTTTTTCTGTTAATCACGATACACTAACCAGAAAACAGCAACCATTTGTTTGTTATGAATATTGCAGTAAAATAGAACATTCCCTAAACATTATAAATGTAACTGCCTTGATGGAAGGAAGAAAGGAAAGAAGGGCTCCAAAACGAATAAAATATTCTATTACAAGTTCGTCGTATGTTAAGTTAATACAGTCAAATACTAGAAGAACAGAAGAATAACAAAATTTGATTAATGAAAGCTAAGAAGACATAATATGCTCAAGTTAAGTAATGAGCCCGAAGAGAATGATACCATCTACAAAATTCACCTAAGTTTGACGACAGAAAAGCTGCAGATTCCAGAGACGACGCATTATGTACCAGAGGACGTTTCCAGCCAAAACGAAGGAAGTCTACGCTGTTCCTGAGTTTGGAGGATCGACTGCCTACATCACAGACGTGTGGAGGACCAACCCGGAGTTCCGACGCCATGGGTTTAGCTGAGCAGATCGATATCGGGATGCCTGCTGCATGTTGAGTTGGATTCGACGCTGAGGTTCCTGATTCCACGGAGATCGCCCGCAGGACCAGATGCAGAGGAAAGGTGGTACTGCAGTACTGTTTTCAACGACAGCTAAGTTTTGCTTACAAAATCAACTACTGAGTGCTTATCCCTGTAAGAAAAACACTTATACTGGTAGTTTGGCAGATGTATTGCAGTAGTTCTCTGGCTGCTTTTATCTTGCTTGAATTTGAATAATCAATATTAGTATAATTTTGAAGTTCTAGAGTTCTTACGTTTATTTTTCCTTGTGATATGTTAGTTGGTAATTTAGATCTCAACTTTGACTGGTATGTTATCTAAATATCCGAGATTTCGTTAATACACTTCTTAAGACAAACTAATCTTGGTACCATTTTAATTTGTCTTAATTTAACCTGTCATTAGCGATTTTAAGGTGTTTCTCCAAATTGATCTTTCAAATGCTTAATTGATTCTCTTTTACAAATGTTTATCATAAATGCTATTTTCTACATAGCCGATGCATCAGAAACACATTCGTCTATTACACACATATTTGGATACTTTGCATATTCCAATTCCTTTAAAAAAAAAAAAAAAAAAAAAAAAATGTGTGGCAGTATTGTGTGCTGTTACATATTTTCTAGCGCCAACGCATAGCCCAGTAACACTTAAGTGTCACATTACAGTACCCAACTTTGTATTACAGCTCACGCTGAGAAAAAAAGAGAAGAAAATTAATGAACCTTAAGCTGGAGTCACAATACCCGAGACGACGAAATTGGAGTATCAGTCAACGAAAAGCAGGGTTACTGTGACGTCACCCCAACAAAATTGTGGCCCCGACAGCCCGAAAATAGTAGGTACTATTTATACTTTTCATCGCGTCGGGCTTGTCGAAGCGCGCAAAAAAATGTAAATGTAAAATTATAAAACAGCATTTCGTGCATATTCCGCTACTATAGTAAAATAAATTATTTTGACGCCAAACTAACGTTCCGGTTTCTTTTTAAACACTTTATTTCTCTTGTATAAATGCATGTATTGTCAAAAGCAAAATAATAATTCCCTTTATCGTGAGTTTTAAAAAGTAAATATTGGACATTAATAGAATAACTTGCCGTTTTAGGATTATCCAACAGCCAACTAAAACACTTGTCGGGCAGATTTCGTCGTGATATTGCTAACACTGAATAAAATATAATGTAAAATTACGTCGAGCTATGACGTGTCGCTGTGTCGTATCGTGTTCGTCGGGTTATGCGACTCCAGCTTTACAAGTAATTCGGAAATCAAAGAGGAATTATAAAAGTGCTATACTAATGAGATGGAAAGGCATGTATAGGCCGTTCACGATAAAGTGAGCACTTTTGAAGCCCCAGTTACTTTTTTCTTTCAACCAATTTATATCCTCCCCCCACTTGTTAATGCAAACCCAGCCACGTGAGTAATAAACACAGTATACATTCACCATACCCAAAACCAAAAGTCCGAAGCCACAATGAAATGTATTTACTGGTTATTATGTTTGATGAAACAGCTTCAAAAGTGCTCACTTTACTGTGGGCGGTCTATACTACGCGAACTTGCGCAATAACACGTTAACTGTAAACGGTACGCTCATTTCAAGTCTGGGTCGTAAAGACCAAAGCAATTGGCAGTAAGGCTCCAGTTTCGAATCCAAGTCATTTCACGCACTCTTAACGCGCCATAGTTATTCCCGAGTTGCCGAAGACTCGCCTCTCCGCCCGCTTCTGCACCCAAAAGCGGCAAGGGCAATGAAATGCGATCGTAAACTTAATGCGTATGGCAGCACTGGTAGGTGCGTCGCACATTAGCTTCTACATAGGCGTGTACTGCTCGACAAACTTAAGTGGATGAGAAAATCAAGCCCTTTCTCTCTCTTCCTCCCCTCATTCGTAAGTATCGACGGAGCAACTTCAATGTCGTGCAGTGTTCGGACGAAACTTGTACAAACGAGTAAGGGCTGTTCACGATAAAGTGAGCACTTTTGAAATGAACCTTAGGCAAAGTCACTGCCCCTGAACGCATATATTTTAATGGCGCACTGAGTGATATTTGCCCAGTAAAATTGGTAACTATGAACGGAAAATAGTTCCAGCTCAAAGTCGAATAAAGAGTGTTAGGTAACCATTACAGTTATAACCTAAATTATTTATTTCGTTTTGTTTTTTTAATGCACCGAAGTGTGAAAATAAGTAGATTTGTAAAATACTTATTTTACTAGAAATTTTACAGTTTTACTTGACCGAGGCATGAATAAAGTGATGAGACCCATGGCAATGTTAATTTTACATAAGGCGGAATAATGCATAAGTGCATACAAGTAGATTTTGAGCAGGGTTTTCAAAAGTGCTCAATTTACTGTGAACAGTCTATAATGGTCTATTCGCGGTTTATTCACATTTTTAAAATCAAACTTTTGAAAAATTACCCTACATATAACACTTTTTTTTTCTTGGATACAGTATGTATCACAACCCTTTACTACTTCTGTTAACATAAGAGTATCCTATTTTTGATTAAATTAAACGTGCTTTGTTTGCATGAGGTGGGGGAATATCCAGGAAGTAGAACTTTGGCAGGGCTTCAGTTGAAAGTAACCATGAATTGTCTATACATGCAAACATGTATAGCATTTCCTAGCTACCTGTTAGTTCAAAATTTCCCCGTTTTTTCTAGCTTCTACCCTTTTCCCCACCAGCTACTGATAGTTCCTGGAAAACGTCAATGAAATGTCCCGTGATTTGGCAACACTGACCCAGGTTGAGACAAGAGCCGAGAGCACAGAGGCGACGGAAGCTGGAGATGCACATGCCGGTGTGGCCTGAGTAGAGATGAGCTAAACCAGTATTTCTCAACAAAACCCAGTACCTGTTACTATTCTCCAACACTACCTGTTACCGATACATGTTATTGAGTACCCTGCTGTTATGGACATGCTATATGCCGCGTTCTTTCCTTCGCTACCTCACCTGTTCTCGAGTAAAGGCTGTTCACGGTAAAATGAGAACTTTTGAAAGCCTTGCTTAAGATCTACTTGTATGCACGTTACGTATTCTTCCACCTTATGTAAAATTAACATTTCCATGGGTCTCATCACTTTATTCATGCGTCGGTCAAGTAATACTGTGAAATTTCTAGAAAAGTAAATATTATACAAATCAGCTCATTTTCACACTTCGATACATAAAAAAAAAAAAAAACAGAAAGCGAAATAAATAATTTAAGTTAACATAAATGGCTACCTAACACTTTTTATTAGACGTTAAGATGTAGAACTATTTTCCATCCATCGTTACCAGTTACCAACTTTACTGTGAAAATGTCACTCAATGCACTCATTAAAATATATGCGTTCAGGGGACAGTGGCTTTTTCCTAAGGTTCATTTCTAAAGTGCTCACTTTATCGTGAACAGGCTTTACCTGTTATTAACCGTACAGTAGCGTGATATTTTTTTTGCTACCTTTATGCAGCTCATGCCCGCCTGGTAGTTGAGTTCGTAGTGCAGGATTTCCAGTCATTTTTTTTCAACTGTCGTATTTTAAGGTTCTCCTTTTAATTTTAAATTGTTCCTGCTTCGTGGTACAAGTATCACTAACAGACAGAGATAGTAACAGATGGTAACGCGTATTCCCAGAAGCTAGAAACAGGCTATACATGTTCCTTCAATACCTGTTACTGATAAAAGGTATTGAAAATACTCCCCATGTGTCATAGACTAAAGATGAGGTAGACCGCTTATTCTTCTGCGCATGTACCCAACATAGACCTACCGCAATCCTACACAACTGTCAAAGTCACGTGGACAACAGAGATGAACGTGTTTGTTTACATCTTAATTTTTAAATGACAAGCACTATTATATGAATAAAATACTTTTACCAGTTAGAATGTAATCTAAAACCATTACAAATTAATTAAAGGAAATATAAAAACATCTCAAAAACACTTTTTTACTAAACAGTGTTTTAACCTCAAACCCTATCCACGCCATTTTTGCTAGACGTGTAGGCAGAAAAGCAGTTCAATGTTGGGACACGGAGATTGGTCGTGTGCAGCCAGCGAGATCGGTCTACCTCGTCGTTAGTCTATGCCACGTGCAGGACTGAGGAACGTAGATCAGCTGCAGGTAATGTTGGACAGGGGCGGTTGTCCTCGCTGCGCTGCGCTGCGCTAAGAGCGACCTGAGGTCAGCCAGCCGCTCCACTGGCACTTTCCCCGCGTTACGTCGCCGCCGACTTAGTCAGCGCCGGCGTGCCACTCCGCGGCCCGACCAACTATTGTCTGCCGGGAGTCCGATCTTCAGCGCCTTCATATTTACATCCATTATCTCATATGGAGTTTAGTGCGTATTTCATTCCACCGCAGAGCAATGCAGTGGCAAATTTTGCGTTGCGCCTCCAGATATAGGCTCTTCACGGTAAAATGAGCACTTTTGAAAGCCCTGCCTAAGATCTACTTGTATGCACGTTGTTTATTCGTCCGCCTTATGTAAAATTAACATAGCTATGGGCCTCATCGCTGTATTCATGCGTCGGTCAAGTGAAGTTGTGAAATTATTAGAAAAGTAAATATTGTACACATTTGGTCAATTTTACACTCCCGTGCACTAAAAAAAATTGAAGTGAAAGAAATAATTTTAGTTATCACAATTGGTTACCCGAAACTTTTTATTCGACGTTATGATATCGAACTGCTTTCCATTTATCGTTACCAACTTAACTGGGCGCGTGCTCCTCAGTACGTCAGTTAAAATATATGCAGGCAGGGGCAGTGAGTATTTTCTAAGGTTGATTTCTAAAGTGCTCACTTTATCGTGAACAACCTTTAGAAATATATATAATCGGCCTCCAGGGTGCAAGTGAGTGTGTGACGTACCACAAATAATTGGAATGACATAAATCAGAATTTAACGCACCTCAGTGACATTTGTGTAGCCTAAAATAATACTTAACAGAAGAATACATTGGCAAAAGGCATACATAAATCAATTTAACAACGCACACAAAAATAGTAATAATATTATAAATACCAAAATTTTAAGCACGTGGCAATCAATATAAAATGTTACCCTTGGAGCACCAATATTAAATTTATTTAGTACTGGCTCCTGTACATGACAATACAGAATGATTTACAGTACAATTATTTATACTTATTTCAAAGCAATTCCTTCTGAGCTCCAACACTTCAGTGAGAAAAAAAAAAAAAAAAAAAAAAAAAAAAAAAGAGGCAGACATCCACGGTCCAGTAAGGCATCCAATCCTATAAAAATATATTAAAAGTTAAGCCCTACAATAAAAAAATTACGGTGGCAGGCAGTCGAATAAAATATATTTATTGACTATTATTCCAAATGAGAGGGTTTTCAAAAGTGCTCACTGTACCGTGAATAGCCTATAGGCATTAATTACCAACACAAATATTTTCTCCGCATTTTTATTCATATTTGTTAATTTAATATTTTATATATGAACAAAATTATAGTAAAAAGCCAATTTAACAAAAACAAAATTCGTTTGTGTTAACAGAGGTGTAAAACGCTTTTGATACACGACGTATTCAGGGAGAAACCAACAGCATAAATACAGTGATTTTCAAAGGTTTAATTTATGAAAGTGTGAATATACTATACGCTTATTGTGCCGCATTATAACCCACTCTTATAGGCATAGTTGGCTGTAAGCGAAACGGGAGGTTAAAACAGACAAGACGAGATTATTTCAGAAGTTCCAAGTAATAATGAATGATTAAGAGACAATTGTGGTACTAAACATTTTAAAATGTGGAACTAAATTGCAGCTTGGAAGAGAAGAGTACTGAAAATCGAAACCAAGTCGCTAATTGGAATTCTGACATTCAGAACACACCGAAGTCAATCAGTGAAGACTTTCGCGGTTGATTAACATCGTGTAACTGATGACAATGCTTGACTTTTCAACTGACAATAAGAATATAGAAGGAGGCAGGTGTATGTGTACAAATATTGCATAGTATACTATTACATGTATTACAAATTTGGGCTTAAAACATTTAGATAAACTGTTTTTGTTCAATTATACGTGCTCGTATATTCTTTTATTGAGGCTAAGTCAAAGCTTAGGCCTGACAAGATTATCATCAGTACTTCAAGAAACTGAACTGGTGCACAAAAACTCTCCCCCATCAGGAAGCAGTCATCTTGTCAACTGAACTGAATTACTTTGACGAACGGTTTCGACATGTAACTTCACAGTATTTCATGTCGAGAATCCTGCAACCTTCTGGTATTGTGGAGCGTGTACTCCAAGGTACATAACTTCGCGCTAACCTACATGCACATGTACTTTCGTATGCAGTCAGAAATGTAACATCAAAAGCGGTGTTTAAAAACGCGACCAAGAATTGTATTGTACCATGTAATAGTCATCCTAACTTGTAAATTCTTAAACCTACGCCTAACATATACATTTCAAGGCTTTCCACTTTCGATAATACTGTTATAAGCGGCGCCTTTGTCTTCGTAGCCTTCATTTTCCTTCCTCGGGCGCGAGATGATATAACCGGTTAATGCGAGAACAGCAAGGCAGAATTATAAATGGCCAGCGGCGGATAACTGACACGTGCCCGATAAGACCAACGGGACCCGTGCCGCTTCCGTCCTTCACGGAATTGAATGTCTGGGGTTATCGTTTAAGACTGTTCTAGTCATCGCCCTCGCCTCCCTCCGCTCGCTCGGGGTGCGGGGAACCTTCTGGACCGAGCCAGCTGGTCTATCAGGCTAAACTTCACAGTGCTGTATATACTCGAGCCAGCGTCAGTTCTCCATTGGCTGCTGCATGGATGTGAAGTCACTCAACTTTTGACTGGAATGCACGTAATTGGACTACACGATTGTGAAGTGTTTATTTACTGGCGCAGAGTTACCCAGGATGTGTGTAATAAATTATGATCCAATGACAAACTTATTGCAAAGGTACATGTGTTTGACGTTTAACGTGTCCCCGAATAATAACGCAAATTTTGCACGTGTCTAGACGAGCGGCGACCACCGAGAGTGAATACTGCGAGCATCTATACAGTGGAAAGAGACTGACCGGCGCGACGGCGGATTGTACAGCTAGATGCGTGACATTCAGAATGATGGCAATAGCCATCATTCTGAATGTGTAAATAAGTGCGGATTAAGTGGCTATAGCAAGCATAAAAACAGTGATAAAGACCTTAAACAGAATTAAGATTGGCATGAAATATTGCTCTCACTGACAATGAGTATAAATGGAAGAGAGAGGCAGTTTAATGCTGTAAACAACAGCGGTGTGTATTTTTATGTTATTGTAAATACATTACAACATTAAATTTAGTTCTTTTACTTTTATCAAGACGCCCATACTTCACGAAGTCGGACATACGTTTAGTAAATTGTAAATGTCATGCCTAGGTGAGTTTTTTTTTTTTTTAATTTACCAACTTACGAGATTAGGGGTTATACAATTTATTCGTATTTAATCAAATGGCGTATGCGTTAAATAACCACGTTCTCCAGTTCCCAACTTTCCCCTTCCAAGAAAGACGTCTGAGAGTAACACTGTTGTGACCCTGTTATGGACTGGTTTCCTTGAAGACAGGGCCCCGTCACAGTCGCACTGCCAGATCTCCTTTCCTGGAAAGAAACGTTTAAAACTTGAAACCTCGCCTAAGGCTAAGTCGGCATCTCCTTGCATATACACTTCACAATTGAAAATTTTATCATTTGACTTAACGATTTGACTTTACGTTTGCTTTAATACATGATGTTTCTTATGGAACTTGACACAATGGGAACTATCAAAGGTAAAGTTAAGCACTCTTGCCTTTACGATTTCGAAAAGTTTAAATTTATAGTCAACGCAGTTCTAGTTGTCCTTGATCGTCAACTCCGGCAAGCAAACACGGACTGCGTTGTAGGACTGCATTCTTAATAGCATCTTGACTTCCAGCTATTAAGTCGTTCTTACGGACGGTATATGGAGTCCAAGTTCCTATTTGCATACCATGTACATTTTACTACGTCTCGAAAATACCGTCTTCGTGAAGTCCACGTCATGCCTATGTATGCTTTTATTTCACAGCCAATAAAGTGTAAGAATGCGCATTTATTTTCAAAATATTAAGTTATACTTTCACGCAGCCACGGTAAAGTGAGCACTTTTGAGGCCGTAGTTACTTTTTTCCTATCTGTAATTTTTTTATCCTTCCACCACTTTTAAAATAAATATTCTCATGTAAGTAATAAACAGGGTGTATCTATTTCACCGGACTCACTTCTAAGGCTAAAATAAAACATCTATTAACCATTATTCCTAATGAGAGGGCTTAAAAAATAGCACTTTACCGTGGATACCCTATAGTATATATTTGTAATGCACTAAAATAAAGCGGTGGAGCTGTGACAAAAAATAAATGTAGTTTATATGCATAAAAAAACGGAGATTCGATCCAAACAAACGAAATTTTTTAGAGGAGGTAGTAATTGTTTTCCAACGAACTAATTTTATAAGTAATTTGCGAAGCGATATTTATAAATATTTTACCGTCACGTGCACGCATTAATTATTGTATTTTTGGAACAACTTCTCACAAATCTGAGAAGCAGTCGAGATGAGAAGACTTACACCTGAAGAAAAAAAAACCATTCGTACTTCTTACTATTTCTTATAATGAATCTTGAACAGAACTTTCAACAAGGATTTCACGAAACACTGTAAATTTTTTTAGGTGAAGTACAAGTATTCTAATGTGAGACTCATCTCCAAATGTACACCAGATTCACTCATTGAACCTCCATGCGTTGTAGAAATAACTTTAATGTCAACACCAGTTGGCAGTTAGCAAACAAGCTTTCATGTTGTTATAGGCTGTTCACGTTAAAATGAGCACTCTTGAAAGCCCTGCCTACGATCTACCTGTATGACCGTTGTGTATTGTTCCGCCTTATGTAAAATTAACATTGCCATGGGTTTCATCACTTTATTCATGCGTCGGTCAAGTGAAACAGCGAAATTATTAGAAAAGTTAATATTTTACAAATCTGCTAATTTTTACACATCGATGCATTAAAAAAACAGAAAGAGAAAGGAATAATTTAAATTATCACAAATTGTAACCCAACACTTTTAATACGACGTTAATATATGGAGCTACTTTCCATCATTCGTTGCCAACTTTACTGGGCGCATGTCACTCAGTGATCTCGTTAAAATATATGCAGATAGAAGCGGTGATTTTTTAAGGTTGATTTCAAAAGTGCTCACTTTATCGTGAACAGCCTTTAATAGTGTTCCATGTTGCCGCTCTGCGTCGCTTTCCTCGCCGCGCGGACCGCACGAGGGCGCGAGGCAATGTGCCGAGGCCAACGCTGGTAGCGCGTGGAGATTTACAGGGTTGCCACCTTTTTTCCTTTAGGAAATTCCTGACATTTCCCTGATTTTCACACAAAAAAAATCCTGGTATATTTTAGCATTTTTTTTCTGTAAGGATTAGCGACTTTGCCTTATAACATACTTTTACACCAAAATACTTCTCTGATCTTACAAAGTTGCTCGCCACGTAGTTTGCAAAGAAAAATGCCTATGCATTTAGTCCACAATCGTTGATTTGTACGATTCTGGCAGTGATGCACAATTGATGACAGAACTGCCAAATGTACCATGCACATCACAGAATTCCCTGATATTTAGCTAACTTGTTTGAAATGCCATAACATTTCCCCGATAGTTTTCAAATTCCCTAACATTTCCCTGTTTTCCACACCTGTGGCAACCCTGATATACAAAAAGTACCGCCACCGCCGCGATAAATCTAACGAGACTTGTGCCGCCTTCCGTCCTTTAAAGGATTGAATTTCTGGGATTATCCTTGCAAGAATGTTCCGGTCGTCGCCCAGCGAAACTCAGTGTGCGGGGAACTTTCTGGATTTGGCCAACGAGTCTATTTAAGCCGTGACGGGTCTCCGAGTCGACAGTTTGGATTAACTGGATGCGTGAGTGACAGACATTTAGAATGAAAGTAATAGATATTTCTATTGAATGTGTGTATATAAATGAGTGTGAATTAAGTAACTAACCAATATAGACAGTGATAAGGACTAATTGTTATTGACATTAAATATTCCGCTCACTTGGAGTAACAAGAGTTAATCGAAGAGCTAGGTAGTTCAATGTTTTAAATAATAACTGTGTGAATTTTTATAGTATTATAAATAAATAAAAATTACGTTTTGTTACTTTATTTTATTTATTAAGGCCATCCCTCCCGAACTCCGGTCCGCCCCTCTGTCATCTGGTAACAACATCGTTACTTTACTCCTTCGAAATTTCTTCGCGAATTTCTGAAGTTTTCCTATTACATTTATTTAGGGCATTGCAGCAAGTACGCTGTCTTTGAGTCAAAGCCGAAGAGTCCATTTCGTATTCATTAATGTTCGGCAATAGTGGTTATAAGTCTTGGTCAAGTCATAAGCAAAGCACGTGCTTGTCGAAGTACGAAATCTTCAAAAAGCTTGTCTAATGAGCTGAAAATCTCTAAACGGAGGAATAAGACTGTTTTTAACGAAGCACTCTAAGCCGTCTCTGCAGGCACGACTACAAACATTTCCCTTGAAGCTACAGCTCGAAAGTAATCACCAAAAACCTCAGTAATTCGTCGCCGCAGGAGGACCTACAGCAATGCCACACTAGCAGGAGAAACTGCGTAGGCCTAACCACTTCTTGGAAGTTCATACCGCGGTTTTTAATATACAATTTTAAAAAAATATTCACTGCACTGCATTTCAAGTTTCTTTGTCATGCAGTCAATTTTCCGTATTCATGATGGTTTCCCGAAATCACTCCGGACGAATGCTGGGATGGGTCCCAAACAAAAGGCCACGGCCGATTCCTTCTCAATCCTTCCTCCCTGTGCAATTTGCACCGTCTCTAATGACCTCGCTGTTGAAGAGACGTTAAGCCCACTTACTTACCTACCTACTGAATTCTGAGCGGGGTAGCAGGGAAAGTTCTGTCGGAAGTCGAACTATCTAATCACCTCTTGTCGCCTACGTCACACCAGGATGCCCGCGTACGACAACGCCAGCAGGGACACACACCTTGACTCAAAAAGATACAGGTGTGTATATGTGTGTGTGTGTGTGTGTGTGTGTGTGTATGTATATATATATATACACACACACACACCTATACAGCGAGAGGAACACTTGGTGAGGAGCGTAACAGCCTGGTCGGCTGAAACAAGGGTATATAGTATATTCGCGGTTTCTTCAAACTTTTTTAAATTAACCTTTGGAAAATCACCCCACGTATAATGTAGCCTATTTGGTTATTTCCTATATGTGTTATGTATAACATGTGTTCTACACTTCTGATAACTTAAAAGCACCTTATTTTTGGTTAAAATGAAATTGTATTTATATGTAACTATTAAATTATATTTAATTTGTAATTATTATGAACTAAAACAGTGAGGAAATTTATGTGTAAGAAACAGTTCTTACGCAGATTATCATTAGTGAGTGCGAACGAATGCGGTGCATAAACTATTTGGTGTAATTTACTAGACTTGATTAAGCTTTGCTTGCACGAGGCGCAGGAATAACCTGTATGCAGAACCTTAGCAGGGCTTCAGAAAAGTTGGAAGTTACTGTGAATGGACCATAACCCCGAGAAAACCCGCTGGCCAAGAGCAACGACCGCCACGTCTCCCTCCCACATGTAAAAGCTCAGGGACGACCACGCCTGGTATCAGCTCGGATCGCCTTGGCGAGAGAGCGATCAACCGCCCACGCGACCACGACGGCCCGTGGTGGAACACAATAAGAAACGTCCATTTGAAGAGCCCATAACACATGGGACCCAGTCACAAAGGATATATGCTCCACTTCAACCACTCCACACTGCTCTCACCGAAGCACAGCCCAACGTTACTAACAGCTAAAGGCTGTTCACGATAAAGTGAGCACTTTTGAAATCAACCTTAGAAAAAAGTCACTGCCCCTACCTGCATATATTTTAACGAGCGCACTCAGTGACATGCGCGCAGTTAAAGTTGGTAGCGATGGAGAGGAAAATAGTTCCATACCTGAACGACAATTAAAAAGTGTTAGGTAACCATTTGTGATAACCAAAATTATTTCTATAGCTGTCTGATTATTTTAATGCGTAGAAGTATAAAAATTATCAGATTTGTAAAATACTTACTTTTATAATTATTTCAGAGTTTCACTGGACCAATGCATGAATAAAGTGATTAAGTCCATGTCAATGTTAATCTTACATAAGGCGGAAGAATACACAACGTGCATGTAAATAGATCTTAAGCAGGACTTTCAAAAGTGCTCATCTTGCCATGAATAGCCTCTACCGAAGCTTGCCTGACGTACGTCCTAGTTCGACAAAAAAGCAAACACCACCAGCGATTACGCAAAGTAGAGAAGGGGGGTTTGTTCACAGGAGGCTCCAGTTTTCCCACATCTGCACAACTTCCGTCATTTAACAACGTTTTTTTTTCTATATATCACGTAACTATGCATGCGACTAACAACGGCAACAAACTTAACTTTACAATGTTGGAACAACGGGTGTTAAACTCTCATCGTGTGCCAAAATAAAATTCTCTCTATACCATCCATGGTATTTTACCTCGACTGTAGCCCTCTTAAGCAACTACATGATGTCAAGTACGACAAAGAATGACATTAACAGAAATGTCCCAGTAAATTTACTTAGTAACGATTCGTTTCATTCACACATCTAGCAAAAAATTTACGAAGTTTTCACACCTCTGATACTGCCTTTAATACACATCTCAAAAATAGTTTTGCACAACCGGGATTTCCGAGTTACAATGCTACTTACGCCATAAGAGAGAGTATGGAATGCAAATACGCCTCACACACTGTACAAATTACCATATGCCAGACTTGAACGTTTATCTGTAATGCGACTACTATTCCACGTAACATCCATGTGCAATCAATGCGGCGCAATTTTTTGAGGTGTGCAGCGATACCTCGATACTTTATAGTATCGAGTATCACATGAGAACATTCAAAAGTATCGAAATTTTAACACCCATTTTCGCGTACCATAACTTTTGGAATGTGCGCAATAACTTTGAAAATCATACTTTAACTTTCGGCCTCCGTACGGTAATTTCGAAAAGTATACCATAATTGAAGTACAAATGTATCACAATATTCCATATTTTATTCATAGCGTAATATTCACACAGCTGTTAGCACCTTGACGAGTTATTAATTTACGCAACCCATATATACCCCGATTATGATTTTTGACAACATTTACAATAATTGAGGTACATTAAAAAAAAAGTGGGTTGAGAATTGTGCGAGGAATGAGCTACTTGAGTAGTTACTGTACATCCAATACATACCACAACTAGTTACTGTACATCCAATACATACCACAACTATATGCTGCACCGAAATTCTTCATTTAATTCAGTTTTATCCCATTAATCACTTTTATGGTATATATTTCAGGCACAATAAAAGCATGTAGAGAGTTGTGAGCAAGCGCCGATAGGCACGAGCGAGCTAACTGAGTAGTTATTGTACATCCCACACATGCCATATTTATCTGATGCAACTGCATTATTAAATATTCATAAAAATAAATACCATAATCATCTGATACACCTGTCGTGGCCTAGCCCACGTATTTTGCGGTCTAAGCCACGACGGATGTACCAGATAGTTACAATATTTATTTAACAGTACAGTAATTTTCTCGAAGTCGCAAAATGAAATTTAAAAAAAACTGCCAAATTTCAAAATAAGTGTGTACTGACCAATCATTTTCCTCGAAGTATAATTACAGCTTTTACTTTAAAAATGTGATCCTATAGAATCGAAGGAAACTGTGTTTATTATTGGTAAGGACGTTTGGGCTACAAGCTGTTTGTTTCCAGTGTAATGTGGGGTTTTAGATAAGTTTCAGTGTGTGTCAACAACACTAGTAAAATGAGCAATTTTCTTGCCCAAGTTGTTTTGTGTTCATGACAATTTTAATTTGGTATCGAGAAAGATATCGGTATAGAGCATCGTGAGAATATTTCGGTATCGAAACTGGAATCCCGTATCGAGAAAATGTAGTATCGACACATCCCTAGACACAACTCACTTTGAAAAACACGCACGACAACTTTTGTCAGGCAATACAAGCACATTTTTGTCACAACTTTATCTTCGTGATCGACAGTTTACAATACTACGCATAACTCCGTAATTTGAAATTTTTAATTCTGAGGGAAACTTGTAAAACGAGGTTCAGAATTACTTCATCGTGCGTTTTATAACATCGTTAACATGACAGTATCTTATTATTAGTTAAATTAAAGTTTTATCTGTATTTTATTTATTAATTTTAATATTTCTTTATACCAAATATGAATCAAAACAGTGAGAAAAAATGTGTGTTGGTAGACTTACTTAAACTTAGTTTTCACGAGGCGAAGGAATATCCTAGAAGTAGGACTTTAGCAGGGCTGCAGAAAAATGTGAAGCAGCCGTAAATGGACGATAGCATATTTTCCTTTCCGTGTTTCCCCCAACATCTGCCCCGAGTAGCACGTCCCGTCGTCTAGCCGCCGTGTGCACAATGGTACGACGTAAACTCTAAATTTAACTTCCATTCACGGTTAGAGGCGTGAGAAGGTGGCGGCAGGGCGCGCATTACCAGGGAGCTAGCTGCTCAGTATGCACGGAGCGACGAGGGGTCGGCGCGGCGGAGGACAATGAGGGACTACTTGTCGTGTGCGGTGGGAACAAAGGCCCCCCGGGCTCACGGGACACGCCAAATGCAAGGTCAATCTAATGACCCCCCCCCCCTCCCGCACGTCAAAACTGCACAGCAAACAACATCCTGCCGCAGGAAGCGCGCATAGTCCCACCATTTTACAAACTACTGTAGAACCTCGCCAACTCGAACTAACATCGACTATGAAGTTGTCGAGTTTTTCGTAATTAAGACTCCTACAGCGAGTAAAGAAAGTATCAGGACGCTTCCAACAAAAATGTGCATTATTTCATATTGTTCATTCTGCAGTTGGCTCGATACATAACACGCTGACGTCCATTTATTACCACTCCTCTTCTGTTGGAGGGTTGGCCAACCCTCCAACAGATGGATGTACTTTAGTTCCCACCACGGGTTATCCGATATTAAAGTAGGCGTGGCCACGGGGTAGTCCAGGATACAAACGACTAGACCCCAAGAAGAGTTCGCAGGGTGAAACTCTGATTGCTTTATTTGCTAGTTTTATTGTACGAGTGTAAGACGGGCTCAAATGTCCTCGAAGAAAACATCGCATATACAGTAGCCAATAAAGTACTCTTACAACCACACGTTTAGTCCTAGCGTTTGTATTCGAGGCGATGTAAAGCCACAAGAGGAACGGAACAGCATGCCCCGTGGTACTAGTTGACAGCACACCAACGTCAGAAGGACGAGAACAAAATGACGCAGATAGGGTTCCCTGCACATCAGTAGCCAGGCTGTTGGGATAGTGAGAGGTAGTGGTCAAAATGGAGCGGAAGAAAAGGGAACAGTCTGTGACGCAACGCGAATAAGTTGTCTCTCTATAAGCAAGGCAGGAGCTATCGTGAAATTGTGAAAACCATCTCAGTTTGTTTTGGAACTGTCAATTCCATATTGAAGAAGTACAAATAAACAGGGATAACCGAAAATAAACGACGATATGGACGCCCAAAAGTGCGTACATGCCTCTAACGAAAGCACCTAGTCCACTTTAGCACGTAAAGAACCATTACGAAGTGCAGAATCTTTGGCGGAAGAGATCGCATCGACATCTACACATTCTGCAAGTACTCAAACTGTACGGAATGTATTACATAATGCCAATATCCATGGTAGGGCCGCCAGGAAGAAACCACTTATTTCTGCAGTAAACAGACAAAAACGCATGCTACTTTCCAACGAGTACCATTAGGCCTAATATTCGGCTCAGACGGCAAACGGTGGGTGTGGCGAGGCCCAAACACGTAATTGCATTCGTAACACATTACACTTACAGTCAAATATAAAGGAGGAAGTGTTATGGTTTGGGGATGCATCGCGACTTCTGGGGTTGGGAATTTAGCTTCTATTGAAGGTGGTATAGATGCCACCAAGTATGTAAGTGTGTTACGCCATAACATATCAAACAGCGTGCAAATGCTGGGTCTGGCAGGGGTCTTTGTGTTCCAACAAGACAATGACCCTAAGCACACTGCCGTGAAAACTAAGGAGTGGTTATTGTATAAAGCTCCACGATGACTTCTAACGCCACCATAGAGCCCAGATGTCAATCCCATAGAGCATTTTGATGGGAATATCTACGCAGACAGGTACAGAAACACCGCCCTTCACGCAAACTCTGCAAATACTGCTTTTGAAAGAGTGGTCAAAACTCTCACCAGCACACACCACAGCTTTGGTACGGTCTATGCCACGACGGTAGTGTACAAGAGTATGTTCCGTTTGTCACTGTATGAATACTTTTTTTAGTCGACGACAAACATGACGGTATTGTCTCACGTATAGTTCTGTTATAGCGACATATTTGTGTACGGGGAAACATTACTGTAATCTCATGTGATTTGCAAATGAATGTAACCTTGCAGATTAGTTGTCCATTATATTGAACCTGGAGCACAAACTATGGGTGTATGAATACTTTTTGAGTCGCAGTACATTTGTTGTAGCCTTTCTCACAGCATGTTCAAGTAAGGCTATTCACGGTACAGTGAGCACTTTTGAAGTCCCTCTCACTTGGAATAACAGTCAATAAATATATTTTAATTAAGCCTTAGACGTTAATTTTCGAGTGCGGTGGAATATACACACTGTGTTTATTACTTACACGGCAATAATTATTTAAAAAGAGAGTTAAATGATAAGAAATGGATGAAAGAAACAAGCAACTTAGGGTCTCAAGAGTTTATATGTTTATTTTGTTAACATATAGATGTTTATAATTGTGCTTCTTATTCTAAATTACTTTCATGGTATTATATTTTCATTCTGAGTTTATCAGCATTATTTCAATTTAAAGAGGTATTTATTGGCTTTATTTTGTTTATCCTAGTTTGTTTACATACGCTTTAAAATGTTACTAAAAATAGTTCAGAGATTATGTGCCTTTCTCCTTGTAAACATGTTTAAATCACTGCAATTACGGTTTATTCTCATGTATGCTGTTAGGCCTAAGAGTATATGTTTATTTTGTATTATTTCTCACTGTAGTGGCATTTTAATAAACTAGCTTTATCCAAGATGTTCGGAACAATTTGAACCTTCTGGCATTGAATATGGCTATAGTTAACATCTGAAACTTCACTTTAATTCTAGAAATTCTAGCTCCATCCCAAGTCTAGGAATGGCGGTGTAACATCTGATAATTTGTAAATATTTTTGTATACTTGTCGCATTAATTTTAGATAGGATAAGCTAATAATTGATAGAATTTATGTTATCAAAGTTATTATAGCGGGGTGTGTAAAGATGATAATCAGGGCGGTCTCTATATACTAGCAAAACTGTTATACTTCCCATATTAATTGTTGTTGATGCAGGGATGTTTGCTTTCACTTCTATGAACTTGGAAATATATTGCAAATGGCAAATGTAAAGAGGCGACACTTCCTATGACACGTTTTGTTTTCGTTTTGTTTTGTTTGGAATATTGTTATTCGTCTTCAGAGGGGCAAAAAGAATGTTGAGGAGTTGGCCAAACTGACATGGAAAGTTAATAAAATAATAGTTTTTTTTTTTTGTTCGTTCTGCTGTCCAGCCCTAATTTATAAAAGTGATGGTTATAATATCGTTCGTCGATGTTAAAATTGGACAGTAAAAGAATCACTGAAGGACTGTGAAGAAATGACTTCAATCCAGGAACTGATGATGACCCGAGGAAGGACGATTGTATGCCACAGCTAGGGGTCCATCGCTGCCTCTGGAATGTAACGGTCTGCCAACACTTCGAGCCACCGCGGAAATCCAGGGACTGGTGTTGGACCAGGGAGCTTGAGTGATCAAAGCACATCGAAGGAGGATCATCGTCATCTCTAGTCGGTATTCCATACAAACTTATATATGGCCTTATATCTAATTAAAGATCAATTGAAAGTTAATTTATAATTAAAAAAAAAAGAACATTTTTTCTTTCTTCTCGCTATGTTAGCTAAATTATTATTTTAACCTAATTTGCAACAAGTGCGTCGTCTCTTAATTTTTTTTTGTAAAGTTACTTTTGAATGTGGCTCGGATTGTGAAAATATGCCACTTTATTCATATGAAGATGTGAGAAAGAGGACATATTAATTTATTCTTTTGACAGTCATTAAAATAATCTAATAATTTCACTTCACTCTAGTCCTTGTCGGTAATTTTAGAAGGTGTCAATTGTCATTACTTTTCATGTTAGTTGTACTGTATCAATATCCTTTGTCCTATTGACGACCTCCACGTCCAGTTTACATGGGGTAGTGTTACCTACACTTGAATGAAGAATTGTTTTTCCCACTATTGAAATGTTCCAAAGCTAGCCGTGGTAAAAATATATAGTAAAATTAAATTTGTGACTTTTGAGAAATTAAAGTTAAAATTCTCACTTTCTCCGTTATATAAAAAGTTGCGCCCATTCGTGGGGCATATAATTACGAAACTCGGCGACTGCACATATATTTAATCAACGAGTTTCGTTACAGAGGAGAGAGTCAAAGGTGTTAGATGTGCGCGGACATGATACGACGCCCAACATAAGCGTCAGTTTATAATTCTTGAGTGTAGACTTCAAGCTGAAGCCGAGGCTGGTAATGACGCCTACAGATACGTTAATTCGTAAGCTCTACAAAAATTTCCAATAGATTTAATTTCCTCGCATCTAGCCATGAATTATTTGAAATTGGATTTTAATAGTTGAACTCTATTAATAATGCAAAGTTTTCAAGCATTTTTTTTTCTAATTAATAATGACCCAGTGGTCTTGAGTTGAAAAAATATGGAAATTGAGCTCACCGCTAGCTTGCCTAACGACTCCTGCAAATACTATTAAATTGTTAGGTGCTTTGATCACTACTAGCATAATAGATGTTGCTGCCAAAATAATTGCTTGTTCTTATACTTATACAGCGAGAGAGCCGTGCGCATTGAAATTGAGGTGAAATGTGTTATAAGGGAATTATTAATGTTAGTCTTGTCTAGAGTATGTTTGTCTTCATCCATCTTCTGTTGCTAGTGCCATTCATCACCGCACTTCGTTAATGTTTCAATAAATAGGTTTTGTCAAAGTGAGTTTGTCCTGGCCAATGTTTATTACTGTTTAATATTTAATCAGTATTTTTTTTTATTTTCTTCTTTTCAAGAGTGTTGCTATAATTAGCATGATAGATAACTATTATATCTATTTTAGGCGATATTTCACGGATTCGTTGCACTAACTACATCTGATTGAAAAGACCAATGTTCAATGGTACAGACCATCCATCCAGTTCACACAGCCTCCACAGAAGTAAGGTTACAGCCTATATGTTTGAGTTGATCGAAAATAAGCTTTGTGAAGGTTAAAGTAAAAATATCAAGTGGCTTGCACTCATTTGTAGGCCTTACTGTTAGCACTCGCACACTTACTCATAGCGTTATACATTTTATATACGTAAGCATACAAAATATCTACATAGATTAGAACGTCACTTCTCTGTGCACAATGAAAATTAATCGAAGAGTTTGAGAAACACGCCAGTAGTGCACTGCGTGACTGAAATATGTATACATCACTGTAACATTAACTTTTGGGCGTGGTGACAGTATAAGTCGTATTTTATTAGTAAGATGGTGATAATAAAAAGTGGCGGAAAGATACAAATAAGCTAAGGGTGCCACCTAATTTTAGCGAGTTCTAAGGTTCAGAAGCAAGCTAGCGATAAGGGCGACACTGACATGCGCACCTAGTGCCACATCGCCTCTACGCGCAGGGCGCTGAAATGGCACGCAGTGTTCTCGTCGCGCTACGTGTACCTACGGGACTTCAAGCAGGGCCCTTATAATTTTATTGGTGGAAAGTCTTGAACAAAGTCCAGTGTATGTTCCTATAAAACTTCGCATGTCTCCGACCACCAGATTATGAAACACTGGCGAGTGAAAAAGCCGCTTGTAGCTATGTTGGCGGGCTCGGGAATAGCATTTATAATATACGTGATGTTGCGTACCTCGCTTGAAGTGTCGTATGGGGCTTTTCTTAAAAAGTGTTCACTTACCGTGAAAAGCTATCACAAAGAAAACGAAACTACCAGCAGGCCGTTTGGCAATTTCACGAATCTCGACAATATGACGCCAGTGTTTATTTCTAATCTAGGACAGGAGAACTATCAACAGGAAATGAGTCGGGGAATGTCTGTATCTGTTTACAACGGTGTGTTCCTCTCACTCGCAGCTACGAACAACGGAATGTGTGCCACGCATTGCATATCTGACCTACAAATTGAAATAAAAGACAGTTTGACGTTGAAAATGTTTTTCTCTAATGTGCATATCATACAACACAGTATTTATCAGAAGACACTAAAGTACTCTTTATATATATATATATATATATATATATATATATATATATATATATATATATATATAGAGTACGAGCCAATGCGGGACTCGTCGACGAATTTAAAATGAATAGCGAAATTCCAATCTCGTTAGTAGATTTCGACCAGAGTTGTTTAATACGAACTTGGGTACTATTCAACGCAAAATTGTTACCCATAAATGCGCCTTTAAAATACCATGTTTACTTTAATATTTCAAGTTTTCTTCTGTCCACCAAAGACTAACTTGATAATATTGTTACAGAACGCCAGGGGAGCGTGCGTATCAGAGTTCGTGAGGGATAAAAGTTTTAATAAAAAACTAACAATTTTTTTTTCAACTAGTTACAGTATTAATCTATTTTCACTATTAATCTTGTAATTCTCAATGAGCACAATGTTTAATATCTCATTTCTAATTAAAGTCCTTCTCAGTGGCTCTACTTGGGTTGCAGTCAGTTTCACACGCATCTATACAACTAAATAAAATAGAAGTGTGGCTGTGATTTTCGAATTTTCCACTTTTAATTATTTGTTCATATAGTATAATTGATTAATAAGCCATATCTAATGTTAATTTTGTTAATGTCTGCCTGTCCGACCGGATTTAACTCAAAACCCACTGAATGTATTTACCTATATATAACCCCAGGACCAATTAGTCTGTTTCATTGAGATATCTCAAACGGTTCCGAAAATATGATTAGGAATGTACATACTGGATTAAGCTTTTCTTAGGACTACTGCATAAAAAAGCATTGTTAAAAAAAAGTCCCGTCATTTCTCTTTTCTTTTTTATCTCTTTCCTTCCCAAGAGCAGTGGCTATAGCGATTTCAAGTCCTAAATGTCATACGAACGAAGTAGCATAGGAAAGCTAGTTATTTATAAATATTCAATATTTTCTATTGCCATCGTTCCAAATGTCTCACGCTCGCGCATCCCTCAGACTAGCTCTCTTCTCTGTAGTGATGCTCGCAGTCCGCCGACTTCACTCTTGCCGCGCTGCTGGCTCGTCGTCCTCGCACAATCTTCCAAACTCTAAAACTGTCAACTCGGATGCCCGTTGCGGCTTACGGCCATTGGTGCATGAAAGCAGTATATTTATTAATTTTTTTTATAACTTGTTTCAGAGCGGATTTTTCAACATGTTTCGCTCGTCAAGACTTAAATAACTTTTAGCACCTTCTTACACTGTTACAAATTCACCATATTTGTTATTCTCAGAGCACTGATTGCAGATAAGAAAACCAGAATTCTTTCTTTTCTTCCATCAGTACTCCGAGAATAATGACAGCTGTGAATATCTAATAACGTAAGAAGGTGCTAAAAGTTATTTACGTACTGACGAGACGAAAATTTTGAAAAATCCGCTGTGAAACAAGTTATGACAGAAATTATTTAGATATACTGCTTTCAAGCACCAATTGCCTTAAGTAGTCCATCTAGAAAGTTCCCCCACTCCAAGTTATACTGAGAGTCTAGGACAATGACCAGAACATTCTTAAAGGATAACCCCACAAATTCAATGCGCCGGAGGTCATGCGTGCACGCGTAGCGTTAGGCTTGTCTCACACAAGCAGCGGCTCGCCTTTATAAATCGCCGTCCGCTTCTCGGCTTATCGCACGCCTCACCACACACATTATCGCCCGCTCAAGTAGTACGGGGATAGAGGAGCGACACACACCTGCAACATGTATTTTTTTTTTAAAGCAGTTTTATGCGCAATAAATATAGGTAAATGTTTTAAACCGGTGCATACAATTTGATCAACTTGACAATTCACGAGTCGCCACTAGACATGCCAGGTAGCCTACTTTGTCTAAAAGTAAACCCACCCAGTTCTGGTATTACCAATCACAAATTCTGATATCGATAAATTCGCCAAGTACTAATTCGTGTGAAAGAACTGAGACGAGATGACTTGTTCGTGGTAATTACATCCCGCTGCTAGCTACTACGATCAGCTCAGGGAAAATACTTAATTTTCGGATGTTAATGGCATTGTCTATATGCCTTCAATTTTAGCACGTCGACTGTTAAGGCCTGCTTATAAATAGCACCCGCAGTATTTCTACATGTGATGGCTGAAGTGCAGCGCAGTAACACTGCATACATGGTAGCTCGACTAAACGGATGCGCGTGTTCACAGCACGCCAAGGTTAGAGCAGTTAGATCCCATATTTAGCCGTGTCCATGTGCAGGAAGGTTATCGAAGACGCATTATAAGGCTTTATACCTGTTACGACTACCAGCAGACACGACAGCTCATACGAAAGCACTGCGACATAACGCTACAGATGCGTAGCCTGGTTGTAAGGAGCAATTATGGGCGTTGCATCCTCCTCTCCCTTGGCGTTGCATCCTCCTCTCCCTTCCCGCGGAAACTTAGGTTGTTAACTACAGGGATGCCACTAATTTCTATCTTAAAATTTATTTACTTTTCCATGTCTTTCAGATTAAATTTACATTTGTCCCTGACTGCCCATTTTGGCATAATCTGTTTATGAGATAAGTTATCATTTAAATTGTATAATGCTATGAAAACAGTAAAATTTTACCTTTGTACAGAAGTTATAGTAATAATTTAATTCTAAGGTTAGCGACCAAATATTTTACGAAATCGAATCATAATGCCGTTTGGCGAACAGAACTCCTAGAGAGTATCTCATGTAATCATACAGATGTTAGGTTCAACAATGGATGTGGTGTACAAGAGTTGGCGATACAGTTTTAAACCCAATAAACTGTCGGTGCACTCCCTGGGCAATACTGTATAAACTAATACATTTGATGTAACTTTTTCCAATAAAATTCAATAAAAAATATTATTTTCACACTGAAGTTTGTCATAAGGAACATGAAACATAGTGTAGACATTTGGTATAGGCGATTCACGGTAAAGTGAGCACAGTGTATACATTTCACCACTCCCAAAAGTTAAGGTCTGAAGATGAAATAAATTAGGTTTATTGGTGATTAATGCCTGTTGAAAGGGACTTAAAAAGTGCTCACTTTACCGTGAACAGACACACACAGATTTGAGAATGTAAATTTAATGTAAACTCATTTCACAAACGTAACGCAACCGCTACTGAATAATAAAAATATTTAAAATGAACATGCGCAAAATTTTTTAAGATGTAATGAGCATCTACCGAATATGTATACGACATATGTACATACAGAGATTAAAATTTCCAGAATAACTGGCACTAAAAATAATTTTGGAATAAACCATGACGTGTATGCTGTTCAACCTCCTATGAAAATAAGAATATGCATGTTCAACTTCACAAAATAGTGCACTAACGAGATAACAGTTTATAATATTTCGAAACATTTTACAAAAGTTCTTTTACTAAAATAAATAAATAAATAAACTTTCACCCCTTTAGGAGAAAGTCTTCGTTTTCGCGTTATAACTTCGGATTCATAGTAATTATTGACAATGTACGATTATATAAAATTTATATTTTACATGTAGTTTACTGTTTTTGTGCGTAATTTTAATTGCGTGTTATCGGCTTCTTGTAAAAAGTCGAGAACTTGTCAATAGCATATATGTTCCCAACTTTTTACAACAAGCAGATAATACATAGTAAAATTACGCACAAAAATATTAAACAACTCGTAATATGTAAATTTTATATAATCGTACATCGTCAATAATTACTAGGAATTCGAAATTATGACGCAAAGACTATGATCTTCAGCTAAAGGGACGCAGTCGCCGTGTATCCACTACCGTGTTACGTGTCGCACGCGAAGACTGTTTATGACCAGTGCTGCACGCAGCGAGAAATCTGTACCCGCTACCCTGACGAGTCTTCCAGGCGGGCAATATGAACTGTGAGCAGTTACCACTCCTCTCGTTCATGAATGAATGGCGAGCCCCTTAAAGTGGTACAAAGTTACCACTAATTACTACTTGTGTCCATTAAATTGAAGTTGGGAGTGGTTAAAATTGTGAATGTGTCATTCAAACACGTGCAAGCGAAATTTAAACTTTTGGTTTCCAATGCAGTCTCATCACGTAAAAAAAATGTGAATAGCAATATACAGTCGAGACTTAAGTTGGTAAGAAAAATAACAAATTATACAGAATGCCAAACCCCAAAAAAAAAAATCTTCCCATGACTCCGATTGGCCGACATTAGGTTGCATTTGTGTTACGTGGAAGTTGGTTAAACTTATAATTCAACGTGAATACGCTGCTGCGTGATCTGTACCCAAGAACGACAATAACGCAAAGTTACCGCAACATGCTCCATGTCAACTTCCAAAGAGAAATAGCCTTTGTTTTAATGGAATTGTAGTCGAGGTACACCAGTGAGTAACGTAAAAAGTCAAACAACATAAAAATAGCATCACTGATGAAAGCCAAATATTTTACTCGCTTTGACTCAAGGGCGCGCTGCTATAGTTCGCACAGACGAGTTCATTTAACAGTTTTTTTTTTCTGCCAGATCAGAATACATCTCGCTGCCTACGGACAAGAAAACAAGGCAGTCGCTAGATGTTTTTTGACGTACATAAGGCCAACATACCACAATAGTCAATAGAAAACCGACCACAACGTCGATCACGGCATCGATGGCATCCTGATCCCGTTTCCCTTCCATCCAGAGCCTAACGGGACACTCGTGGCAATGTGGAGAATGTCAGCGACGTGGAATTCTACAAACCAATAATCACACTCGTGTGTCACATGATATCAGCGGTAACCTGATAGCAGATGAAGAAATTTTACGGCGTACAGTGCCCCAAAAAGTATTGGCACGCCCACATTTTAGAGGCTGGTTATGCAGAACACCATATATTTCGGTAAACAACGTCTGTAATTGCTGACTTCTGACATAAAACATATTTATGTACAGAATGCCTGTCAATAAATATAAATACAGCAATGCAAACGAATGTATTCTACGTAACAAAAAGATTATGACACAAAATACAACAGCACCCTTCGATAGTATGCACATTTAAACCGTGTGTACACCCTAAGAATTTATAACAGCTTGTTGATGCCGTGGCATGCTGTTTATTAAATCATGTGTCACTGGTGATGTCATATTAAAACATAACTGCAGGAGTAGGTACTTTCTCAAATCGCTTCCCCGCCAGGCCGAACGACATCATCTAATTTGTGCGTCCGAAATGCGCCCACAGATACTCATTTGGGTCCAAAACAGGACTTAATGATGGGGTAAGAAACTTTCGAGGAGCGGTGTACAGTATCACTCTAGGTTTTTCACGGAGCTGTAGTTTGGGTCACTGTCACGCTGAAAATTACCCCCCCCCCCCCCCCCCCGCACAGGCATTATCCCTGCACAACTATTGTGTGAATTATCGCGCAACACCGCAATGTATTATAAATGGTACATCGTACCATCGATTACAGCTAAATTTCCACTGCAGAAGTCACCATACATCCCTAAAACCTTAGGTAACCTCATACTTAAAAGGATGTGTGTGGGTTGGAATTCTGTGTTAGGCTTTCGCCACACTTACTTCATTCCCACGAATCCGAATAAATTGAAGTTCGATTCATCCGAAAATATGACAAGTGTTCCAAATATCTAATGGCTTGTTGACATCACGAGCGGATCTACACTTTTGCCTTGGCAGACCCTTAAGTCATGGCATGGGACGGGAATTGTTTGTGATAATTTTGGGATACTATATTGAATTAAATAAATTAGTATTTTAAATCTGCAAAAAAAAACCTCCCATTGCATTAGATAGCGTAGCGTGAAACAGGTCGTAACTGATCTGCAAAGAAACCGTTCTCTGTGCCAATACTTTTTTGTCGTTCAGTAACGGCGACGCGAAAAAGGCACGATTATAACTACTATAAAAAGGGAACGTGACGAACCCGACTATAATTGCACTGATATACCAACCAATTGAACTTAACCGTGCTTTACAACTAAAAGATGAATACCTACAAATCCTACTAAAGATTCAAATTCCAGGACCCGTTCTTGTAGGCCTACCATATAAACGGATGTCTGCTATTTTGGAACCCAATAACCCCAGGATAACTCCACTTTTCAGTCTGAAATGACAAGCGGGTATACAAGCCAAGCGACAAACGTTTGGAGACGAGGCACTTGGTTGTTTCAAAAGTTCAGGGTGTCTACCGGATCACAGAAAAAAAAAAAGTTCCCTTATAATTTACAAATATTCCATTTTTTTTTTTAAGGGTGTCCTAGGTAATAGTGAAAACTATCCAACTATGAATATGCTGATCAATTTACTTCCACTTTTCTTGAGAATGAATCTTTCTCAGTCGAGACAGAGTCTGGAAAACACGGAAATCGTTATGAGAACATCATGGAAATTTAGTAGGTATTTATGCATTTAATTTGTGAGATGTGACTAAATTCTACTAACCGACCGCAAAAAAAATTCCCCGACATTTCCAGAATTTCAAAGATTTGCAGGGTCAGTAGACACCCTGAAGTACACAGCACCGCCGCTTCACCACTTCATCACCAGAAAACACCGGTAAACTGCGTACAGTAGGTGGTGGATGGCAGTCATTCCCTAGCACGCGGGAAAGATCCAGCAGCTCGGTGCATTGAAACAATTCCGAAATTAATCTCATTTATCACCAGCAATATTAGAACTGCCACAATATACCTTAGCAACCAATGAGGTTTAAATGGCAAGACTACCTTCGTGGCCAAGACCGCGACATGCCGCAAGGTTCCTGGTTCGAATCTCAAGCTAGGTCAGAGACGTATGCAGCATCCTCTTTTCCCCGTTCCTTTTTCCCCACTTTCCGAAAGGCAATACAGAGTAACAATGCTATCCAGTATTTTTTTTAATGCCAGTGAGGTCATCAAAACATCAGTAATAAGCCTTCAAAATGATATAAACCACGCAAAAAAAGGCCGTCAAACGCGTTCTCTTGTCGAAAGCGAGAGCCCCTTTACCGTCGGCGTAGGGTAATCTTGGCCCATTCAACGTAAACTACTGGTCGCAACAGAGTTCTTTCTGTTTTAAGGATTACCTAGTCTAGCTGACGCAATTTATGGAATTATTAAGCATCACGATTGCCACTCGGTCAACGCCTAAATACGTCAAGTCCTCGGAAGAGTTAATTTTTTAGTTACTGAAGGCTGTACCAAACACACAAGAGTTGAAAAGAAAAATCAAACAGGAGTAAAAAAAAAAAAAAAAAAAAAAAAAAAAAAAAAAAAAAAAAAAAAAAAAAAAAAAAAAAAAGCTTTAGCGTAGTCTTTATATATTTGCCTATTGCGGTTTCTTCACACTTCTTGAATCAAACCTCTGAACAATCACCCCATGTGTGACGAGCTTGGGAGTTCCCAAACTACGTCTCACAAGCGTTTTATACTTTAAAATGCCATGTTTTAATTAAAGTGAACCTTTACTTATTTTGTCTTTAAGTTATATATTTCATTTATAATCAATATGAATTAAGACGGGGAGAAAAATATGTTGGCATCGCCAATTAAGAAATAGTTCCTTTGCAAAATATGGTTACACTTATTGCGCACGAATGCGGTGCACTGTACCATTGGTATAATTTTCTAGACTAGGATCACTCGGTTCAAACCTTGTTTGGTTGAAGGGGGTTGGGGGTGGGAGATATCCTGGAAGTAGAACTTCAGCAGGGTTTGAAGTTACAGAGAATTGACTATAGTTTCCCATTTGCAGGGCAGTGAAAAGGGAAGCTTGTTGCAGTATGTGCAGAGAGGTTTTAGAAATATGATGATAAGGGGTGGGGGCAAGCTCAGAGGGGGCTCCACGCCGGCTGCTGCGCCCCAACACGCGGGCGAGCCCGCAATCCCCTCCCTCATTATACGACCAATGTAGACTGCGCGGGCGGTCCCGTATTGATTCCCCGACGGCGTGCGCTTCTCGCTGTGTCCTGGGTTCGACGACCTTGTCTTCTCCCCCTCAACACCTTCCTTTCCCCTTACTATCTGCTACGCACACTCTCCCCCCCCCCCCTAACTTACATCACTTATATAGCCCATTCACGGTTCGTAACAGGACCCGATTCCGAAAAGTTATTTTCCTTAACAGCACTGCCTACCAAGCAGGTAGAAGCGAACATCTAATGGGAAATCAATGTTAAACGAAATTCCTCCCGAGTGCGTCGATTTTGAAGATAACTATTAAAAAAATTTATTTTACATGAAATGTATTAAGGAATATTGCTATGTTAAGACATCTTTCCGATTGTTCGGCAGAGAGAACGAGAACAGGATCTCGCGCTCTCGGCAGAGAGAACGAGAACAGGGTCTCGCGCTCTCGGCAGAGAGAACGAGAACAGGATCTCGCGCTCTCGGCAGAGAGAACGAGAACAGGGTCTCGCGTTCTCGGCAGAGAGAACGAGAACAGGGTCTCGCGCTCTCGGCAGAGAGAACGAGAACAGGGTCTCGCGCTCTCGGCAGAGAGAACGAGAACAGGGTCTCGCGCTCTCGGCAGAGAGAACGAGAACAGGGTCTCGCGCTCTCGGCAGAGAGAACGAGAACAGGGTCTCGCGCTCTCGGCAGAGAGAACGAGAACAGGATCTCGCGCTCTCGGCAGAGAGAACGAGAACAGGGTCTCGCGCTCTCGGCAGAGAGAACGAGAACAGGGTCTCGCGCTCTCGGCAGAGAGAACGAGAACAGGGTCTCGCGCTCTCGGCAGAGAGAACGAGAACAGGGTCTCGCGCTCTCGGCAGAGAGAACGAGAACAGGGTCTCGCGCTCTCGGCAGAGAGAACGAGAACAGGGTCTCGCGCTCTCGGCAGAGAGAACGAGAACAGGGTCTCGCGCTCTCGGCAGAGAGAACGAGAACAGGGTCTCGCGCTCTCGGCAGAGAGAACGAGAACAGGGTCTCGCGCTCTCGGCAGAGAGAACGATAACAGGGTCTCGCGCTCTCGGCAGAGAGAACGATAACAGGGTCTCGCGCTCTCGGCAGAGAGAACGAGAACAGGATCTCGCGCTCTCGGCAGAGAGAACGAGAACAGGGTCTCGCGCTCTCGGCAGAGAGAACGAGAATGGGCTTTCGATTGATAAAACGATAGTGCGTGTTAAAAAGGACGCTCATTTCGACACAGTAGACAGAATAGGCAATCATTTAGAACGAGGGAGAGCTCACTTTTTGCAAAGGGAGCTCACTTCTTGGTCTTAAATTTACGAATTACCACTATAAAGCTGGATTTCATACATCGAACAGACTTTTATGAGTTAGGGTCGACCCCTCTGTCGTTCAGGTACATGGTGGCTGGTGTGAACACAGCCCGGGGCGGCTGCACGCCCTGCTCCGCTACTGTTTACTGCTCCGCCGACAGCCAGCGCCGGGAAGCTGCGGCGCACATGTCGTGCTGCCGCGCATGGGAACACTGCGTCATGCCGGCAAAAACACGGCGCGCGAGAGAGAGTGCTTGCTTGCGTGTAGTGTAGTCTGGCCCAGAGCTGCCGTTACATTCTAGTTCGAAGGCTGCCAGCTCGCACTTCCTCCTCCTCCTCCTCCGTCAGCAGCAACTACTGGCGATGTTGGGTTGGGGGGGTGGGGGGGGGGGGGGAGGCAGGCGAGTACGTCACCTGCCCGTTTCCTTACGACTGCGTATTGCCAATTTTATTATGAAAACAGAGGTATAGCTCTGTGTGTAAAAAAAAAAAAGGGGGGGGGGATATAACGTTTGAAACCACCCACCTTCCTTCTGCACTTACGGTTAACGATTAATATTAAAATACGAGAATGCTTCAAACTTTAATCCATTTTATTATACTGTGAGGTAATTTTACTCCTAGTAGTTGTCCTAATTATGCGAATCGGCACTGCTAACGGCGGTGTAACCTCCCGCCCTTCTGTTTAGTCAGTGTGTACACTTGAGAAATCTATGGCTACACCACTGTACGAAATCCTTCAGCATAGGCAAAAACAATTGGGATCTTCTTTCGCTTATAAAACATAGTGTAGGTAGATAAATCGTCAACTTTCCACCGATAGAATTACTCTACAGCCAAACGCATATCGCCGACCAATGCCGCATGGCCAAGGGACGAGCCCCGTTTATACAGACAATGGGACATTCGATGTGCGTTTAAGGCAGCCCTAAGATTAGTCCTTGTAAATCAAAAGAAATTGCCCCAAGAGGCGCCGTTTTATAAAACCCCATTGGTCATTTAAGGAATTCTTCGCTGGCCCGACACGTCCGGAGTTTCCTGGCTCAATCAAACACCTGAAGAGTCGCGAAATTACGGATTGTCACTAAAGAGGGGCTAGAGTTCCAGGTTTTCTCGAGGCACAGCCACTTTTTCTTTAGGGGCCTCCATTACGCCTCTTGTGGGTGAAGATTTTCCCCGGACTTCTGTCGTATTACGAAGTCTCGTCTCTCGCCTCCTTCCATCAACACTGATTATGTCACGTGTAGGTCTTGCGTGACACGCCTCTGGTGTTTGGAAGCCGAAGACTTCCGTCCTTGGAACATCTGCGAAGCCTCCTCGTAACCGGAAATGCAGAGTAGCACGGGACGATCCGGGAAGCACACGGAAAGCTGTCCATCAAACCGGTTCGACATCCTATGTGGGCCGTGTTCGACTTCACCAGCCGAGGGCCAATACCCAAATTCGTGCCCTAGAAAAATGCACCTGGGCTGTGACGTCGAATTGTCGCTGTTTGAATTCGCGGTAAGGGGAGTGATGCGTTCTAGAATATCCCCTTCTTCAGCTAATGGCACGAGAGACGTCCACTTCTCAGGCCCATCACGGTTTATGTTAGGTCATGCGCGAGTGGGCCGTACGCCTTCGAGAGTGACGGATAAGGGAATTTATCCCGGTAGGTGACTCCAGGAACAGTATGCCGGTTTTCTTGTTTATGAACACAGACTATGAATACAGCCCACGTGAAACTGATTCGAGTGCGTAACAAAATAGAAACAGACTGAAGAAAAGTCGTAAATATTTTCTCGGCTTCAGGAGATGCATCACGCTTTTCGACTCCCACCCCCGCCTCATCATCTATTCCACCGGGTGTAAAATTAAACATTAAAAAGTTTTTAATTTTTTTAAAATTACGGACCAAGTGTTACTTAACACAAGTCGTGTATAGGCTATGGCTGATAAGACGTACACATATCCGCGTTCAAAATTATGAGATCTCAACCCGCGACAATACAAACGTGACGTTATGAGGCATGCTTTATACAATATAGCGGTCAACAATGTCAGCGTTATCATACAAAGACTAGGTAGGCCTATAGTGATTTGTAATTCAACTGTAATTCCGACCCTACATGTACAGTTCCCCACTTTAACAAATCTCTTATGGTATAGAATAGGCTGAATTCGAAAACGCCCTGAAGAGGAATAATTAAGGCTCCCAAAAACACCAAGGATGAGTTCTCAGAGATTTTGCCAATATAAAATGCAGGGCTACGTTCCGACAAAGAAGCAAAAAGTGACGCTAACATTATTACCTATTGCTTCCTTACTTTCCAAATGATGTGCCGATAAAGAAGTGAGCGACAGATATGACGTTTTACAAATATATTAGGCAATGTACTTCATACAAGTGTCACTGCTTCTTGTGTGTGTGTGTGTGTGCCTGCGTGTGTGTGTGTGTGTGTGTGTGTGTGTGTGTGTGTGTGGGGGCGCTTGGGAGGGGGTGTTTGTACTATGACAGACCAAATATGTTAGGAAACATTTGTTCATTTAATGCAAAAAATTTAATTTAAAAAATTAATTTTTGTGCTAAATAGTAACTTATTAAGTATGGCTATCAACCTTTACAATAGTATTTTGGCGATGGGGCACAGCATAAACCTGGTGTAAAATGCCCATTAAGCCCATTATTAGACTAAGTTAACCCCAAAATGGAGGGGGGGGGGGGAAAGTGCATTTTTCCAAGGATTTCTGTGAGAAATGGACTACGGTACTTCAATTCCCGAAAACATTACCTGCAATAAATGGTCCACTTAAATGCTCACAGAAATATTTATATTAGATCTGCACCCAGAGCAGTTGTGATTTAGACCAAGAGGTTTACTTTTATTGTAAATAAATAGAAGTTTTAAAACACCAACAGGCAAAAGTCCTGCGTAGTGCGAATGACTCGGCACACTTGTTTCCATTGGCTTCCTGCACTACCTCATCACTTACTACAGATTCCTGATCTCTTAACAGGGCAGAGCTACACTTATACAAGAAAGTAATAATTACTGGCCATTTTCGCTACTGTATCCCAATACAATAACGGTTCATAATAGTTCGCTAATGCTTATACCACATAGGGGAAATGATAATTTACATAATTAAAATTCTGATGAAAAAGAACAGACCACCTGCCAAAACTACGATTCATTAAAATTAGACGCATGATAATTCTTTGCAGGTAACAAAATTCTAACACGTAATTTTCTCTGCTTTTACTGTTTGTAAACATGCTGTTTACCAAGTAGTCTTGGCTTTCAAATCTACCTGTGAAGTGTGTAATCTAATAGGGTAATATTATACAAAATTGAACAATTAAAATACCAAAGAACACATACCAGTACTTTGGCGAATCTTCTTTCTAATTCGCTGGGGTCAGGCATCGGTGGTTTGGCTCGTATGCTGGATCGTATGGTATTTCCATGGGCTTTACTGGGAACAGTTCCAGTTCCCTCCATTAGAGGAGATTCAGTTTTCGTGCTGTGCGAACCACCCATTATTTTGTTTGAAAACAAACACACTGATAATACGGAATATTCCGTAACACTACATCACAGATTCTTCATACTACTGAAATTATTATACGCCTAAAACTACACATCCTTACACACTACACAACCAACTCATGCGAGCACAGACTAACTACAAACTACACTTTCAGGGTGAAGACACCCAACAAATTAACAATATACACAAACACAATTGACAAGTAGTATAAGCCTCTCCCGACGTAAGTGCTGCTATCTCCACTCAATACTATTAACTACAAAACGATACCATAGAAAACATAATTTCTAGTAGTTGCAAACTCGGTTAAAATAAAAAAACACGCATAATTAAGAAATTAATAACATACTCCTACATAGGCAGATTAAAAAACTCGAAGTTGAAAGACTACGTTAAGAACTACCCAAATGTTTCACAACAAAGTTTCAGCAAAACAAATTTGCAATGAGCAAACTTCAAACACTCGCTCGACAATAACTAAGTTAAAAATTAAAAAAACTTCAACCCTTTTCTTAAAGACAACATTTAAACAACATACCTAAATATTAACAAAAATTATGTCTATCAAATACTGTATTTTTAAAAGATCAATAAAACATTACGGTGTTAAAGACATTTAGAAGAAGTAATGTGGACAAACAACATATTCTTAAACTCTAACTAAATGAGCAACCTTTCTGACACATGCTGTAAATTGAGTGCATTTATTATTAATTTCACAGTTGCAGACATCCATCACTTGCAGACCAATGCACGGGTCACAGACGTGGAATGACGATAGCACACGTGGAGTCACCAGCTTGCAGTAAACTGTGGATTATCATCGTGGCATTCATTTCGCTACTGATCTGGTGGTTGGGGATAAATTTTGATGCAGAGAGATTTCGATTCCTAACCATAAATCCAAATAGCATTCAGTTTGCAAGCCACATGTTCAACTGTTGAACAGTACCATCACAAACGCGACAGTTTTGCGGATTATAATGGGGCAATTTATTGAAGCTTTCTTCCAAACACTGGCTAATTTGTTAGGCCTAGGCATGGAATATCCATGTGGATTCCAATAACATTATGGGGTTCCAGTAAAGGAGTGACCTTTACACCGATGGTAGTAATACCATTGCAACCAGTGCATTAGGGTTTTGTGGGATGGTGAACTATAGAGGGGAATGATTATTTGAACGGGTGACCCGACTACGTGCCAGACTATGTCATAAGGCGGAATCAACAATGATGGTGATGGTGATCTCTGGACAGTCTGGACCACCCACCCTGACATAGGCATTCCCTTTTTGTTATATCAAAGTTAAATTGACCATGAATGAAATAACAATCAGACTCCCTGATGCCTGGTACTAATGTATGTAGTGTTGTGGACTTATTCAAGCTGACTCAAATGCCTTAAAAGATAATAGAAAATACTTTAACTCTAAACTGTGCAGAATAAAGTGCTAAAACAAAGTCTTTGGTGCTAGTTGCGGAGCGACAAGCCAGGTGAACAACCTGAGGATGGCCAGGATCACTAGGAGCTGCCCGCACCTGATGACGATGCAATGCCATTGAGGAATCGGGCATTTCCGGCATTGACATGATTATCATCATCATCATCATAATCATCACAGCGACGCCCACCATCCGATACCGTTAGGTGGATGATCGTTGCCCGACATCCTACCCAATGCTTCCCGCATTATGCCAAGCGCGCCAGCAATAGTGACAAGTTGGGGACAAGAGAACACACTTACCCCGCTCCTCCAAGTGGGATAATCTCGTCCGGCGCATCACATGCGTGGCCTGCAGACATTCACCGGTGCCAATCACAGTCACCACGGCAGCTAGATCAACAGCCACGTCCATCTCAGCAACAACAGCAGTATGGCAGATACAAGTTGTGGCCCGCAACAAACTCCAGTCAATGGCGCCCAGTTGTATGAACTAGATGGAGCAGAGCAAACGATGAGTGAATAGCTTCGAGAGGGGAGGGGCGTTTGACATGTACCACATGTTTCACCCTAAACCGTTCTCCACATCGCCAACAATAGTACTCTGGATTCATCCCAACCACCATGTGAAAGCAGCAGTGAACTATTAGCTAATGTAACATTAGTGCATTTATGCAGTGCACCAGTGTGTATATTTGTTTATAGTTTATGTGTTTAATTTAATGGCCTTTTAAATTCATTGTGTTATGCGCAGCATAATTATATTTAATGTGAAGTGTTTAGTTTAGTTTACAATGTTATGTTAGGTTAGTGCATGCTGACGTAATAGAATGGGCTGATAAGAGGTTGGATATGATTTTGCTGCAAGGAAGGGGAGGTATAGGATGTGATTTTTCCGGATAGGTGCCAGACGTCAATGCGATGATGTCAAGATGATTGTTGACTCTGATGATCTCGGGGTAGTAGGCTGTACACCCGGACCGAATCTCCTCGCCGCAGATAATGGTGACCTCTGCCCCATAAATTATGGTTACAGATCAGATGAGATTGTAGTTGTTTACTAACACAGTAGCTCGTGGGTCGGCTATGTACCATGATGCTTGCTCTTAGAGGGACAATTGACTAGCCATTAAAACTTGCGTATGTGGATTGTTAGGGCCAACCACAAACCCATAAGATATGGAACAACTTGTTAAAACATACACTCTAGCAAATACTGAATGAAGTAATACATGATTCGAGTGTGTGTTGTTAGAGCCCATCCTTTTAAACACAGAAGTGATCGAAATAAACTACGCATCGTTCAATTTACAGTAGCATTTAGTCGACGTGATTAAATCTCCTTCTAGGAGAGCACTTATATGTACAAAAAGTGGCGAACAACACCGGACACTGCAGTTACACTATTAAAAGAGTCTTATAACAAAAATGACATTACTGCAGAACTATGCTTCCCGGGGAAATGTTATTCCTGTGGGAAGAGAAGATGGTGTACCAGGTGACTAAACAAAAAATAAAAAGGTTCCAGAATTAGGTAGAGTCTATTGTAGCTAAATGTCCAGACCAAAAATTAAGAATGCCTGGTGCACGCGGGAAAAGCCGGAACTCGCGGCACAAGCACTACCCTCGTCAGATGCTACTCAATAACTGCTTTACCGCTTGACGTGTGGGAAAGCCACAGATGAACTACTTCCTGCTACAACCTGCAATATTTTGTTATGCATCATGCTAATGAATAAAACATACATTAAAAATTAAGCGTAAAAACTCTGCAATGCAAAACATGGGTGAATGATACGGACATAACACTGGATGTGTGATTGGACAAACAATATCATGTTAAACAATGCACTTGAGAAAAAGGAAAATACAACAAGTAATAAAATCTTTACTAAAAAACATTAAAAGTATCTGGCATAGATCCTGGGCTCACAAGTCCAATTGTTACAAGACCTATTTTAATATTGTTTCGCCTTATGGAGTCTTTGGCATGCGATCATGGCAAACCACAAACTGCACTGCAGCGGCATGCCCTCATGCTCCACTGCTCAAATCCTAATCACACATCAGCGATCTGGTGCATGCTCTGCCCATCAGTAGAGCGCAAAGCCGTGCTGTAGTGGCGTTGCAGGTCATGGTTGGACAAATGGGCATAGGGGTGAGAGCACGTGACACAGATTAAACCCCCCCCTTTTCCATTTTTTTTTAGAAAGATTGTAGGCAGACTGATGTTACTGGCAGCTGCTGCAAGTGCGGGCCTGCCTGCATGACCACAGCTGGTACCGCCACACCTGTGGCCCTGCCACACTATAATTTTGCTGACTGTGGCCCCTTCCTGGTAGGCAACTCTATATGCCTGCACTGGGGGCTCCCCATTGGCGGGTGTGCCAGCCGGCGTGAACGCCGAAAACGAAATGAGCCGTCGGTCTTGCTGCCCCAGCTGTCTCCCTCCTCTTGACCTCTTGTGAATGTACTGCTTCCAGGCGCAATCCGGCTGAACTACCCCTGCTAACACATCTCCTCCTGCATCATACACTTGCACTTGCATTTCACTTTGCCCCTGCCCTTGCACCTCCCTCTGCTCCTGAACCTGCTGCTCCTGCTCCTTCACCTACTGCTCCTGCTCTTTCACCTCCTACTCTTGCAACTCGGTGAGCTTACCAACACTGCTGTGCTCCTCACCTTCCATGCTATCCATTTGAGGCGTCACAACTTCGCTGTGGGGCGTAACACCATTAGCTGCATCTTGCACACACTTCTCTTCCTCTGCCCTTGCTTGGAATGCAGATTCACACATTGACACCATCTCCGTCCTGCACCACATCTGGTGAAGTTCTGGTATTGGCACACACGTCTGGGTCCTCTGCAGGTTCTTCCCCCTGAAGTGCAGCCACACATCAAGTCTTCTCCTGCTCCTGTGTTTGATCATCGCGGCCTTTGCTGTCATTTGGTCATCACACACTGGGACTGACTTCGTCATCGACAGCACCCAGGGTTAGCCGGATATTGTTCCAGTTAACCCCTACCTTCCGCCTCCCTATGCGGATGGTGTAGGTGGTGGGTCCGAGTCTCTGTAGCATGTAATGTGGCCAACTCCAACATGTTGCTAAGCTTGCACAAAAATCTTTCGTCGCTGTTGACTGGAGATGTGCTCGCATGTAATCTTCCTGCCCCTCATGCAGTATAGGAGGCGATCTGGTAGTGACAGGAAGCCATCTTTCCGCATAACGATCGTGCTGTTTTTTTTCGTCACTTAAAGCATCTCTGACACATCTGGTTTTGCATGTTTGTGCTCGCATGTTTGCTGTAATATTCTTGCTGAGGACATTTGGCTTCCCCAGGTGGGCGCAAGTTGCAGCCCAGTAGAACCTATGTGGATGATTTCCCTATCAATTCGTTTACTCTCCTCCGGAGCATGTACAGAATGGTGGGTATGTGATCCGCCCGGGTGTCATGTTGCTGACCCCCACAGAGCCGTAACTGTGCTTTAATCTCGTGGTTCCGGCACTCTATGGAGCTCACCCTCGATGGTACATGGCAGTAGTGATATGTTTAACACCTCACTCCATGCATAATTCCCACCAATTCAGGCCATTAAACTGTGTACCATTGTCCATCAATACGTTCTGTGGATATCCCAAACATTTAAAGAACTATTACTCCAGTATTCTTGCTATGTTTCCTGCCCTTGCTCCATTTTATGGATATGCTTCCGTCCATCTTGAAAAATTGTTGTTACTATGACGGGGAAGCGCTTCCCTCCTAGCATTCTTGGGTAATGACCAATCAAATCTATATAGACTGCCTCACACGGTTTCCTTGGCATGTGCTGCCTTTGTTGCTGCCTCCCATCTTGAGCGACGAGTATTGTATACGTTGCATTTATGACATTTTTGAACATTTCATCTCGTGTGCCGGTTGAGACCTGGCCAAAAAAGTTGTGTATATTTCGAACTGTCTGTTCAATGCCCAGGTGTCCAGTCATGCTGCCACTGTGCGAATAGGCGAAAACTTGATCCCTCGCACATGTGTGGATATACACCCTCCATTTCCCGAGCTGTTGAGCAGAACAGGTCTCAAGCCTGCCATCCACAACGCGCCATACTTCTACTTACTGTTGGGCACATTGCCTAACCTTCCTCTGTGTTAATGTGCCATTCTTTTGTGCTTGAATGACCTCCTGTTGCAAGTCGATAATCAGGTCTTCATTGTTGGCGTCTGTCATGAGCTGGATGCGAACCTCGGATACGGGATCCTTTGAACGCAGCAGAAAAATGTCTTCCCATTCTGCTTCATCCCGGAAGATCACCTCATTGATGGAGTTACTTGACAATGCTTCAGCCAGTTCATTCTCTCTACCGGGCATGTGTTCTACTGCGAAATCCAAGGCTTGCAGGTGTAATGCCCATCGCATTAGCTTGCTCTTTGCCTCCCGCATATTATGCAATCATGCGAGGTACCAGTTGTCGGTCTGTAGTGTAAATCATTGGTATACAAGATACACACAGTAGTTTTTCACCCCCCAAGTGACTGCTAAGCATTCCCTTTCATTTACATTTTAGCACCTCTCTGTCTGCCCTAGCTTCACACTTGCAAACTCGATGACGTATTTTTCCCCACTGTCGCCAACCTGTTAATATACTGCACCTATACCTTCTTGGCTTGCGTCAGTTTGGAGGTACGAATGTTTGCTCGTGTCGTAGCATGCGAGTGTCTGGCATGACCGGAACTCACACTTGATGTCCACGAATGCTTTCTCTGCCTCGTCTGTCCACTGAAATCTTTTCTGCGGCAAAAACAGGTCCATCAAGATAGCCATAATTATTGTGAATCTCGGAATGTGCTCTCACAGCTAATTGATACGCCCGAAAAACTTTCGCAGTTGCTTGTGTGTTCGTGGTTGCAGATAACTGTCGATCAGCTTTAACTGTTCAGGGTTCGGCCGATTTCCCTCCTGGTCGATCATGTGACCTAGGATATCGATACTAGTTTTTTCCACGGGGCATTTTTCAACTGAGCATGTTAGCCCATTAATTGCTAGCCTTTCCAGGACTCCTACTAAATGATGAACGTGATAATTCGAACTGTTTGACCAAATAATAATGTTATCGAGATATGCCAGCATATGCTCTCCAAAACGCCATCCAGTGCATTGCCTGGAATGTTGTGGGTGCGCATTTAAATCTAAATGGTGTAGCACAGAATTGAAATTGCCGGTCATCTGGGGCCGTAAATGTGGTTTTCGGCCTACCCTCTAACTTTATCGGTACTTGCCAGTAGCCACTCTTAAGGTTCAGGGATGTCAACACTCTAGTTTGTCTCAGTGCGCTTAAAGTGTCTTTTATGTTGATGTATGGTGGGAGCACCTTATAAGTTAAATGGTTTAATGTCTGGAAGTTTACACAGAACACCAGGTTCAGTCTTCCTTGGGTGCTAAGGTAATGGCCGAATTGAACTGACTGTTTGTAAATGCTATTACTCCATCAAGGGTCTCCTGAATCGGAGCTTTTATTATCCTCATCTGATGAGGCAGATAACCCAGCAGGCTGGTGTATACCAGCTTCTCATCTGTGAGGGGGTCACATGCTCAGTGACAGTAGTATTTTTTAGTACGTAATTCCTGCCGAATACATCATGGCGTTCATCAAGGATGTGCTGAAAAGTGGCCTGGCGCTCGGGCGGGACCTGATTGTCAAACTCCGTTAATATCACTTTGGGTAGGCTACCCGTCAGGACAACAGCACAGGGTACACCATGCATCTCTCTTTCGCGCCAAAATGAATTTTTCTTGCAGCTGGCTCTACAATCGTGTTTTGCTCTGTAAGCCATGGCATACCCAAAATAGCCTCTTTGTGGATATCTGGTGTAACAATGATGGTGGTACTGGTTTATATGTCAGAAACTTGAACTGTCAGTACTGCCTGTCCTACAGCCGTACTCCAATGCTTGTTCAACACCAACTGAATTACGTGCCTTGTAGGCATAACAGCTTGCTTGTGTACAAGTGTGGTGGTACAAAGTTATGTGTGGCTGCAGTGACAATTAAGGCATACTGGAGCTGACCATTAATGGAAACTAAGATGTGGATGAATGGTGCTTGACTGCTGTTAATTTGTTGTATTAAAGTTTGTTGTGGGGTCAATTTTAAATCCTGAGTCCGAATTATAGCGTGCGGGGTGTCGGAAGAATCCGGCCCCTACAACCCTGTAACCCGTTTCCATGCTGTTTACGTTCTGCTGCCTTCTTAATGCGGTCCAAATGTGGTTTGTTAGGGCACTTATTGTGCCAGTGTTTTTGTTAATTCGGATAGTATCTGCACAGATAGCATGGAGGATAATCGCAATTCGATTTCCGCTGCATATTGTTGGCATTACCTGCTGGACTCCTGTTCGGTGGTTTCAGACCACTCGACCCCATGGCTCCGCTCCACTTCAGGTCCTGTCTGTACATTTTCTCATGTGACTGCCCACTAAAACTTCATGATTGTTGTGAAAAATTTGGCGATGTAATGAGATTATGATTTTTGTTTACGTTCTCTTCCCGCTGCTTGTGCCGCCATTATACTACACTTGCATCATGGCGTGGCTGCTCATGCGTTCGTTCCAAAATGTTTGCAGCATGCATTAAGTCTTCTAGCATACCATTAAGCAGAGGCACAAGAACTTCTCTAAATTCAGGTCTGGCTGTTTCCGCTATTATTTCGAGCACCTAACACTCCGGCAAGTGTGGGTGAAAACGATTAATGGGGTGATTTTTTTTGTGATGAAAGCAGTAAGTGATGCACCCGATTGTTGACCTTCCACCATCAGCCTGCTCTGGGCTTGTAAAGAGGTAAAGACCCCTCTAAATCTGAACTGGAACAAGTGATGGAACTCCTCCCACTGGAGCCCTTAATGGTTGAGAGATGTCCACCAAGAGCACGCATCACAATGGAGTTGTGCTCCGACAGAGCTGGCCCATTCATCGCGGCTCACCCCATACCTGGTGAGGCGGGACATGCAATCTTCCAGGAGAGCTGCCGGATCCTGCGTCGACATCCCAGCGAACCTGGGTAAAGTTAGAAACTTCGATGGTGTTTTGGCCGTGGTCGGCCCTGGTGGATGTTGTGTTGTGTTGGACTCTGATCGTCTGAAATGGAAATGGTATTTGTGTAGGGGAAGGTTGGAGTGGTGGGGGTTTGTTGACATTAGCCTCGTGCTGCATCACTCTCCTCCTCCGCCTTGCATCACTGCTCTAGACACGTTGCTGTCCCAGGCCACTATCACCTGCAAATGGTTGATATTAACATTTACTGCCACAACATTATCCCATTGTCCTAATAAGACCAATGTCTGATCATGTGGGGTGTCTGTTGATGTGGATTACGTTCGATTTATGCCCTGCATTAACTGTGTTGATGATGCATGACATGATAATAAAATGAATGTAAGTCCCACAGCTCATTTACATTCTGTATGACTAAGACATCCCTGATGATAGTATTACATTGCACACATTTTAGTACAATGGCACCCTGGCCATTGCATAATAAATTGTCATAGTATTTGGGGAACATGTAATTTCGGAATTGTTCAGCCACAATTTTGACTTGCATTGCGGGGTACTGATGTTCTGCATTATTCCAATGTCACCATATTTCACTGCTCCATGGATATCACCGACGCGATTGCAACAAAGCTGGTCTTGCAACGGCATTAGCAAAATTCACTGCTCTCATTTACTGATTGGAAGCTGCCCTTCATAAGGCGTAAACAGTACAGACGCAACAGCACTGGCACACTATCGATCATCCTGCCAGCCATACTTTGTTTGTAAACAAAGCCACATCCACGGTAGAAGCAGGTGAACCGATGCGGTCATGAGGGGATGGGGGAAGAGGGAGCGAACAACCCTCTTGCGTCTCGGATGGCCTGCTCTTCCTGTGGTACAAGGGGTTATCGACACGACGATCAGCTGATGATTGGTGCATGCGAGGGGTAAGATTTCTGTCGGCGGTGGAGAGTGAAGGAGACGGGGAGGGATAGTCTCCATCTCGTCACTTTTCATTCTCACTGCTTTCCTCTTTTCCTCTATCCAAGTGATGTGGTGTAGCCTGCGGCATGGCATCCTTTTCCAATTGTTGACATGTGATATGCTTCCTAGCCTGTAAACGGCATCCCACAGGTGTCCCGACGCTGCTGTTATCCTTGCTGATACCTTCCTGTCGTCCTCTCGCCATTGTGGGCAGAAAAAGGCAGGAAATTTCAATGACTAGGAAAAACAGGCAGAAAATTTTGGAAATGTTGCAGAACATTTTGGAAGGGGAAAAATTTCTAGTGGGAGATTTGGCCGCACAGAGAGGCGACATTTTGACATGGTAGAATGGACTGACAAGGAGTGTTATATGATTTTGGGGTGGTGAAGGTGAGGTATAGGATAGGCGCCAGACATCATCGCAGCGATTTCAAGATGATTGTTGACTCTGCTGATCTTGGGGGTGTGGGCCATCCATCAGTCTAAATCTCTTCGCCGCTGATGCAGGTGACCTCTGCCCTATCAATTATGATTGCAGATTAGATGAGTTTGTAGTTGTTTACTAAACAGGAGTCGGTGGGCTGACTATGTACCATGATGCTCGCTCTTGGTGGGAAAATTAACTTGCTACTAACACTCGTGTACATGGATTGTTAGGGACAACCACACACCCATAAGATACGGAACAACTTGTTAAAACATACATACTTGGCAATATTGAATGAAGTAAGACATGATGTCAGCAGGTATTGTCATGGCCCGTCCCCTTAAATGCACAATGCGGTCTCAATAGCATTTATCAGACGTGATTAAATCTCTCCCCCGCCCTGCCCCGGCCAGGAGAGAACTCATATACGGAGAAAGTGGCGAACAATACCGGCCACTGCAGTTACACTTTTAAAAGAGTCTTACGACAAAAAATGACATTACGGAAGCACTATGTTTCTTGGGGCGATGGTATTCCCACGGGAAGAGAAGCTGGTGTACCAGCTGGCTAAACGAAAAAATGTTCCAGAATTAGTTAGAGTCTATTGTAGCTAAATGTCCATACCAAAATGATGAATGCCACCCAACGCACGCGGGAAAAGTTGGAGCTCGCGACACATGCTCTACCCTTGTCAGATGCTACTTGCTGACTGCCTTACCACCTGACACATGGGCGGGCCTTGGCTGACCCACATGCCAGAGCTGAACTAATACCTGCTACAACCTGCAGTGTTCTTTTCTGTGTCATGCTAATGAATAATACTTACATTGAAAATTAAACATAAAACTTAGCAATGCAAAACATGGGTGAATTATGTGGATATAACACTGGACGCATTATGAGTTAAACAATACCATGTTAAACAATATACTCGAGAACAAGGAAAACACAAGCAATAAAACATTTAGTAAGACACAAGTCTATATGGCGACCATGTGGACTGGAACAACAACACGATGGCTGGCCGGGCCAGTAAAGACTATGTGGAGATTCTCTGTCCACAGTGCTTACGACAACAACTGCAGGATTATGTGCCAAATACGGATGTGACACTACGTATTGTAAGTGTTCCCGGCAATCCAGCACAAGCATTCACATCGGGAACAACTGCGAAAGAGAAGCGCGAGTGAAAGTGAACTACAAACTATGGATACTAAATTGAACATTGACATTTCGGACAAGCAAACAACAAATTGGTGCCATGACCTGCTCTGCTGGGTCGGTACACATTCTTATTAAAATGCCAACTGTTTATTAACTGTTATCATACAGAGTGTTTGAACGGAAACGAGTTGCAAAATATTAAAGTACTAAAGTTTTCTTGTAAGCAGTGTGGTACAAAACCTTACCCCACAAGAAGGTCACCTATAATTGGGATACATTCTTTGGCGAGTTGCAAAGAATAAATACTTGCGACTGTAATGGATGTACTGGGAACTTTGATGGAAAAATAAGTAGCTGTGACAAATGCAACATTAGGGTCCACCTACAGTGTCAAAAGGAGACAGACAGAAGACAAACAGTGAGGAAAAGTTGAAGTGTGGAGACTGTGCAGTCAAAGAGGAGGCCATGCCTGCTGAAGTACCCGACGTTCAGAACACGTCCATGGTACCGCCCAGGGCGATAGTACTTAAGTCACAACCACTGCCTGTAACTACCCTCCAGTACCAATCTTTGCCGCCAATACTTAGTACACCCTATGTTCCGCACCTGCAACACTATTATTCCCGCCTATATACACTCCACATTTTCCAGCAGTAGTGCCAACTATACAGAACCAGTTTCCTACCTCAACACCTTTTCCAAATTTACCGACAGATGTAAACAGAGCCTCGATAGCTACACCAATTTTACCAATCGCACTAACGTACCATTTCAATAAATGCCAACGAGGTTCCAGACACTGCCAACCTTTTCCGGCCAACTGAATGAGGATCCATCCGCTATTGTAGAAGATTGCACGATACGTCTGCAGCAGTACAGGGGTTGGAAGATGAATTGCCCGCATGTGTTGGGAAGCAGTTAGAATTAGACGTACGGAAATGGTGGCGATCAATGAACCATTACAGACTCAGTTGGGGACAGTTCATTCTCGTATTTCAGTACCGCTTTGGAGCATTCATCTCAATCCAAGCTCAAAGCAAACACACACTTCAGGAACAACAGGAGGGTGAAACATTTACAGCATTCGTCAACAGAAAAACACATCTGGTACGAAGATTCCATCCTGGATTGAGCGAACTGGAAGTCCTCAAATTGATAGCAGAGACAGTGCTACCAGAGTATATACCAGCCATATTTCGAAGATCAAACAGCAGCCTCGCAGAGTTCATGCATGCTGCCATCATCCTCGAATGAAACACGAGTGTTCCACGAGGCGAATTGGGAGGCACCCGGGCGCGCAAGGACATCACGAGTTCGGTAACTTCCACGGCGATAACTACAGGATAAACATACAGAACTTTCAACTGCGATGGCCGGAATAGATGCGAGTTAACCAAGTGAGAAGTTTTCAACCCAGTGCACGAGGTAGCAGGAAAATGCAAAATGTGAATTCGTGCAGTGGCACGAACCGGTCCATTCGGTGGGACCGCACGAGACCGCCTCCGATGCCGTGCCGGAGTTGCCCAGGATGGAAGTCCCATTGGTATGCTTATTCCCCTGGAAACCTGCATTGGAGACAGCTGAATAACAGCAGTGGAAATGCCCATCAACAACCGGACAACAGCGAAGACCAGCAGGGAAATGGGTTGTAGGGGTAGAGCCAACAACCGCAGACTATGCCCCTTCCCGATGCACCAGAAAAGAGACAACGCCACAACAAGCCCTAATTACCAAGGTCAGTAGCCAGGGCGATAAATTTATTCGTGTGCTTGTCCATGTATATGATATTTTGTGTCGTGCCCTTGTCGACATGGCTACGTCACACAACATTTGTCACCCTGATTTTGCCAATAAATGTAACATAACCTTAACCGGACAGGTGATCCGGCTTGCTAACGGGGAATGTACTAATACATTACTCGGCCAAGAATAAGAAATTTGGAAAACATACCTACAGCAGTAATTACTAATAAAATTATTGAAGATGTTATTTTAGAAGTACCATGGCCTTCAGAGAAAAACCCAATAACTGAACCAGCCGAACAACGCATCCACTTTGGAGCGAAGGTAGGACGGACAGTTTATAACGTAGACAGCCGTAATTATGAACATGTGCATAAAGTAAATTTAGAAAAATTTGAACATGACATAACCACAGTGCACCAAGCTGTTTTTCAATGCTTGCTAGATGAACACAAACTTGTTTTCGCGAATCATGATGCATTACGCAGGACAAAGGTGACAGAACACACTATCCCATTGATTCAGGAAAAACCGATCTTCAGTAGCCTTCGCAGCTACTTGCCTCACCACGATAAGATAATAAAACAGCAGATATCCTAGATGCTTGCAGATGGGGCAATCACACCAATTAGGAACTGGTATAACTTGGCCATAATGCACAGAGAGAAGGATGGGACCCGGAGGTTCTGCATAGACTTCAGCCTCATAAACCAGGTGACATGCAGTGCTATACCGCCTTACATAAGTGTCAAAGATGTCCTTAGCTCACTCGGAGAGGCCAGAATCATGTCGTCGTAGATTTGCGAAGTGGCTACTGGCAAATACCAATATGCCAGGAGGACCGGGAAAAGACAGCCAAAACCACCCCGGACAGCCGACGATATCAGTTCTGCACCATGCCTTTTGGGCTAAAGTGCAACCCCTGCAACATTCCAGAGTATGATGTTATGGGTCCTCGATTGTGTGATAGGCGAATTCACACTCACCTATTTCTACGACATAATCATTTGAACAGAGACATGGGAGGAACACCTAAATAAACTGTCACTTGTACTCGAGAGATTAGAGATAAATGGATTAATGTGTGCTATTAAGAAATGTCGGCTTGGCAAGAGCAGTCTAGAGTTTCTAGGCCACTTGGTGAAAAAGCAAGGAAACCGACCGAACCCCGAACAGCTGGGGATAATTGAGAATCAGGCATCACCACATACACGTACGTTTTGCAGATCAAAGAAAATTTCCGATAATGTCCTGCTCTAGGGCGGTATGATCCAGTAAGACACCTTTACCTGCAGACCGATGCCAGCCAGGTGGGACTGGGTGTCATACTCTACCAGTACTTTGACACAGGTGAGAGAACGGTAATCAACTTCGCGAGTGAGAAATTGGGAAGTACCGAACACAGATATTACGTCAATGAAAGAGATGTCTGTCAGTGTTATGGGCGATACAAAAGTATAGACCGTACATATAATATGTAGGTTCACGTTGCAAACCGATAATCGCTGCCTAGCATGGCTCAACAACATGCGGGAAGCCAGGAGTAAACTTATGAGATGGGAACCTTTGCTGCATGCTTACGATTTTGCTTTCGAAAACATAGTGGGAAAGGAGAATGATCTAGCAGACACAGGCACTAGAAGCGAAAGTAACGGTCACACACGATGCTGAATGGGAGGAGGTTTTACCCCCTGTTACTACAGAACTGGTTATGGAGGCAAATGGTAACACGATAATGGTAAGACAATGGCCAACTGATAACAGATTTGTACTACATCGTAGCGATTGTGCAGGAAACTTGTGAGTTAGTGTGAGAGAGAGAAAGAGAGAAGAAAAAGCGATGTGGAAAAGAACACGTGAATGGATGCAGATGTGTAGTAGGGCATATCGAGATGTGCTCACCGTGTGATGATACAAAATGGAGTTGTATGTGTGACCTACTCACAGTGAAAAGTGTTTGAACATGCTCATAGGAGCGTAATGGCAGGACACCCGGGTATGAGCAGACGGTTGAAAACATTTTAGAACAGTTTTTCTGGTCCGCTGTCACTCATTATGCCAGAAATTGGGTATACAGATGCCACAAATGTAATTTGTTCAAATCCTGGCTGTCTGACAGAGATGAATAACAGTAGCAGAGGTAGCCTAAATTACCATTTGATATGGTCTGTTTAAATCTTATGGGAGTTTATCTGAAGTCAGCCGGCGGAAGGCGATTCATATTAGTAGTAACTGACAGCTTTTCGAGATGGATCGAAGCTTACCCGGTATACAGTGGTAGGACCGGGTAGATTGCGAAATGCATGGAAACAGAATTTTTCACACACTGGGGATATCCGAGAGAGTCGCATACGAACATCAGATCCCATTTTACCGGGAAAAGATGGCATGAATTTTGTATGAGCTGGGGAGTGCGGTACATAAAAATTGCTATTTACCATCCCTGCGTAACCCCACGAAGAGGCGCAACCAGGAGTTGAAGGCGCAACTCCAGCTCCGTGTGGGCGAGCACCATAACAGCTTATCCGAACACCTGCCTGGTACACTTTAACGCTCAGGCGAAGAGTAAATACAGCGACCGAACAAACCTGTCCTGCTAGGAAGAAATATAACACTGCTGAGCGAGAGATATTGTCTGCGAAATAGTGGGAGTAGCAAGACAGAAACATGTTATGCGCGAGACGAGAGGCGTAGGCACCATTATTGCGAACAATGGGAACGGCAGGTGAGATATGTGAATCACTTGTTGCCAGAAACCAAATGATCACCAACAGCACTAACAATAGGATATGCCTTATACGTCCGAGCTCATCCACAGCCCACGGCTCGCAAGAACTTTTGCACAGCACTAGTACAACACTGGATGGGCCTCAACGAGTGCTAAAGACCTTGGGCCCTACCACATACCTAGTCATGATGGGCCACAAGATGCTAAGGTTCCACCATGACGACATTTAGGCAGCGGCTGAGAGCACTCCCGAGAACAACGGGGACAAGCCCCAAATCGGCCAGGATGGCCATTATCAGGCCGACCACATCAGGAGAGATAGTGAAGCAGAAAGTGGGCCAGGACCTGAAGGAAGGGTCAGAACAACTAGTGCAGCTGGGGTGTCGAAGCAGAACATCATGTAATTCACTAGGGGTCTATGTTACATCAGCGCCACTAATGAGCAGGTCACTGTGTATGAGAGGGACGGCGACGACCCAGGCCCAAGGGGAGAAGGAACACCCAGGGTGTATATAGAGCAAGAGGGTCCAGAACCACCTGTGAGAAGATAAGACAACCAGGAGCCTCATGATGGCGACGGTGCTGACGAACCCCCTGTTTACGTCAGTATCTGAAGAGTGTATACCTGCAGAGGACACAGGAGGTCCGGAGCTACCCAACACAGAGGTGCCGACAGGGGTGAGCCAAATAGCCGATGTCTACAGGTCCGATGGGGATCGGCCGTCAAGCTGTACCATCGAACATGAAGAGCTGGAACAACACCGCTGCTACCAGACGAGGACAGGGATGGGGAAGAACCAGATCCTACCCCGGCGACATCACCTATAAGCCTACAGGAAGACAACACACCAGAGCTTCGGGACAGGACCCGTCCTACTGGAATACTCTTACCGGGTCACAACGAGAAACGACATGACAGCAACAGTAAAAAGAGTGGAGGGGTAAGCAGTGAGGACAGCGAGAGTGGTGGGTTGGCCAGTATGCTACATATCCTACATCCCAAGAGGCGTAGAGCGCTTGCGCATGAATTTACCACCTGCGGTATGGCGACAGTGCTCCTGAGAGTGCAAGTTCGGACACAGCAGCCAAGGAACAACAGTCTGCCAGCATGTAGGGAGGCCTATATGCTGTGTCCTCGCCGAAAGGAGCAGAGAAGATGCTCCTACTGCAAGTGAATCACCGGTTGCTAACGGATTCTCCGAGACTTTGGCGAGGGGGGGTCATTTGATGCCATCTGCTTCCACCTAGCCCATTTTAACGCAGTTGCCAGCAGCTCCTGCAGCTACCAGCACTCTATCGTGTGCTTGTGCGCACTGGTTGGAGAGTGTACTGCTGCAGTCGAACCGCAAAAACCTCAGTTACGAGTGTGGCTGCAGGGGATGAATAGAGTGCTCTTTATGTGAGCAGGAAGGTACGAGTTTTGAGCAAGCCACGTGCACCCGTATGTATGTCTCTTAAAAGGAGTCCCTGCAAATTTGGGCCTAAGTGTAATCAAGCTTAATTAAGAAATGATCAAGAATGCCTGTTCATGTAATTACCAATTAAAGAGCCCTATAATATTTTGATACCCCAGCGGGCCTTAATTACAGTGTTTTGTATTTTTCATTATTTAATATTTTACGTGTTTCATCCACATCTCGTTTCATACAGTGTAATATGTTAATTAAAGGGTTCCTTTGTCAAGGGTAATTGTGGGGGATTCATGTGGATCATAAAAACATAATCAGCACAACAGCAGGTTTCAAGAAGCTAATTTCCAAAAATATTTTATTGCATGGGAACTAAGGCTATTTGTTCATTTTAAATTATTGATTCTCGAATGCTAGAGATTCAAATTAAATCGGAAATTAGCTAGAGAGTCTTCTAATATTTGCTAAGTCAATATTTTATATTTGATCAATTTTTATTTTTTCAATAAGGAAGGGCACTAATTAAGTTTTTAGAACATAATTCTTATACAAAAATTACCAACACAATAGTATTAATTCGCGATCAGTATTACGAAACAGTATGTCAAAAACGTATATGTTTTGTAGGTTAGGTATTAAGCTAAGTGAGAATAAACAAGGACATATCTAATGTATTTCTGTAGCATCTTTTATCATGTTGTGTTCCAGATATTCAGATGCGTCCCGAAAATTACAAGATAAATTCTTCTGTTGTTATTATTAAGATTGAAGAATTCATTAATTAATAATGATTTTCGGCCTTAAAAGAAACTTTTTTTAAAACCAAAACTACTGTACAAGCATTAAGACACCTGCACAACAATATACGTTAAAAAGAAAAAAATTACAAACAAAATTCTTTGGACGAATACTGCAATTCGTACACAAATGCACTTGTTTTGTTCTTTGAACATATAATATATTTCAACATTTGCTGGTTTTTACCACCTCAATCCGCTAGGTTCGCTGCTGACCATGTTCACTCGTTCTCGAGTTGTTCTTGAAACTGTCCGGTTTTAGTCTCTATATGCTGTTAAAGTCGACATTTCCAGTTGCGTTACCTAGCAACCACTGCGTTTGAAACATGCAATCGTAGTCTGCTTGTTTACCCTATCAGACGGCTTTGTGCAGTCGTACTTTATCTGTTGAAATCATTTCCAAAAAAAATCCGGATTGTTTAGGAAACAAGATAATTATGCAGTACTAGACAGTATTATTTTCACCTGTGCATATAATTCAACACATTTTATTTTCGTGACAGGTGATTCACCTTTCAAATTTGTAGTTGATATGTTAATGCATTTTCCCGGATTATCTTACTTCGTTACCACTTAACGAAGTAGTTGTAAAAGTTAATTTCTTAGTGCAAACTGTGTTACAAATAAGGAAATTGGGTTCTTTTAAATTGGATGGCTATGGAACCAACTGATGAATCCAGTGTTTGTAACTGCCATTTCCAAAATGTAAATAAGGATAATCGTTGACTACTTGGGAGCGCTTTTAAAATAGGGTTTATTACACTTCGAGATATCACATTTTTCTCATGTTTACTTACCATTAACAGCTGCTATGATAACTAAACACTGATTCTTGTATACAGATTTCCTTTGAGTTAAAATTTCATATTCTTTTCTTATTCTTTTACACCTACATGAATATTATGTATTAAATGAAAAAAAAATGTGTGTCGACACTTGCCGTTGCAGAAGAGTTCGTGTCGCAAGAAACTAGAATTACACACATGAAATACAGACACAGAAAACCTACCACGAATAGTTTCCAATGTGTAGCCACATGTGACGAACACAGATAAATACGTGGAAGGAGATCACATAGTAAGCAGCAAATTAACTAAACAAAGAAGTAATGATGGACACAACCAAAACAGACAAACACAGTGGTCTTCTTGCAACTAAACAATTCCTCCTGCAGAATTCTGGTGTTCATGTACCTTTTGAGAACTATTCCTGTATAACTTTGCATGTTTGTATGTATAAATTCTAGTTTTCTACAAACAAAAACTCTGCTACAACAGTGTATATTCAAAACAATTTTTTATTTATTTAATATATTACTATTGTACACATTATCATCAGCTTGTGAAAATACTTACCAATGTTTTAAAATTGAGTACCTACGTCTACTGTGAAAGTTTTCAAATGCCACTTCCAAGAATACATTCCTACTTTATATAATTTTGTTTAGTTTAAATTTATTTTCTGTCAACCCCATCTCTTTATGTTGTATGTATACATGTTTGTAGGTACATTGCAACTAATTAATTGTATTTGACAAATTCAAGTATGTACTGGTACCTAAGAAAGAAACAAGTATAATTAAATGCAGAGCTGCAAAATACTGGCACTCCCATTCAGAAACCAGATCAATGATACACTGATAGAGAATTATATTAATTGTTACAAACATAAAAAAAAAAAATTAAACAGTGTAATTGACTTTATTTAAATATAACTGAATAAATGAGGTTCCTTTCCTCCCTTCCTAAGGAGCGACTGCAGTGGGCGTAGTGGTAGGATGCTTGCCTTCCACCAATGTGATCCATCTTTGTTTCCCTGTGAGGTTACTTACAGATTTTCACATTGATTGTTGCTGCTGGTTGCCATATTTCATCTTCATTGAGTCTCAACACCTTGGCTGTTACAAACAACCGAAATTTCTCTCAATTCCTCCCTTCTTAAGGTGACAAGAGGCCATAATGGTGTAGCAGCTAGCGTACTCGCTATTTCATGAAGCAAACCTCATTCTACGTACCTATGATTCATTATCAATATTAAATAAGCTTATGTCCAATTAAATGCCCTCAAAATTCGTATTTTAAAAAACCTAAAGAAAGCATTTAAAGAAAATCACGTGACTTTTTCAATTTTGCAGATGGTGTAGTTACAGGAAAAGATTGGCTTTATCTAAGTTTTCTTTACTTTAACTTCATTTGGAAAATGATGAAATGTAAGGAGTTATCATTTACTGTAGTGATTACAGTCTAGTGTTAAATGCATTACCATCTAAACACACAAGTAAATTTTATTTATTTAACTTAACATCTTATTGACAACAGGTTCATTAGAGAATGGCAAACCAAGAACACAATGAAGGGAATACAAGGAAGGAAATAGTGGTTAGCTTTATTAATGAGTCACCCCAGAAATTGCATGGAGTGAGTTCGAGAAACCAAGGATATTGCAGATCAGGAAGGCTATATTCAGTAGCTATTTTAAAAATTAGAACTGATTTGGTTGTATATTCTTGTGTTGATTAACAGCTGATTTCTTGTTTGTCACCGCAACTGCTAGCTTGGTGAGAAAAAAAAATCTAAGAGTGATGTTTTTAAGGTGTAGCCTTGTATTGGTTTACGAGGTGATTTGCCATTAATGCCCGCAAAAAACTATTTTATCACGAGGAAGCTAAAGGTTATGTTAGAACATGTTTGGATCAGTTGTTCACGTTTCTGTTTACATTCACTCTACAAACATTCACACCCTCAGCTACAAATAAATTAATTCCATTAACTCATAGACTGAAATACCACATATGCATTTAGAAAAAAATGTATATGCAGTTCTATAATACTGTGTGTACTTCTAATGGTGTTCGCAACTAATAGGGTAGACATTAAGGCAGGTTAGTAATCACAACTGCACTTGCAAAAATTAAACACACTCTAATTGTTCATTTACAAACTTATGCAGATAACACATCACTTTACACATAATTTACGTGCGATAACTTTCATGTATGCACCCACAGTATATACGAATACACGAAAACACTGTTACTTTCAGGAATAAACTTGCATGGCCCGGCAGCATGCATTTTCATCCACTAATTTTTTTTTTTTTTTTTTTGTGTTGTTGTGAGCCCTGGAGTGTTCGTGTGGGGAAAAGCCCCTCCGACCGGGAGGTACATATAGGCTTGAATGAGAATGAGGTGGCAAGAAGTGTAAGGGCGGGGCTGCTGGGGAGGAAAATCTTACCAAGTTATTGGGGAGCGTGCTTACCTTGGAGACTGGGCACGCATGAGGGGGAGATTATTTCATTTCATTCGGGGCAGAAATGTATGTCAGTTAATTGGGGGGGGGGGGGGGGGGAGAAAAGGTGATGGGACGTCAAGTGGGGCGAAGAAAGTGACGGGGGTGATGGGGGCAGCGCTAAGTCAGCCTTGGCCTTGGCCTTCGTCAGGTGTCCGGCGGTGGTCCATGGTCCTCGGCGTCCTCTTCGTCCTCGGCGGCGGGAACCAAGTGCTGCGTTGAAAGGAGCGGACGGCGAGGATACGGGGTAGGCGGTAGCGGGTTGGAGAGTTGACGGATGAGGGGGTTGGTGAGGTGGCGGGTGCAGGAACGCCGGAAACGGTCGGTGAGGGTGGCGAGGATGGTGTGGAAGTGCGGGACGCGGGCGGTGGCGAGGACCTGGTCTCGGGTGACGGGGAGGGGGAGGCGGTGGATGAGGCGAAGGGATCGGAAGAAGATGTGGGTGGGCGGGCGGAGCGCGTGGGTGGTGACGTGGGACCAGACTGGGCAGGCGTAGGTGAGGATGGGGATGACGAAGGTGCGGAAGACGGTCGTGCGGACGGAGGACGGGGTTCCTGCGGAAGGGCGGAGGACGGGGGCGAGGTGGATCATGGCGGTGCGGGCTTTGGTGGTGACGGAGTCGAGGTGGGAGATGAAGTTGAAACGGGAATCGAAAAGGACGCCGAGGTAGCGGGCTTGGGGTTTCCAAGGAATGACGGAGGCGGAAAGGCGGGGTGGGTGATCCTCGGCGGGGTGGAGGCGGGAGAAGAGGACGGCCTCGGACTTGGAAGGATTGAGTCCGATGCCGTGGGCTAGGAGCTGGGTCTGGATGGAGGTGAGGCCGCGGCTGAGACGGTCCCCGAGCATGTGCTCGTGGACGGAGGAGGAGAGGAGGCAGGTGTCGTCAGCGTACTGGATCATGTGGGTACCGGGAGGGACTTTGAGGTCGGAAATGTGGAGTGAGAAGAGGAGGGGGCTGAGAATGGAGCCTTGCGGGACCCCGGCGGGAATGCGCCGGGGGGCGGAAAGGGAGCCCTCCACCCGCACCCGGTAGGAGCGATCTCCCAGGAACGAGCAGAGGAGGCGGGTGAGGTGAGGCGGGATGGCCATGGAGGAGAGGCGGGAAATGAGTTGCTGGTGCGGAACGGAATCGAACGCTTTCGCGAGGTCGAGGAGCACCATGCCCGTGTGTTGGCGCCGGGCGAAACCAGTCACCGCGACGCGTCCCACCGGGCGATGGCGTGGGAGGTGGAGTGGAGGGGGTGGAAGCCGAACTGGTGGTTGGGGAGGATGGCGGCGGCGGAGACGGCGAGGAGGAGGCGGTTGTAGATGACTTTTTCGGCCACCTTGGAGAGGATGGAGAGGAGAGAAAATGGGCCGGTAGGATGAGGGGAGTTCGGGGGGTTTGCCGGGTTTTGGTATCGGGACAACGATCGCGGATTTCCAGGGGGTGGGGTAATGACACTGGAGGAGGATGGCGTTGACGAGGCGGGTAAGGAAGACTGTGGCGGTGCGCGGAAGGGCGCGGAGGAGGGGACCCGGGATGGAGTCCGGGCCGGGGGCGGCGGAAAGGCGAAGGCGGGAAAGGATGAGGAAGATTTCCCGCGGGGGTCGCGAGACGGAAAGGCGGTCGTGCAGGCAGGAGGGGAAGGGTGACGTGATCGGAGAGGGTTTAGGGGTGTTCCTCGTCCTCGGAAGAGTCGGAGGAAAGCGCGGGAAGCGGGACGGAGGCGAAGGTGGTGTGAAGGAACGCCGAGATGGCCTCGGATTTCTCCGCGGCCGTCTCGGCGAGGGTAGGGGGAGTGGCGAGAGGCGGGAAGGTTGTGGGGGCGGATTTCAGGCGGCGGAGGTGGGTCCAGAGGGAACCGTCTGAGTGAGCGAGCGATTGCAGGCGCAAAGTCTCCTGGTCGGCTTTCCACTTCCGGACCAGCCGGCGGCACCAGCCCCGCAGGAGGAGGTATGAGCTCCTATCCTGCGGGAGGCGGGATGCCTGCCAGCGGCCGCGAAAGCGGTTCCGCAGGGACAGTGCGTTACGGATGCGCTCCGGGAGAGGAGGGGGGCCGGAGGCCGGGCGGAGGAGGGGAATGTGGGCGTTGGCGGCGGCGGTGATGGCGTCGGAAAGGAGGGAGGTGTTGCGATCGATGTCGTCGGGGGTGGAAAAGGGGGCGGCGAGGTCGAGGGAATCGTGAAGGGAGGTTTGGTAGGCGTACCAGTTGGCGGAACGGAAGTTGAAGCGAGGGAAAATGGGCCGGGCGTGAGGACGGTAGTGGATGAGGCCGAGGACTGGAGAGTGATCGGATGGGCCGGCGGCTAAGGAGCGGACGTCGGAGACGATAGGACGGTGCGTTGAAATGGTGAAATCGAGGGTGGAAGGGCGGCGGTTGCGGTGGGCGGGATGATAGGTGGCGGTGGGGGGGGCGGTGATTTGGAGTTTGGAGCGGCGGAGTAGCTGACGTAACGAGGTGCCCCGGCGGTTGGTGGAAGGGCACCCCCAGGACGGGTGGGATGCGTTGAAGTCCCCGGCGAGAACGACGTGTACATCGATCCTGCCGAGGGCCTCGACGGCGTCGGACGGGAAAGGAAAGTTGGGCGGGAGGTAGAGAGAGACGAGGGTGATCGGGTAGGGAGCGTGCAGCGCACGGGCGGCCGGGGTAGCGATACGGCGGATGGGCGGGGATAGGGGAGGCCACCCACCGTGACCGGGTCCAGCGGTGGACGGGATCGGAGGTGGAGCGGGGGCGGGTGAGAGGCGGTGGGACACGACTCGGGGTGAGCGGAGAAGGAATAGGTCGGAGAGTTATGGGAACGATGGCGCAGTATTTAAGGAGGTGGGCAACCCACCCCGTGACGGCGGGTCACAGGGTGGACGGCGTTCCCGGAAGCTGGAGCGGAAGGGCGGGGTGAGCCCGGTTTCGGTGAGGAACACGACGTCGGCGGTGTCGGGAGAGGATGAGGTCGGAGAGTTTGGGAGGGAGAGCGTATTCAGGAGGAACTAAGGGGGGGAGGGGGGTCATCGAAAAATGGAGGAACACGTTCAGGAGAATGTCAGTTTTCGGTTGGGAGCGGGCACGGGAAAGGGCGGTGATGGTGGAGCGTATTAGCGGGAGGAATTGGCGGATGAATGCGTGAATCGTGCAGGGAGTCTGTAAGGGAGGAAACGGGCGCGTCGGGAACGCAAGCTGGAGCAGGCGCGCGGGGTTGACCGGGAGCCGAGGACGGGTTGGCGAGGGGAGCAGGTAACGGGAAGTGGTCAGCGGACGGGCGAGGTAACGGTAACGGGACTCGTGCGGAAGACGAGGAGGGGGGGCGGGGGGTTGGGCGCGCGCTTGCGCGCGGGCGAGCCAAGGGTTGACCTTGGGGGCGGGGGGAATTCACGCAAGGACGTGAGGTCTGGAGGCGGGAGAAGGGATGGGATGGCGGGCGGCGGTGTGTGCGGCGGGGATGACGAAGGGCGTAGCGGACGTGGTTGGGACAGGCGGGATCGGTGGCCTTGTGAGGGCCGTCGCAGAGGCAGCACTTGGGGGCGGCGTCCTTGGAGGCGCAGTCCCGGGACCAGTGTTCCCCGGCGCAGCGGAAGCAGGCGAGACGGCGGGCGCAGCGCAGTGACGAGTGTCCAAGGCCTTGGCATCTGTAGCACTGTGGGGTACGTGATGAGCCGCGATATGGCTCGATGGAGACGACCCAGCAGCCGATGGAGCGAAGCGGGTAAAAGAGTGAGGCTTCTCCTACCCGTGTCGTAGTGATTAGGAATGATGCGGTGGCGGCGGTGTCTGAAGAGCGGAGGCGGGTGACTGAGGATACAGGCAGCTTGAGGGCGGTCAATTCCGCCTGGACTTCCTCGGGTGATGTTGTGAGGGGGAGTCGCTTCAGAACGACGCGGTCCTGTCGTTCATCAGGACGACGCGACGTGTAGGGCGAGAAGCCGAGAGATGAAAGGTGATTGAAAAGAAACTCGTGATCGCGCGCGTTCGTGGTGTAGAACGACGTGCGATCGCGTACGGAGGTCATGGAGAGGGGGCCGGTGAGAAGGGATTGAAGCTGCTTGGTGTTGAGAAACGGCTGTTTCTCGATAGCCACGAGGCAGGCGATGGGCGGCATACGAGGCGTGGTTGATTTCGGTGTCGGAGGGGTGATGGTGGGGGCGGCGTCGGTAGCGGCCGGGACACGTAGAGTGGCCGGCTTGCGGCGGCGGTCCGGTGGCGAAGGTGATGGCGAGCGTTCGGATATGGCGTCATCCGTGTCCGCGACGATGGAGTCCAGTGACGAGTACTTGTTGGTCAGCGGAAGTTGGGCGGTGGGGCGGACGACTCGGGAGCGCTTGGACGTCCTCTTGGGGACGACGAAACCGTCCTGGTCCATAGGCGTCGAGGGTCCGGCGAGCCTGTGGGAAGAAGAAGAAATATTAGTCGAGGGGTGCGAGGTGACGGTGACTGTGGGATAGAGGGATGGAGGCGGTGAATCGAGGGGCGGCATGTGGGGCAGGGAGGTTGAAAGGTGCGAGGATGATGAGAGCGGTTGGCCGGCCTCGGCCGGTTGGGACTGGTGCGTGTGACGCATCGGGAGTTCCGGGAATTCCAACGACGCGTCCCGCGAGGCGCAGCGCGTGACACGGTCGCGCGGGCTGGCGCGACCGGAACTGCGGGATGATGTGGCGGCGATGGTCGTCCGGGGCAACGACGAGGTGACGGTAGTCGTGGCGGAGCAGGCGAGCGTGGTAACCACGCTGGCCGTCGTGGCGGCGGAGGAATGCGTCGGCAGCGACGACGAACCTAAGATGAAGGGGGCGCAAGTGCGCGGGGTGCGGGTGTAGCATGGCGAGAGGGTGCGGTGGCGTGAAGGAAGTGGGTTGTGGGGGGAGGGAGGAACGACGCCCCCGTCCCCGAGGAAGCGACGCCGAAGGAAGGGTTCCCCCCTCCCTCCGCGCCACCCGCCAAGGGGGTGGTGGCGGCGGTGGACGACGCGATCTCTCGCATCGCCAAAATCAGGCGCGGGCTGTCCCCCTGCAAATTTATAATACTAGCAGGAGGGGGGTGGATGCCTGTCCCGGAGGACGACATCCTGTTTACGCCCTGGCTCGGGGTCACGGGTGGGGGGTCCATTCCAGACCTCCCCCTCGCCCGAGTCCAGTAAGCAGTGCTGCGGGGGTTCACCTAAATAGAAATTAACGGGAACGTCCCACGGAACCACGCTGCACGGCACTCCTGTCGTCGGCGAACCTGAAAAATAAAAACAAAAGAGAGCACACTATATTTTAATTGCCGGAATCTCCTCGGCGAAGCAGCTCCCCTCCAGCGGCGAAGGTCTAGAAGCTGTGGCGCGCCGCAGCGCCTAAGGCGGGAGGAACGGTGTCGCCACCTATCCGTTGAAGGCGGCTATAACTCCCTGGAACACAGCGTATGGCGGCACCTGAAAGCAGAAAGCAGATAGCAGTGGTCAAGGAAAAACCCGTAGAAGACGCTCAACACGTTCCCATCCTCTACACGTCCTTTCGCATAATATTAGTTTTCGTTCGTGTTTACATGCCAAATAAATCAGCTATCACAAATGCAAAATTAACACAAATATAGAGAAAATTCTACCAACTAGTGAGTTGATATAGAACGCGCAAGGCTATCCATTCAATGTAAACACATTAGTTAGGTGTCTCCAGTTAGGCCACTCACTGGTAACACACTAGCAGACGACTTCAACAGCGTCCTCTAGGTTTGTTCGGGCGACCTGAGCTTCCTACTACTTCTGCTCTTTTTCTTTTTGAGCATTTGTTTGACAGGAAGTGTTTTTTTGGTTGGATGTTCAGGCGTCAGGAGCACTGCTCCTTTTCTCACAAACGGCATGAACTTCCTACTCTTGATGTCGAGGAAGAGCAGGGCTTTATTTTAAGTTTCTGGGGAAATCTATCGGCAGATCTCGATGTCAATTTCGACAGTCAGCTTCCTGCCAATCGAGACAAGCCGTTTGAAACAATCGGGAGTATAATGTGCCCAAATAGCTATTCTAAGCGCACTATCGGTTCGAGAACTCCCTACCTCAGCAATCCTTGGGCTTTAGTGACCACCCAACCACAACTCACTTCCTCACCCTGCTGGTGTTCAGGCAGGCAATGTGACGAATGCAAACACACGCTGTGCCTGCAATAACGTATGACTAAAATAAAGCTATTCTCCTAAAAACTGTGTGTTTTAGGTGGTTATGTAACACGTAAAAGTGCATATATGTAAATTATACATTGTCTTATTTAAAACAAATACTATTCCATTCATTAAAGTTTAATTCGGGATATTTAGAGTGAAATGGTTATTTGTTATACACACAGGTTGGCTGTTGAAAATATTACTCTGACGCTTTGTGCCTATAGAGGTGCTGGTGGTGTGTTCGTGTCCAGCCTGAGAGCAGGTGGGGAACAGGAAATGATGAAGTGCCTGGTGCCACGTTCGGTGTAGAGAAGGATTGTTGATGGGGGTCGTACTGCCGACGGCCTATGGCGACTCTGGATAGCAGTCAATATGAAGGAGATATGAGTGCATTTGTCCGTTATATTATGTAAAGGTAAAATATTGCCTGTGGGCGAAGATGTCGGCCACTCGCATGCCTATATTACCACAGAATTTACCCTACTTGAGGGAGGTAGGCCCTGTAAATGCAAAACATACACTGAAATACACTTGTAAATTTGAAGGCTGTTATTAGGGTGCAGTACACTATGAACTCAGGAGAGTTAAATGCAATAAAACACGTCTAATTATGGTATGACTGTTTTATTACCATAAAGGTACAACAGAATGTTACCGCACTTGTTAATGCATACCTTAGTTAAGCGGACCTTGCACTCTGGACCTGCCGGTGGTCGCTACTGTTGAAAAATAAGGTGTAGGCATTAGAATGTAATTACGTGAAATGTGTCCCACACGTGAAGTCCTGGTATGTTAAGTCAGAATGCAGTTAGACCTCCCCTTAGCTAAATAAAAGTACTAAAATTTTCTTGAATTACGTTAACTATGGATATGAAGAAAAATGCAGACTACATGAATTGCCGAGGGGGGTACATGGAGCTTACTGTCTGCCCTGCCAGTTGTCTCGAGTGTTCAAGTCTGACTTATGACATGGCGTCGGCTTCGCCGCACGCCCGGCGTATTCTGCGCCATAATGAATACATGAAAAAAAAAAAAAAAAAAAAATGAACTTAATGAATAACATAAGTGAAATTGATGTTGTACATAATTAAAATTGCTAAATTAAAACACATTGGTGAGATACTCGTGAATGCCGGAGCCCCAGATATGGCTAAGAATGTGACGTCACGAGTGTCTCACCGCACTTGAAGGGTGATATTAAATGAAATGATGCCTCAGGTGGCTTATTATCGATAGATGTTTACATGTACACTCTTATAGTTAACATTTTAGAATCACTTAGTGTCGTTACGTAATTAATTCAGGACTGTGTATGGATGTGACGAGACACAGATTTCGTGACCCTGTTTTATATGGAATATTAACGACTCTCTATGCTGGAACGGGCAGTTTCCCTAGTGAGTAATGTTGCAATCACTGTTAATTATGCTTAAAAGTGCTCCTATTGATTAATGCTGCTAGGGAACCGCTCGTCACTTCACACCTCCTGTGGGAATGAGATTCCCCATCTTTTGAATCCACTTGTGGCCACGTTGCACTCCAGATTCGGCCACGAGGCCCGTCGACATCACGCACATTGGAAAGTTGTGGGAATAAGCGGCACCGCTAACCCGAGTGTTCCCTCAAATGGCTGACACGGCAACTCGTTTTAAAGGAACATACTGTTTCAAGTATATCAACAACTATTAAAAGATTAGATAATTCGTTACACAGTATTCCCTCTTCCCTCTAACAGTCCTTTTAAATTACATTCACTGTGAAGTATGTAACAAAATGTATGGGCGATATGTAAAATGTCATTTTAATAAATACAACTGTAAAGTTTGCTAAGAAAATCTCGATAGGCCTAAACAACAAATCTTACATTATACAGTGGGTAATTGATTTGTTGTAGGAATGCAGGAATTCCCATTACTAGTGAAGTGACGTGCTTCGTCCATAAAGACTGTAAGTAGCCTAATTAGTTATTCATATAATTATAGAAGCTGCCCATTTAATTAGTTATATTATTGCACATTGGTATGAGCTGAAGGGCGTTGGGGCGCTTTAGTTTATCACGTCTTTCGTGAGTCATCATTATTTTGATGCTCTTACGAGTGTGTGGCATTTTGAGTTGCATATTGTTTCAATGGCGCAGTGGGAAATTTTGATCATATGGAAGTAACATTTACATTATTGTAACTTTAATGAAAAACAAAACGCGATACATATTATATCGCTGTTCGTATTCGCACAGATGCAGCAGCATACAGTCCATTCCCCAATGGAAGAAACTTTCTCGGAGCACTGCTAAATATCAACTTGTAGGGCCATTTCGTATTGTTCCACTAAATGTAAACAAACATTGCCATGTGACTGCCTTATTACCATGTGACTAATTAAAAAAATATTTCGCACGAATATTCATAGTTTAGGCCTATAACATTATTTAGGTTAGCTTTATGGTGTTTTAAAAATGTCTGAATTATCGATAGATCTTATGGTTACATTACATTAACATATTTGTTTTCCATGACATCGCACATTCCCCATTAATATTTTGCCGCGATTGTGTTAAACACTGTTACAACTGCGGGGTAATGAACTGTAGTATCTAACTTTTCGTTATTGATGTGTCCCTTCCCCCTTTTTTCTTCTGAAAAGTTGCTAAGATACTTGATTGTTCAGTGCAGACAATGCAGTAAAAAATTTTAATTTGTGTGTTTTAGTTATGTACCATGGGTAACTTAACCCTGTCCAATATTGAAATCCTAATATATGAGCACTATATCTAAAACACGTGCTTGTGTATCCCTGGGCAGCGATCTCTCACACTCAAGATCGGTAGTTTTATGAGGAAATTTTGATTGCACAAATAACACAAGCCAATAATGATCTAGTGAAACTTCACACCTGAATTGTAATATATTTATTTATTCATCATTTTCTTTGTTCAACACAAAATGCTACGAATGTAACCTTTCTCTCAACATCATTCTAATGTAAACACAATGTTTTGGATTACTGTTAGGATGGCGGCTAGAGTCCATAGTAAAACCGCGTATCTTAGCGGCTTCATCTACGTCACAACCTCCCATCTCCTGTATACACCTAACTCCATAGTATGTGCATAGTATTTCCAATCAAACAAAACAACTAAAATGTAAAATTTGCAGCACATTCAATTTATTAAAACATCTTCTAGAGTTTTCCATTTCCCATCTCTCTGTTTAGAATAAAACGGGTCCGTATTTTACATTCAATCTGTGTTCTATCAAGTCAACGATTACTCTTTTCTCCTTTTCTGTAAAACTATTTAGTTTCTAACCACTTGCAGCTTCATTCATAATTTGTCTCCATAAAATTAAATAATTAGCAGTTGCAGAGACTTGATTTACAATTTCTAGGTAAACATGCAGAAAACTACGCCTACATTCATGAAGTAATGTATTATGAACCAATAGAAAAATTTATCTCATACTTAATCTTGAGCTCTCACTTTGGAACCAAGATTGATGAATCGGAGATCCAGAGTTGTGCAATTTTGTTGGCGCAACACTTTCACAATGGAACCAAGATCAAACTGAATCCTGGTTTGGAACTACGATCATTCAATCTGGATCTAGGAAGATGATGGTGCAACTGGTCATGACAGCCCATCAGATGTCAGTAGGAAAGCACATGTATTTATTAACACAAAAAAAGTGTTATATGAAATTTGATAAAAAAACATTTACGTCACTGGATGACTACTCCTCTTCTTACGGCAGCTGGAATGTTGTCAAAAGTAAGCATTCTCATCATACCAATGTTATAATACCTTTATCTACAAAACATTTGTTTATAAAAAATACATAACACATAATCACGGATTGAAAAACAGTTCCACATTATCAAGAATATGCATGTCACCAGTAGTACCAACTAATTTCCGATACAACCAAATCTGATCAAGGTCCATCTTCATCTTCTTACGTGAATACATAGACGCATTACCAAAAACACAAATTACAGAGAAGAAGAGCAGGCCTACGGTTAGGGAGAAACCCAGGGGAGGATCCACACGTAGTCACAATATTTCTGCCTTGAGTGATGGTACTGTTCGGAGTATTGGTCATACAGTTGACTATAAAGTTTTGCCTGATGTAGCAGTAAATGGTAGTATTTTTTAAATGGGTTTTTACAAAAATGGCCATGACACTGATTTAGGTGACATTCAAATTGGTGACTTACAAGTTCAGCATTGTAGGTTAAGGCGTGGCCAAACCTTTGTAGATGCGACCTGATCCTGGACTTCGCAAAATGTGGTTTTAGTGTTATTACCCCCCCTTTTTCAGGCCCCGATTTTTACAGCACAATAACGGAAAAATTATAGTGATCACACAACACCACCACATTTCCCACGCAGACACATGCACGGGTCACAGACATGGAATGACAACGGCACACGAGGAATCACCAGTCTGCAGCGACAGATGACAGATGGCTCTCTATTGAGGTATTCATTTACGTGGTGGTCTGGTTGCTGTGGATCAATTTTGATGTAAAAGGACGGTCCCTAACTATTATGCCCCCATAACATATGTTGTAAATGCGGGTGAATAATGAAACACTCAATAGGGCCTGATTGATTTTATTATGTTAGTCACACGGTCATTGACAAAATACAAAGCGAGTAACACAGTTCACTACATGATGCAGAACTGACTCAAACAAATCCACCACACCAGTTCTACGCCTTCTGCTGAAGATACAGAAGGAACTGTCATCCCAGAACGTCCCATTAAGTGATTGGCAGCCCCATTGTGAGAGAATCTCAGCACTTCTAGATTCCCACCTTCAACCTTGGGTACAGCACATTTCGTCCTACGCCAAGGACACTGAAACTCACACAGGTAACTCAAATTCACCTGGTCATACTGTACTTACATTTCAAAAACTACCACCCATACCATGCCAAAAAATCCCTATCAAACAGTCTTGCCACAAGAGCAAAACATATCTGCTCCACCAACAGTAATCTAAACAGTGTAAACAAATAGCAGAAGCATTCCTTGATACGGGTCACCCCAGGCCCCACATCAACAAACAGATTCAGCAAGCCATCACAAATACCGGAACACAAACCAAGGTCAACAACTCTGATATACCCCTGGTAGTCCCATATCATGAAGGCCTAAGTAAACTCACAACCATTTCCCACTCTGCATACATAATTTTGGCTACCTCACCAAAAACACAAGACCTGCTCTGCAAACAACACAGAGTGGTCTTCAAAAGGCCACCTAACCTCAACAAACTGGTTTGTCCAAAGTTACAACCTACCATAAATGCCAACCTAACTATCATGTCCAGAAGAGTCCACCCCTGCAATAGCTCATGCTATGGTCCTGTGCCACCCACCAACCCTAAACTTCTTTCAATAGCAGATTCACTAGCCGTACATACCCCATCCAAGACAACAACTGTGCACCATAAACTCTGATTTATTAGCTACAGTGCCAACACTGTAATGCTGAATACATCTGTCTCACCACCAACACACTCAGGCAGAGAATGAATGGCCACAGAGCAGACACCAAACAAGCCATAGCTGGTGACATCAATAATCTACTAGACAAACCTGTTGCAGCACATGCAGCATCATGCAACAAGATTTTGTCTCCTGCTACAGTACCAGAGTTGTGAGAGCCCTACCACCATCAAGCAATAGCTCAGAACTCAGACTCTGGGAATTAGCTCATCAATTTATAACACTGCCCTTCCACCATATTGCAGTGTCCTACAACTCACCGCCTGATGAAGCCAGCGAAATGTTATCTATCATGCAACAGCGTTAAAAATGTGTCGTCCTCCTTTGTGGGTGCCTGTTGACAAGTACTAGACTGTGAGTACGATTTCCTGTCCTTTTATACATTTTTGGTAGCCTAGTGGCATATTTTTACCACAGAAATTGATTTGGTTTTTTCATGACATGCAACAGGTGCAACACAAAAGAACAGGGCAAAAAACTATCAGATAACTAAAAATAATCTGAGCACGGTGACAAAATAACACAAATTGCAAAGGTACAAATGCTTTGATAAAAAATGTTTCTAATTCAGTGCTGTCATAAATTTGATATTCATAAATAAATACTATTACATGTTTCCTTTTTATGACAGTGGTGACAATACTGTCAACATCATTTTTAATTCGGGGTAGTTTGGTATTTGCCTTGTAATTTTACTATGTGAAACATTATCTTCAAATATTGGCACACTTAGCCATAACTATATAAAGTCAGTTAAAATTTTTTTTGGAAATGTTAGCTAGCTTCAAAAAAATTATTTTAAAATTTTTTTTTAGGCTTATTTTTAGTTGGAGATTTACTTCTGCCTTACTCAATGCTGGATGTGGATAGGAGTTATTTTTTTCATGTTCAAGCACAGCGATACGGACAACAATAACATGCGTTCCCTGCATCCTATTAATTGTACAACACACGAGGTGCTGAACCAGCGTACAGGGCTTCTGCCATCACACTTTCCTGTTCAAATTAAAACAGTGGTACTTCAACACATATGATGAAAGCCCACAGATGTAACAGCAACTGTATGGTTATACTTTTCTTGTACCTCTTAAAAAATCTGTGCAGGCAAGCTATGCAAATATGCATTTTTTTTTCTTCAAATTTCCTCTCTCTTTTTAAAACCATTAATATAATAAAAGCAAAATTGTATAAACTTAGATAATTGGTTTTATACTTACTGCTAAAAAGTCATATTCCCAGCATAAAAACTATTTTCAATAACAGAGACTTTATACAGTTGGCAACTTGATGCTTTTCTCACCAGATCTGGTGATTTCAAAAGATTGTCTGGTAAATAAATTTCATAGTTGCAACAGGTTGAAAAGTTAACTATGTATTTATGTAAAAATCTGGTGGCAGATCTAATGATTTGAAGGAAGACAGAAAGTATTTATCTATTACCAGATTATCACATTTTCGTGCCTTCAGGATTGAATATATAATGCCTGGAGAGACAATAGAAACATATTAAGAAGCATGTTACACGTTTAATTGCAGGTGATTATTTCTTTTATAACTGTAATCATGAGGGCTCTCTTTTGTAGGATTAACAATACAATTTTGCCTCATCATACAAAGTTTTAACAACTTCTCCAATGAAAAAGTACTTTACACATAGAGACTACTGTACGTTTGTACGCATGTCAAGTGAAATGTTATTAAAGCAATTAATTCAATTTTTTGTTTCAATTTGTGACAGCGATATTTACCTACATAAATGGTTGTAAGCAACTGGAGTGAGCAATAATACACAGTATTTAAAGCTGCAAAAACAAATATTTTTATATATTTCCTCTGAAATTTATTTTAAAAAGTTTAAGATTACAATCTGGTAATTTTTGTACATTGACTTAAGACTTTCTCTCAACAAAGTCGGCAACTCTGTAAACCGAGTTTATTCACTGCTACTGCTTTCCTGAATATGGTGACTGCAGGTCAATTGGAAAAGTTTTTTTAAATATTTGAACAGCTTTAATTACAAAATCCTTGAATTTTGATATTAGTGGTAGTTTCTACTGTACAGTGAAACTTTGTGAATATTTTACGTTAGCATCAGTGAGAAAAACCAATGAATTATTAAGTTGGATAGGAAAACATTAGAGGCTAAAAAAATTGCAGTGAAAAAATTTGGTTACAATGACAATTATGCATTCTCACAAAACAAAAAATTCCAAGAAATATAAATAAGTTAAGCCATGAAAAACATTACTGGGAGCCTTAAATATTTTGTTATATCATACAACAGCAAGACAGAAATACTGTTCTATCCTCTGCACCATGACACACTTGGTGAAAAACAGGATTACAGTATGTTCTAAGACAACCAATAAAGTTGACGAGACCTTACAAGACCTTCCTCCACCACCAACAACCACACACACTAATATTACACCTGCGCTGAACAAATGTCAATTCTATGTTTGAAAACTGAAAGACTGGAACTTTATGAACCCATTGTTCTGCCACTGCCCAATTTTATCTTTGGAGATGGGCAAAATTGTCCTCTATTTGATTCCAGTGGCCACAAGACAAGACCTTGATGGCAAAACTTCTGAAGCAGCAGTTTCTTAACTGACAAATGCATGGAGATATGGAAGACTGGTTGATTTGAAAACAGTTATGGCTTTACAGATTTAGCATGTGAAACAGTGTGAGGAAGACGTGGCATCATCCCCTCCTGAATGTACTGTACGGTTTCATAATTGTATAAAATGCTAATGATTGTTATGTAACAAAATACAAATTACAACCCGAAAACATCCAAGATGATATCCTATGTGGCCATCATTTCAGCATGAATTTAAAAATGGCACCAAAATCATAACTGTTACTGATATTTGCAAATATCACTTAATAATCATCAGTGGGATCAGTCATGGTAAATAAAAAATAATAATTATTAATGATTTTTCCAGCAGTTTTATCACGTAAGCCAGGGCTTACTGTAAAGAAATTACAAACAGAACTTCGTTACATTTTACCACTTCAGGTTCCAGGAGACTAGCACAAAAAATGTTACTTACTTATCCCAACATTTTATTGTTGCAAACACTATCACCTGCAATTAAATATTTTCAATTGAAAAACATAACAGTATTCTCACAAAAACAAACAAGAGAACTTCAGAGGTTACTTGAATACTCAATTTTAACTACACTGCACAGCCACTACTCTTGAGATATGTTGCCCTTTCTTCCAGTTGCTATCCTGCTAAGCAAGAACTGTAGTATTTCACTTGGACACCTGAAACAGAATAAGGTTCATACAAATATCTGCATATAAATCATAAAATTTGGAGCAACATGTTCACAAGCGAAGAAAACTATTAAAGCAAATGAAAGGTACAGCTAGTTCACAGCTGATCAGGCATTTTTTGAGACACTTGTTTACTCTGTACTTCCAGCCCATGTACATCCTTACACCTAGTACAGTAATTAACACTGCATTGGACTCATTAACAATACTTTTCAATAAGACAAAAACACATGGAATTATTTTTCCTAAATCACTGCTAACTTTGCTTACGCCAGTGTTTATATTAAAACACTTGCAAACAGTTCATCATAAGTGGTTTGCATCAACTGTTATTGTGACTTATTGGTTCCCAAACACAAAGTTTGCATTCACATAGTATATCAAAATGTCATCCTTGAGTTTCAATAACTTTACACTGAAAGCAATTCAATTATGTAATCATTATTTAATTATGAAATGTGGTGGTAGTTCTGACAGTAATTGTTGTTGGCTACCTGTAACAGTATTTACACTTTCAAATGGAATACGCACAAACATCACCAAATTGTGTGTGCAAATATTTTGTTATAGAGTACCAACCAGTCGTGGCTTGTGGGTTTTACCACAGGTAGAGCTGCACAGTGATACTGAATATTTGAGAGGGAGAGAGAGAGAGAGAGTGAGCTAATGAATTACATACCAATTTTTAATTTGTACATAGGAAAATAAGTCTTACAATATTCTAGGGTTATGCAAAAGTTACTTTTTGTTTCACAAAATATAAAAGAGAAATACGGTGTTGGACTCCATGAAACTGAAAAGAAAATGAGAAATAATTTCATGAGAACACAGCTTTAGGGAATGTTTAGTGAAAATCTAAAAATATTATTAAGTTTTTTATTAATCTTTTGCCAACATTTCAAGTAATTATTTTGGTAACATTTTAGTAATAAATATAGACAATTGGACAGACAAACAAAAATTTTCATTGTTATATAATTTCGCAGACATCAGGATTGGCGACTGGAAATCTCAGCTCAGTTTTACTCTCTCGGTAGACACATGAAACTTAAATAACGATGCCACATTAAAAATAAAAAATTTAAGTCTCGGATTACTACCCCTTAGTTTTTATTTGAAATTCAAAATAAACCGATCACAATCTTCCATTAATGTTGTACAAGCCAATTAAGTTAATTCATTGCTTTGTACAAGTTTAAGATAAACGTACAGTAAATTTTAAAGTATCGTGAATGAACATCACCTGTGCCACATGAGCGCATACATTCTAGATGCTGCAGGTTTTTGTAGGTTACGTTATCAGTGCCACACACAGGGTTGTAGATGCCCGTGTGGCGGCATCTACAGTTGTTCACCTGTGCATCCACGCTTACCAACACAAGGGAAGCTGAAACACAGTGACCATCACTGTTCCCACTTGCAAGCACACTTTTGGGGGTAGTAATAGTAAAGAGGAAAGAAAAATAAAAAGAGGAGTAATGAGAAAAAATAAGAGAAATAAAAGGAAATACACAGGAAAGAAAAAATGAAAGAGCAGAGAATAGAAAAAAAAAAACTGAGAGGAAGGTATGAAAGAGAGGGGGGCACACACAAAGGTATATGGCTTTATTCTTACTATCTCCGTAAGGATGACAGTCAAAACTCAAGCTAAAATATGAACTAACTTTGAATGATTTCTGCAATTCTCTTTCATCAATGAAGGATTATTTTTATTTTTGCTTTATCAGTGCTCAACACTTTGCATTTGTATAGAATATTATTTTAATTTTAATTTCATGCTGAATACTAAATAACGTTTTAATATTTGAACTTGTGGCCAGAATGTGTGACTAGCACACCAATGATTCTAAGTTCAGTTCTTCACATAGTTTGCAATTTTTACAGATATGGAAAAATTTATTTTCTGGGCTGAGAAGTGTGTATTATTTTTTCGCATTTGTACTGTGAAAGGCAATAGCAAAACAGTACAGAATCAACCTGCCTATTATGCCTTGGGTACATGATTCCTATTATGGGGTCAAATAAACCAAGCTGAACACTAAATAATAGTATTTCAACATTGAATTTAACAACAAAATGTGGCTAAAATACACTGGGTAAAAATTCCTAGGAGAGAAAAAAAAGTAAAAAAAAAAAAGTCAAATAAAAAACCTTAAAATTGTAATAACCATGCAAACTGATGTGCCATTTCTCTGTATGCTGTTGGCAACGTTATCAAGTTACAATACAGTGTAAACACACTAAATGCTGTCACAGTGCCAGTTTAATAAATTTTAACAGCAGTTAATGACTACTTCCTCACTCAAGATACACACAAACAACATTCTGTCATCTAAGGTAGGTATACAAAATGTAGTGGAAACATGAAACCTATCAAATTCATGTGAGAATGAAGGTTCAGTATGGGGATGACTTGGTGCGACACATCTCACTAATGGAGTTAAAAAAAAGCTGTCACCTGCCACTTAACTGACAGCATTACACATAAAATGAATCTCAGGGCTGAATTGATGAGAATTTCATTAGTACTTGAAGAATGAGGGGGGACGCTTTACAAATACGGAAGTCACTGACTTCGGCAGTATTACTAAACATTTTAAGCAGAATATTTTAACTTCATTTATGGCTTCTTTATATTTTACAAAAGACAGATACAGCTGAAAAATTCACAATACCTTAAACCTTTAGCCTATATGTATGAATGATATTACTTGATTACTGTCTAACATGGTACTGTCATCAGAGGAAAAAAAAAATTGTTTCTGTGAAGTATCTCTTAGTTCACGTACCATACCTCTTTCTATGGTTATGCATGATAAGCACTGCTGCACTCTCAATTTTCGACCACACAAATCTTGCAACAACATGTGCAATCCAAGGTCAAGATGCGTAAAGGCTATTCACGGTAAAGTTAGCACTTTTGAATCCCTAGTTACTTTTTACTTTCAGCCATTATTTTATCCTTTAGTCAACTTTTTAAAATAAATATTGCCATGTAAGTAATAAACACAGAGTGTATATTCCACCACGCTCGGATCGGAAGTTAAAGCCTACGGCTAAAATAAAATATATTTATTGACTATTATTCCAAATGAGAGAGCTTTTAAAACTGCGCACTTTACTGTGAATAGCCTATACAACTGTTGTAAAAGAAAACTTTTATACAACACATAAAACTATGTTTTGAAACTTGATTTCTAATCAAAATATAAACATATATCATTACAGTATGTGCATACATTTCCAAAAGTCCGAACAACATTAAAGCTGAAAGGTAAAAATTAATTTAAAAGCAAAAACTAAAAAAAAATTATATAAAGAAAGAAAAAAAAAAAAACTACTGCCATCATTCAAACGATAATTTAAATTGAAGCACTACATGCATAGAAAATGTTATGGCAACTGTTTTATAATATCAGAAATGAACTTAACTAAAATGTTACCCTTTCTGAACCAAGTTAACATCATAAGGTAAGATGAAACACCTGAAAGACTGTCATTTTAAAAAATAGCATTAAGTGTACTTTTACTACTACTTAATTTACTTCATGTTGGGAAGAACAGGAATTCAGCTACTTGTACTGGTAACAGGATGCTGGGATTAATTCCTGTTTGCAATGAAGTCAACCATCATAAATACATCCAAACAATTTTGCTGAACACATTTTTGACAGATATGAGTTGAACTGCAGATGTGAAATGACAAGATGTTCCTAGCGATTTTCTTGTGTTTAACAACTACCAAACATAATGAATCTTTGCACCTTCTTTGCAACATATCTAATAAAATGTGAAATGGTCAAACTATTTTTCCATTTTTAGTTACAATATATGTTACAAGACTATAGTGACACTTCGGGTGAGTGAGTGGGTGAAGAGATTTGGGCGGCTCTTAACAGCAAGGTCTCGAGAGCAGATGAGGGTGATTGAGGTGAGTATGGAACAGTACCGGAGTGAAAGGGTGGGGGGAAACTGAAGATTTCCCAAAAAACCGCTGACTAGCGGCATCATCCAGCACAATTCCTAAGTGAGATAATCCAGAAGTGATCCAACCGGAAACAGAACCTGGTTTGCCTTGGTGGGAGGCATGTGCTCTAGCCACTGCATCACCATGGCCCCTAGACACACCTGAAGAGATTTATAAAAAAAACAGAGTTGATTGTGCCCCATACGCTATCTGTCCTAGCATCAGAGGAAAAGCCTCCTATTCTCCACTACTCAGTTCTTGTCAGTGGTGGTTAGTTGTTCAGTACCAGTTTGACAATGTTACTGTGAAAATGCCTCTACCATGTGCCACCCCCTGCAGCACACACTGGCCTGTACTCAACAGTCTCACATCCCTCTCTTCTGCGAACGATACTTCAGCCATTCATTAACACGTGCCAGCTTGCCCACTTGGGTTCATTTTAACTACAGAAACCAGCGTGCCATGCTACTTAGGCAGTAATTTAAAAAACTTGGCATGTGCAATCGATAGCTGTTATATTCATTAGCAGACTTTATTTTATGGAAAAATTTAACAAACTGGTCTAATATTTTCTAAACATTTCTCAACTTTATGTTTGAAATTAATTTTTTAAACTGCTCAGTTATTGTCTGTACCAACTTTTTTATATATATATATATATATATATATATATATATATATATATATATATATATATATATATATATATATATATATATATATATAAACCCCCTTTATAGCTTAGTACTCAAAAATGATCCCTGATTCCTTTTAAGGATTCAGGGATCAATTTAGCTTTAGAATACTGACTGATAATAAAGTTTCCTTTGTGCAAATATTAAAATATAATTACAAAAAATTTTAAAAATAAAAAATACATAATTTACAGATATAAAAAAATTGGCATAAAATGTTACTTCACACCAGTAAGTAATAATCAGTTTAAGTCGAATTATTTTTAATAATGATAAATTATTCTTCTGATATCCCTCAACTCACATTGGATTTAAAATTTTATGTTCGGTTCTATTAAACTACCATCTAAGGCAACTTCTTAAAAATTACTGCGCCTTTTCCAGAAATGACTTCTTTGCTTTCATTTAGAAGTCTCTAGCTTGATCCAAGGACCCAGAATGTTGGGAATTTTCAGAAATTATGCAGGGTTGCTTTAGAGATGCCGAAATTTCTTCCCCATGTCCCATATTCACTTCTTTATAATTTAATCCAACCTCTCAGCCTTCACTCTGGCCTCTTGTTCTCATAAGAACCAAAGTATTACAGTTACAAAAGATAACTTTATTGAAAATAATCTCTCAGTATGTAGGTAAATACTTAAAATAGAAGATTTCATTACTTTTTCTCCAATTTTGCAGAAATTATAGTGCCAGCCTTTCCAGCACCAAGCCAGAGATTTAAAATTATCAAGTTAAGTTAGGTATCCAAAATTCCAGTTTGTACTTACCATAAAAAATGAGACATACCATGGAGCTCTTTACAGCAAACATTTTGTTAAGAAATTATTGGCAAGATGGTGTTTTACCAGAGGAAACCACCCGTTTTATTTGTATGCATGAGGAAAACCACAATGTGTTACAGGAAAAAATACTGATAACAACCACAGGAAGCACTCACAAGATAGCCCACAGGATGAGCTAGGTTCTCCATATCCGAGCTGATACCACACTTTCACTAGTGATGACAATGATGGCAATAATAGTAATTTTTCATTTCATTTATTAATACTTTTATAGTACCACCGAACAGCTAACAGCCTTGGTACAGGTGTACTTGTAGATGAAAAACACAAAAATTACATAAAATGACAAAAAAAAGCCAAAGACAAAAAAAGGGGGAAAAAATTAAACAATATTAATAAATTATTAGAATTGCAAATTGCTTCTGACAAATAAAAAATATATATATATTGAGTTGTAGATGTAAAGAGCATCAAGGAATAAAAGTTCATGTGATGTGATAGACTAGTTGTCTATTTTGTGTATAAATTGTTTGATAGAAATTTTATTATTAATAAAAGGATCTACATTAACTAAACACATATTTACATTATCAACACATTTTTTAACTAAATCATAGGATCTATGAGCAGGTGTGACAAAAAAAGGAGTTCTTTGAGAATACTATGAGACTTTTAAACTGATATTGTGTAATACTTCAGAACTATTTACTTTGCCAGTAAAACAGTTCATTGAAAATGCAGTATCAATTATTTTCCTTCTATAACAAAGTGAATGGGTGTTAAATTTTATTTGTACCAGTTCATAATTAAATTTCTCATTGTCTTTAATAATGTATTTATTGAAGATAAAAAGAAAAATGTTTTTTGAAATCTTTCAATTCATTTAGAATCTGTAGTGGTGATTGAATTCCAAACAACTGAACAATATTCTAATGTGGACCTTATTAAAGTATAATACAAACAAAGTAAAGAATCATAATTAAAAGCAGATAGAGTTAAATATTTTAAGAGGCCAAAAGTTTTATTAGCAATAGTTAATTTTGAATCTAGTAATACCCATAAATCCTTTATACAATGTGACCTTTGTAGAATAGTATTACTAACATAGTATTTAAAATTTATATTATTTGTCTTATGTAATAATAACAATAATAATAATTGATGATGAAGACGATGATAATAATTTATAAAATTTTACAAGTTATATTAGTTTCAGACAACAGAGCCACTAAATTTAATTCACAATACTGAAAGAAATATACCAAGACAATGAATACTTACCTCCTTATCCAAAAAATAAAAACATTCAAAGAGGCATCAGAAGAATGAAACAGCTGGGTCAGAGTTCGCAAATGCTCCAATGTGTTCTGTTATGACCTCTTAAACTTGTTCATTGCCAAGACACATTTCACAGTGGGATGCAACACACATCTCATTATTAAAATCGCAAACCATCCTACTCAAATCTTCCTTGTAATCAAGTTTACTTTTTACAGCTGCAAACATGAGTTAAAAATATGGTATATTTTACACATACACAATGATTACCAAAGAACTTGCAAATACATAGTAAGTATTGAAGTTTTAACTCAGGAGATTTTAGAGAATCCTGTTTTAATGCTGGGATTCTTATCGATAAATGCAGTGTGTAGTTCTTTAAGACAAAATAACTGAAGTCTTGTTTGGATATTGGTTCATAAACAGTCTTTCTTGACAAATATACATTTTTTCTTCCCAAGCATAAAACAATTGTACTCTTAATTTTCATAAAATGTTACTAACATGACAGTTGCCCCAGCCAACTTTTTACTCAAAACATTTGCCAAACCTTCATCCTCATTTTTTATCTCACTTTCCGAAGGAAAGAAATGCTTTAGAGATCACTTTCCTCTGTGCGTGTTATCAATTTTTAAACTTGTGAACTGAATTTCAAGAAACTCTGTATGTAGTTTCTGACCACACCGGACACTTACTTTCAAAATGGTGGCCTTTTTTTAAGTTTAGGGCAATTTGTAATATTTCAGAAACCATTAAACTGATTTTAACTACATTTTGTATGCTGACAGCACGAGTTGTAAGCATTAAAATCAGATACGAATGTTGTTGTTAGTCTGCTATTTTGGAAGATATCACCACATGAAAAAATTAAGCTTTTATGTTATATCTCGAAAACTACTCAACCTATTTTTGCCATATTTGGCACTAAGTAATACTATGATTGCCCAGGTAAATGCCAGAAATTAAACATAGTTATAGACACTTATTTTCAAAATGGCGGCCACACAAATGTTTTAAGTTTATATGGTATTACCGTTCAACCAATTTCAACCAAATTTTGTACGCTAACAGTATCTACTACAAGCATCATATAAGCTAAACAACCACTTATGTCGGCCATTTTGAAAGATAGAATATGTCGAAAACTACTGAACCAATTTTCACCAAATTTGGCACGTAAGAAATACTATGACAGGCTATGTAGATATGAGTAATTTAACTTCATTACGCATTTTCCATGCCAATATTTTAGGTTTATTTGGTATTACCATCTGACGAATTTCAACCAAATTTTGTATGTTGACAGTATCAAATAAGTCAAAAAACAAAACTTTTGTCTGCCATTTCACAAGATAGCGCTATGAATTAACAAAGTTTTTGTGTAATTTCTCATGAAATAATTGAAAGGTTCCTACCAATTTTGACAATCAAGTAGTACTGCAGCAGTTGATATGTACAAATATGTTTAAAGAATGTCACACATTTTCAAAATGGCGACCATAGATATTTTGGCATAGTAAGTTATATCTTCAAATACATTTCATCAATTCCAACTTAACTTGTATGTTGTGAGTATTTAGTAACAAACATCAAATGTGTGTATACACATTCTCTTTTGTCCTCCATTTTGTAAGATAGTGCCACACAAATAAATAAAGTTTTTGCCATCTCGGGAAACAATTTTCTGATTCCTACCAAATATGGCAAACAAGTAATACTGTGATAGGTAATATTAACTTATATGTTTTAGGTATGTCAGACACTTCTATTTTGTCAAATAGTGACAAAATTATATTATGTGATCTATGAATAAACAACCAATTTCTACCAAATTTGGATAACAATTAACACTATGGCAGGCTATGTAAAATAAAAAATTTAGAGTGGGTCAGACATACATATTTTCATAATGGCAGGCATATAAAAAATTTAGCTCCAAATTTTTTAATCTACAAAACTGCAAAACAAATTTCAACTTAACTTTGTATGCTGACAGTATCAGTTGTATCCATCAAAATTGTCTATGCAAAGCCTCATTCCTCCACCATTTTGTAAGATAGCCCCACATGAAATAATATAGTTTATATGCCATATCTCAGAGAACAATAAACCAATTTCTTTCAATTTTGGGAAAGAAGTTATACTGTGGTAGGTTATATTAATTTATATTTCTAAGTATATAAGTCTCTTATTTTCTGAATAGCGCATATACAAACATTTTAGCTTAGTGTGCTATATCTATAAAACTATATAACAGATCTAAATTTAAATTTGTAAATTTTATCCATGACAATAATTGAATGTGCTACTATATAAACTTTTTGCCCTTCATTTATGAAAATCGCCACCTGAACAATATGGTTTTATGCCATATCTCATGGACCAATCAACTGATATGCAAACAGACATCCTCCTTTGCCAGATTTTCTTTTGCAAAGTAGTGTCATGTGAGTAAACTGATAGTTTTGTCAAATTTGTGAAATAATATGACTAATTTCCACAAAATTTTGAACACCTATACTAGGCGAAGTATAGTTACACGATTTAAATGGGGCCAGGCAATAATTTTAAAAATGTGGCAAAATAAATATTTTCATTTCTTTGGCATATCAATTTAACAATTTCAATCAACCTTTTTATGATGACGTTATCTGTTACAAACATCGTGCACAGAGACTCTTTTAAGCAATTTTGTAAGATAGCCCCATTTAAGAAAATCAGGTTTTCATGCCACATCTCGGAGACCAATCAACCAATTTCCATCAAATTTTTCACACAAGTAGAGTTATGGTAGGCCTTGTAAATTTGTGTGTTTTAGTGGCTCAAACACTTATTTTCAAAATGATGGCCAAGTAAATATTTCAGGTTAGTGAATCCTTCCATTCAAAACATCTAGACAGATTACATCCAAAGTTGATTATCAGATACAGTTGCAGCAATCTTAGACACCGCTTTTAAAATTGGTGGTCTGACATCAATTGATGCAGACACACACAAAGTGCTGAACATGCTTCACTAACAGAATCAATTAAAAAACATTGGGGTTCACAGGGCCGGATTTCCGATATTGCCGCCTGTAGGCCCATGAAAAATTTCCGTCCCTACTGCAACCCTGGTATTTTTAAATTTTTTTCTTTATTTATTATTTTACAATCCATAGCAACGAGATCAGATGTGTCATCATTACAACATTAATACGTTATAAATTACTGAATTACAAAGATAAACAAGTAATAGTCAAACACAGGGTAAAATTTAAGTAATTGAAATAACTTCTTATAAAACTCTATAATTTACATTGGTAAGCGTAACTTTTTATTTGTAGGCTTGAAAACCCGAAACTCAATGAAGATCTACTAGAAAGTCTCATGCCCCAACTATACCAGTTCCTGTCCCTTGACAAATATAAAGCTGGAAGTTCGTACTGGCGGTTACTGAGGCAACAAGGACCTTCATTAATACCATAAAGCAATTGACTCCCAAACACCAGTCTCTTTAATTGGATTTATTTTAGAGTCTGTACACATTTTACTCTAGCACACAGCCATACAAAAAACACTGGAACGTTTCTTTTGCTATTTTGCCCAATGCCATGCCGCCCCCTAAAAAGTGCCGCTAAAAAGACCCAGGCCTAGTTGGCCTAATGGGAAATCCGGCCCTGGGGGTTCAAACAAATCAAAAGGTTGTTCAGATTTATCATCTGGCATATTAATATACGAAGTCTGTACTTTTGTAAGCAATTAGAGAACAAAGCTTTATCAGAAATAAAAAACTCCAGAGCATTATGTAGTAGTTACAAGGGTTATTTAATGAAGGAATTGCTTAACAGTTTTCCTTCCTGCCTTCCTCCTCTCACATGCCTTCGATAGGGGAAGCCGACGTCTAGCAAAAGAAAAACAGCAGGTCTCTTGGCTGCACGTGCGTGTCTTCACACCTCAACCTCGGAGCAAATAAACTACGCCTGGCAAAACTAGAAATTTTATCAAGATTATCTGTTGCTCAAAATAGTTGCACCTATCATCATTGTATTTCAAAGCAAATGGTTTCGCCTGAAGTTACGCAAAATTTTTTAACAAGGAATTATTATTTTTGCAAAAATGTTTTTTTTTTTGTGATTAAAGTTACTTTTTTTCCTGTAAGGTTGGTGTGTCATTGTATCTGGCATAAAATTAAAATGATTTTAAAACATAATATTTATTTAACTAAAGAGGCAACATCTTCGCGAATAAAATTACATTCCCAGAAGCATATACTTGGCATCCCCTTGTCCCCAAAAATTGTTAAGATACAGAGCGACTTGTATTATAACTTATAATTTATAAATGTAAAGTTCATTTTCAATAACTTCTTGCAGGGAAATTGGAGGATTTATATTGATTTATTTCAATAGACACCAGTTTATTTAAATAAACTGATAAAATGTAAGGGTCTATTCTGACACCTTTTGCCATCTAACGGATAGGTAAGCACCGAGCCGAGTGCAGTGTAACTCACGACATGGAAAATCAGCGGATGTGTTTTCGAATGATTAATTATTTCTGTCACAAAATTACAAGTGTTCTTTGCAGTAAAATACAATTAATTACTTTCAAAGACAGACATTTGCAACGGGCACAAGTTGTCGACAGCATGTAGTGGCGTGAAGGGGTAATCCTCCCGCCACCACCCCTCCACTATCCGCCGCTGTGAACATACTGCCCAATCGACGTCTCAGTATGCTCTCAGCTGATAAAAGTGCGGGCAGGACATACAAATTTTGTTTTGCATTCTGTGTCATATTATTTTCATTTTCAGAGGGTTTAAAAGTTTTAGGTTAGCTTGCATTTTGTGTCAGATTATCAGTTATATACTGAATTTTGAGATGTTCTTTATTTAAATGAGTTTTTAAACAAGTTTGGATTAAATGTTTTTAATGTATTATTTACAGTAATATTTTTTCTAAAATTCCCATCTTACTATACTCAATATAAAGTTTTATAAGGTTAGAATTTGTATTTTATTGATGCACTTGTCAGAAACCTCATCTACTGAAATTCCGCATGTATGGAAATTTTTTGGCAGTCCCCTGAATAACGATACATTGAGAGTCGACGTAGGCAGTTTCATACATCCACAACATTGTGAAACTAAAACATTATTATAATTTACACATGCCTAAAAATTTTTTTATGTAATGAGCTTTCCAATCAAACAAGTTGGTGATGTATAGCTATCTTAAGCAGGGATCATATGATGCAAGATAAGTACCAATCTTGTGCGAGATGCCGACCTTGCACGAGAATTTCTTGCACAAGTTCGTGTGCAAGGCACATCTTGCATGAAATAAGGAGATAGAGCAGGTCCTATTTTTCTCGTGCAAGGCGATGCAAATTGTGATCCTATTGGTCCGTGTATGCTGGTCATGTGACCTGTTGTAAACTCAACCATAGAGTAAAAGAAAATCATAATCTGAGGTGTGCGAAGAGGAATACACGGAAATAAAACTTTGCTGGAAAATAACTTTAAAGCGTGGACTGAAGTTTAGACAGTACGCTGAGAATCAAATAATAACAATTATATATTGGACGGATAGCTTTGAAACAAATACCTTGTTGAGGTAAGCAACTTCATATTTTGTATTTTGATACCTTGGCTGTTAGGTACTCACCAGAGCTACAACTAATCCTTATGCGAGACAGTATTCATCTTATTTATTTGCGGTGAACTCAAGTCACATGCAATTTAGTTGGTATTTTCGTACAAAATCTTGCGCGAAATGCATCTTGCACCGTGTGATCCCTGCATTAGCAAAAAATTTATGGCCAAACGGCGATTTTACACCATCCTTTCTACATATACTTGGCTATATCTAAAGAATAAATAAATAAATAAAAATAAAAAAAAAAATCTAAAAATTTAGGGTTTTACTTGGTTAGGTATGGTAGTAGAAAGCACCATCAAAGTTTCAGGAAACTAACAAGTGGCGAAAAATCAACATGTATTTGTATATATGTCATGGAGTGACCCTTGAGAAGATTAGTCTTATGCCCAGTGTGACTGCAGACTTAGATTCAAGAACTCACATTATACTCTCATTCAGAAATTTCCATTTGTTCATATATTATGACAAAATATTTTAATGGCCCAAAACAGTTGTTTGTACTCTTCTAGGACTATGCTAAAGTAACTACCTAAGTGTTTTACAATTCATCATGGCTGTCAGTCAACAGCTTGCTGTACTCCTCCACCAGCTCACTTGCAGATGGCCGCAGTGCTGCAGAAGGACTTTTACACCGCTTGTGCACAGGATAGAGGCTGTAGAGCAATGTTTCACTGTTGGGAACATACTGCAGGAAAGTCTCGCACACTGTGGCCAGCTTCCAGATATCTGTCTCTGCACCATAACCCGGCATTCTTGCTTCATTGAATGGCTCTGGAAATGGCCAACGCTGCTCTGGAGCATTGAAGTCTCCAAATAGCTCTCGTTGGCCACATTTTATCTTCTTGCCCGGATCTACTAATGGGAGTGCATCCAGGTCATTGAGGACTAAGGTGCGGTTGTCCGTAACCAGAAACTGGCTGAGGAGCTTGCCGAGATCACTAGAGTCACACATGACACGCGGACCATTGGGTCCTGAGTGAAGCAAGTTGATGAGCAAGGCATAGTTCAAACACAGACCAAGTGCAGACCTCTCATTCCTATGATCCTGTGGCAAAATGGTTGCTAAGTTAGCAGCGCTGCCAAGACTGTGATACTCAGTCACCAGCAAATTCTCTTGCATACAGAAGCCCACCAACTGGACCACGAGAGGACTGTAGCTGTACAGCTGCAGCATCTCCAAGTCATGGTAAAAGTCTGCTGCTAAGTCTTCACTGTTGAGGAACGAAACAGCAACAGCCACATTACTACGCCACATTGCTCTGTGAATGGTTTTAACAACCCCTTGTCCAATCTGCTCAAAAACCATGATTTGTGGTAGGTCATCACAGGTCAACCATGGATGGCATTTCACCATGTGTGATACTCTGAAAAAGCCATAAGGGCATACACAAGCCACAGTACCAATAGTAATGGTTCCTACAACAAATCTAGTTAAGCAAGCCATTTTTATTTTCACAAAAAAGCAACAATTAAAAGTAGCAATACCAGTTTAGTATCAGTCACTGTACAGTACTGTTGCAAATAGACCACACAAGAAAAAACAATTAATATCACTTGCAATTTTGGAGATTTGTTGGTGCCAAATCAGGGGTTCCCAGGCGGTTGATGCTAAAATGACTAGTCCTGATAACTATAATTATTTATTTGAAAATCTAATGAACATAAAATCACTTATGCACATCATGTGGTGACTAGTTGTAGACTGGGAATTTACTTTGGCTCTGGAGGCAACTTAAAGCCCACCATATCTGCAGTCTCATCAACTGACCGCTCGCCCTTGCCACGGTACTGGCTGTACAGGTTTTGGTAAATTCGGGAGCTCTGCAGGTAGCACAAGTAGGTCTCTCCCAAGAATTTCATTTCCTCACGAGCCTTGCAAAGCTGCTGGTCTGTTTGACGGTAGCGCCGGCTCTGAGCAAGCACATACTTCATGGCGAGGGAGTCTTCCAGTTTGGTATTTGATCCATTCCGCCGCAGCTCATGGGACAGGCAGCGCAACAACCCCAGCACTCCGGGACTCGACATCTTCCACTTTCAGCTTTGCGATCACTTCCTTGGTGATAAACTCTACTGAGTCGTCACCATACACAGGCTCCTCACGATGTTCCCAAAAATGTTTTGTTGCCTCATTCAGTTTTGAAATGGGAAATACATGGATGGACAGGTCATTGAAAGCATTAAAATATTCTGGGCATGATGCTAGTGTCAGTTCAGTCACGTAGGGAAGAATATCCAAGATGAAGGAAGCAGATTCAATAAGAAATCTCTGGGCTTGGGTTATTGCAATCTTTGAAAAACTGTTGGAAAACACCACACAGTTGTGGAGCTGAGGACCCCAGTTGGCCCAGAGGAAGTTATTTGTCAGCTGTTTAGGGCAGTGTGGAAGGTACACTAGTGTCGTCTGATCTGGTTTGACCAAGTGTTTTGCTTCTTCATTTTTACGTAGCAGTTTGCAGCCAAAACTTTCCACCAAATGGCACTCCACACAGTGGAAGAGAGGATCGTACACTGAGATCTCAGCACCGTATCTATCTCCCAACAAGAGCAGAAGTGCGAACTGATACCTCGCTGCCTTGCACTCACTGAAGTGACCAACACCGTAGCAAAGTATTTCTTTCACAGGCCCGGCAAGTAGCGACTGCGTTTCTGTTAAAAGCGTTTGCAAAGAAGAGAAGAACCAAGAAGCAGACAGTTCATCCTTTGCAGAAATCACATGCCTGTAAACACGAGAACAAAGCAAATTATCAGGGGCACTCTCACAACTTGATGCACAATATGATGATTACCACTTAACAATAGCAACAAATCAGCTGAAATAAATAGAGCGTATGGTTTAACTACAATACGCCACACCACTAGACAAGAATCATGGCACACATGGTAGCAATTCTTGTAGCTTGTACATAAAACACACACATTTTTGGCATGACTGTGACTGGGGTAATGTGTATCTGTGCGTTTTCAATAGGAATGTTCATTTACTCCATCTGCACTCCACAACTGCTAAGTGGGTAACCTTACTAGTTCTGCCTTGTAGGGGCCACGGTGGCTGAGCAGTTAGCCTGCTCGCCTCCCAACAAGGTGGGATCCAGGTTCAATGTCCGGTTGGGTCACTCCAGATTTTTGCATGCGGGAATTGTGTCGGACGATGCCGTTGGTTGGCGGGTTTTATCGGGGATCTCCCATTTCCCCCACCCTTTCATTCTGGCACTGCTCCATACATACCTCAACCACCCTCATCGGCTCTCACGACCTCAAAGTTAAGAGCCGTCCAAATCTCTTCACTCTGCCTTGTACCCAGTCTGTTCATCAAAAACTGTAAACGATTTTCAATTACTCCTTACTGATAAGTATTTTACATTAAACATAATACTGTCACAGCCAAGAATGGGAAAGTCTCATAACACTAATCCTTATAATTATTAAAGCATATGCAATGTTCTGGCTACTTTCTGGTGATGTACAGTTGTTTACTAGATAAATAATATTGATGTTAGCGGTGATTACGAATGCTCAAAACTTCAGATCATATAAGACAAAAAAAAAAAAAAAAAGGAAAAAATTCATACTGGTGTGATGATAGGTTAAACAATTGAAAATTCAGTATTAACTATTTGTCAGATTTTCTACTCATAGATACTGTCCATCCTGTCATTTACAGTACATTCTTGTGTTCACTAACTCATTAATGTCTTCTATTTTCCAGTCTACATTTTCATTTACAGTGTCTATTTTCCTGTCAACATTTCCTTTCACAGTGCCTATTTTCCTGACTACATTCTCATTTGCACTATTTAAATTATCATTCACATTACTAATTTTGCTATTAAGGCTATTAACACTTGTGGCTGCCTCCTGCCCGCTTTACCTGGCTGAACCCCACTTATTTACAAACCACCACCAACCAGCCAAAATTGCAAGGACGCCGCAAAAGTGAGTGTTGTGCTACATGCAAGTGAACTTAAATAGCCGCCAGACGCTATCCAGTCGACCATACGTCTTTGTATGATGTTAACATCTGTATAGTTGCATCATTTCAGACTTTTTTGGATGCTTTCAAGCATTTATATCCTATCAAGATACTGTTGAGGTGCATGCCTTTGTTTGCAGCTATTTAGCTGTTCCTGCAATTCCTAAATTATGCAACTGAGTAAAGCGAAACAGAAAAGAGAATGGCTAGTAAAATTGCCATGGTGAGTCTGTAAATAATTAGTGGACCTGAGACATGTTAATTTGTGCAACATGCTATGAGCAGTAATAAGACGTCAGACCAGTGATCATTAAGATGCCAGTGTACATATTGTTGTAAATATGGACAAACACAGAGAGAAATAATACAGTTCAGTATGTTGTTCGTTAAAGACTTTAAAATTTTAAACACACTTTGGTTTATATTGAGTCACATCGACAGCCAAATAAAACCTTGCATTGTATATCATCAAGTTCAAACTTTACTCTATAAGGAATTTTTAAAGTAATATTTATAGAATTAATGCAATTTTTTAAATAAAATGTTGTATGTTGTGTAAAATCAATTTTGCTATATGAGAAGTATTGATGAAAAAAACAAGTTTTCTTGAAGTGTGTAAAAACAACTTCCAACCTCATGCAAACGATTATGTCAATGTAATCAAAAGGTATTAATGTCTGCTTGTAAAATTGCTTAGTATCACTTTCAGCCAGTAACCAGAGACACTAAAGCCAAAATCTAAAAAGGTTACGAGAAGAAAAGAGAAAAAGTTGTCAATTGTAAATTATTGATGTTCTTGTACGTGTCGAGTGTCAATGTGTGCTATTTCTCCTCTATTTTAATGTAGCGATGCCATATATCAACTGTGATACTTAAATACTCAGTGACTACACTTGTTGAAAGCTTTAGCAGTGTGCTCAGTCTGGGAAGCGCTCAGTAGACTACCATCCTGAGTTTTGTTTTTAATGTACACAAGTTGTCCTGCCTGCTGTGCGATACATGGGGCTAGTGTAGAGGCCAAGCTTATATTTCCATGCAAACAGCCACAGCAGAGCATAGCTAATCAAACAAGTGGAATCTTTATGAGTGGCCAATTTTATTATTTGCTTTTTATAACCATATTTTATCCCCAAGGGTAGTTTTTATTCTGTGAGCAGCCCACTATGTACTTGGCTTTTCACTTTTTCCAGTCTAGCTGTGCTAAATAAAACATTGTCAGCACCCATTTGTTAAAATTAGATCTGCACGACTAAAAGGAATAAGGAAAGAGGATTGTGACATACCGTTCGGTTCCCCATGCAACATGACCTACACAATAATAATAATAGTAATAAACCATGAAGAGCTCAGATAAAAAAATGACAAAACGCAGCAGCCTGACACAGCTGTAATCCTATTCTTTCCTGCATGAAGAGAGACTGACTACGTTTCATATGGAACAGAGCGAGAAGGAGACGTCTGCTGCCGACTGCTCAGAAAGGACGTAAAAGAGAGTTTCCACAACTGTGCCACCCGGCCCTCGCTAGCAAGCTAATTCTGCACGCGGCTCTAAGTCAAGTTCATCAGCAGCGGTTGCCTAGCAAAGAGCAGGAGCGCACAGAGTAGCAGGCGTTACAGAAGCAAAACAGGGAGAGAGAAAATTTCTGCTGAGTGGACAGTCCTACATTCACTCACAAGAATTCCTTTTTTGACCCAAACGATCCCTCTGAGACAAACTACACGAGAGGAAGATAGATTGCCTTTGCAAGGACATTCCATGTCTTAAAGGAAATTTTTTTTCTGACTCTCCTCAAGGATGAGCCCCGGTCCATCCCTCTGAGAAGAAGACCGATTGCTCTTGAGGGGACACTCCATGTCCTTCTCAATAGGAGTTACGACTTCAGCTCATCAGCATAGCACACGTTGCTTCTGATCACAACGGAGTTTGTCATTGTTGGCCGCCACGTGACTTCAACTTGTAATATTTACCCAGGCAAGAATGGACGCTCCACCCAGTAGTATTGTTTTATTCATCCGCCCACTGAAGCTATGCATCAAAGGCACCGAGTACGACTGCAAACCACTAGATGGCTCCTGCAGTATGTTTCGTCGCTGTCTTCCTTCCTTCTCCAAGCCGGCCAGTGATGTCACACCAGAGAAGCTACGTTTTCGCCACTCCTTGCCCTCAAGACGCCAGCCAATGAATGCCGATCCAGCCGCTCAACAGAGTATAAAAGGAGAGTCAAGACTTGATTCCCAGCCAGTCTTCAGTATTCCACCGCACGTGTTACTGGAACTGACCAGCATTGTCAGTCTTCATTTTCTCACCAGCCTGACTCATCTCATACTTTCGTTTTCCAAGCTTCCCAGCTTACCTTCCCTCTTCACCGCACTTTTAGTACTGGAGATACACACATTCCTTGGTCTCTTACCAAGACTATTACTTCCATGACCTGCTTAGTAATCAAAGCACCGTGCCGAAGAATAATGCAAAGTCGTCTACACTTCTAGACGCTGCGGCCCCCTCTCGGAAACAATGCGATAGGGAGTTAGATTAAGTTTGTACTTGTTTTCACAGTGCTAATCTACCCCGTTCCATTCAGTTCAGGACCATACCTCTCCTACCCGGATTTGTGTATGCATTAGCTTCCCCTAACCTCTTGTATACATAGGAGGTAGTGTGGTATCACATGTTTATTTTCCTTCATGTGAAATAAACATTGTGTTTAACCCGACTCGACTCTTGTGTACCACGTTCCTGTAGACTAAGCACCTATCCCAGTTGACCTCCTCGAGGGAAACGCAGGTGATCCCAGGAATATTACGCACTCGAGCCAAGACACATTATCAACCCACATGCACTTGCTATAGGCCAACCTTTCTGCATACCCTGGTAGGCGAAACGATGGAGCCCACTCACAGATACTTACTCCAGTTCTAGCTTCTCAGTCCAGTGCTCGTCTCTTCCATCGCACTTTCAGTGCCGGAGGGGTAGTTCCCTGGATTGGGAAGACTCGACGGAGGCCTAAACCTTCTGTCATTGGACCAGTTTGTCAGTTCGGCGCTCACCCTCTTCATAGCACTTTCAGTGCCAGAGGGGTAGTTCCATGGATTTGCAAGACTCTGCTGAGGACGACACACTGCGTAGGAAACACATTCCCTGCATTTCGTCTCACGGAAGTGAGCGTATCTTCGAGTGAATCCAGATGCCTTTCTCCAAACGAAGTGGTATGAGGGAAAAAGTTAAGCAAACACTCATTGCCTCAGTGTACTTACAAGAGCTGACCCCCTCCCTTGTAGCCTTCATTGACAAACTAGCTCCAAGAGAACAGTCCCAAGCCCTACGTCAGCTACTAGTGCCTGTCACACAGGTTATTCCAAGGGAACTATTCAAGGCCCCAGTTCGCAGCGACGGAGATGTTCACCTGTGGGTCAGCAAGTTCCTCAACTGACCACAACAGCCACCAACAGTACCCATTGCCTACCTGCGAATTGACGTTGCTCTGCCCCCAATGCCACATCACAACATCCACAATTACCACTCAAATACCGGCAGCGCCTACATGCACCACTGTTAAGCCTCTGCCACATGCTAACCCTGTACAACCGCAGCACATAACTTGAAACATAAGATCTCACTGCCAAACCAGACTTTGTACCCTGCCGCAAAGCTACCAGGCAACCTGTGCTGATTGACATACTTAGTGTTCTCCCAGACGTTTTAGGACCAGTTTTGTAAATATGTTCACTTTCTACTACTTCAATGGGGAGGTCACATTCCCTTACCACTTTGCTCTTTTCAATTTACCTGACATTCCACGTGAAAGCAAATAATTAAAATGTGCTTTACCTTTCTGCCTCTTTATCAGTCAATCCAGATTTGCTGTTAGAGGTGAAACTGATTGGTAAAGTCCGAGTATGTCTAACAGTTGTACACTTTGGGCGTTTTCGATGCCAACGTCTGGAGGCAACCAGTTTGAAATCACCATCAGCATCAGACATAACATTACTGAAACAAAATGGTCAAAAAACTATATTGTGACTAAAATAATACTAATCATAGGGCAGCCATGAATTAACAAGGGTTTTACATATATTAAACTCATTCTAAGCCAACTTCCCATTATTACAATACCCATAAAAGACAAGTAAGTGCAAACAATTTGACATAAACTACTAGTGCAAGCCATGGCCTGGAAAATGTGCATCAACACTGCTGGGAAGACAGGTGTTTACTGCCTCAAAACATTAACTTGTGGGACAAATCTTGAACAGAAAGCAAATACTGTACCAGACACACACATGCGTACCATACTTAACTGAATAAAACACTGACTTGTGGGACAAACCCTGAACCTTTCTGTTATCCTTGAAGGGTCATTTAAAATTTCCACTCTGAAATAGGGCTCCAGTGCAGGGTATTACTGTAATGTGCGATCGACATACACTTTCAAGGAAAGTCACCTGGTTGTCGCTGGCATGCGTATCTGATGCATCTCTGTTTCAAAGAAAGATTGCATTTCTGCAAATTTCTGTTGCTGGTTATGGCTATGGCTGAAATGAGCACCATCTCCGGAGATTTCCCATGGATTTTGGCACTTCATGCATGCCTTAGAGGCGGCCAGATGCACCATGTGGCAGGTACAGCGAATGCACACAATATGCAGCAGCTTATCTTTCAGTTTGGAGAACACAGAATTGTGTTCACCGACCATCACGTTCGTGGTGTCCAAAGAAAATCCTACAAAGCTTTCCATTGGAATTTTATTAGCTTCAAAACTTTCTATCGCGGCATTGAAAAGATCTTCGGCTGTGCCCGAGGGCATTACAACTTAAGTCGAAAAACTGCGTCTTTATTTTAAAATTGTGGTCATCGTAAATGACAGTTATGGCACACAGTTTGTTTAGTTCTTATATCAGTAGTTTCATCCATGATCAAAGAATAAAAATTGCCTGGTTTTCTTAAGATACTCGTAAATCGTTTTGAAAACTGGGACCTCGTACTTGTGTAACAACTCCTACTGCTTTAGTACGGCCCATCTTTATCTTCTGTGCAATTTTGGAATCTGGACAAATATCAGCTATGAGGCTAAATAGGGTACCTGACAATAAAAATAATAAGTTATTAGTCGCTAACGTAGCCACAATTTTCAGTTCACCTCTTTTCACCATGCAACCTTCATTTGATGGTCTGGGCAATTGTTTGATGTTCTGTGCACATTGGATAGCTTTAATAAATTTACTGGGTTTTCATGTTATGGAGTGTCTTTCTTTCTAAGTGAGACTTGTGATTTCGAAACATCGCTTGGCAGTATTTACATTTTGCAGTGACTGTGTCAGTTGTTAGCCAGTCTATGAATACGCTAACCAGAAAAAATATGATTTTAGTTTTGACTCTGCCAATGTTTATTATTACTGTATTTTTTTTTTTTTTTTTTTAGTAATATTACATTCAAAATATTTATGTGTGACATTAAACGATGTTAAAATAGTTTGTTTACAAACTGTCATAATAACTATTAACTTTACCAATAAAGAAAATATTTTGAATAGTCAGAATACGTTTTGCTACATTTTCACGTACATATAAGCTGAACCCGATAGTTATTACCATTAATAATTTTATTTCGAGTTCATATTCATGACCAGCAAAATAGTTTATGTATGTATATTTTATTTATCAATAAGTACTTATCATGTACCTTGCTCCATGCTTGTGAGGTCTGTGAAGGAGTGGAATGTGTTGAGGGACGAATTTGTATCTGCAAGAGGGGTTGGTAAGTTCAGGAAGGGAGCGAAAAAGGAGTTGGCTGGGTGAAGGAGAGGTGAGAGAGCTCGCCAACGGGCGGTAGCCTAATTGCGAGTGTATGTATGTTATGTAGGATTATCTTAGCGGCAATTTAAATTGTCCGCATTGCTATGTACATTACTGGTTTTGAATCTTAACAAAGACATAGGCAATTGTTAATTGAAAAACTCTGTGCTCAAAGAAATGTGGCGTATCTTCCTTTGACACATGATAGAAAGGTAGATGGACTGGCTGATGATCTGGTAAGTTTTGTAGGTATTAGTTATATACCAGCATAAAATTCTACAGATTCTTCATGGAAAAATTTTTGCAAGTGTCGAGGTTTGTCGAGTACCGTTGAAGAAGAGATCTGATGGTCCAGGAATAGCGATTCTTATTGAATCGTAATCAGAGTGGAAACAACTTCGCCATGGACATGACGTAAGATAGACCAGCAGATTCGGAGGTAATTGGATGAAGTACAAGATGGCCACCACAGACGGACTACAGGTTGCGTTATTCCGTATTTAAGGTTGTTTTGGCTTGTGATTAGTTCTTGCAATAGGTTTAAATATAGGTGGAGTAGTAGTTTGAGGTATAATTAGAGTTTCAATAGTTAAGATTAGTGTTTTATGTGGTAATTAGTTATAAGGAGGGAGTAGTGTCCTATTGTGTGTTATTGTACGAGGGTAAAGGAAGTATGGTGTAAGTTAGGCTAGTTAAGAAAGTGTGTATATACGTAGGTATTTGGTATATTTTATAAGGGAGAGTAGTTTTAGTTTTAAGTTAGTTAAATTATTTTTTAAAAAGAGAGGGTAAAAAAATGGTAGGGAGGTGTAAGTGTAGGGGCTGTGGAAAGTTGTGGAGAAGGTTAGATAGTGGTGTGCAGTGCGATCAGTGTGGCGGCTGGTACCATGTTGGCTGTATAGGGATCAGGGAGGAGGAACTGGGATCACTACAGGAACATGAGTGGAAGTGTGAGGAAAGTGCTGAGGGAAAGGGTTTAGTGGCAGTGGTAGGGAACAAATTAAGGGTAGAGAAGGAAACACAAGTAAGTGGAGAAGGTGGAAACTTGATTTGGAATATGCTGAGGGGAAGCTTTGTAGAGAGTGTGCCAGTGCCAATGGAAGTGGCTAACGAGGTGAGGTGATATATTTGATGAACAGGAAAGAGAGGGAAATGATGCATAGGATTGAGAGGATGGAGGAAAAGGTCAGGAATGAGATGGGTAAGAGTAGAGTAGAAATGAGGGTGGATAAGTTAAAGGAGGAGTTGGAAGATGTAAAGGGGTGCTAAGTAAAATGAAGGCCAGTCCACAGGAGGAAAAGCTGAGTAGAAAGGAAGAATTAGGCAGAATGCAAGTAAGGCTGCAGGAGGAAAGGCAGAGGAGGGAGGCAGAGATAGAGGTGGTAAGATTAAGGAGGAGGATAGATGAGTTGCAGGCAGTAGAAAGGGATAAGGCAGTAGGAGACATAACACAGCAAATAAGGTTAGAGGAGCAAGAAATAGTAGCAAGGGATAAGGTGATAGTAGTAGGCAGGAAGCAATCAGGAATAGAGGAACGGGAATCAGAAAGCAGGGAACAGGCAGTGGTAGAAAGGAGGAAGCAGTATGCTGAGGCTTGCAAGTGTGTGATTAGCAAAAACCAGCAAGCAGGAGAAAGTGGACAGTTCAGTGCCAGAGGGGAGAGAGGAGGGCTGGCCAAAGGGAGGGAAACAAAGGTGCTGCAGGAGGCCGGAGACAAGGGTAGGCAGGTGGGTGGAAGAGCCATAAAGAAGGAACAGGTTGTAGGAAGGTAGCTAGAGGTAGTTTTTCTAGGCAGCTCTATTGTAAAGGGGTGGAGCTGAGGAATATCAGGAAGGAAATTACATATAAAGCAGCTTTTGGGGGGGCAAATACCAGGGATTTGGAGGAAAGGGTTAATGGTATGAAAGGTAGCAGGGTGGCAAAAATTGTTCTCATTCATGTAGGGGGAAATGACCTGGTTCATAGGGAGGTGGGGCAGGAGGTAGAGCGGGACCTCAGGGGATTGCTGAGGAAAGTGCGGGAGAAGTTTCCTGGAGCTAGGGCTGTAGTCAGTGGCTGTGAGTGAGGTATATGAGAGGGTGTGTAGGGATTTGGGGGCTACATTTATTGATAGTAGGAAATGGGTAGGCTGGGTAAATGTAGGGAGGGACCAGGTTCACTTGACAGAACAGGGAAAGAGGATTCTAGGTGATCTGCTAGGTAGAAAAGTAGCTGGCTGCATGGAGAGGGTCAGGGCAGAGCAGCAGTTGTTGAAATAGCAATCAGTTTGAAGCAAGGAAACGGAAGGGGAGAGAAATGGAGAGGAAGGATAGCATTGATGAGGCCGCAGGGGTGGAGAGAGGAGGTAAGCAATGTAGGATGGTAAAGCAGAGTACTAGTATAAAGATAATGGTGGTGAACTGTAGGAGTGTGCACAACAAGCTGGAGGGCTTCTGGGGAAAGGTTGAATGAAGGATATGGGGCGGATATAGTGGTAGCTGTGGAGACTTGGTGGACTGAGGAAGTACTGGACATAGATTGCAGGCAGGATGAGTTCACCATCTTCAGAAGAGACAGGGATGGGAGAGGAGGAGGAATACTGGTGTGTGTAAGGAAAGGGCTAAAAGGGGCGGTAGAATGGGTTAGTGAGGATGTCGAGGTAATGGAAATTAAATTGAATGGTGGTAGTAATAGGAAAATCACTTTGCTGGCAGCGTATAGACCACAAGGATAGGGATAGCAGGCAATTGAGATGATCAAGGAGAGTGTCGATAGACTGAAGGACAGGCAGTGGGTTGTTATAGCAGGGGATTTGGATATGCCAGGGGTGTAATGGTTAGAGGGTGCAGAAGGAATGGGTAGAATGATGCAGAGAATGGCAGCACAGATAGTAAACAAAGAATTAGTCCAGGTAGTAGAAACACCTACGAGATGGAATGAGGAGGGTTTTGGGTCAGTGCTGGATGTGGTGTTGGTCAGACCTAGGAATGCTGTAGTTGGTGCAATAGTATTGGATGGTATAAGCGACCATCATATCCCGGTTGTGGAAATTGGGATTGACAGGATGAGGGAAGTGCAAATGGCAGAAAGGTTGGTGTGGCAGTATGGGAGAGGAGACAAGAAGGGGCAGAAATATTCCTCAGTGACAGGTTTAAAAAATGGTCTATGGAGGAGGGTGTAGAGGGGTTGTGGAGGGAGTTAAGAGGATTAATGGAGGTTATGTTGGAGAAATTTGTGCCAATGAAAACGTTACGGACTGGGGGAGATCCCCCATATTATGGACAGGAGATTTTGAAAATGAAGAAGTGCAGAAAATTACATGCCAAGTGGAGAAATGAAGGGATGATAAGATCTAAGGAAATGATGAAACAAATAGATAGGGAGCTTGAAAGGAAGATCACACAGGTAAAGAATATAATCCTGGGGAACATGGTGGAAGAAGGAAAAGGCACGGAATGGGGGAAATTGTTTAGGTATGTTAGGAGGTTAAGGGGAGTAGAGGAAGGTATCCCTCTGCTAACAGGAAGGGATGGTAGGCATGCGACAAATGATCAAGAAAAATCGGGGATACTGCAAGGACAGTACTTGTCAGTGTATGAGGCAAAGGAGGGTTGGAATAGGGTGGCAGACAGGGTTCGGGGGGTGTTTAGTGAGTTTAAGATGAGGGAGTGGGGGATAGAATAGGTAATTAGGGGTTTGGAGAGCAGTAAGGCAGGGGGGCCAGATGGGATAGGAAACACAGCACTACAGTTTGGTGGCAAGGAGTTGGCAAAATATTAAGAAGTGCTGTTTAAAAAGTCCTTAGGAGAGGGTAAGTTACCACAAGATTGGAAGGATGCTATGGTGGTACCTATACACAAGCAGGGAGAGGATAGGGGGAGGCCTGGCAGCTACAGACCGGTGAGTCTCACATCAAGTACAGGAAAAGTAATGGAGAGGCTGGTGGTGCAGTATGTGGTGAGGTTTATGAACAATAGGAATAGGTTGGAGGAGTCCCAGCATGGTTTCAGGAGGGGTTACTCATGTGAGACTCAGCTGGCTGGGTTATTAGAGGATCTCGTGCAGGTAGTTGATGAGGAGAAGCAGGTGGATGCGTGCTTCATAGATTTTGAGAAGGCATTTGATAAGGTGCCCATGGGACATTGATGAGGAAAGTGGAGGTGCTGATACCAGACAGGAGGGTAATGGAATGGATAGGGGACTTTCTCAGGGGGCGAAGGCAGAGGGTGAAAGTGGAGGAGGCAATATCGGAAGGGGAGGTTACGTCAGGGGTACCACAGGGAAGCGTGCTGGGTCCTTTGTTATTTACCATAATGGTAAATGACATGGGTTTGGGGATTAGAGGAAAAATCAGATTGTTTGCAGATGATTGTGTTGTATATGCTGAGGTGGGAGAGGGGGCGGAAATTTGCAGGCGGACATTGATAAGATATGGTTGTGGACCAGAAAAAATAAAATGAAGCTAAATGCAAGATAAACTAAGGTAGTGAGGTTCACAAGGAAGATGATAAGCAGGGACATGTACAGATGGGAGGGACAAGAGATAGAAGAAGCAGCAGAATATAAGTATCTAGGGATTGTACTGCAGGCAGACCTCAGATGGAAAAAACAGGTAGAGAGGGTGGTAGCAAAGGGAAGGAGGGCTCTGGGTATGCTGGGAAGGGTGCTGAATGGAGTCAGCTGTGAGGTGAAGAAGCAGAAGGCATATGGCACAATGGTACGGCCAATGTTAGAATATGCTGCAGCAGTGTGGGACCCGGAGGTGGAGGTGCGAGAACTGGAAAAGGTGCAGAGAAAGGCAGCAAGATGGGTGAAGGGTAGGTGGAGAAGGCAAGGGCAGGATGATGAGGAAGAAGGGAACTATAGGCCATCAGTGATGATGAAAGAAATGGGGTGGAGCTCATTGAAGGACAGGAGGAAAGTTGAACGGTTAGTCAGGATGTACAGGATGGTGAATGAAGAGGGAGGGTGGGGAGGGCTACACTGCAAGCTAAGTAAAGGGGTGTTTAGAGGAAGAGGAAACAATAGTGAGAAGCTTCAGAGGGTGTGGAGGAGAACGGAGCGGGGTAGGCAGTCCATGCTTGTAATCTCGACACATCTCTCTTACCATAATCTGGATTTTCTCATTATCTTTTCATTTTTACATGCAAACAAACTGTACTGATGTGAAATGTGCAGAACTATGAAATTTAATCACATGACTTCTACCTGTAAGATTTTTTAGAAGTAAGATGGGGAGTTGCCTATCTTACCCAGTGGCCATACAAACTATAATAGTGCTCTCCCAAGCGTAGTCAACTATCACAAATTAGTTCCAAGAAAATTTTGAGCCCAATGACAGTTTTCAAAATAAGAGTTATAAAACTACTACTACTCTTATTTCACGTAACTGGTAATCTTTTTTTTTTTTTTTGCCAAGTTTAGATAGTGGTTTTCAATCTCATATCAAGGCAATTTTTCATAAAATAATATCCAGGATTTTCTCTTGTTCTTCCTGTAGTACGAAATTTCAATATAAACGGATCAGTACCTGAACAGTTAATGGATAGTTGCATGTATTTTTGGTGTCACTATAATGAAAAGTTATGTGATGTGTTATAGCTGATAATGTGGAATAAGTCAAAAGTTTTATTGTAGAAAATATTAATACAATAGTTGTGTGTTATGAATTTATAGTCCTAAGTATTATGCACACTATGCTAAATTTCCAAGGAACAAAAACCAAATTTGCCTGGTTGTCTATGCCAAATCACATGCACACAATCTTCCACCCCCAATTGTGATTTTGGTACCTTCTTGTTACACTTACCTGCTCATAACTGGCTCTCCTGCTAATTCTTTTCCCTCATGTCTCTCCATGATTTCATAATAATATTATAATATGTTTTGATATAAGAAAGGTATACTGTCTGAACCAAGGAAATAAGGGTTAATGGTAAGTGTAATGCTGGGCTTAACTAAACACTGTAATACACATTTTCCTACCAAGTGACACACAGAGCTATATGAAGTCATACACATATACACCTTACTATCTTACAGCGTACACAATACCTTTATGCTTCTTACAGTGTGCTTATAGGAATTATCAGAAGTTTTTAGTTTTGTTTGATACAATTTTTTTGTTTGTCACTACTGCTTGAGGGGTTATTACTAACATCTTCGTAAACTTCTTCCAATACGTCAAATGGTTTGTCATGTGGTAGATTCCTATTAGAAGCTGTCAATTCACGTTCGTCAGGTGGATTGGGCAATTTATCATCATTATTTCTGGATGCATAGTTATCTGTTAACTTCAGTATATTCATTTAAAATTTGGTAAGGTGAGTTGGTGCTGCTATTGCTTACAATGTTGATATCAGTGACTATTGATTTCTGGGTGAATGGAGCGATTTTTTCACTATTACTGCTACATGAATTGGACACTTCTGTCTCTTAATTGAAACCAGAATCACGTGGTTTATCATTGCTACTGCATGTTACCTTTCCATCAGATTGTTTCGATTTTCTTTTAAAACATGTATTAGTAAATGGTTGCCCACAAATGTTACTTGAAGGCATGCTATTATGATCTTTACATTTTTTGTTAGACGGATGAAGGGGTTTACTACATTGCTTGTTATTGGTATTTTGGAGATTGCTATTGTCAAGAGACAGTGTGTGACCAAAAAGCATGCCATAACAACAAACTCCACTAAAATTAAAGGTGCCGAAGATAAGTTTGCGTAATAAACTAGCAAATTTTAAAAAACAGCTCATCACTAGAAAGGTAGTTTTAAAAATGTTAAACTTCTTAAAAGACTCATCAATTAACATTAAGGCTATTATATTTTAATATTTCGGTTTTAAAATTTTTAATCAACTTACGAATTTGCTGTAAAGTAAAGATAAAATACTTTGTAAATTTGCTGTGTGTTGCGCAGACTTTGTATTTGACACATTTTATAACAGAGTTTTTAAAAATCCAAATAAAAATATATCATGCACAATATTAGTTGGATTAATGAGACAAAATAAAAAAATTAAATTGCATGCAAAAAGTTTAGACACGAATGGTATATGGGTATCATAATTACTTTCAATACGCGACCTATATTTTTACTGGGAAATGTTACGAAATATTTTACGAACTAAAACATCGCTCAAGGCAGTGGTAAATAAACAAAAATACTCGATAAAACTAAACATAACGCACATAACAATCCATTCGTAATCATCTAACCTTTCTCACACGAGATTCTTATTCAGTTTTAATTCCGAAATCATAAATATAACTAAAAATTAAAAAAACTGTCTTCAAGTCATAGATAGATAAAATGATACTAGATCAGTATATCCTATGTTAAATTCTTTGACCAAGGACGCGCTGCAATCGTAGCATCTTGACACTGGTCATGAACAGAAGATAAAGATGTCTGCCGGAAAAATTAATATTAAAGCAGAATTATATATATATATATATATATATATATATAATAAAATGATGGTATACCGAATACCTATAGACATAAATAAGTATTTGTGGATATAAACTAGATTTGTATAAATAAATGTATTGATAGAAATTAAATATATATACAAATACATTAAATAAATAACTTTTATATACAGAAATAAAATTCTATCTTCATAGGGTTTCCATTAACTATCATTTTAGTTAATGAACAACCACATTTTTATTTTCGGCCCATGTGTTTTTATTTTCATCCTTTCCTTTTAAATTTTTTTAGTTTATAACATTTTAAACGGTGGTCATCCATATTTTTATACAGGATTTACATTTGCGCGACTGTGAATAGTGGTTTTAATGAAAATACTGTCATGCAATGCTACACCAAAAGCAATATGGCTGAAAATACAAACAAGTGACAGCAGGCCACCTGTGTGTTTGACAAAATGAATGTATGAGAATAACGAACACAAACTCAAAACACATGAAAACTATGTTTTGTAGTTCTGGAAAAAATGTCAAACTGACAATATTAAGCACCCTGGGTAATTATCTCCACCTAAATTCCATAACTATAGTAACACTCTTCACCTAACCAATATCATTGACTAACACTTTGGCACTAGTTTGCCAGCCTCCTGCGCATTAGACAGACGTCAAATGGCTTGCCCGAATGAGTGGCAGATTCCTACCGCCATTCCGACAGCTTTACTAATAGCAACTGGTTCGGCCCGCGACAGATGCAATTGGATACACTGCTGCTTCCGTAGACTTTGGATCTGCCAGGTTCGAGTGTTGCGGTAAATAACATAAAAAAATAAATAAATAAATAATGGCATATATATAAAACATTGTGTATTGGGTAATGTTTTTAATAATTGCATTTTTAAATGCACACCATTAAGGCATATCCTTTATGCCTGGTTGCACCAACACTGTAGAAAATCTTAGTTCATATGAACTGAGTTCATGCACGAACCTCATTCATAACCTCGTTCATATATATTTGTGTTGCACCAAGCTTAAATATGTTCAAGTAATCTCAGATCTTGAGATCTCGAGATTAATACTTCTGGTCTCCAGACTTAACATGTTACACAAAATATCATTGGCTGGAACCTATGACGTCATGAATTTCGGGGTTAATTATATTTTTCACTGATAAAATTATTCTTTGCAGGTTGAGAACGATGCAAAATATAAACCAGTTCTTTTTATCTCGCGTGTCGCTATGTATTTTATTGAGAGGAAGTTGCATTCGATAGCCTAGAATGTAACAAAAATTATTTTGTTTGCGATAATGCTTTTCTACCAACGATTGCAGAAGGAGGATTGGGACGACAAGGCTTAACAGACTTTCTTTGCCAATACTACATCAGAAAAGTAAGTGCATTGTAAATTTTATGTACGCTGCGAAGACACATTTCTTGATGCTCACGTGTGTGTATATGTAGGCTATTCATAGTCTTTTTTTTTCTTTATTTTAGCCTTAGACGTTATTTTCCGAATGTCGAGGAATATATACATACTGTGTTTATTATTTGCATGGCAATATTTATTTTAAAATGCCATTGATGGATAAATAATGATTAAAAGCAAAAACATTACTAGGGCCCCAAAAGGGGTCATTTTACTGTCAATAGCCATATATTACCACAGCTCAATTTTAGATTCAGATCCTTGTATTAATTTTACCCTGCTCTACTATGTCAGGCACAAAGCTGATATAACCCTGAGTGTTCTTGTAAAGAAATAACTCAGATAAAACACAACACATTTATCTTCCCGTATGATACACCTGTGATCATGTAAGCCTAATTCTATATTATAAAAATATATATGTTTTACTGTAGGCTGCTGAAAACATTAATTCTGAGCCCAAGGAGTGGTGATAAAATAATGTTCAATTTATACACCTTTGTAAGTGCAAGATACATTAAAGCTGTAAAATGTTTAATTTTCTAATAATACCAGTTTCACTTGACTAACAGATAAGTAAAGTGATGAGATCCATGGCAAAGCATACACAATGTGCAGGTCTTTCAAAAGTGCCTAAGTATACTGTGAACATAAGCATGGTTTTGTTAGGTTCTCTGATTACGATTATCGAGTGTGTGTAATTTTCTTTAGAAAATAGCATGTTTTTCAAAATTTAACAAAGACTGTTGATCTTCAACACCTATGTAACTTCTGTTTTTGCTAGGTGATTGGCTGTAAAAAGGGAAACATGAATTTTCTGAAATTGGCAACTGTATATTTAAAATAAGTTCACCACCACTGTAGATCTGACTAATGTGGCTATTACACTTATTTAAACACAAATATCTATAAAATTTTAATTTATAAAAAAAAAAACAGTTGAATTAGGCTTATAACAATATCACAGGTGTAAAAGAAGGGAATACATAAGTGCTCTTTGCGATCTGTATATTTTTTCTTTGCAAGATTACTCAGGCTACATAGAAGGATATAATTAATACAAGAATCTGAAACTAAATTGAGCTGTAGTATCTTGGACATAAAATCAGAGGGTACATGAAATTTACATTACACTTACTTTTCACATGTAGTATTGGCAAGTCTTCTGCAATCATTGGAAATATGGGTATAGTAGTATGATATAATCAATTTGGGGCAACATACATCGGATACGGATTCGCCCAGACACCATCTTATTATGTCACCCATCTGTCATATTGGATTACCTTGACATGCAACCTTTGACCTTAACCTTGACCCCAGTGACCGTGGTCCCCAAAACCGAACAAATTGTCAAACAATTAAAAATATATATATAACAAAAAATTAATTAAAAAATCGTTAAAAATTATAAAATCGATTAAAAAAAATATTTAAAAATTATAATTAAAAACCTACTAAAAATTACTTAAAAAATTAAAAAATTGTTAAAAAAAATTATTTTTATAAAATTTCTGTAAAAATCTTTTAATTACAAAGTCTGTAACTCTGGTGACCATTTTTCCTTTTTTACCCTCGAAATTTCCCATTTTTCCTTAAAAAATTTTCTCGAGAATTTTTTTATTAAAAATTTGTTGAAAAATATTGTTTATTAAATGATCTTTAACCCAGACAGCTATTTTTTCCCTAGTTCCCCTCGAAATTTTCTCTTTTCTTTAAAAATTACCCTCAAGAAATTTTTTACTAAAAATTTGTTAAAAAAATTTGTTTATAAAAAGTATTTAACCCCGGCTACTATTTTTGCCTTTTCCCCCTAAAAATATCCCTTATTTCCTCAAAATTTCCCATTTTTCCTCAAAATTTCTCTTAAGGTTATTTTTAAATAAAAAATTCGATTAAAAAATTGTATTAAAAAAATTATGTAAGGTACTGTTTTTCCCTAACAATTTCTACATTTTCCCCTCAAAATTTCCCATTTTTCCCTTCAAAATTTACATTAAAAAAATTTGTTTATACAATTGTTATGTCTACATCACCCAGGTAGCACTTTATGCTCTCACTTTATTAAGACATTTTCTATTAGAATTTTCTTATAAAAATCTTAATTTAAAAAATAATCTTATTTTGGGGGCACGGATCATCTCCCTCCTACTTAACGTCCATATGTATGTCGACAGGATGACACTAATATTTATTTATAGACTTTAAAAAATATATTGAATAATATTTTGTCGTTCTTAGTTGTTATTAAGAAAACAATAGCATTTTTTTTTACCTACAAGCATGCATTACTTATTAAAGTGAAATGATTTATTTATATCGCGATACCTTACAAAAAATTTTTTATTCGTAAATAATATACTGACAGCTAGGTAGTGGAGCAAAGTTGTGTTCATTAAGGTTGGGTGCGGGACAGGTAAATGTTATGTAGATTCTCACCAACTCTGCTACTTGTAGATGGGCATTAGGTATTTTAAGTAAAATACCAACTAGCTAGAGTAGAGCAGACTCTTCTCCTCTCCGGGTCATGTGCCAACGACCTACTGGCAGTGTTCTCCTGGAGCTCGACAATCGTGATTAATACAAAAATAGTTATATTACTTAAACCTTGCACAGTGATATCTTGGGGTGCCCCACAAACCCATAATTAGTTGTATGTAGATAAAATCGCTGAAAAATAATACAAAACACTGATACATAACCCTTAATGATTGGCAGGCAAGGTGGGGGCCCATGCCTCTATGACCCGTAGGCACCCCGAATGAGAATGCACACCATTTTATGTTGAATCATTGAGTTTAATTAATAGCTCCTCCAGGAAGCAAACTTACACATTGTGCCGGGCTTACCCTGCCGGCAGGGTGACACAGTACAAACACCCTGAAGGCGACAAAGAACTAACGTGAAAACTTAAGCCATCCCAGGCGATGAGATTCCATGGGAAGGGAGGAGTGGAGAATCTTGGGCGGCTGCGAAGTAAACAAAGGTTCTGGTAAATTAATGTCTATTGTTGTGAAGTTATTTGTGAACAAAGATGAAGTACAGCCCAAGTGCACGAAGCGTGACCCCGTCGGTCAGCACGTCCAACTCCTCGTGACACCATGGTGTGACTAACAGTTCCACACAGTGTGCCAGCCACGCAGACTTTTTCCTTAAACTCTCGAACTCCAGAAAACACATTCACGGTACTTTAAATGCTACAAAACTTACAAAACAATTACCTTTGGCACTGGAACCCTTTAATTGATGTATTACACTGTATGAAACAAAATGTGAATGAAACACGTGAAAATTATAATGAAGGAAATTTACAAAACACTTTAATTAAGGCCCGTGGGGGCATCGAAATATTATAGGGCTTCTTGATTGGCCATTTTGTGAACGGGCATGCTTTGAGAGTTTCTTAATTAAGCTTGATTATACTCAGGCCCAGATTTGAAGTGTATTCTTTTAAGACATTTACATGCGGGTGCACACGGCTTGCTCAACACTTGCCTTTCCAGCTTATATCACGAGTTCTCTCTTCAGCCCCTGCGGCCGCACTCATAACTGAGGTCTTCGCGGTTCGACCACTGTGGTGCATTCTCCAACTGGTGCACATAAGCACCCAGCAGGTGTGGGTACCTGCAGCGGCTGCCAGTGACAGCGGGCAAACGGGCTAGAGGGAAGCGGATGGCGTCAAATGCTGCCGCCCCCCTGCAAGTCTGTTTTCAGCCGGCGACTCACTCGCAGCAGGAGAATATCCTCTTCTCCCTGTAGTGGGTGCAGCATATAGGCCTCCTAATGTGCTGGCAGATTGTTGTTCCTTGGCTGCTGCGAACCTGCAGTCTCCGGAGTGTTGTGGCGCTACCGCAGTTAATATATTCCGGAACAGGCGCTCTTAGCCTCTTGGGACGTTGGAGAGGTTGCGGGATGGCCTACCCGCCACTCTTGCTGTCTTCACTGCTTACCTTTTCACTCTCTTCACTGCTGCAGTCGTGTCGTGACTGGTTGCGACCCGGTAATAGAATTTCAGTACGTCGGGTCCTGCCCCGAAGCTCCGGTGCGTTGTCTTTCTGCATGCTTACAGGTGGCATCACCGGGGTGGGATCTGGTTCTTCCCTTCTCCCGTCCTGTTCTGGTAGTACCAGTGTTGTTTCCAGCTCTTCTTGTTCGATGGTATGACTCGATGGCCCATCACCGTTGGACATGTTCCGGGCTCATCCCTGTTGACACCTCTGTGTTGGGTGTCTCCGGACTTCCTGCATCCTCTGCCGGTATACTTTCTTGAGGTACTGCATGACCTCCCATCGATGGAAGGTCACCAGGGACTCGTCAGTGCCGTCGTGCTCATGGGGATCATGGGTGTTTATTCTTAGTTTCTGGGGAAATCTATCGGCAGATCTTGGTGTCGATTTCAACAGTCAGCTTCCTGCCTATCAAGACAAGCCGTTTGAAGCAATCAGGAGCTAAATATGACCAAATAGCTATTCTAAGCTCACTATCGGTTCGAGACCTGAAATAATGTATGACTAAAGAAAAGCTATTCTTATAAATTGTGCATTTTAAGTGGTTAGTTAAGGCATAAAAGTGCACATGCAGCTATCTATTATTTATACATCTTCTCTTTTAAAACAAATACTATTCCATTTATTAAAGCGTAACGTGGGATAATTAGAGTGAAATTTCTCGATATGGCTACGATATCATTGTAGACGCTTGGCTGAGAAAAAGAGGACACTGTCAATGGTTATGGTTATTTATTATACACACAGTTGGCTGTTGCAAATATTACTCGTTTTAAAGGAATATTCTGTTTCAAATATAACAACAACTGTTAAAAGATGAGATAATTCGTTACATATTATTCCCTCTTCCCTCTACCAGTCCTTTTAAATAATATTCATTGTGATGTATGTAACGAAATGAATTGGCGATAGATAAAACGTCAGTAATAAAAACACAACTGTAAAGGTTGCTTAGAAAATTATGTTTGGCCTAAACAACAATTAATTTGTTGTAGGAATGCAGGAATTCCCGTACTAGTGAAATGACATTCTTCTTACCCAAAGTTAACATTTCACTCATTGCATTTACAATATACACAAATAAAAATTATTCACGCACTATAAATTTGTGGAAAGTGTGGATTTTTCAGGCCACGTGCATTGCAATATTTATAGTACTGTTTTACAAATACATTATTTACAAAACAAGCTAACTTACTGTTTGTTAACACCACAACCTCTCGAACATGTGATTTTCTAGGTTAATCCTTGCATGTGTACTTCACTATAATTACTTTTGTTCGTTGCTACCATTAAATAAATTATTTGCAGAACTATTCAGTAATATCATCACTGCGCACATTTCCTGAAAATTACAAACTTAAATACGTAAATTATATTCGCCAATTCATTGCCGATGGCTTTAGAAAAAAGAGAACTAGCAGTTTTACAAAGTGGTATACATGCGCCGATTACTATTACACATTTCGCTCAAGAAAATGCACTTTGGCCAACTATGCTTGAAGAAAGCGAATACATAAATTATTAACTACTGATTCATTATACCGACAACACTAACACAATGCATGTATAAATGCATAACCTCTCTGCCATTGCTACACTACATATTTAACTCACGATACAGAAATATAACTTCAGACTCCCGAACATGTGTGGCTACAATTACACGCATATAATAATGTTCCACATATACTGTAACATTTTGTCTGTTAGGTATTATGTTTAAGATGTTTGAAACTATAATATTTGGATTAAATATGGCCACCATGCTTCACACCCGCCATGTTTATTTTCCAACTCACGATCGGGACACTGCTTTTGACAACATATAGTTGTCGAGCGCTCTCGATTGTTTTTTCCCGAGAATCGAGAACTCATCTTTGACGTAGAATGCCAAAACCCGGGAATATGGCGTAAATCACTATTTAACGATCAGGAGCTCCATTTCGAAAACTTATAATAAACGCCTTAATGGTCCTTGCTTCTCGTTGATGGTTCCGTCTCCTCTTGCTCTATATACACCTCGGGAGTTCCTTCTACTCTTATCCCTACATCGTCGCTGTCCCTCTCAGATGTGGAAACCTGCTTGTTCGCGGCGCTGGCATGATGTAGATCCCTGGTGAAATCTGTGACTTTCGGTGTCGATGCCCCACCTGGACTAGTTGGTCTGACTCTTCCTTCAGGTCCTGGACCACTGTCTGCTTCACTTTCTCTCCTGATGTGCTCATCAAGAGTGTGGTCATCCTGGCAGATATTAGGCTGGTCCCCATTGTTCTCTGGAGAGCTCTCAGTCGCTGCCTGAATGTCGTCACGGTAGATCCTTAGTGTCTTGGACTAAGGATGATCTCGGTCGTATACGGCCTGTCCTACCGTTAGTGTTGTTGGTGGTCGTTTGATTTCTGGCAACCAGCGATTCGCATATCTCACCTACCGATTCCAATGTTCGCGATAACGGCAGTTTTATATTTCTTCCTAGCGAGGCTTGTGCTGGTGTTTGTCCAGTGACTGCATTTACTCTTAGCCTGAGTGTGAAGAGTTCGGCAGGCAAGTGTTTGGCTCATCTGTTATGGTGCTCATCCACATGGAGTCAGAGTTGTGCCTTCAACTCCTGGTTGCGTCTCTCTGTGGGGTTCACGCGGGGATGGTAAATAGCAGTTTTATGTGCTGCACTCCCTAGCTCGTACAAAGTTCACCCCATCTTCTCCCAGTACATTGGGATCCGTTGTCCATAAGTATCCGTCTCGCATATCCCCAGCATGTGAAAAATTCTGTTTCCATGCATTTCGCAATGTCCTAGCACTTTTTACTGGATAAGTTTCGACCCATCTTGAAAAGCTGTCTGTTACTACTAATATGAATCGCCTTCCACCGGCTGACTTGGAATAAGGGCCCATGAGATATAAACAGACCATTTCAAATGGTCATTTAGGCTGTTTTGGCTGTTGTTGATTTCCGTCAGACCGCCAGGATTTGAATAAATTTCATTTGTGACATCTGCACACCCAATTTCTGACATAATGAGTGACACCGGGCCAGAAAAACTGTTAAAAAATGTTTTTAACAGTCTGCTCGCTTCCGGGTGTCCTGCCATTATGCTTCCATATGTCTGTTCAAACACTTTATCCTAGTGACTAGGGGTGCATACAGTCTCCATTTTGTATCATCTCGAAGTGAGTACGTCTCAATACGCCATTCTACACATCTCCATCTTGTCAAGTGTTTTTTTTCATGTCACTCTTTCTTCTCTCTCGCAAATTCACATGTTTCCTGCACTATCACTACGTCGCGGTATAAATCTGCTGTCAGTTGGTCATTCTCTCTCAGTGTTATACTGTTTATGCTTGACTCCGTAACCAGTTCTGTAGAAACAGAAGATAATACCTCCTCCCATTCAACTTCGTCTGTGACAGCTACTTTCGCTTTTGGCACACGTGATCTATCCGCTAGCTCGTTCTCCTTTCCCGGTACATGTTCTATAGCAAAATCGTAAGCTTGCAGCAAAAGTGCCCATCTCGTAAGTTTGTACCTGGCTTCCCGCATGTTGTTGAGCTATACTAGGCAGCAATTATCGGCTTGCAACATGAACCTACGATATTCTACATATGGACTATACTTTCGTATCATCTATATCATGGCAAGACATTCCCTTTCATTGACGTCATATCTGTGTTCGGTACTTCCTAATTTCGCACTCGCGAATTATATTACCCTTCGCTCACCTGTGTCGTAATGGTAGAGAATAATGCCCAGCCCCTTCTGGCTGGCATCAGTCTGCAGGTAATGGTGTTTTGCTGGATTGTACCACCCTAGAGCGGGATATTCTCGGAATTTAGTTTTGATCTGCCAAAGGCTGTTTCCTTTTCGCTGCCCCCACGTACCGCTTTTGGGGAGATAGCAGGTCCATGTGGGGTGCGGTGATGACTGCAATATCCTTTGCGTGTACACGTAACCAATTGATTAAGGCAAAGAATTTATGTAGTTGTTTACGTGTACATGGTGGTGCCTGACTCTCAATCAGCCCCAGCTGTTCTGCGTTCGGTCGATTTCCTTGCTCGTTCACCATGTGGCCTAGGAACTCTAGTTCGCTCTTGCCAAGCTGGCATTTCTTAACGGCAAAAATTAATCCATTTATCTCTAATCTCTCGAGTACAAGTGACATATGTTTTAGATGTTCCTCCCATGTCTCCGATCATATGATTACGTTGTCAAGGTAGACGAGTGTGAATTCGCCTATCATACCATCAAGGACCCATACCATCATACTCTGGAATATTTGGGGGGGGGGGGGTGCATCAAAAGACATAGTGCAGAACTGATATCGTCAGCCGTCTGGGGTGGTAAATGCGGTCTTTTCCTGGTCCTCCTGGCATACCAGTAGCCACTTCGTAAATCGAGCGACATGATTATGGCCCTTCTGAGTGAGCTGAGGGCGTCTTTGACACTTATATAGATTGGTATAGCACTGCACATCACCTGGTTGATGGGCAAAAAGTCCATACAGAACCACCAGGCCCCATCCTTTTTCAGCGCCAGAGTTATGGCCGAGTTATACCGTCTCCAAGTCTGTTCGAGTTACACTGTATGCAAGCATCTCGGATATCTGCTGTTATATTATCTTAGCTTGTAGAGGCAAGAAGCTGTGGGGGCTACTGAAGACTGATTCAAGGCCGAATCCCAAATTTGCGAGTGATGGTGTACAGGCGAAATAAGACAGGAGGCAACAGTCAATTGTAAATTTTGTAATACAGCTTTTACACAATTGGGCTCCGCACAACGACACAAAAGTAGTTGCCATTTTAACCCGAACAAATGAACATATAATTGCGATGAATGCGGAAAAGAGTTTACGAGGGCGGATAAATTAAGAGAGCACATGACCAAGTGCAGCAGTTCAGCCCCACCTACGCCAAAAATCCACGACTCAGCATAGCCCACAGCAGCACGCAGCCTGCATCTCTGGCCCCTGCTCGTCCTTCACGACCATGTATCGTTGTCGGCGCTGATCAGCCAACCCCCCACGGGTTCGTCGAGACATAAACTACATTTAGGGCGAATCTTAAGACATATGTGGCCGAAAACATACGTGAGTCCACCAAAGATACTTGCACATTCGTGATATCAATGGAGAAAAATATAGTTGAACAGCTCACCGACGAAGTACGAGAGCAGGACCCGATTAAATTTAATATTTGGCTAGAATGTAATTATACGAAACCAGAACCATCCGATGAAGGTACCGACAAGAGAGCATTCAAAACGAAAAACGTAGCGATATTCGAGGCGAGCGACACTGAGAAGGCAGTATACAACAGCTTAGAGTAAATATGCGAAGAGGAGGAAATGTACAAAGAGCGTGGTTCAGGGTGGAGACTGTCGTCACTCAATCACTTGCAACTCCGCATAAATAAGCTGGAACCCTCCGTGCCTTATTGTACATTGACTTGCCCGCTTCCATATAGAACACTAGTGTTATAATAAACCAGCACAACACGAACGAACATATGAGCTTTAAATGGGCCATTCTAGCATGTTTTGTAGAAGGCCTTTATCGTATCGACCACTTTATCGTATCGTAACGAAATCCGACTTTTCCGTACTCGACATCCCTACACCACTGTGGCAATATAAGTTTTTGAGAAAAACAATGCGTCGGTATCTGTAAACATTTATGGCCTAGATTAAAACCTGGAAATGTATCCTGTATGCATAGGTATCTAAGAAAAACCCAGCATATCGATCTCCTTCTCCTCACCACTGAAGATGGGAATGTTCATTACTGCTTCATAACATTTTTCGATCGTTTGGTGAGATCACAGTTTTCAGCCCATGGTCACAAGTAACACATTTGCAAGCATTGCTTCAGGTATTGTGACGACCAGCTGAGAGTATCGGGGCTGACGGGACAGCAGGGCCTAGAACCGCATAGGATATTCTGTAAAGAAAATGCCACACTGTGTGCCGAAATACCACAGCCAGGGAAGGATGGCAGGCCACCCATTTTTGAAATTTAAAAATTACAATTACAGCGATAAATTGCCAATCGTAGTTTTTTCAGATTTCGAGGCAATACTCAAGCCCATTCCGACCTGAGAACCGGACCCTCGCCGTGCTTACACATATGCATATCAGAAGCACGAAGCCTATAGTTTTTGTATTTATATGCAAGTCGACAATATTGTAATTCCAGCAGCACTAACATCCACGCTGAGAGGATCCCATCATATACACACAAAAAGATGCGGAATAGAAATTTATTGAGAAGATCGCAGACATTGTCAAACAAGTAAAAGATATTTTACACTACATCGAAAAAAATGATACCGCTCACACCAGCCGGACATGCCAGCTACTCACGAATGAAGAAAAATGTTGTTACTGCGAATCAGCATTCGCGTGTGAAAATTGCAAAGTAACGGACCACGACCACTTCACCAGACACTACATAGGACTTCCATGCACAAGCTGCAATTTGCTGTGCCATCACCCTAAAAAATTACCTGTATTTTTCCACGACCTCAGCTACAACAAGAACTTTATTATAAAAGATATTGACTATGATACAGAAGACATATTAATTATTCCACACACCGGTAAGAATATGATTACATTTTCAAAATAGCTAGGCGACCGTTTATCTATACAGTTTGTTGACACATTTCGTTTCATGGCCCCATAGTCTGGTATCCCTGGCTGAGTTTTTACCACCTTCGAAATTTATTAACACTGCCAAATTATTCACCTCCAACCAACTACCTCTCATCACAAGCGAAGGCTTTTGCCCATGTTATTACGCTGATATGTGAAAGAAGCTGGACGAGCTGCAGCTGCCCCCTAAAGACACCATTTCTAGCAAGCAGAAGGACTTGGGAATCAGCGACGAAGATTACGTTCATGCCCAAACAGTATGGCAAGAGTTCGGTTGTCGCAATATTAAAAAATATTTTGGTTTTGTGCCTATGTGATCATTTATTTCTGTTTTCATTAATATTTGCCATTGCTGATCCTATCATCGCTGGTTCTGTCATCACTGGTGGGTTGTATACTTCTGCATCTTTTGCCATTTTTTTTTATCGGTTCCTGTGTGGTTCTGCATGGACATATTTTTTTCTGTATTTGTTCGTTATTAGCCCTGACATTTTCTCATCGTTGGAGGGCTTTGTTCTTCTATACCTGTGCTAATATTTTTCGTCGTTGGACTACATGTTTTCATCATTTGTCTTGACATTTTCTCATCGTTGGTGGGGGTGTATACGACTGTACCTGTGCTTAGGCATTTGTTTATTTATTTATTCATATTATTCGTTGTTATTTCTACATGTTTGCATTGTGGGCTGCGTACCTCTGTATCTTCCTGCAGTTTCTTTCATTGGCCACTATATCTTTCTGAGTAGGGATTTTTTTTTTTTTTAATTTGTTCGTCAGTAGTTCTACATTTTCTCATTGTTGCGAGCTGTGTACTGCTGTATTTATTCTGTATTTTTTCGTAATTGGTCCTGTCATTTGCTCATTGTTGGTGGGGGGTGTTTATTTCTGCATCTTCTATCATTTTTTCTGTATTTCCCATTGCTGGTTCTAAGATTTGTTTTTACTTGGTGGTGTGTATACTTCTGTGACTGAGCTTAGGCATTTGTTTATATATTTATTCATATTAGTCGTTGTTGATTCTACAATTTTGCATTGTGGGCTGTGTACTTCTGTATCTTAATGCATCTTCCTTCATTGGCCCCTATATTATTCTGAGTGGGGCATATTTTCTTTTTTTTAATTTGTTCGTCATTAGATCTACATTTTCTCATTGTTGCAAGCTGTGTACTTCTGTATTTATACTGTATTTCTTCGTCATCGGTCCTGACACTCTCTAATCGTTGGTGGGGGTGTATACATTTGCGAATGTTGTACTTTAACTTCTCATTTCAGTTGGGGTTTGGCGAGGTTTGTGTCACTTTTTTTCATCGTTTAGTATGCCTGGAATACTTTTTTTTTTTTCATTAGTTCGTCATTGGGGATTCTACCTGTTTTTTGTTGTCTGTGTCAATGTTATGATGTAATTGACATGTTTTGTTACACTGGGGTTCTCAACATTGGAAACTTAACGTTATCTTAAACAACTGCCCCTTACAAATGTTGTGTACAGAAAACAAGCATCTTCTTGGTGTGTGTGCATCGCAAGAACCCACCTACATATTATGGAGATATTGGTTATGTGCCAAAAATGCATTTTAAAGACTTTTTTTCAAACAGAAGAACAAATCTGCAATCTGTAATCCTCAGTCTCAGCATCCAAGGAAGTGCTTACATGGACTGATTACAGCCATATGGGTGATAAGCAGGAGGGAGACGATGTGTGCCTCGGCGAAAAAATTATTTCTAAATTAAATTTTTATAATAAATTTCTTAATAGAAAAAGTTTTAATAAACTGAGAGCATATGGAGCAGTTGGGTCTAGCACTACCTAGGAGATGTAAACATAACGAGTAATAAAATGACATTTTTAAAGATAAATTTCGAGGGGGGAAATGGAATTTGCTAGGGAAAAAACATTAACCTACACAAGCTTTTTTAAAATACAATTTTTTATACAAATTTTTAATAAAAAAATTCTCGAGCGAAATTTCGAAGGGAAAAAGGGAAAAATGGCAACCGGTGTTTAAAGCCTTTTTAATAACAATTTTTTTTAATTAATTTTTAATAACAAATTTCTCGAAGGAAATTTTTAAGGTAGAAAGGTAAATTTGGAGTAAAAAGTTTGATATGGCCACTGGGGTTAAATACTTTTTAATAAACAAATTTTAAAACAAATTTTTGGAAAAAATTTCGTGAGGGAAATTTTTAAGGGAAAAAAGGGAATTTAGGAGAGAAAGAAGGGAAAAATGACCACCAGGGTTAAATAGTTATCAATTTCATCAAGTTCATGTTCTGGTTTATTTTATGAAGAATACACCGTGATACAAATAATTAAACGTAAGCAACTTCAGAAGTAACAAACAAGCCAGCTGTTAAAACATTTGTATTTTAAAGCGAACTCGCCATTGCATCTGCAAATTCTGTTGCCTTCGTAATAAAAATACAAACTAAGCAAACTTGTGTTCTTTACAAAAAATCTTTATTTGTAATGTTACCAATTACCAAAAAACACATACTTTGGCCATAACTGCTCCAATGCTATCTTTAAATATTTTTTTGCATAATATTTTCTGGTACGAAGTGATTTTCACATACTTCTTGTCCCATTTTCAACTTGAAATTATTTTGCAGTATTGCAGTGGATTTACATACATACATACACTCGTAATTAGGCTACCGCATGGTGGCGAGCTCTCTCACCACTCCTTCACCCAACCATCTCCTTTTCCACTCCCTTCCTGAATTTTCCAACCCCTCTCACAGATACCAATTCCTCCCTCAACACATTCCACTCCCTCACAGTTCTCACAAGCATGGACTGCCAAACCTGTGAATTATGGCGAGCAACAACCTGAAAAACTCATTATAACCATAGGAAAACAGATCAAAGAAAGTATCAGAAATATGGTTCTGATTTTATTTTGTGAATAATCTGCAGATGTTTTATATTTACAAAAATTAAAAAATAAAACTATTTTTTTTATATTTTTATGGTGTTATTTTATAATATATATATATACATAATTATTTACATATTGCTTTAAAAGTTTATATCATATATATATATATATATATATATATATATATATATATATATATATATATATATATATATATATATATATAACAAATTATTTACACTTTTGTTCAAGAGTTTATAAACATATTTACATGTGCTTGTTTAGGATTTTATCCTGTGTTAAAATTTTAATAATTTTACTCCAAAAGTATATACAGAGATTCATAACATACCCCTAAACAAGACAGTGGCTCTAAAGATATTCTTGTGTAGGGTTTTGCTCAATGTTCAATTAAAATGTGACAAATTTCTTTAGATGTATCACATATAATATTTATAAATTGTACAATTAATTCCTTGTATTTGCTTAGTGCTCTTTTAAATAGTCAAAAGCACACCAAAACGTCGATGTATTTTTGCTATATGCAGCTTCATGTAATACTGTAATGTTATCACATCCCATAAACAACAGAATATCTACAACTTCCATGATGCCATCTCGGGCAGCAGTCAGCTCTACTCAGCATATTGGTATTGGGCAACATACAATGACTGGCGCCCGGGTACAACATAAGAATTAAACATATTTTCCTGGTAACTATCCTACCACTGTACAACCTTTATTTAACACCACCTTGCTCTACCATCCATCGTCAAATGATGCCCAACTTTGTGGCGATATCCTTCCAGCAACAATTCCTAGCATTATTTAAACCAGAATTATTTTCTAAAATTATCTGCAAGTTTCAAAAATCTTCAAACTCCTGCCAGATGCTTGCCTGCTTATCCTGACCAGTTCCCATAACAAGGGAACATCAAGAACAACTTCAGTGTGCAACCGGAGCCATGGAATGCTGTCCAGATGCCACCAAGATGCCGGGAAATGAAGGTCATGGTCAGGTTGTTAAAGTGCACGAGGACTGAAGTGACACATCCACTGTAGCAACCACGAGGGAAAACGTGAAGGAGAGCAGTGATCTTGGGGCAGTGGTATGACATCAGCCACCACCCCACCCGCCAGCAGCAGGAGAATGTGCCGTGGGCATGGCAACCCCTCAATCTATGGCGTACTGCGCTGAGGGAAGCAGGCCACCCCCACATCCTACCATGCTCGCTGCACACCGAACAGCTGAGCGGCACATTGTGTTGTCAGGCCGATTGATCCATGGCCACGTGGGTTTGTTTGTCAACACACCATTGCTGGCCGGATATTAAGCAGCACACCGGCATTACTATGGCTGCACTACCTTCGTCTACTTCCGCAAGACATCATTGCAAAGTACGAGTGGGGCACCAAGTATTGCCAATGTGAATGAAAGACCAGCCTGACGTGCACCCGCACCATGATCAACTGCGACAGTGACAAATAGTACTTTGTACAAAATTCACAGTAACAAAAACCAAACATCAGTCTTTCGGACAGTAATCAAGTTAGCTGGTGTCACGATCTACTCTGTAGGGATCAAGGCACGTTACTCCTAAATTGCCTACAGTGCAACAATCAGTATCACACCAAGTGCATAAATACCAGAGAACAGGAAACAATAAATGGACTCATGTTTAAACTCACACAGTGCAATGTTAAACCAGCAACACAATGTGCAACCACTTACAAGTGGGACTAAATTTTCAGCGAATTAGAGAAATTCAACATATGCGACCATATGGAATGTATGGGCCAGACTAGTAGGGGAACCCAGAAATGCATTGTGTGTAAAGCAAGGGTACACAACAAATGCTAAACAGAAGCATAGCAGATGACAGTTCGCGGGGAACAATTTACATGTAGGGACTGTATGGCCACTAGGAAGAGCATCTCTGCCATACCTCTCGTCCACAATGGGCATGTGGTACCAGCCAGGTCTTCCGCACCAGAATCCCAACCCATACAAATGCCTACCATTGCACTTATATCTCTACCATATATACCATCATTACCCTATATTTCACCTATGCCAATTAATTTTTCTATGCCCATGTATAACCCGCATTAGCCTACCATGTTTCCAAATTTGCCAAACATTTTCCCCATAACCACACCCATCACGACTGTGAAACCGAGTGAAAACAATGCCGTGAAAACTAAGTCAACCGTAAACAAAAGTCAGAAATTCCCAGTCGCCCAACACCGACATGTTTTCAGACATTACCTACTTTCTTTGGACTGCTAAATTAAGATCCTTCTGCATTTGTGCGTGACTGTGCTACACTCATGCAGAGATACAGTGTATTGGAAGACAAGTGGCCAGGCTGTGTCGTTAAACAACTAGAGGGCGATGAAAGGCACTGGTGGAAGTCGATGAATCACTACAGTCTGATGTGGGCAGAGTTTTTGCAAGCTATCCAGTGCAGGTTCGGGGGTACCTTCACATCCATCCAGGCACAAAGCAAACATACCCTACAGGAACAGTAGGACCGAGATACATTGACCACTTTTGTTAACAGGAAGATTCACCTGGTACATAGATTTCGCCCAAAGGTATCCGAATGCGAGATACTGGAGGTCATCACCGAGACTACACTACCTGAATATCGCACCACTCACGTCCTGCTACTCGACAGCAAGCTGGAGGAGTTCATGCATGTTATAATAATGTAAGATCACACCACATGTTTGCCACATCGCGTAATGGGGGGGCACACGAGGGTACCATGGGCCTTGTGAGACCGGGAACAGCCATGATGAAACAAACCGAGTGAATCTGCCAGAACACCAACAATTGAGACAGTAACCGCCATATGAGGTCAACAATAGTCATCAACACCTCAAAACAGGAGGTGGTAACACAGTGAACACGGGTGCGTACAGAGGTTGTAACTGGATCATCAGATGGGACAGGTTGCAGCCACCTCCATTGTGGTGCCGATACTGCCAGGTAGAGACCTACCATTTGCAAAACGAGTGTCCCAATAACATGTGGAACAACAGCAGCAGACGTCCTGATGCCAGAGATGGTTAGCAGGGAAACTGAGTGTAAGGGTAAGGCCAGCTGGCATTGACGGAACGGGGTTCTCTGGTACAAGAGGGATTTTGAGGTCATGTAGAAAGGTTATGTTTCTTGGTGATAATATTACCCACGATGCCAGTCCACTCAGCGGCGAACATGAATACTCTTCATCTCGGGGGCATATGGCCGATGACCCAAAGTTGCTGTACTTCCTGTACCAGCCAACTGCTAATGTTCATGCTGGTGAATTTCCTCTAAAATCCTGTTAGGCCTGGTCTAGTATGGGTTGTCGGCCACCCGTATATGCTACTAAATACAGTAAGGGTTGTTCTGCTCATCTTATGTCATAAACACACTTATTGTGAAATTCCTGCTCTAGGTTATGTGGTTCGACGGACCAATAAACAAATACATGTGCAGATATTTCATCTTACATCATTATTTATTTATACGATTCCCAAAACAGGGCACTTACATGATTGATTCGCCACTAGGCTCGGAGAGCTCTACAACTGTAAAAGTTAGCGTGTGGCCATACAATGGATTATTGGTAAATTACATATCCAGTGGGTACAAAACACCAGTCTGCGAGACACCACTCTCTCTGGGCTTAAAAGAAGTGAATAAATGTTCCAGTAACTTAAATTGGTAACTATTGCATGCTACATGACCTAGAAACTGATGTAGGCATGGAGAGGCCCGAAACGACGTCTGCCACATTGAATGTCTAAATCGCAACTGGACATCATGGCTGCGGGAGCTTGGGACCTGAACACCAGCTTCCCGCCCGACATGCCAAAGTGCCGTTATTCCAATATTTTTTATTATGTGAAGTGTGGATGGTAATGGCAATGAATACAAATTATAAAAACAACCCTGAACACGACTTAGAGTATAACATAACAATTATACCAGTAGAACATCAGACCACATTCCACCATCTATTAAACAAACGGAAAGTTGTTTTTTCAAAACATGATGTGCTATGCCGAACTACTGTGGCAGAACATGAAATTCCGTTAACTAAGGAGGAACCCATTAATTTCAGCCCACACAGCTGCCGTCCTCTCCAGGATCGCATAATTGAAGATCAGATATAAAAAATGCCAGTGGACAGGTAATTGAGCCACCCAGGAGCAGATATAATTCTGCTATCATGTTAACGCCGAAAATGGATGGGACCTGAGGTTTTGTTTGGGCTTCAGGCCCAACTATTAGATCATGTGTAGTGCATTACCCCTCTACATTAGTGTAAAGGATGTCTTGAGTTCATTGGGAAAAGCCAAAATAATGCCTTTGCTCGACTTATGCAGTGGTTACTGGCAAATACAAGTACGCCAAGAGGACTGGGAAAAGACCGTCTATACAGCTCCCGACGGTGGAAGTTATCAGTTTTGCGCTATGTCTTAAGCTTAAGTACACACCTGCCAAGTTTCAGAGTATTGTGGTTAGTGTGCTGGACGGCTTAATAGGAGAGTTCATGCTGGCCTATTTAGAAAATGTGGTGATTTGGCCGAAATGTGGGAAGATCACTTACACCACCTCTTGTTAGTACTAGAAAACTGAGAATTAAGGGGCTAACATGCGCAGTTCATAAATGTCACATGGGAAAGACCAATTTGGAATTTATAGGCCATATGGTCAGTGAGTCAGGCAACATGCCTAACCCCGAACAGCTGGAGCTAATAGTACACCATTAAGCACAGTAAATGTAGAAACAGCTATGCAAATTCTTCGGCCTTATTAATTGGTTGCGGGAGCATATTGAACATTTTGTCATTATCACCGCACCCCTCACAGATATGCTGCCACCACAAAAGTGGTACGTATGAGGTAGCATGCAAGAAACTACTTTTCAAGTCATCAAAGATAAATTTCAGATGTGTCCCACACTTACAAGATACGATCTGGCACGCCATTTGTATTTACAAACGTTTTCTGCCAGGAGGGGCAGGGGGCAGTGCTCTACCAATAAAATGATGAAGGCAAGAAAATGCTAATATACGTTGCGAGCACACCAAACTGGGCAACACTGAACATAGGTATGATGTTAATTGATGTGAATTCCTAGTTGTCGTCTGGGCTGTGAGGAAATACCGGCCATATTTGGAGTGCAGGCAATTCTCACTCTGGAAGGATAACTGCTGCCTAGTGTGGCTAAATAACATGCATGAAGCTCGGAGTAAACTCACCTGGTTGGCACTAGTGTTACAGGCATATGACATCATAGTCGAATACGCCCCTGGGAGGAAGAATGAGCTTGCAGACACACTGTCGCAGGCTCCAAACCCCGCAGTAATAGTAACAGATGATGTAGAGTGGGAAGAAGTATTACCATCCTTCATGAAAGATTTGTTTGCCAAGGCATGCGTAAACAAAGTCAACATCTTGGAGACTGAGGAGCTTGTGTCAGAACTGTACTGAGAAATCGCGACAGGGCAGGAAAAATGTCAGTTTTCACAGGAACGAAGGAGAATTGTGGTAGAGAGCGTGTAGAGCGATGGTGCATAATAGAAAATTGTGTGCAAACCTGCTCGCAACAAGACAACACAACATGGTGGCTCTATGTTCCCATTACATGCAGAGAAAAGGTTTTCGCAAATGTGCATGAAAAATTCGACAGCAGGATGCTCAAGGGCTGAACAAACTGTGGAAATGTGAAATAACTTTTCTTTGGCTGGGTTTGACATGCTGCATAAGGAACTGGGTTAGATAATGCAACAAATGTAATTTGTTAAAAACCCACAGAACGGACGGCACTCAGCAACAAGAGCCAAGACAGCGAAAGAAACCATTAGACACCGTTTGTTTAGACATAATGGACCTGTGCACCAAGTCAGCAGGGGGCAAGTGGTTCATCCTCGTTGTGATGGATAATTTTTCCCGTTGGGTAGAGAATTATCCAATCATTAGTGCACGAAGTGGGCAAATCTCAAAAGTACTGCAAAATGAATTTCTCGCTATTTGGGGATATCCCAGAGAACTCCTAACAGTCAATGGAACACAGTTCACGGGGAAACGTTTGTGGGAACTGTGTACTGTCTGGGGAGTGTGGCACCTGAATATTGTGGTAAAAACCCCAATTTCAAAACCCACGGAGTGGCACAACCAGGAGTTGGAGGCACAAATCCCGCTCTGTGTGGGTGAACACCATACCACCTGTGCAGATCACCTGCCTGCCACACTCTTCACATTCCGATGTCGCACCAACACAGCCACAGGAAAATCGCCTGCTCAAGTGCTTTTAGGGCGAAACATTGCACGAGGAGAGATGCTGACACAGGTATAGGGAGCAATGCAACAGCAATCACAGTTTGCAGCATGGTGGCTGCCTGAAAGCAGACGACCACCGGCAGCGATCATGCCAGGCGAACTGTCTACATCAAGGCTTACCAGCAGGCAGCTGCCAAAAATAAATTTTGTGCTGGACTCGCGCCAAACTGGATGGAGCCTCATCGGTTGATAAAAGCGCTCAGCCAGACCACAGACAACTTATCTGGTCCAGGTCGGAAGGATAACAGTCTGAACACACTGAGATGACATCACGGCCGCAGCGGAAGATGTCCCTAGGAGAGACGTGGGAGGTGTCCCGGACAGCCAGGATTGCCATGCTCAGGAAGAGCAGCGCCTGCCAGGAAATGAAGGGGAAAGTGCTCCAAAAACATTCAAAGGAAGTAATACCACCATGTGCCATCAAAACTTTGATGCTGAACGTAAGAGGGTTCTCTAGGAGTCAAGGTCACATCAGTACCACAACAAACAAGGCAGTGACATCTGAAACTGATGGAAGAATGGTGAGAGGAAGGGGAAAACTAGTACCCGATGTACATACGAACAGCATGGATCCTGATTGGCTGGTGGAGGTCATGGGCAACCAGGAGCCCCATGACAGTGAAGGCTCTGATGAGCCCCCTGGAAATTTGGCTGCAGTGGAGGATGGAGCAGCACTTCAGACAGAGGTACCAGATAACGACACAGAGGGTCCAGCATCACCTGACTCACAGGCATTCACAAGGGTGAGCCCCAAACTATGGATCGAAGAGTCAGACATCGCAGGGGCTGCTAGTGCAAACGTCCAGTCTGAGGAGCTGAAAGCAACCCCGGCACTTCAAATTTAGGTCACGGAAGCGGTGGAACAATCTCCCGTCATGATAGCAAAATATCTTCAAGCATGGAGACCAACGAGAGTTGGGAGGTCGTGGAGCAGGCACGGCCTACTGGAGGAACCTCAAGCAAGGAGTGTCAGTCTACAGGCACTGTTCTACCAGGTCGTAACCGCAAACAGCATCCCTGCAGAAGTGACGGTGACAGTGAGAGTACCTACCACTCCGACGGATGAAGTGGCAGAAACATCCACAGAGGGTATGCACCTCCCACAGATGGCAGACCCATTCGCAGCAGAAACATGAGGTGAAACTGCAGTTGTGTAGGGATCCCTAAGTGCTAGGTCTTCGTTGCAGAGCACATAGGAGGTGCTCGTGCGGTGTGTGACTCGACGGCTGCAAACAGAATCTCATTGTTAGGAAGGGGGCATTTTACACCATCTGCTCCCCCCCTCAAGCACATTTGCCTGCCGTTAGCGACACTGATGCAGGATTATGAACTCAACCAGGCGCTCGTTCACAGTGGTCGAGATGTGCGTCGCATCAGTCACGTTGTTCCAGACACGACACCAGTGTGGCCAGTGGGGCCTCAAGCAGCACTAGCGTATTGTGACGAAAGTGTAGTGCAACAGGTGTATGGTGGCACATATATAAAATAGATCCTGTGCGAAAGGGTGTTTAGTAAATAGGAAAAATATTTAAAATGCTCAAGGACACCACGTTAAGCAACATTCATTAAAAGAACCCTGTTATGTTTTAGTGCCCCTGATGACCCTCAGAATGTATTTGATAAAATTTTTCATTATATTCAATGCAGTGTTTTTATTAAAGACTTCTGTATTTTTGTGTGTTTATTCATGTAACAACCATAACCAGGTAAGCAATGTGTGTTTTGTTTTGTAAATTAATGGTGTAAGAATGTAGGCCACAATAGCATAAAGTTCGGAACCGTTTATTTATCTAGCCGCCCAAGATTCTCCACCCCTCTCCACCTCATGGTTTGCATCACCTGAGGAAGAATAACTTTCAAGTAATTTTTTATGGCCACCTTTGTACTGTATAATCTGATGACGCGCAGGTTGTGTGTACCATTGGGGGTGTGGTAAGGTTACAAGAATTGGAGCGCTGTAGTGTAGATGTCCTCTGATAGGCGCCGGCTCACAATGCAGTAAACATGAGACTGCAAACACATTCGTTCGGCCGATGGTGCTGGCGCCATCTGTACAGGCTGACTCCATGTAATCTTGTAGACTTGATGTTAATACATTCCCATTATGCCTGGACTAGTAGGAGTTGTTGGCCTCTCCTAATATGCCACTCTCTCCCAAGGGATTGTTTTGGCCATCCCACGCCTTTATTATGTCCATGTTAATGTTACATATCATGTGGGGCCTTAGGGGTCCCCAGAAATAAAAGATGGAAAATACCATTCAACTACACATTTTATTACTTGAACCCTTGTAGGAGGTACACCACAAGTTGCAATTCTCCATTACATATGAGAGCACCAGCATTGTACAAAAAGGCGTGAAATCTACATGTTAATTAAAGTGGAAGTTATGGACCAGCCATGCACAAACATAACAGACTGTGGTGCAGAGCTCTCCCAGGGTGAAGCAAAAACTATTTACAGTTCCAGAATAAACAGTTACACAATTTCCACTACATGATTATGTACAAAAATTATGAAAGACCAGCCAGGCCATGGTGGACATTTGCATCACTCGAGTACCTCTAGATTACTAAAGATGGCCACATGGAAGGGCTGCTGCCAGGCACCAAATCTTCTCTCGTGACCCTATAAAAAAATTATAATATGAACAAATTAATAATTATATGAATGATGTCATAAAAATGTGACTAATTAACACTGAATTACACAAACACTTTCCATAGAATAAAATAAAATACCTTATATCTAAAACATAATAATTTTTAACCACGTGACTCTATTGTTTGGAGATGTCCTGCAGCCTGTAACCCTTAACCTATAATGTCAAGGTCTTTGCTGAGCGCATGTGGCTGTAATTTGATGTGCACTATCACACATTTACTGGTGTCTGTATTTTATCCTAATCTCTTCATTTGCACTGTATCTGTTTGTGCTAAGGACACTTAAATTGCAATTTGTCCCAACTTGGTGTGTGTTTATATTATGAGTGGACATTGACGTTGTCGTGCCATCTTGTTGCACAGTTTCCTGGCCTGACTGACCATTGAGGTTATGTTCATTTTTACCTCGAATATTCTAATAAAATAATAATGATTATTTCCTCACGTTCCCTTTCCTTTGGTCTAAAACCTGACACACTATTTGGCACTACCCTCTGACATGTTTGTTGTAGGTGAAATATTATTAAATACCTTTGTTTACCTCATGAATGTCAATACACTATAAGAAAAATACACAACACTCTTTCTTACTAATATAACGGCAAATGTGTGGTTGCTTGTGCACTCTAGTGCAAGAAACGGAACATACAAAAAATAACAACTATAACTGTCAAACATATAAAAATAATACCCTCTTATTTACTAAAACATAATTTGTGTACACTTTGCACATATCTCTTAGCATATAGCATAAAAACAATAAAACACTTAAAATAAAATTTCATAGTAAACCCTTAAAAAAAAAAAAAAATGCATTACACTGAAAAGACAATAAAAAACAAAAAAAGCCAAAAAAAAACTCACATGTTTGCTGTGGTGCACACGTGACATCTGATGTCATACTATAAGAAAAAATTAAAAAGGCCATCAACTAAACAAATACATAATATAATACAACACTGCACTGCACTTTCGATGCGAACAGACTGAATAAGGGGTGAGCATTGTGGTACACGTCCAACCTAACCGGTGGGTAAAGCTGGGATACACGTGTGATGATTATCTCGTAGAATTGTTAATAAAACCCACTGATTTATGAAAATGACTTAGGGTATCTTCTTTTAGGTTGTCTATGGTCTGTGGGTGTTCAGGGGCACTGTCCCCCACCTTTTCGCAACAGCTTTGAGTATTTTTTCAAAGTGTTTTACGTAATATTTCTCAAGTGTTTATTCGCCATGTTTTGTATGGGTGAGTGGTTCTCCCCGAAATTCACCGCGTAGTACGCGTACTTTCAATAATTTCTATTAATTTCTATGTAAGGAGCAACAGCACTTCAACAGTGGAAGGATGCCGCGTTTGGCCATCGGCACACGACCCTGAGACATCAATCAGATCTAGTCAACAGATTGATATTGCGTACCATGCAATGCCTGGCACCTGGGTAAAACATCATAATTTACATATTTTTCTGGTAACTATCCTCTTGCAGCTACAACCTTAATCTAACTCCATCTTGCTCCAACACTACCATCAGTGTAAAAGTTAATTTTTGGTTCGAGTTGAACTTACACCCTTCGTACAAGCGTGTATTTGCCCTGCCAAAATGTAATCTATCTTATTATCCCTATTCAGTGATGCTCACTGTTATGTGTTTCTACAATGAAGAATGAAATTTTTCCGAAAAGTATTTTTTTCCCTCATAGGCTAGTGCACTTTCTTTGGGTAAGTTCTTGTTCATTTCGGTCGGAGAATAAATATCCTGCACAAAAAAAAAAAAAGAATTTCTTGTTATCATTTTGTTCGCTACATTCGTAACTATATTCATTGTGAATCGATCTGTATGTCCCAACGAGCTATATAGTAAACATAGAGTTTTGCAAGGTGTTCATTATTGATTCTCTTGACGTCTGTCTGCCATTTTCATTTCAGTCATAACAAGGGTCCGTGGTAATGTGTAGCTGTAATTTATATCACGTATTTGCACCCTAAATAATCGTTAAATAAAATACAATTGAACATTTTGACGCACTTTTTGGCTGGAAATAAAGTGTAATTCGCGGATTTTGCTTTGCAAAGTTAAAGATGGCATAAAACAAACCTCTGGGAAAATGTATAGTGTAGGTCTGTGAATGTTATTATTTAAGAATTGTGTTAATATGAAACCAGCCTGCATGTTTGAGATTGCATGTTTGAGAGTGTATAAGCCTATGCATTGGAGCATGTAAGCGATTTTAGTACCCATTTCATTGAGTGATCGGAAATATTTAAAGTATAATGAGCTGTAATGTTTTGGCTCGAAACTGCAATGGAAATATTTTATACTCTACAGCAGTCTGGCATCACACTATAAATTTAGTGGACTGACTTCGTAATCAAAATCATTATTTTAGTGTATTGAGACCGATGTTGAAATTGTATTTTGTGGGTGCTCCCGGAAATACGTTCCAGTCAATTTATACATATTGTCGAGGTAATGTAAAGCAAAGGAGCTTTTTTTGGGGGGGGGGGAAAAGTACGGAAAATAGTATAAATCCACTTGAATTGTTAATAGAGAACACATATTTTATGAGGTGCAATGATATTTCATTTGATAGGAAGGGTTATGAACTGTAGGAAAACTGAGGGGTGACAGTTTATAATGAAAATGTTCACACTTTGTAATTTTTTACCACACAATAGGTGTTTGTATTCGTCTTGTTATGTCTTTTTGGCAATTCATGTATTTCCATAGGTAAATTAATATTATTATGAAGTACATAATTTCCACTCGTTTTTCTCCACAATTTCCCTGATCTTTATTGCCCACCCCACTCTCAATTTAGGTGTTTGTATTGGTTTGGTTATGTTTTTATGGCTATTCATGTATTTCCATGTGAATATTAATATTATTTTGAAGTAGCAATTTCCCATTAATACCCCACAATTTCCCTGATAAAAAAATTGTCATTGGTTTATTTCAAAAACCATTCCATACTAATATTGACAGTTTTAGGACTCTAACATTATTTAGGGCAGCTTCATGGCATTTTAAAAATGCCTGAATTGACGATAGTTCTTGCGGTTATTTTTAATCAACATATTTGTTTTCCAAGGCATAGTATATTATACATAGTGCACGTCAATATTTTCCCGCGACTGAGTTTAACACTGTTACAACAGCGAGGTAAAGACCTGTAGAATTTATTCTTTTGTTGTTAATATTGGTTTGGTTATTTCTTTTAAAGTTCGGCCTCAGTTGGAATAACTAGTAGAACGAAGGAACAACCTGTCTATCGAAAAAAAGCAAATTAAATTAAAGCATGCAACTTGTGTTGCTTATTTGTTTTCATACAAACTTAAAATATAGACGTGAACATGCACACAAATAAGCCTACGGAAACTTTTAATCCGCTCATATTTTTATGTATTGCTACTTACTGTTTATTAGGTTTATTGAAATTTATCGGGTTGGGCTTAGTATTACTTTAAAATTGTGGCAAATCACATTAAATGAATGTGTTTCAAACACCTAAGGAAAAAGTATAACAATGTAATAAATAAACAGACATGGATGTAAATAATTAACTTCTCTTAAAAACTGTTCACAGTTAAAACATATAAACTTATCACCTCTAATTAGCTGTAACAAATGGCATTAGGTCACAATGTTTATACTGATATGAAAATGGCTGTACAGTATTTTTTTTTTAAAATCTATCTCTCTTTGTGTTTGCTAAATAATTTGGGGTATGTACAAAAAAACTGGCGTCTAATGTAGTAGTATTACGAATTGGATAGATTATTTCGGAAAATGATTGTCTTTGAATGTTGCGCTGTTGGGAATTAAGTAATTAGTGATGCATTGATAATGATAATTAGAACAATTTTTTTTCATTGTTTTAGTGTGTATATAGGAGAGCAACATCGTCGATTCTGTGATAGTGATTTGGTGTTTGTCACAGCGATGAAGTTTTTAGTGGTTTTTACTGCCGTGTTGATAGGTTTAAGTAAGTTTTGTAGCTATAAGTAGTTGCATAGTGTTTAAATTTTTTGACCCAGAGTTGTAATAACATTATCAATTTTCCATGGTCTCGTATCTTTGCAGAATAATGGTGTTCTTTAGGCATATCGAGAGTGGGGATAGAGAATTTCCAATAATTTGGGCCTCTATTACGCCAATTTATCCGGTACATCCAGTTTCTCCAGGATGATGTGAAATCTGCAATAATATTAAACTAGGAATTAAGTTAGGTTAGGTTACCTAAGTCAGGTCACAGTAGCATAAATGTAGGTGGGCTTAGGTGACTAACAATCACCCTATAATATTAGATACGTTATGTTTAACAAATGAATATTGTGTTATTTTTTAGTCTATAGTCAGTGTCAATTTGGGGTAATTATATAGAATAAGAGCTTTCCCAGAAATTAAATAACAGAGAACACGAATTTACTATTGCCATCAATATAGTCTCAGTACATTCTACCAAATGTGATAGTGGGAGGTCTATGAATATCAGGGAAATTGTGGGGTAAAACATGAAAAACCTATGTATATCTACATTATATTTACTTTAAATGTATGTGTATGTGTGTGTGTGTGTGTGTGTGTGTGTGTGTATATATATATATATACACATACACACATACACACACACACACATATATACACACACACACACACTCTCTCTCTCTCTCTCTCTCTCAATTAGGCTACTGCCCGGTGGCGAGCTCTCTCAACTCTCCCTTCACCCAACCAACTCCTTTTCCACTCCCTTCCTGAATTTACCAACCCCTCTCACAGATACCAATTCCTCCCTCAACACATTCCACTCCCTCACAGACCTCGCAAGCATGGACTGCCTACCCCGCTCCATTCTCCTCCACACCCTCTGAAGCTTCTCACTGTTGTTTCCTCTTCCTCTAAACACCCCCTTACTAAGCTTGCAGTGTAGCACTCCCCATCATCCCTCTTCATTCACCATCCTGTACATCCTGACTAACCGTTCAACTTTCCTCCTGTCCTTCAATGAGCTCCACCCCATTTCTTTCATCATCACTGATGGCCTATAGTTCCCTTCTTCCTCACCATCTTGCCCCTGCCTCCTCCACCTACCCTTCACCCATCTTGCTGCCTTTCTCTGCACCTTTTCCTGTTCTCGCACCTCCACCTCCACATACAGGTCCCATACTGCTGCAGCATATTCTAACATTGTTCGTACGATTGTGCCATACGCCTTCTCCTTCACCTCACAGCTGACTCCATTCAGCACCCTTCCCAGCATACCCAGAGCCCTTCTTCCCTTTGCAACCACCCTCTCTACTTGTTTTTTCCACCTGAGGTCTCCCTGCAGTACAATCCCTAGATACGTATATTCTGCTGCTTCTTCTATCTCTTGTCCCTCCCATCTGTACATGTCCCTGCTTATCATCTTCCTTGTGAACCTCACTACCTTAGTTTATCTTGTATTTAACTTCATTTTATTTTTTCTGGTCCACAACCATATCTTATCAATGTCCGCCTGCAAATTTCTGCCCCCTGTTCCACCTCAGCATATACAACACAATCATCTGCAAACAATCTGATTTTTCCTCTAATCCCCAAACCCATGTCATTTACTATTATGGTAAATAACAAAGGACCCAGCACGCTTCCCTGTGGTACCCCTGACGTAACCTCCCCTTCCGATATTGCCTCCTCCACTTTCACCCTCTGCCTTCGCCCCCTGAGAAAGTCCCCTATCTATTCCATTACCCTCCTGTCTGGTATCAGCACCTCCACTTTCCTCATCAATGTCCCATGGGGCACCTTATCAAATGCCTTCTCAAAATCTATTAAACACGCATCCACCTGCTTCTCCTCATCAACTACCTGCACGAGATCCTCTAATAACCCAGCCAGCTGAGTCTCACATGAGTAACCCCTCCTGAAACCATGCTGGGACTCCTCCAACCTATTCCTATTGTTCATAAACCTCACCACATACTGCACCACCAGCCTCTCCATTACTTTTCCTGTACTTGATGTGAGACTCACCGGTCTGTAGCTGCCAGGCCTCCCCCTATCCTCTCCCTGCTTGTGTATAGGTACCACCATAGCATCCTTCCAATCTTGTGGTAACTTACCCTCTCCTAAGGACTTTTTAAACAGCACTTCTTAATATTTTGCCAACTCCTTGCCACCAAACTTTAGTGCTGTGTTTCCTATCCCATCTGGACCCCCTGCCTTACTTCTCTCCAAACCCCAAATTACCTTTTCTATCTCCCACTCCCTCATCTTAAACTCACTAAACACCCCCTGAACCCTGTTTGCCCCCCTATTCCAACTCTCCTTTACCTCAAACACTGACAAGTACTGTCCTTGCAGCATCTCCGATTTTTCTTGGTCATTTGTCGCATGCCTACCATCCCTTCCTGTTAGCAGAGGGATACCTTCCTCTACTCCCCTTAACCTCCTAACATACTTAAACAGTTTCCCCCATTCCTTGCCTTTTCCTTCTTCCACCATGTTCCCCAGGAATGTATTCTTTACCTGTTTGATCTTTCTTTCAAGCTCCCTATCTATTTGTTTCATCATTTCTTTAGATCTTAACATCCCTTCATTTCTCCACTTGGCATGTAATTTTCTGCACTTCTTCATTTTCAAAATCTCCTGTCCATAATATGGGGGATCTCCCCCAGTCCGTAACGTTTTCATTGGCACATATTTCTCCAACATAACCTCCATTAATCCTCTTAACTCCCTCCACAACCCCTCTACTCCCTCCTCCAGAGACCATTTTTTAAACCTGTCACTGAGGAATATTTCTGCCCCCTTCTTGTCTCCTCTCCCATACTGCCACACCAACCTTTCTGCCATTTGCACTTCCCTCATCCTGCCAATCCCAATTTCTACAACCGGAATATGATGGTTGCTTATACCATCCAATACTATTGCACCAACTACAGCATTCCTAGGTCCGACCAACACCACATCCAGCACTGACCCAACACCCTCCTCATTCCATCTCGTAGGTGTTTCTACTACCTGGACTAATCCTCTGTTGACTAACTGTGCTACCATTCTCTGCATAATGCTACCCATTCCTTCTGCACCCTCTACCCATTTCACCCCTGGCATATTCAAATCCCCTGCTACAACAACCCACTGCCTGTCCTTTAGTCTATCGACCCTCTCCTTGATCATCTCAATTGCCTGCCATCCCTGTCCTGGTGGTCTATACGCTGCCAGCAAAGTAATAATCCTATTACTACTACCACTCAATTTAATTTCCATTACCTCGACATCCTCACTAACCCATTCTACCGCCCCTTTTAGCCCTTTCCTTACACACACCAGTATTCCTCCTCCTCTCCCATCCCTGTCTCTTCTGAAGATGGTGAACTCATCCTGCCTGCAATCTATGTCCAGTACTTCCTCAGTCCACCAAGTCTCCACAGCTACCACTATATCCGCCCCATATCCTTCATTCAACCTTTCCCCAGAAGCCCTCCAGCTTGTTGTGCACACTCCTACAGTTCACCACCATTATCTTTATACTAGTACTCTGCTTTACCATCCTACATTGCTTACCTCCTCTCTCCACCCCTGCGGCCTCATCAATGCTATCCTTCCTCTCCATTTCTCTCCCCTTCCGTTTCCTTGCTTCAAACTGATTGCTATTTCAACAACTGCTGCTCTGCCCTGACCCTCTCCATGCAGCCAGCTACTTTTCTACCTAGCAGATCACCTAGAATCCTCTTTCCCTGTTCTGTCAGGTGAACCTGGTCCCTCCCTACATTTATCCAGCCTACCCATTTCCTACTATCAATAAATGTAGCCCCCAAATCCCTACACACCCTCTCATATACCTCACTCACAGCCACTGACTACAGCCCTAGCTCCAGGGAACTTCTCCCGCACTTTCCTCAGCAATCCCCTGAGGTCCTGCTCTACCTCCTGCCCCACCTCCCTATGAACCAGGTCATTTCCCCCTACATGAATTAGAACGACCTTCGCCACCCTGCTACCTTTCATACCATTAACCCTTTCCTCCAAATCCCTGGTATTTTCCGGCCCCCCCCCCAAAGCTGCTTTATATGTAATTTCCTTCCTGATATTCCTCAGTTCCACCCCATGTACAATAGAACTGCCTAGAAAAACTACATCTGGCTCCCTTCCTACAACCTGTTCCTGCTTTGTGGCTCTTCCACCCACCTTCCTACCCTTGTCTCCGGCCTCCTGCAGCACCTTTGTTTCCCTCCCTTTGGCCAGCCCTCCTCTCTCCCCTCTGGCACTGAACTGTCCACTTTCTCCTGCTTGCTGGTTTTTGCTAATCACACACTTGCAAGCCTCAGCATACTGCTTCCTCCTTTCTACCACTGCCTGTTCCCTGCTTTCTGATTCCCGTTCCTCTATTCCTGATTGCTTCCTGCCTACTATCATCACCTTGTCCCTTGCTACTATTTCTTGCTCCTCTAACCTTATTTGCTGTCTTATGTCTCCTACTGCCTTATCCCTTTCTACTGCCTGCAACTCATCTATCCTCCTCCTTAATCTTACCACCTCTATCTCTGCCTCCCTCCTCCTCTGCCATTCCTCCTGCAGTTCCTTCTGCAGCCCTACTTGCATTGTGCCTAACTCTTCCTCTCTACTCAGCTTTTCCTCCTGTGGACTGGCTTTCATTTTTACTTATCACCCCTTTACATCTTCCAACTCCTCCTCTAACTTATCCACCGTCATTTCTACTCTACTCGTCTCATTCCTGACTTTTCTCCCATCCTCTCAATCCTATGCATCATTTCCCTCTCTTTCCTGTTCATCAAATGTACCATCTCCCCTTTCCACCTCTCCTCCTTAGCGCCTTCCATTGGCACTGACACATCCTCTTCAAAGCTTCCCCTCAGTGTATCCCAAATCCAGTTTCCACCTTCTCCACTTATTTGTGTTTCCTTCTCTACCCTTAATTTGTTCCCTACCACTGCCACTAAACCCTTTCCCTCAGCACATTCCTCACACATCCACTCATGTTCCTGTAGTGATCCCAGTTCCTCCTTCCTGATCCCTATACAGCCAATATGGTACCAGCCGCCACACTGGTCGCACTGCACACCACTATCTAACCTTCTCCACACCTTACCACAGCCCCTACACTTACACCTCCCTTCATTGTTTAAAGTTCGGCCGAGGTTCAAAACTAGATCACCTGCGTCTGAGCGCTACGCCTTAGTAATCTCAGCTAACATAACTTAACTTTACAATAGGTAAAAACAATAGGTACTACTGCAAAACTACGTGAAAGCATAGCTCCTTAACATAAATTGAGAAAATCATGGGTTTTATTAATGAAATAATAAGTGGCAAAACTGACATCCAAGATAATAATCTGATAACCAAAATTGGAGAAATAATGACCAATTATAAGTATTGTAAAATATTGCTGTCTGAAAAATTTAATGAATTTTAACTGTATTTCTAACTGGATACTTTAAGCACCTCAAAATATATTGGCCATCCAGTGGTTAACGTGAGTACTGAAATGTAGATCTCTTAACTTGCATATCAAAATTGTACTTCACTTGAAATTGTGGTAGTAGCTCAGTAGATTACACAAGATCTCTAGATAGCAGCCACTGGAAAGTTCTGGAGACTTAGCCCTATATGCAAAATTAAATACATTTTGTTAAGTCAAAATTCGTTCTTCAAAATATGATATTTGTTCATTTTACATAATTATGTTCTTTTAAATTCAATAATTTCTGCCAAAACATCTTGCAATCTCCTCTCGTAATAACGTTACGCTGCACATTACCATCCCTATAGATTGTTCATTGCTGCAGCGGTGGAGTGGGCAGTAGATGTCTTCAAGCACTAAAATTCTATTAAAAATGTGTCTTGGATCTCTTCACAGGTTTTGCCCGACATAAGTTATCACTTATGGTGCCTCTCATACCATTTCTACCAGTTAGGATGATCAAACGAAACATCAATTACAGCAGCCTAGCCTTATGACGATCTGCTGTTCTAGGATTCCTTTATGTACTTGTTTACTCATCTTGCACGTATGTATCCCGATACAGTTTCCTATTTTGTCTGCTTTTTCGCCATCAACACACGCCTGAACAGTCGGCTGTTCCACAGACATCACAGTTGCCAACCTACACATTCTGCCACTGAGTTAAATAATTATACACTAACATTTTGATACTTAACACTCCTTCCCTCCAAGAATGATGATTATCCTATACTAATAAACACCACAAGTTCTATATTATGTACACTAAAGGACATAGTCACTCAGTTTCTTTGGTTTCTGTCAAACCCGTGTCAAGAAAGACTGCTTCCTGCTGCTTAGTGGAGTCTCCAGACCCTGGTCCTGTTCACGGTGCCTTGTTGGGACACTGTAATGAGAACTCAAGACATCTCCGTAGTTCCTTTGCAGTCTGCTTCCCAGGAAGAACACGGCCCACCTGCTCATTTTGATCCTCCACGGGAAACCCTAAAAATGGCTCCTCCAGATCCCCTAGCGAGTGAGGTCCGTCCCGGTCCTCTCGGTTCGACCATGTCCCCGATGCTCATGCTGGTGTTGATGAAACCAGTCCATCTTGGGGCTCGCAAGACTGGTCAGGTACCCTTTGCGCTGGAGACTGAGTATCTTGCTGAAGGGGCTCGCGCAAACATCCGGGAACATTATCAGCTCTGCTGAATGATGAAGCTGAATCTTCTCGACACTTCACACCCATTTTTCCGTGGTTCACTGGGTCTGACCTGCTGTCCCATGGTCTGGAGGATGAATCCACCTGTTGGATATGGTCTAGTTGCTGTTCCTGAAGAGGGTGCTGCAGCATCTGTTCGATGTGTTTGTGTCATATAACCGTCTTGTGTTTACACGTGGTAAGTCACCGGGCCTTCCCTGGTGCAAACTACTCCAGGAATCCACTTTAATCCGGCCACATAGTTGTGGAATTAACGCTGTGTCTTTTTCTTTAAACTCTCTCATGTTACCACCCCTAACCTTCTTAGCTACTTCTTCTGCTGCACTAGGAGATGATGGGGATGCAGTCTGTCGAAAATGGTTTGCAACTTCCTGCCCATTAATAGTTGTGCAGGTGTTTTCCATGTGACTGTGTTTGGAGTTGTGCGCAATGAAAAAGCATTCTTGGTAGCCTTGTATTCCAATCCCCTGCCTTCTACTTCCGCAATTTGTCTGGGACTGTTTGAACTGTCTGTTCTGCTTGGCCATTGCTAGCTGGACGGTATGGAGGTGTGTATCTGTAACTGATGCCATTTTTCTCTAAGATGTCTTCATCTCACAAGATAAAAAACCAGTCCCATTATCGGACACAATCATATCAGGGATACCGTGGGTGCTGAAAATATTCCTGAGCTCCTGTACTACAGCAGCTGATGACACTGATGGCATCATCGTCACCTCTGGCCACTTGGAGAATGCATCAATGACAATCAGGAATGTTTTCCCTTGGAAGGGGCCAGCAAAATCTACATGAAGGCGGGACCATGATTTCTTCGGTGCACTCCATGACACACATGTTTTTGCCGAAGCTCTATGTTGTGCCTGACAAATCTGGCAGTGGCTGATGATCTTCTCAATATCTTAATCCATTCTTGGCCACACGTATAGCTTCGTGCTGTGGCCTTGGAGCGCACCATTCCATCATGTGATGCATGTAGCATCTGGAGCAGGTCTTCTCGCAGCAGATGCGGATTTACCACCCAAACGCACCACAGCAAACAATCACGGTAGATAGATATTTTGGATCGTATGCTCCAATATGGCAGAACATTCTCATTAAGTAATTTGGGTGGCCATCCATGTTGCACATACTGCTTGACCTGCTTTAGGATAGGGTCTTCCATGGTGTACCGAGCGAATTTTTGGGCATCCAACGGTGTTTCAGGCATCTCTTCTAACATGAGGACTTCTGCCATCTGTGGAACTTCGAAGGTGGGTGTTGGATGAGGCAACCTGCTCAAGGCATTCGCATGTCCAATCTAAACTCCTGGCTTGTCATACATGCTTAACATTAGAAGCTAACACAGCATTCCTGGTGACAAAATGTCTGGGGTTAGGCGCCTTGGGTCCAACAGTTGCAGGAGCGGTTTATGGTCCGTAACCACTGTAAAAGACCTGCCTGCCAAGAACTGCAGAAACTTTTCACACCAAAATTTACAGCCAAGGCTTCCTTATTGATCTGAGCATAGTTACGTTCACATTTATGCAATGTGTGTGACCCAAAAGCCACTGGTTGTTCTTAGTCATTATCCATAATATTTACCAAAACTGTACCAACCCCAAACTCAGATGCATTACATGTTAACACAAGCGGCCTTGAAGGATCATAACATAATGTACAAATACACTCTTAGCTTGCAACAATTCCTTTGCCCTGGCAAATGCTTCAGAATGCTATGCTTTACACTCCCGTGCAACTTGCTTGTCAAGAAGTCGATGTAATGGCTCCAGCACTTTAGCTTTGTCTTTCAAGAATTGTTCATAAAAATTCAGTAACCGCAAAAAAAGCCTGCAGGTCCTTCTTATTTTGGGGAACTGGTACCCTGCGAATAGATTCCACCTCTTCTGTGGGGTGAATGCCTTCCTCATCTATGTGGTATCCCAAAAAGTTTACCACCGTTGAAGCAAAAACACACTTGGACTTCTTCAGTCGCAACCCTGCCTTGTCAATTCTAGCAACCACCTCTGTTACTTGTTTTCAATGCTCCTCTTCATTTGATCCTGCTATTAATACATTGTCTAACAGTACCACCACTCCATCTACCCCTGCTAGTAGTGTTTCCATAAGTCTTTGAAAGACTGCTGGACCACTGCTCACTCCAACCTGCAGGCGGTTAACCTTAAAAAGGCCCCTAAGGTATTTACTGTTAACAGCTCTGCTGTTGTGTCATCTACCCCAACCTGTAGATAAGCATATGCCAAATTCAATTTTGTGAAGAATTTCCCTCCAGCCAGTGATGCCAGTGCTTCATTGATGGTTGGCAAGGGGTAGCACTCAGTCTTGCACACTGTGTTGACTATGCCCTTGTAATCAGCACATATGCGCACCGAGCCATCAGTTTTCATGATAGGCAGAATGGGTTTTGCCCATGCTGAATAAGACACTGGTTCATAGGCCCCCCCGTGACACAAGTTTGTCGATTTCTATCGCTACCTTCTGTCTCACTGCAAATGGAACTGGTCTACATTTTCTGAAGATTGGTGTAGCTCCCTCTTGGAGTGTAAAAGCGACTGGTGGGCCCTTGTACTGTCCCAGATCAGTGTTATCAAACACCTTTGGATGCTTTGTAATAAGTGCCTTTATCCACAGGTTTTCACAGTACTATGAACTGTAAGAATACCTTTCACTGAAATCCTCAGTGCCTCGAACCAATTTCTCCCTAATAAAGTGGGCCCATTTCCTGCAGCCACTAATAAGGGAAGGGTTGCTGCTGCTGCTGCATTTCCATTCACTTTCACACTGTCTTAGCTCCCTGAACCTTCAACTGTTCTTGTGACCAAGTGCGCAGGGCAATGTTGCAGTTGTCTAGGGGTGGTTGTGTAGGCCACAGTGACTTGTACTTTTCCCAACTTATAACAGAAAAAGTGCCCCTGTTTCTACTTCCATGCAAAGCTCCTTGCCATCCAAATAAAAATCAATAACAAAGGGTGCTTTACTTTTCAGTACCTGCAAGCTGTATAAACTGTACACTGCTAATGTTTCATCATCTTGCTCCTCTACTGTATCCAACAGTGTACGAGTCCTACCTGTTTCCGATTTCCTTCCGTTGTTACTCTATGGCCTAGTATCTATGTTTTGTTGTTTTTTCTTCTTAAGGCATGCTCTCTCTAAGTGACCCTGTTTTGAACAATATTGGCACACAGTTGCCACATGCCTACATGTTTTGGGGCACGGTTCCCAGAACACCGCCAACACAATTACTTAAATGAGACCTCCTGTACCTTTTGCTTTACCGGCTGAATGTCAGTGCGTTTGTCTGTGCATCTTCCATCCCCCACAGCATGCACCTCATGTCGGTCTTCCTCAAGTGGACTTACCTCTGTGCCAGTACATTGTATATCTGCAACATTTCTTTCTGCTGCAATGGCGATGTCGACTGCATCTTTGAAGGTGAGTTGGTCTTTAGCAAGCAAGGTGTGCTGCACCACCCTGTCTCGTACTCCTCACACCAGCCGGTCTCGCAACATCCACTCGAAATTATGAGGAAAGTTGCAATGTGTGCTCAAGCACTGTAACTCTGCCAGATAAACTGCAATACTTTCCCCATCCCACTGATCACGTTTCAGAAACTTCTATGTTTCAACAATTTTGCTCTGCGTTGGCACAAAATTTTCTGTGAGTTTTGTAAACACCTCACTTATTGACACCTTATCTGTCATTTGTGGTGCCAATAAAAACGTAACTAAGTCATATAATTCTGTTGCACAGACTGTAAAAAATACTGCGTGCTTTGCTTCATAATTTTTGATTCTATTAGCAATAAAATAAAACTGTATTCTTTCGTTGTAAGTCTTCCACATGTCCAGACCCGGCACAAATTCTCTTATTACACCGATAGTTGCCATATCTGCTACTTCGTAATATTAACACTGCACAATTCTCGTTGCTACTTTTATGTACTTGGTTACTCAGCTTGCATGGATGTGTCCCGATACATTTTCCTATTTTGTCTGCTTGTCCTCCATTAACATACATCCAAACTGTTGGCTGTTCTGTACTACACTTGTGGTAAACAACACACGCATCACAGTTGCCAACCTACACATTCTGTCACTGTGGTAAATAACTATACACTAACATTTCGATACATAACAGATTCCAAGGAGAGAGTATCGAGTTACCGGGGCCTTCATCACGACGCCCCGCAAAACAGGAAAATACCAGAATTTCCTTAGTAAATTTCAACTCTAAATCTCCAAAAATTTAGGACTTAAACTGGGTTACATGGTCAATTTAGTAACCTAAATAGTGGTTTCGGACACGGCTATATTATGGTGACACTTAACTGTTGCTAATGAAATATACCAGACACTAGTATTATAAAGCAGTCTGTACTGTACAATTTATTGCAAGTACCTGTAATCTCACACCAGGAGGGAGTGAAGGGTGGTGCTGACACAGATGATGACTATGTTTGTGCTACAATCACGCAGAGTTTCATACAATCATAATTCGCTGTTGCCTAAGCATGAGCACCAACTTTCAATTATTGGACACCATGAAAAGACTAGCATGTGGAGATACTACACGAGATAGGAACTACAGCTGCTGCCATTTGAGTGCCAACACCTCATGGAGGCGACCGAACATATTCCTGAAAACTGTAGGGTTGTGCAAATGCAACTTTTTTCTCACAAAATAAAGTTGCAAAATATGTTACAAACATTTGTGAAATTGAAACGAAAATGAAAAATAATTTTATAAGAGCTCAGTCTTAAGAAAAGTTTAATGAATCTCATAACATTTTAGCAAGCTACCCATTAGGTCTGTAAAAATAATTCATTGCAAAAGCAAACCAAAAAAATGTAGGATATGTAGTACCTACTTACCACAAGGTTTTTGCCTGCATTTAAATTTCCATTCATGTAATTATTTAGTTATAAAATAATGTAAAAAGAAAAACAGTACAATGAGCATACAAAAATTTCTTTTGTTGGTGTTCTAAATGAACATTCATTAAACACTTAAATATTAATTGAAATTGAGGATTTTTGTTTCGTCACAACTTTGTCAATCAAATTCCTTACTGAACCAAAAATGAAAGTTGTCATTTTTAATTTTGTTTTGGTATATGGCCTACCAAATATTTACACAACGATAGAAGACAGTAGGCCTACATACATTGTTGAATATTATTAGGATTCAAACCATGAACATGTCATACGATGCATTGGTGACCATTATTGTAAGATGTAACAATAGTTTAATGTTCCGATTGTGTACAGGCATTTTGAAGCCCATGTTAATTTATAAGTTATTGATGGGGGATAGGAAGATGGAAGCAAATGCTATAGTTCACAATTTGGGAAGAAGAATGTTTGTGACCCAGTTAATGAGACACATGTTAGGGTCCAGAGGATGGACTGATAACCCAGCAGTAGATTACTCCATGTCAACTTTTTCTTTGTGCAAAAGTGGTTTATGTTAAGTGTTGTAATGTACGTTTTGTGTACAGTTAAGTTTGTAATTTTGTCCCATTGTCTGAAACAAAGTAATTTCATCATCAATAATCAGTAAACACATTCATAAATTGTTACAAATTTGTGTCTTTAATCAGTAAACACATTCATAAATTGTTATAAATTTGTGTCTTAGTTTTTTGATGTTAAAATGTATCTTTTTAATACACTACATATTTTAGGACCAAGTGTACACCGTGATACTTGTACAAAATTATAAAAAAAAGGAACTTAGCTTTAGTAACACAAAGTATGAATAGGTAGTATTTTGATTCACATAATTTGCAATAATTTGTCATTTTCTGTATTCTTGTAAAATATAACTTCTTTACAGTTCTTTTCTGCTAAGTTTGTAGTTCCAGGAAATATCATAAAAGTATATACCATACTGTATTTGTTAAAGTTTTGTTTGTATTGCTAAAGTTTGGTTTGTTTTGTGTTGTGTAGAACATATCTTTCTAGGAAAATTACATACATTACAGGTTCTTATATTACAAACATTGCCATCAGGCCTACTACTTTTTATACGTTTAAGAACTGACGCCATCGGGTGAGACACGAGATGAACGATGACACAATTTACTTACGGTAGGTGGACGCCAGCAGTGTTTCCCAGACACTGCTGTGTGAGACACAGGGTTCTCAGGGATGCTGTGAGTTCTGTGTGCCCGTCTCACCCGAGCGTACTTACAAAACACTGATCATTACTAAACATTTATCACTGATAAATGCTGGCGTTGCTGGGTTGATGCTAAATAGAAGCAAATGAATTTTTACACTGAGCAACATACGATTTATTGATCCACGTACAATATCGTGCCAGAAAGATGAATGAATGATTGAAACTCGGACGTGACTAGCTAACTCCGTTGGGCGATTCCCCCAGCTCGCAATTAATCTAGCACATTCCTAGATGGATGATTTGCTCCGGGGTGTTTGAGAACACAGCCCCACAAGGAAAAGGGTCTACAGCCGCTAGGGTGGGCTGTAGATTTTTCCTGGAGACAGGACACAGAGAATTACAAATTAACACTAACACGTGTGATTAGTTACGTCTGTAGCGCATACTCGTCGGGACACGTCTGCCAACCACGTGGATGTGTGTGGTGATGGTCTTACACATAGAAGCTAGGATGAAAATAATGTCACCGTACAAATCACACAAATAATGATGATAATGCATGGGACGCAATATGGACAGGCACAATAAACACGCAGATGCATTAAAGCATGATTAAATGGTGCAAATGCCGTTGGATAAAGTGCGTAGCGGATCATGTGGTGTAGGTGAAATTGCAATAATTCTTCGTGAAAACTGCAAATTAATACCAGACAAAATAGTAGTGGTTTTGGGAAAATTATTCCCCTTGTGATTCAAGCATACAAAAGCTTATTGCGTGCCTAATGGCAAGAAAATCAAACATGTGCAAAAGACTGTGTGGTCATATGTACAAAAGCATCGTCAATCAATAAAATACATAACCATGAATTAAAACAATACATATTACCCTGAGATTAATTAAAGTGCACATGATATTACCCTTAAAGCGCATTGATGGCGCAGATACGGACTTGGCAATATCTGATTGCGTGGCCATAACACAATTAAACATGAAAAATACCCTGAAATACATACATAGAAATATCACCCTTAATATTGCACTTAACAATTAAGTAGAAATTACAATGAAAAGCCTTTAGTTTAGGCGGATGGCGCCTGATTTACAAGTTGCGTGGGCCGCATGGCCTCTCCGAGATCTTCTCCTCCTTCCTTTGTGTAAGTTTAAAAAGCCACAAGGTCTGCAAAAGATTTATTTAAGCGGAAGCATAATGCTGGGGATGTCTGGCAAAATGTACACAAAGCAAAGGTTAACCGGTATACTAAAAGTGAACTATGGAAATCTAACTCGGTGTAAAAATGTGAAGTGCGTACGTGACAGCATTTTACCTCGCCAGCTCCCCTTTACAGACTGCCCAGAAGCAAGCGTCTCACAGACCTACCATGGCTGCCTACTGGGTTCACACAAGCTGAAGTGCTATGCACGCCGAGTAAAACTTTTATTATCAAAAAGAAATGGCACATAAAGAATTTAAGTACATATTCACTCTAAGCTTTTAAATTGTGGATTATCTATGTTCGTTGACTGTTCCATTTTTAGGCCTTCATGCCAGAATAACAACATCCTTGTTCTTCGCATAGTGCACATTTTGAATTTGAACCAAGCATGGTGCAACATTTTATGACCATACAATTTTAACATTTTAGAACACTTCGACCCTGAAATAAAATAGAGAAACATGATTTACACTTCGATATTCCCGTTACGGGAAAGTCCAGGTTATGGCCTCTTATCACACGTGCTTACCCACGTGTCACGTGAGTGGTGAGCGCCGTCATGGTCTGAACGCCGCTGGCTGTTAGCCGGTATCAGAACTTGTTCTTTGACAGTTTTGTTAGAAACATATGAAGTGTTCAATATGCTCTCTGCGTTCAGTTTTAAGTACGCTTTATATGTTTTCCATTCACTTGTTTAAATATAACCGACAAATCATGAGTGCTTGGATCGAAGCAGATACATTTAAAAGTGTCAGAAATAACTCTTTATTTAATTTTGATTATATTATATTATTTTCATGTTTAACATGCAGATTTATTGTGTGCGTGACATAACTCATTCTTTTATTGAAGACCCTATATGAATGGAGATTTAAACTGATGTTATGATATTAATATTTGAAATTTCTGAAACATTTTAAACAAAAGTAAGATGCCACAATATTTAAATATTCTGATTTTGAGGTATGTGTTATGTGTATTAATATCTAGTATAATTATTTTATTTGAAATTAAAATGTGGGGTTTGACAGCTCATGTTCCAGTATGAGATTTATTTATTTAATTATTTAATTGTTTTAAGTACCAGCCAACAACGTAAGCCAATAATAGGATGGCACTGATACATAGAAAACTAACTCTAACATCACATAAAAACAAGACACACACATACAGGACAAACACAATATAAAGATAAACACAAACATAATGGACATTGGACTAAGAACAATACAGGATTTGTGATTAATTAAATGCTTACAAGCTCCAAATAGGTAACATCGTGATGCAATAAAAGTTATAAAAATATTGAAAAATTAATGACAACAGAATAGACATTAGAATAGGAAATAAAATATATTACTGACTAATTAAATGCTTATAAAGCTCCAAAAATTTTACTTTATTATTCTTGAAGGAATCAAAGTTATAGAAAGATTTATTAAAATTAATAATGCAGCTATTAACAAGAGTTTTTCTGTTGTATAACATTGAATAAATATGTGTAACTCTATGTATATAGTTTGGAATTTTTAAACATACATTAGTAATAATAGCAGAACAATACAAATATGACTGGAATGCATTGACTAGAAACAAAGCATAATTTATTTCACGACGTTCTTTATGTGTTAATGTGTTGAATCTACGAAGCTCATTATTATAGTTGAAATCCAAATTACTTGAGAATCTTTTAAAAATAAGCTTGAAAATAGTTTTTTTGTACATTTTTGAGTCGGAAGTTGTAATGTAATTTAAAATGACAGAACAATAATCTAATCTAGACCTAACTAAAGAATAATAAAGGCACAATAGTGATTCAGGTGAAGATGCAGGAAAAGTAATGAACTTAATTAAACCTAAAATACGACGACTAGTATTACATGTCAAACACTCAACATGAAAATGAAAATACAATTTAGAATTTAGGGTTATTCCTAGATCTAGAACATATTCTACTCCATTTATTGGAACATTATCAACAAAATATTTGTACATGATAGGATTTGTCTTCCTAGTAAAGGAAATATATATAATTTTATTAAAATTTAATGACATTAGATTATCAGTACACCAATTTTTAATTGCAAAAATGTCATTTTGTTAATGAACACAGTCCGTACTTTCTTTGATGTTTTTGTATATTTTAAGGTCATCTGCGTAAAGTAATGCTTGTGATTTGCTTACAACATTGACAATATATTTAATGAAGATGTTAAAAAGCAATAGTGATAAGGTACCACCTTGTGGAACACCAGATGATGCATGATAGAAGGAAGAAAAAGACTTTTCAATTTTAACAACAAATTTCCTTTCAGAAAGATAATTACCAATCCAATTAATATATACGTTGTCAACAAAAAAATATTGTAGTTTTTTTTTTAAGTATTACTGGGCGTTCGCAGGTGTCAAACACTTTCTGTAAGTCAAAGTATAATAGCATCAATTTGATTTCTAGAAGTAACAGCACCATATAAATAATTTACAAAATTGAATAGATTTGTGGATACCGTTCTACCTAATTGAAAACCATGCTGGCTATCCGTTATTATATTTTTAGTATAAAAATGTGTCTATGTATGACTTTCTTGAATATTTTAGGAAAACTACATAATATAGAAATTGGCCTAAAATTGTTCATATCATGTTTGTTGCCTTTCTTAAAAATAATGACAATTGCCTGTTTCCAGAGACTATGATAGATGCTACAAGATAGACTATAGTTACAAATGAAAGTTAATATAGGAGTAAAGATATTAGAACAGCCTTTTATTATGAAATTAGGTATTTCATCAATTCCAATGGCTTTGCTACTTTTAAGTTTTGTAATAGCCCATCATTCCTTGAGTAATTGAAGGAGTTGATACAAGTAAACTATTTTCAAAACATTTACTGTGCCAATTGAAGTTCTGGGATGACTATACATAAACTTCAGGTAAATGTTTACCAAACATATTTGCTACAGCTTTAGGGTCTTGAACCATTTTACCAATGGATATTAAAGTTTTGGTTTCACTGTACCCATTTTTCATAGTTTTGACATAATTCCAAAATCGGTTAGGGTTATGTTTCAAATCATCATTGATTTTGGCGTGCTACTTACTCTTGTCAACTTTACTTTATTTTTCACTGCCTTCCTGAGGTCAGAAAAGCAAGAATAATTATAGTTAGATTTGATTTTTTTTGTACAGTCTAAAGTAGTGAACTTTCCTTTTCAATCATTTTATCGAATTGTGAGGAAACCAGATGGGATATTTACTTTTGTTACTTTTACTTCTAGGAATAAACTGGTTGATTGTAACTTGGGTTTGACTTGTTAAGTAAGTCTCCATATGATTTACATTGTTCGTAGAATAAATAGGACTCCAATCAAGTTCATTTAATGCTAGGTACAAAGATAAGTAGTCACTTTTTAATAATTCCTAGTGTAGGAAGAATTGCCCTCGCCTTTCGTAAAGTTAGCTATACCTTTACAGACTAATGCAGGATGATAAAACATCTTCGTCAACAATTGGGTCTACAGATTTTTCAATATTAATATAAAAAATTGAAAAAACCAAGTCTAATAATTCCGAAGAAGATTTAGTAACATTATGCTGTTCCAAATTTAATGAACTCATTAATTGTAAGAGATCTTGACCTTTAAGTTTATTATAATAATATGCAATATTCTGAGTATGAAAGTTAGTCCAATCAATTCCCGGTATATTGAAATCACCAACAATAATTATTTGATAAGGATAAACTGCCAATTTTAATTCCAGAAATTAAAAATAATCTATAATTTCGTTAACAGACAACTGTGGAGGTAGTTATAAAATTCCAATTAATATTGTATTGGTATTGCTACTTATGATTTCAACCCAAACAGATTCAATACCATCTATGACAAACTCAAATTTTTTAACAGTATGAGGATAACACTCAGAATTAATAGCGATTAGGCCCCCCCCCCCCCCGGCTCTGTTGAGGTTAGTAATTTTGGGATCACAATCTATACGAAAAATGCGGTAAGTATCCGAAAAATAGTGAGAGTTCAAACAGTTAGTGTTAAACCATGTTTCAGTTAAGCAAATTATTGGATAATCAACACTACTAAGATTTTCCAGAAAAATCAATGATTTGGTACAAAGACCTCTTAACATTTTGATAGTAGGCACTAAAATTATTATCACTCCGAGAGGACATAAACTACCTAGCAATTTAAACACCTCTGGCTGCCTCAACATAACCTAAGTTTCATTGCTGACGACTCATCCAGCCGCCTCATTTGAGTTGTTTGTTATTGCCGAAGGCTGTTCTCCAGTCGTATACTTTAATGCGCTAGTAGCACCAAACAGTTGATTGTCTTGCAGTCTGCCATAAAATGGGCTAATCAAATAGCCAGCAGGCCAAAATACAGTGTTAAAAATATGGTCGAAGTCAGATTCCACAACAGAAATGTAAAATGAAAAATAACTGTCAAATCTTGATTTTAGTTTGGCAACCTTTAAATTTGAAACTTTAAGTTCCTGACACAATATCATTTTCTTGGACGTTAGGATCAAAACATGACACAAATATTGCCTTCATACACTGCTTCTCAGTTTTAGGAACAGTTTTAATATTAACATTGTTCGTAACGCCAACTTGAATATGTTTCCTCACTGTACTTGGCCTTGAAGCAGGTGACCCACTTTCAGCCGAGGCCTTTGTTCTGCGTCTGCGGACAACAAAACCCTCATCATCAGCAGTCGGGTGTGCAGTAGGTTCTTGCTGATCTGTAATTTTTTCAGACATGCTGGTTGATGGCGTGACTTTACCATATGGTAGCCTGTTGGCCTCAGAATAAGCAGTAGATTCTGGATTTTTACTAATAACTTCACTATAATATTTATTTTTAGGAAGCTTGCGAGTTGCACCAGCAGCAGAACATAAAGAACAAGCATTTACTTTAGTACTCTGCTATTTTTCCAACATATCCCGCAATAATGCATTGTCCTCTCTTAAGTTCTTTCACTTCCTTAGCAAGTTCATCAATCTTCGTGCAGAGAGTCTCAAATAACGATTTTACACTCGTATCCATGTTTTCAGTTCATTGCACGGAAGTATCGTTTTGACTAGCCACTTCACTGTCTACAAACATAACTTTAAGAGCATAATTTTTGTGACCAACATTTGCATTAGTACTAATTTTTCTACCACATCAGTTTTACTATGTTTGGGTGAGAAACCAAACATATTTGTTTCATCACTGCAGTTCACACAGATAAAGTCTTGCCCATCACTTATTGCAACACACTGCGTATGCCAATGAGCACCACATGAACCAGTACACTTGATTGATTTTTGTCTACCGTGGAATGGTTCACCACATTTTTTACATTTGTCTCTACTAGGGGGCACGTGAAAGCCCCAAAAGTCCAAAGGTTCCGGAGTTTCGGACACTTTAATAACTACTAAAAAAACAACTAATTCGCAGGAGCGGGGGTTAAGCACATCCTCTCCCTATGAGCGCACGGTACAAAAAACGTTAATATATTTATATTTTGGAGTGACCAAAGTTATTTTGGATATTACTTATTTAGAGTTTTATGTGATTTGTGTGAATTTCATAGTATTTTGATATTTATTTATGTCAGATGTTTGTAAGTTTAGAGACCATTAGACGCGATGGACCCTTTAAACTGTGAGCCAAGCTGGTGAATGTTTTCCTTATGGGTTTGTTGTGCTGCCATCAAGTTGTAAAATTTAAGTGTTAAAGTTAAGGTTTGACTGCAATGGTCACTTCAGGCATGTAGTATCCTGACTGCATGGATTGTGCTATTCAAGAGGTCTAAAGTTGCAAGGTATATTGAATTTGTGTGTTATTAAACTTGACCCATTCTCCATCTCAGCTGGTTTAAGGTAACTGCATTTCATTTTGACATTATCCTGGGAATTGCTGCATCAGTGATCAACATAAAATAAAACTTTAATTGGATTGAACATTTAAATGTATTTTATTTATTTTCGTTAAGAAACAGTGAACATTCTACAACTTTGTTTAGACCCTGTCACATGTCTTTTGCATTTGCAATGAACTTAGCTTACTGACATTTTGAAAGTCAGTTGGATTTTGAATGAAATTATTTTTAATTGAGTGGCAAACATTTTAAATTAATTCTAGAGATCTATTAACTTTAATTCAACTAAATTGAGGCATTTGTAATTAATGTATTATTTTAATTTACTGTTTTCAATATTTTATTATATGTCATGGGTAACAAATTTGCAGTGAATTAATTAAACTTGAATTTTTACACACAAAGTTGTATGTTTCTTTTCATTGAATACACAAACCCAGTGAATGCAGATTAATTTTTTTTATGAACGTAATGCAACATGACAAATTATTTGTTTAAAAGGGTATATTTTGTGTTATGTTGCTGATGGTAATAATTTTTACATATGCTGAGCACCTTTTTTTAATGCTAGTCTGATTGTGTCCTGTGTGTACACATGAAAGATACAATTACTTTGCCCCTGTACGCAATTGTCAGTGAATAACCAAAAGTATAAGTGGCAGATACACTCCTGATTTATGTACTATCTATGGACATGAAAAATACAATTGCTCTGCCCTATACACCATTAAGCGTCAGTGAAGAAGTAACAGTATAAAGATTTATTTTTTTCCTCTGGACATCTGTTACATCAAAAGAACACAACATTTGTGTGTAGGTACTGTATCAGCACCACGATACAAATGAGTAGACACACTACACCTGTCAACAAACATTATGTAGTGAGTTGAGTAGAAATGCTGCAAGAGTTCCAGGGTTTGTCTTCTCCAGTTTTCACACTCTTTCCCTCAAAACTCAGTTTTACATAAAATTTTTTGTGCTCAAAGTGAGCATCATTCACAAATTATTCATCAGTGACAAAAAGATTTATTCATCAATGATAAATACCTGTATTTATTTTTAAAAATATTAATCAGCTAATGCAATTTTGCTGTTAATGTTAGAATAAATAAGTATCAGTTGCAGCAAACAAAATTATTTGGAAAAATTGGAGTTTTGAACCTTTTTTGTATGACAGAAATTTGGCAAGATCAGTTGTATCATCATGACTATAAATAGTCTGATAACATTACTTCTCTGGTTGTACTGTTTGATAGTAAGTAATGAACATTAGTGTAGTACTCACATGAAATCTTATGTTGTATAGGAACTATTTTTCTCATAATTGATAACAATCCAGGAGAAGGTTGAAACTTCACATTTCTCTTTTTCCTCATGACTCATTTTATTTGACATTGTTAATTGAGGTTACACCACATATGTACTTGCATTTTAGAGAGTTTCATTCCTAAAAAGTGAAAATCCTGTGACCTAAGATTTTCGCAAGTGAGAATCGTGCTGGATGATGCAGTTGGTCTGCAGGTTTTCTCGGGGATCCACCCTTTCATTCCAGCGTGTTCCATTATTGTCTCAATCGCACTCACCGGCTCTCAAGGCCTCGCTGTTAATTTTAGTTGTGGTGGAAGATTGCACAACTTTCACACATGTAGATCTCAAGCAGGGCTTTCAAAAGTGCTCACTTTACCATGAACAGCATTTAGAAAAATACTTTGAAAGTGTCGACTTAGCTGAATATCTTTTCATTTAATTTATTTTATTTATTCATTCATAAATAACAACAGACATTGTTTTTGGACATGTCAGTCATGAAGAACAAGACAAATATTTGTGGTACTCCACAGATAAATCAGAAAGGCAATCCATTTGATGTTACTGGTAAAAAAAAAAAAATAATAATAATGTGTAGACAGACCGGCGACGTTACAGTCCTCAAGTGGAGGGATAGATGCAATGTACTAATGATTTCAGCAACTAATGGACCATAAATTACTGATATCATAACAAGGTCACAGTTGTATGCAAACCTGTGATGGCTGTTGCTTACAACATGATTATGGTTAGAATATATAGGATTGACCAGATGATTTCCTACTATTCTGCTCTGAAAAATTGGTTACAGTGGTATATCAAGTTTTTTCATCTTCGTGACTCTGCGTGGTGGCATAGTACTTATCTGTATTCAAAGCTGAACCAGAACACATGCCCATACATGAACTACTGAAGAATTATTGCTGTCTTATTCCTGAAAATACAGCCGGGTACACCTTCAGCAATCAGCCTAGTAACAACACCATAATCTAATAATTTTCCTGCAAGGATGCAGAAGAGAAAACAATGTCTCTAGTGCAGGATCAACAACAAAGAGCAGCCTACGTTCTGCGTGTGCAATATCTGCAAGACGAAAAAGACAATGTTAATGGACTGTGTGCAGATACATGCTTTGCTTGGTGGCAGACAAAATAAGAGTGACGCCTAATGGGGTATCGGTGCTGTTAAACCCAAGTGCGGTAGGCTGATTTGCTACTAGCAGGGTGGTCACAGGGTCTCGAACGTGAGTTATAATATCCTATGGGCGGCAACTAACCAACGAGGGGGGATTTGCTCAGGTTAACATGAGACACTATGAGGTGGGCCGTGGTCGAAAAGCCCGGGCTAAATGCCCCTGTGTCCCCTGGTGTCTGTATACGGAGATGTTTTGTGACTGCCGCATGCTTTTATAAATTACAAAAATTAACACTCAATTTGGGCTATTGTGGCTTCCCAACACGTCTTTCATACACTGCAATACACTTCCAAGAGATATACACATTGAACACCAATAGACTTATGTGATGGTAAACATGTGGCAGGTAACTGGTAGAAATAAAAGTCAGTCGACCTAAAGTATCCTTGGTGAGCGAGAATGATTGTAGACGAACACATCAGTTCAATAAAAACAGTATTTATTCAAGACTGATAATGAGATGGTACAAGATTGAAAATAGATGAGCATTTGGCAAGAAGCCCCGCACTGGCTGATGCTGCAAGAATGGCGTAGGCAGCCTGAAAGAAAAATTATAAGTATTAGTTATGCCAGAGGAGCCTTGAGTCTGCTCTGGATGGGAGGCATACTCAGAAGTGCACGAAGTGAAAGAAAAATGTCCCAGTAAAATTAAAGTCTATTGTAGCTAACTGATCATTGCAAAAATTGCTTCACCTCTGAGCCGTGAGACACGCGGCCTTGCCCTAAATGGCCATCAAACCTAGACGCTGACGCCTCTGTACCGATGCCACGCCAGAACAGAATATTCCTTGGGATATAATTAACGTGAATTATATGAGACATAACACTGGAAGATACATACATAAAAATTGCACATTGTGTAATACCCTTGAAAACAAAACCTATAAAATGTACGTTTACCTGAATTTTATATGCACTAATTACTTTAGTGAAATAAGGCTCTCTGTTTCCTAAAAGATAAAGACACATAACCACACTGGCAATTTAAAAAGGAACATACTGGATTAATTTGGTACAATACAAATTAATATTTAATTTCTGAAAAATATTTATAAAGTAATTTTGTGTTGCACTGTTTGAAGTGTGCTTATTGTACTGCAAACATCAACATGACAATTTTAGAGATTTAATAAATTGCTTTATAAAAAGGGCTCATTGCCAGTCCAGAAGTCCCTTAATTTAGTGTTTATGATGCATTAAACACTTGTGCAAAATATTGTAGGATGGCCGAGATCCACTTGCCCACGTGGTCGCTATTTGGCACTGTAACAGCTGCGTGGATTTAATTAGGATTGTGCCACATTCATTTGCTGGTAGGTAATTTAAATTGGGGCTGATTTTAAGCTATGTGGCACTGCACAAGTAATTTGCTAAATTAAGTTATGCCTTGTGGCTTTAAAAAGCATTGCACTGACTCATGTGTCTTCTTGGTGACTGTTGGCCTGTGATGGCAGGCGGTGCGCTGCTTAGCCAGCGCTCTGCGGCACGTAGCTCCTCCTGGTACCGCTAGATATAGCGCGTGGGTTGACATGCGCTCAAGTGCGAGCCGTGGACGGCGTTAAGAGACTGGTTAGATAATAATCAAAGTTTAATATGAAATTTGTCTTATGCGTAAAATAATTTGTTTTCCATACTAGGATTTTGATTTGTCATTATTTGTAACCACCTAGCCCACCATAATGTAAGTAACCACATCAACAAAGGTTTATTGGCTTTTTTAAGCAGTTTCATATACAAGACATTTACTGCCAACCTATGAGATATAATTTAAAAAAATGTAATTAAAATGTAATAACATAGACACCTTTTAACATCATAATAACTTGTTTGGTTAATTTAGCATTAAGTACTCTGGTCTGAGGAAGTGGATGGGGAAGAAAGTTATGGTCTGAACAGTTACATTTGACCAGCATCTATGGTGTATAACTGAAGTTCACAAATGGCCATGGTAGCGAATGTGTTACAGGTGACGTGTTTGGTGGATAATGAACAATGTGGTTGTAGGGTGACAGGTGGCATTGTTGGTGATTGACAGATGGTATTGTTAGTGGTTGACATGTTGTGCTGTTGGTGTCAACAGGTGGTATCAGGTGATGCTGTTGGTGTTGACAGGTGGTGCTGTTGGTGTAGACAGGAGGTGCTGTTGGTGTTAACAGGAGGTGCTGTTGGTGTTAACAGGTGATGCTGTTGGTGGTTATGATTTATGCTGTTGGTGATTGACAGGTGATGCTGTTGGTGGTTGACAGGTAACGGTGCAAGGGAGGCTAGAGTGACTGACCATGACCTGCAGCTGTGGAGTGAGGAGCTATTGGACAAGGAAGTGAACAATGCTGCTCGCTATGTGCGGGTCAACTATCAGGCCAAGACCAGGTCTGGTAGCCCTGTTGACCAGGCTCCAAATCCGTAAGTTCTCAGCAGCATTAATATTATTTTAAATTTTCATAAGCTAAAGTGCCATGCATTTTTCTGTTGTGCTCTTGTGGCAAGGCTGAACTGGGAATGCTTAAGACCAGCCCCTGACTAATTCAAACTAAGTTGATAGCTAAATGATTCACCACTCCTAGAATTGGAAGTTCTCATTTGTGCACATTTTGACAACTTAAAATTCAGGGTAACTTGTTTGTTGCTAAAAAAAATGGGAAAATTATGAGCATAGTAAGTGTTTTCTGAAGTAAGCCTGTATCCAAGAAATTGGGTCCATGGATCCAGACTCCTCCCAAAGGTAAAAATATTTTTCAGGAGAATGCAAGGAAACATAATTTTTGGAAGTAAAAGTTATAAGATAAATTTGGAGAGATCAACTGTTGCATTGTTCATGAATTTGGAGCTGAGGTGGTCACCCTTATGGCACATCCTAGGTCATTGTTATTGTAATTAATGTATAAACAAATATCCTTTTGCAGTGGCCATGATGGTTGTTGAGTTGAATTGAGAGATTTGGGTGGCTCTCAACAATGAGGTCTTGAGAGCCGATGAGATGTAAGAATGGAGCAACACCGGAATGGATGGTCAGGGGAAATGGAATATACCTGAGAAAACCCACTGACCAGCTGCATTGACCAGCACGATACTCACTTGCGAAAATCTGGGGGTAACCTGGCCGGTAATTGAACCCGGTTCGTCTTGGTGGGAGGCAAGCAGGCTAACCACTAAGCTACCATGGCCCCTGGATGATGGTGTTATACTATTGCCTATATTGTATAAAAAAATGTTTACCCATGTGCGTGTCTTTGATTTTTGTCAGGCAGGGGAAACATAAATTTTGAAAGAAAGGTTTCAAAATTTGCATATTGCTATATTAATTGGGTTTATTTTTCCAAGGAAACACTGATGTATGTGTAGTGTAGATTACTGTATAATGTATATATAGGATATTTCTTTGGTGGTAATTTCCAAAGCTTCACTAGTTATCCTCTATAATGGAGGGATAAATAACCCACCCCTTCCCTCTCTCCTACACCCATTCTGGAGCCCCCCCCCCCCCCCAACCAATAACATTCCTGGATATGTGCCTGGCCTGAACCCAGAAAAAATACATTTTAATTGTGTTTATATGTAATTGTGTAACAATTTTGATTGAATATCCTTGCAAGTTGCTGTGTTATTTATAGCCATCAGCAAATAATATAACCTGTAAATTCTGTCTTGTACAGTAGTATATGTGTGGAAAAAAAACTTATAATCATTCTTAGTTCTGCCAGGAATTCTTCAGATTCCAAAATTTTGTACATTATTATAGTCCATTCACGACTGGAATAGACTTTTGAAAATGAACCTTTGAAATAACACCCCAGGCATAACATGTCAACTTGTTTTGTCAGCAACTTGTATTCCACAAATACATAACACTGTGATTGACTTTAAAGTACTGTATTCTTGAATAAATGAAACTGTATCTTAGTATCTTCTATAAGTGGTAATATTTAGTTTGTAAAAAATATGAATTAAAAAGAGTGAGAGCAGCGACGTGTTGGCAATGGCCGGTAAGAAATAGTTAACAGTAAAAATATTATTTTAACCTAGTTTTTTACTATGCTATTTGTGAATTAAATGTTGCCTATTGAGATATTTAAATATTTAGTTAGCCCCGATGGCAACACATTTCATTTATACAGTTGAAAATAACAGAGCAAAATATAGTGCCTAGACCGTAGTGACACTGTGTTTGTTTTATCGACTGAGGAAGCAACTGTCGGCTGGGCGGAGCATGTCACACACCTCTCTCTCCCTCTCCCCCCTCCCCCTCCCCTTCCTCCTGCCTCCCTCTCTCCCTCCCTTCCTCCCCCCTCTCTCTCTCTCTCTCTCTCTCTCTGTTTGTTTTGCATCGCTAGTAAGCAGAATTGTAGCATATTTTGTACTAATTACAACAAAATAATGATTTTTTAATTTGTAATTTACACCTGGAAAGAGATTTTGATATTTTAATACTTATTTTAATACTTATTTTAATATATTTAGATGGCGGGATGGATACCATCTGAAGTTGGCAGACGTGGCGAGTCATGACATGGCGTGTTGTTTTTTGTCAAACAAAGTGTAAATTGTGGTTACATAAATAAATACTTCAGATTACCACATAGTTTTTTTAACCTACCTAGGCAAGTTACGATGTTGTGATAAATATGTGTTTCCACGGCAGTAATGTACCGTTGCATGTGAAAGGGCATAGCATGGCTGCGTGGTGGTCATTACGCTGGCCCTGTGTGTGTGCATGATTTCAAATATTTGATGTGCACTATTTATACGTTTTAACTGTTAACTGGTTTTATGACAAAGTTAATTACAGCTACGTCTGTATTTATCACAACGTTGTACCTTTGCCCTAGGTATTTGAAACACAGTCGTGTAACGTTATTGGCCACAATCCCAACAAAATACTAAGCCCAGCCCGATAAATTTTAATAAACCTAATAAACAGTAAGTAGCAATACATAGAAATATGAGCAAAATAAAAGTTTCGTAGACTCATGTTTGTGCATGTTCACAGCTAGTTTTTAAGTCTGTATGACAAAAAATAAGTGACATGAGTTGCGTGGTTGAATTTAATGTGTCTTTTTTGTTGGACTGGTTGTTTCTTCTTTTTAATATTTATTCCAACTAAGGCTATCCTTTTAAAGAAAAACCCAACACATATCAATAACAAAAGGTTAAATACTACAGTTCTTTACCCTGCAGTTGTAACAATGTTAAACACAGTTGCAGCAAAATATTAACGTGCATTACGTCTAATGTGCTATGTCTTGGAAAACAATGTTAAGAATGTAAAATAACTATAAGAACTGTCGTCAATTCAGGCATTTTTAAAACATCATACAGCTGACCTAAATAATGTTATAGGCCTAAACTGTGAAATGGTTTTTGGAATATGATAGAATTGTTTTTTAATGATATAAGCAGTAAGCAATGCATTTGGCAGGTATAAAAGTAGAAGCCACATTTCAATGTTTATATTTAGGTGTGGCAAAAGTATACGAACATATGTACACACAAACACACAATGGAATGTTAACATTGATTTTGACAGATGCTACATGGCTGTCACATGGCAATGTTTGTTTACATTTGTCAGAAGGATACAAAACGGGCCTGCAAGTAGATATTTAGCGGGGTTCCGAGAAAGTCGGTTCCAGAATTGGTATCGTACAATGCGAAACTAATGCTAAATATTACAGAAAAAACACTTAGGAAAATTGTGGGTATTGCAAGATAGGACTAGAGGTAACAATCATATAATGTAATAATTTAAGCTACAACTTATAAATTGACTGGATGAAAACAAGTAAAGTAAAACTGAAATAATATGTATCTTGTATGTCTGAAGACAAACTGATCAGAATTTGTGAGCGATATTACTTGAAAAAGGATAGTGTCTGAGGAAACCACTGAAAAGATGAGAGAAATTTTGATTTGACAGGATAGAAGCCTAGTACGCAAATACATAGAAGAAGAATCTTGAAAGCTATTTGCCTCATATGTTAGCAATGTTCTTATCCCATTGTAGCCTCTGGGTAACATACAGCACATGTGTATCTTACTCTGACCTATTAACTATAGTATGTTCTGGTTATTATTGTATCGTGTAACACAAATAAAACAAGGCAGTCACCAATGATACAGGAATAATTATCGTAAACTGCATAGAAGTTGTGCATTTGAATTATGCTTGTCTGCATGTTTCATCGTTGGGCTTAAGTTTAGGTTCAACTATTGTGTAACAATTCTGAATTGAATGGTTTAAAAACTTTGCAATTTAAATGAACACTCAAAATAAGACTTGCAAGATAAAGGACTCACCAGATGGTTACAACTTTCTGATAGGCCCTCAGCATTAAAATGTTATCCACTCCTGTATTAGGTATTCAAATAGAATTTGTAAAATGCATGAGCGACCAACTGCCCATCATACTGATGGCTAAGCATAAAGACCTGAAATGGATATCCATTGTAGTAAAAAAATTTAATAATAGTAGTATATGAATGCAGAAGCTGGCCCACCCCATATTTTTGATAATTTTGTATAAATATCAAGAACCTAAGAATGTGTGACAATATCAGAAACCTCAGAAAGACAATAAGGTACCAAAAATTTTCAAGAAAGACAAAAATAAAATTAAAATTTTTTATTAACCTTTTCAGACCCACTTTAATTTATGGTTCCAGATGTTGCAATCAAAAAATTTTATGATGTGTGCTGTACTTAAGTATACAAAATAATCTTGTTTCATTGTCACAGCCAATGAGCTGTAGCTATATGTTCAGCTATATTTATGTGAACCAATTATGACCTAGACCAGTAAGATGATTTGCGAATCATTCATCCACAGATAAGATCATTAGTCATTGAGCCACACAGTATGCAGTAAATACCAAAAATGATCTACATATGCATAATGTACACAATGTGTACACTAGGTCTGAATGGGTTAAAAAAGTTTAATACGTGAAAAGAAAATTAATAAACAAATTATGAAGATGCAATAGCCATGTTTACACAAAAGAAAACTTATTATCATGCATTAATTATTCTTTCTTATTTTTTTAAAATTCTTCATATCACTGATAGCATTTTTCATTTAAAATTTCTAATATTTTTAAATCATCTGACTCTACAATTTCTAGAAAATATAAGTTATAATAATTTAGCTTTAAAATTTTAAAAATTATTTCTTTTTCTAATTTTTGAAATTTGAATAAGTAATTTATGAATTAATCTCAATATTTGAATCAAACTATTAATGCTTTTTATACATTTACTTTTTTATAATTTAAAATATTAAACATTTTTCAGTTATTCTATTTTTCATATAATAATGTTAGATTTTTCTGACTTATTAAAGTAACATTACATATTGTATTAGCTGGAACTATGTTATTAAAATCAACACATATTTGTATATTAGTTTTCCCTGTGTGGTTTTTCTATAGAACAATCAATAACATACAAAGGTCTTCTAGAAAGGAAAGAATAATCATCAGTATTACGATGGTGCCACCGTCGCGTGTGTCATCGGTGGTTATACTCTGAACTTTCGGCAAGCTTCTTGGCAGGCTTTGATCTCCTCCTTTGGTTCCCCTCCTTCCCCTTCCAGAGGCCTTAATTAATTTAAGGGGTTGCACAAGTGGATGCCCTGCTCTTTTCTACCCCAGCACTTGGCCCAATGGACATTAGAAAGGGACAACGATGCCTGCTGAACGAAGTGTTATCATGAGTGTGTAAAGTTGTCTTGTTGTTAAAACTTTGAAGAAAAAATGGTTTTCACCTTGAGACTTCAACTTACTCGTGGCTGAAGGAACAGACCTCATGGTGAGTCGTGGCTGCCTATGAGATTGAGCTTGTCTGATTTGAAAGCAATGTGTGGCATTGTGGTGTTGGGTTTTGGTCCTTAACTATTCACAGTGATTTTCTAAATTGTCTCTCTTGCTTGCCATTTTTAATTCCTTATTGGTGAACTAAACGTCCACGTTTCAGTGATTGTGCCATTTTGGTAATGCTGAGTTTGTTTGCGCCTGTACATTTCATGGTCAAATGGTGGTTTGCTGCAGCCACGCCTCACTACTTGCTAGAGTTTGGGAAGAATCTTTTTAATTGTGTCGTCAATCTTCTTATGTTGTCCAAGCTTTGGTCAACTATCAATAATTTTTTTAAAATCACTTTTAATTATGCTTTAAATAGTTTTTTTTTATGAGAAGATGCTATGGAAGGACACTTGTATCTGTTGAATACAAGAGCTTTAATCACCTTCTTAGTGACTTTTAAAGTTTTTCATAGTCCGCTTTGCGATTATTGTGTTTAATGTTTTTTAGTATAAACTAAAATTGGTAACCAGAATGTATGGAAACCTCGCAAGTAAGCGGAGAATTTATTGTGTTTGGTAACACAACTTGTTATTCACCATTTCAGCCATTTGTTATTGTGTATTTATGTTAAATTTTAATTGGAAAGAGTTGCGAGTGTAGTAATTCAAATATTTTGGTAGAGTTTGGTGAGTTCTGATATAGCCAATGCATAACTGATTGGTCACCAGATTTTGGGAATTCATTTCTTAGCAAATGCTAACTTGCTGTTGCGTGAATAATTTCGTGCTTTGAATGTAATATTCAGTATTTTACTTAATTGTGAAATATACCCTTTGATTTCATTAAATGTGGCTATGTGAATTAGATTCATGTTATAAATGAAACTGTCAGTATCATATATTGATGGAGATAAATAAACTGGTTTCATTAAATTGATGGTAACTAGTAATTACATGAATTAAGTTCACATTTTGAATTGAACCTTCAGCATTGTATATTGATGAAATTTATGGTCTTGGGTTCATAAACAAATGGTAACTTGTGTTTTAAAATTTCAAATAGCCAATTAAAAAATGCTGAAGCATGTTAGTCTTTTTCCAAATTAAAATAATATATATATAAATTGCAAGGTAAATTAAATTATCATTATCATTGCCATTTATGGGGAAAGAATTTAAAAAAGGACATGGAAGGCCTAAAAGAAAATTTAAATTTGTATCCATTGTCAGGTACTGATTTAAAATTTATGTTAAAAAATTTAAAATAAGTAATGTTAGAGATTTATATAAAATTTATATATTTCATCAAATCTTGTTATTCAATGGGTTTGCTATTATAAAAATAATAATGATATATTTTTATTAATTTGTTTCAAATATTTTGAAATAATTAATAACTTATTTGAAAAATAATTAAGTGGCTACTGCAGCAGCCTCTGCTGTACAAATTTGTTATAATGATGATAGAATACAACAATTTGTTTCCGTTACATGTGGGAATCTATGTTTGATATTTTAGACATGTTTTGAAAAGAATATAAATTTTCAGAGATATGTTTGTTATTATTAAATTTTAAATAAATCAGTAACATCATCATTAATCAGTTATTGGCATAACTATTTGGTACTGATCCCAGAATAGATAATAAAATATCTAGTTTTAATGAATATGTTAAGTGTTTTTCCATTAAGAACTAATTAAAGTAATTATATAGAAAATAAAATGTTATGACTTTGAAGAAAGAGTTAAAATGTACCATAAAAAACAAAATAACTATATATAATAATTTTAATGATTTTATTATTCCTGATGTTATTAATACTAGATTAAACTAATTTCATTCTAGCGTAGTAAAAAATCTTTGCTCATAAATCTGGTTTGGCTAAAGATTGACGCCGGCTAACAGCCAACGAGTGTTAAGACCATGATGGCGCTCACCACCACATGGCACGTGGGAAGCACGTGCACAAAGAGACCTTAAACTGGACTTTCCCATAATGGGAATATTGTATTTTTCAAGTGTAAAATATATTTTCTTTTATTCCAGGTTCATAGTGTTTCTATGTTTAATAATTGTATGTTCATAGACTGTTGCACCATACTTGGTTATAAATTCAGACTGCGTGTTGCGCAGAGATTAAGAACATTTCTACTCCGGCTAGAATGCTGTAACAACATACATTAAAAGAAGACAAGAAATTACAAATTAAAATGTACAGTGTCAATTCATATTTTAATTTGTAAAGTGCCTTTTACTTTATAATATAAATAATATAAAATATTTTACTCTGCGTGCATCGCACTTCTGCTTATGTGAACCCTGTAGGCAGCCATAGTAGTTCCGCGCGACTCTTGCCCCTGGGCAGTCTGTCTAGGAGAACTGGCGAGGTAAGACGCTGTCACGTACGCACTAAAACTTTTGAGCAATGATGTAGATTACCATAGTTTCATTTTAGTATACCGGTCAACCTTTGCTTTGTGTACGTTAGCCAGACATTTCCCCAGCATTATGCTTCTGTTTAACTAAAGAATTTGTGCCCTTGCGGCTTTTTAAAACTTAAACGAGGAGAAAGGGAGAAAGATGTCGGAGAGGCCGCGCAGCCCACGCAACTTGAATCAGGAGCCATCTGCTCATGCTAAGGGCGTTTCATTGTAATTTTTGTATTATTGCTGCATGCAATTTTAAGGGCTTTAATTCTACATATGTATTTGAGGGTATTTTTCATGTTTAATCATTTTACGGCCACATCATGTATGACCACGCTGTCAGGTATCGCCAAATACGTATCTGTGCCATCAATGCGCTTTCAGGGCTTATTTGTGTAGTATCATGTGTGCCATAATTTATTTCAGGGTTGTATGTATTTTTGGTCAGGGTTCCGTGTAATTTTCACGTAAATTGTGACGCCGGCCAACAGCCAGCGGTGCTAGAGCCCATGACGGCGCTCACGTGTCACATGTTCCGCACGTGCGCAAAGAGCCGACAATTTCGAACTTTCCTATAAATGTTAATTTCAGAGTTAAATGTGTTATATTGTCTTTAAACCAATTTAAGACATATTTAACACTGTAAAGTGTTTGTACTAATTTTAATTGTTTGATTATGAATAAAGTGCTGAGATTAAGAACACTTAATCTTCCGGCATGAACGCCATCACAAAGAGACATTAAAATTATATTAAAATAAGAAAATTATAGAAATTCAAATCTATATCTAATTAAATTTGTGCCATTTTATTTTCAATATAAAATATTTCACTCGGCATGCATAGCACTTCCGCTTACGTGAACGCTGTAGGCGGCCATGGTAGGTCCATGCGACGCTTGTATCTCGACAGTCTGTCGAGGAGAGCAGGCGAGGTAAGACACTGTCACGTGCGCACTACAACTTTTGTTCACTGATTTAGGTTTCCATAGTGAATATAGTTTACCGGTTAATCTTTGCTTACGTATGTTTGTGCCAGACATTTTCCCCAGCATTATGCTTCCACTTTACTAATTCCTACGCCCTTGTGGCATTTTTAACTTAATCGAGGAGGAGGAGAAGGATGTCGGCAAGGTCACGTGACCTGCACATTTTGAATCAGATGCCATCTGCCTATGTTTATGGCATTTCAGTGTTACTTCTGCATAATTGCTACACTCAATTTTAAGAGCTTTATTTTTCTGTATGTATTTAACGGTGATTTTCATGTTTGAATATTTTACGGCAACATTGCGTATAACAACGTGGCCGACTGAAGCCAAGTCTTTGTGTATACTCCATCATTGCGTTTTAAGAGCTTATTTATACATCGTATGTGTAATCATTTATTTCAGGGTTCTACGCCCAATTTTATTCAGGATCAATGTATTTTTCATGTAAATTGATCCTTTTTGTACTTGACCACACAGTCACAGTAATGTTTGATTTCACCACCATCAGGCATGTTACAAGCCTGTAACAACGCTAATTGTAAAAAGAATCATTTGCTCAACACACATAACACTTTATCTGAATTTAGTTTGCCTTTTCCACGCAGAAATATTGCACTTTCACCTGCACCACGTGGTCTGCTATGAACTTCATCCAGGGGCATCCGCACCACCTAAACTTGTTTTCACACACGTGTGTGTTTATTGTGAATATTCATCTCGTGTCCCATCTTATTTCATGTCTCATTCAAGGATCTATGTAATTGTGTAATTAGTGTATGGTGCAATTATTCCCGTCCTAGCCAGCTCTGTGTATAGGCCGTCACCACACTAACCACGAGCTGGAGGGCGAGCCCCGACGAGTTTGCGTTAGTGATACAGAGTAATCACATCAGTTAATGTGTATTAAGGGTTTCATTTGTAATTCACTGTGTCCTGTCTTCAGGGAAAAACTGTCAGTCCACCCTAGTGGCTGTTGGCCCTCTTCCCTTGTGAAGGCTGTACTTTTACACACCTCGTGAAATTATCCATTTAGGCTTGTGATAGATTAATTACGGGCTGGGGAGCACCCGAGCGGGTTGGCTAGTCATGGCCGAGATAATCATTTCATTGGCACATGATGTGTATGAACATTATCAATAAAAACAAGTCTACAGTAAACTCAATTCTTTAATTCAGTAGTGACAGTGTCCTAGCCACATATGTTTTATCACTTGTTTATTTCAGTGATTTTTAAAAAGTTTAATTTTGCCAACGTGTTTGTTAGTACGTGCGGGTGAGACGGACACACAGAACCCACAACATCCCTGAGAAGCCTGAGTCTCAAAAGTGCGGTGATTGGGAAGCACTGCTGGCACCCAAATTACCAGTAAGTATTTGTGTCATTGTTCGTCTCGTGTCTCACCCGACTGTGTCAATTGCTTCTTTGTATGTATGATCACGCTGTCATTTTTAGGTTTGCTTTTTCCGCCATCAGGCATGCTACAAGCGTGTAAATGTTTCAATCATCAGGGGAATAATTTTCCCAAAGGTAATACCAATTTATCTGATCATAATTTGCCATTTTTACGGAAGAATATTGCAATTTCACCTGCACCACGTGGTCCGCTACGAACTTTATCCAGCTGCATCCGTGCCACCTAAGTTTGCTGTCATGCATGTGCGTGTTTATTGTGACTATTCATATCGTGCCCCATCTTGTTTCTTCTAAATTTGTGTAATTTTGTACGGTGATATTATTTCCGTCCTAGCCGGTTATGTGTATAAGCCGTCACCACACTAACCACATGCTGGAGGGCGAGCCCCGACGAGTCCGTGCTAGTGATGCTAAATAATCACACTTGTTCATGTATTGATTCATCTTGTAATTCTTCGTGCCCTATCTTCAGGGAAAATTGTCAGTCCACCCTAGTGGCTGTCGACCACCTTCCCTTCTGAAGATTGTGTTTTCAAACATCACGGTGAAGTCATCCATATAGGAGTGCGCTAGAGTAATTTCGGGCTGGGGAACACCCAAACGGAGTTAGCTAGACACATTCGAGTTTATCATAATTAAATTGCTTGGCACGTTAATTGTATGAGTGGTAAAATAAAAAATATGTCTCACAGTGTTTCGATCTTTTATTTGTAGTGACAGCGTCTCGCCACACCAATTTTACAGTGATAAAATGTTTAGTATTGCAAAGTGTACCGTAAGTATGCTTGGGTGAGACACACAGAACCCACAGCATCCCTGAGAACCCTGAGTCCCAATAGTGTAGTGACTGGGAAACATTGCTGGCACCCTCATCAGTAACTAACTTGTGTCTTTGTTCGTCTCGTGTTGCACATGACGGCGTCAAGATGTAAAAAATTAAAATTTCGATACTTTAAACAACTATAAGTATAATAATCTTAATAATTATACTATACATGAAAAATGTAATGATTTTTCTGAAAGAACAAACAATTGCCATTCAAAAATATTAGGTATTCTTATTCCTAATAAAATAATTCAAAGATATTTGATTATGATATAGTAAAATATAGTTTAAATAATTTTTCTTTAGAACTAAATTAAATAGTTTTATAAAAGGTATTTTTTTAAAAAAGGATTAAATGATTATACAACAAATTAAAATTTTGAATATTAGGTATTCTTATTCCTAATAAAATATATTCAAAGATATTTGATTATGATATAGTAAAATATAGTTTAAATAATTTTTCTTTAGAACTAAATTAAATAGTTTTATAAAAGGTATTTTTTTAAAAAAGGATTAAATGATTATACAACAAATTAAAATTTTGATAATTTTCAGGAAAGTGGGGAAATATCATAATAAAATTATAAAGTATTGTAATGAAAAAATTGCTTATAAAATACCTGACTTTAATTAAGATATAAAAAAAATGATTCGGCTTCGAAATCTGAGTTAAGTTATTATGCGAAAATTAACATTTTGAAGATTTTAGAAAGGAAGTTGTATATATGTATTATTTAATGAACTCAAACAAAGTTATTTCTAATAGAGGACACACACACAAATTTAAAAGTGGATAAACTAAAGAATATTAGAATAAATATCATAATTTTATACTTAAAAATAAAAATCTTAATGAATTTTAAGATTATATTGCTTATGGAGATTTAAATAATTTTTGTACATGCATTTTAGAAAAAATAACTGTTCTAACTAATAGAGTAGGTGAGCTAGAATAAAAAAAAAAATCTTTAATAATTAATTTAAAATTTAATATGATCTTAATATGTTATATTTGTTGTTGGAAAACCATTATTTTATAAAATGTTATTATAATATACTATTAATAGCTATATAAATAACATTTTTAAGAATAAGATAATAAAAATGTTCCAAATCCTATTGATTGTAATGATGCAGCAAATTTAGATTATTTTCATCTAAAAGAATACAAACAATAAATTTAACTGGAAAATTAACTAGTTCAAATATTAATAATTTTAAATTACATACAGGGTTAAGTTATTTTATATTTGATTGCACAGTTTTTAGAATCCAAATATAGATTATCCTATTTTTTTTTAATAATTGAAGAGGACATGATACAGATTTTTCAAAACTATTTGCTTCAGAAGTGGGGATCAAATAACTTTTAAATCAGATGATGCTATATACATTTCAAAAGAATTTAAAATAAATATATCTTTACAGTTTTTTTAACATAAATAGTTGTTATAAAAGAACATGTTTGTAAAAAATATAAGTAACATAAACAATTAAAAAATATTAATTATTAAAAAAATTATTTTGTGAAGTTATTAAAGACTTATGTATACTAATATTATGAAGAGGTAATGTGAGTTTATTTGTTTATAATCTAATCTCAGAAACTGCAGGGCTGATTATTATAATTCTGTCACTGTTAGAAAGCTACATTCTTCCACATGGACATAGACTATGTTTAATTAAAATTAAATCCTTGAGAAATTTAAAAATTTTGTAAACCACGTTGGAGAAAAATGAGATACTTAGTTGCCTTCTAACCATGTTCTACCAAAAACCATTAAAGATATATTGAAACAATGTTACAAAAAAAATGTGTATCTTAATATTATAAAAACATATTCAAAGGTAATCACAATTACTTGTGGTTAGTTGCAAGGTAGTAGCAAGTAGTCAAGGGTAGTTGCAGGTAGTCGTGGGTTCTCACAAGTTGTTGTTCTCACAAGTTGTTGCGGGTAGCTACGGGAAGTTGCAAGTTGTCGCAAGTAGACACAGGCAATTGCAAATTGTCGAAATGACAATCGTTTTTGAGATAATAATTTTTTTAATAAACATATTATTAAAAGATACATTAGTTTTTGGAAAACCATAGTAAAAATACATATTGTCAAACAACCAACACTAATACAACGATCAAATTATATCCTACAATAAAGTAACAATCTTACAAAACAATATATAGGTTTGTATTTTAATAACTCCATAAAACCTGAGTGAAGCGATGGTGTGCTGCTACTATTTTATAAAACTGTAAAAAAATTTTATTAAATATATAAAAAAAATATTATATGATAAATGGAAATGAAAAAAAATTGTATATTCACATGTATAATTAATTATATAAACCAGTAAGAAAAAATGGTTTCCTTGATAAATAATTGATTTGGTTATTTTTGCCAGGCTTATTTAATTGAAATGAATTCAGGAAATTTAAAAAGGATTTTATAAATAAATAGAGGATATAAATATATTTTGACTGCTATTTTTTTCCCCAAATTTTTGGTTTTAATTTTCCAGTTAAAGATAAATTTGGTGAAAATAGTATAAAAGCTATTACATCAATTTAAAAAAAAGAATTAATATCCAAAAAACGTACAGGGAGTAAAATAATATTTATAATAAAAGTTTAATAATATAAAAGTAAAATTTAATGTCAATCTTATTCAGCCTTTTTAAAAATAAATTTAAGCTAGTTTTGTTACAATATTCAACAAAATTATAAATAATATAATCTGGGAAAATTTGTTTTAAATGGAAATTTTAAATTGATAGAAGTTTTGGATAATTTAATACAAGAATAACAGATAGAACTATTAAAATAGAACAATTTTAACATAAATAAAATGAGTAAATATTGATAAAATCAGTTTTTAAGATGCATTCAGTATAAGATAGCGACAATAACAAATATGAAGTTGGTGATTTAGTTAAAATTAGTCAAATGGAAAAAATCTGAAAAAAAGATATACTGCTACTTGGTTAACAGAGCTATCAAAATTAAAATGTTATATACCAACTTATATTTTAAAATATGATATGAATAATAAAGAGGTTTAAAAAAATTATGTATGTAAAACTATAAAAGTTAATTATCACAATATATTTAGTTGTATGTTGTTTTAAAATCAAAAAGTAATACTATTTATTTTAAATGGCTTGGATTTAATCATTTACATAATAATTGGATTAATAACAATTCTGTTTTGTATCATAATTTTTAAATTTTTAAAGTAATTATTTATTAAAATGTAATTGGATTTTTTAACACACGCTAAACTTCTATTATAAAGTTATATAAACACACTTATTTATACTATTACAAACTATAACATAATTATTTTTTCTATTCATAGCAATAGTAATAAAACCATAATCTTTATCCGAACACACTATACAAATTTCTTTACATTTTTTCATTAATTTATATTACGACGAACAAATTCACTATAAATATGTGCTAAATTTGTATAATCCTGTGTAAATATACTTAAAAATATTAGTATTATCTCTTTTTTTTTTTTTGGAACTTTTGAATAAGTTTGAGCTAAATAAAAATAGTCATTATTTGTAGCTATATAAAAGTAGTCATTATTTTTATGTCTTCCTCTAGTAATATTCACGAATTATGTCTTGTTTATGTAGAATAACATCATAAAATATAACTGAAAAATTATTTTCACGTTCATCTAATAAAATAATTTTATCAAGATTATTTTTAAAGAAAGCTACATTTTCTTTGAATTTTTCTGATAGAATACATATTTAATTTGATTTAAACTTTGTGAAAAATATATATGTTATATTTAACATTTTTGTATATAAAATTAATTATTAAATTAGTTTTTACACAGTTACTTGGTCCCACTATAATAGCTCTAATATTATCTAATAATAATTCACAATTTTAACAAAAAAAAAACACTTTTCGATACCATTAAGTGAAACACTTATTCCCCAATTAGTTTCAGCTTTCACATTACTTTAAAATTATCAGATTATAGTTCTATATTGAAGAAAAAACTACATTATGATATTAAACATGAACATTCTATCACTTTAATTAGATTTGAAACAACTTGTGTAACACGAAAATAAATAGTAAAATTATTGTTGTCCAAAACAAATAAATTATTATTACGGAAGGTGAATGTGCTCTAGGTAAATTACAAAAGACAATAATGACAATAAATTTGTATGATGCTTTTATAACAGATGATATAATTTCAGAAGCAAATAATGTAATTCGTAGAATTAAAGTTTAAAGCAAATTTACTTTCAAATTAGATGATAGATTATGAGATATTTTAGGATTTAGAAAAGATAAAAACAATTAAAAATTAGTATGGAACTAAAATTTTTCATTTTCATTTATTTGAAATAATAAATATGCTTTGTAATTTAGCTTATGGTATCTTTATAAAATATGAAGAGAAAAATTATTTGGAAACCAATACTATAGCTAGTTTTGAACCAAAAACCATGTTTGAATTTCAAGATTCAATTGTTTATAATTTAGTGTATCCATCATTTTGAAAACTTAAATAGTATAAAATTTAATGAAATATTTTAAAAATAAAAGATGAAAATTATAATTTAATACATTGTAGTGATGTTAAGGTTGAAGTTATTTTAGAGATGTAACATATTTAATTCTGTACATATTTTTATTGTACAATTTTTATTTATCAAATAAATTAAATTATAGAACTGCTAAACTAATGGGAAATTATATATACAGTTATAAAATTATGAGAACATATTAATAAAAAATATAGTCTTATTCATTTTTAAATATATTTCAAATTTAATGAAACTATTAAAATCTATGGAATGTTCTGGTTTTATAGAAGGTGATTGTAGTGATTTAAATTGTGCTGAAGAAATTAATATAAACTTATGTTACAGATTTTTATTTAGTATTTGGTTCTATATGAATGTATTATAGTAGGAGTTTATTTTTGTGGAATAAAAGTTATCAATAATTTCTTTTATTTTGTTACTATTTATAATTTTTATGATTCTTTTATATTTTTTTGTATTTATAGCCATGAATTATTAAATGAATTTTATTTTCTAAAATGAATTTTTAATCACATTCATTAGACCTTTTTTGTAATCATCAATATTTATTTCATTTTTAACAGTTTTTTCAACCCATTTTTACTTTCTAGTTCCTTTTTGACGAACTTCATAAGCATATATTTTTGCACCTAGAGGATATTCACTGTTAAGTGAGCACTTTTGAAAGCCATTTCATTTGGAATAATAGTCAAATATATTTTATTTTAGCCTTAGATGTTAACTTCCGAGTGTGATGGAGTATACAGACTGTGTTTATTTATTTAAAAAGATTGTTGAAGGTTAAAAAATGGCAGAAAGGAAAAAATAACTATGGCCTCAAATGTGCTCATTTTACAGTGAAAAGCCTATAATCCAACAAATTTTGTCATTATTTTTCTGTATATTCTGGCTTCATAGTTTTATAGTGAAAATTATACATTAATTCTTTAGAAATTTCTAAAATTTCTAGTCCAATATAGATTGGTTTGTTAAATGTTTTATAGTTTTATGCATATGAACAGCTACTAAATTATTACTAAAAATAGTAGGTTTATTAATTTTATATCTGCTATTTTTCTTATATTTTCTATAGAATATTCATTAATTTATTAAAAAAATTTCAAAATCATTTGTTGCTTTGTTTTTATTTGTATATTAAGATCAATATAATTTTAAAGCCAATTTAATTGTTTAAATTTGAAAATGTTATTATGTTTAGTGGTAGAGAATAGATTTTTTAAATAAATCTGAGGACTGAACAGAATCCAATAATGAATTATTTGCATATAAAGACATGGTAACCAATTTGTATATCTCAAATTAAGGTAACAGAGGACATCTAGGCTTGTGAACTCTCTGCGAATTACCAGATGTGAAGTACCTTGACTTTCACACATCCAGCGGAGGGTAAGCAGGGGAGGCAATAGTGAGGTCACACGCTGCGGAATTCATCTTAGGAATGCGGGTGTGAGAAAATTGTCAAACTCCAAAAAATTTAGAATATTAGTTAATGATTGAACTGAACCAGAGGAATATTCATTTTCATCATCACACACATGAGATCATAGACATCGGTTTTCGTAGATATAACATTTTACTTCGGATAAAAAGATACTGCAATTTTTCTCACTGCAAGACATAAAAAGACACCAAAAATACATCTCTCATATGATTTGTATGAGCAAAAATCCTTAATATGCACGACAAAACAATTTTGACTTCAATAAACGAACTACTGCACAACTACTGAAATTACACGATCACGTGAAATTTTATATAGTGAGAAAAAATAGTATTCCTATTTGCAAGCAAAATTTCATATTTATAGAAAAATTATTACCATTAAGTTGAATATTATCATTCGTAAAACAAATTACAATGCTAATCCCAATATTCATGTGACATTTTGATAACTGAACTGACACTGAGACAATATCCCACTTCTCTTCCCACATTGTCGAAGAAACAAATCGCATGATAAATTTAATATGGTTGGTTCAAATTTAATGATGCAATTCTAGTTCAGTTCTTGATAGTTTCCAAACTAGCTCAATGATACAGTAAAACATCTGAACTCTTGATGAAAGCAATTTAATTTTGACAAGAACGCAATATTCAAAATGTTAATTTCACTTTAAAATTTGTCCAAAATTACTAAACACTTCCGACTCAATCCTAGCTAAGGTTGCAAAATGAAGGGACGCCAAATGACGCAGTTCTTCCGTCCATTCCACGACAGAGTTGGCTGCATCTTCCAGGTTACTACAAATCTAAAATTTACAGTCAGGCCTCTTATCAAAATGCCTGCTGTAGACGTAACTATACAGAGCGCCTCTCCACATACCATAACAAACCTTAGGTCGGCGGACATCAAAAATCAACATCTTGACTCCTTAGCTTACGATGGTCCGTCCATTTTCATGCTCAGAAAAAGAGCGTCTTGTATGGGGCTTCCACGCATGCTATATAACAAGAATCGGAAGTCCCGGTGGCATCCTTCCCATGAAATCACCCCACAGAAAATTCTGGTAGTAAAGTTAATTCTCTCTGGCCTATCTTATCCATGTACTCAGCTCAAATGTAAAGAGGACACGTCATTTCCAGCACACTGAAATTGTATATCTTCCTGTGATCATTTCCAATGTAAGAAAATCATATCAGAAAATAGCAAGAATAAAAATAGTAAACATTTACTATCATAAAATGAATAAGGTTGTGTCACATTTGCTTAATGAGCAGTGCTATTACAATTATTTCATTTAAAAATCATATTACCTTGGTGCTATTGTTTATGTTTAAGATCAAAATAAAACCAAAGAAATTATTATAAACAAAATATTGAATTTGAAACAAAATAAACATTAAGGTAAAATAAAATAAACAAACTTAAAAATCTGTGGTTACCTCTCACCACAATATTAAGAGTATTTTCTAATATTAAACTATTTTCTAAATGTAATTTAAAATTGTATAATGTAAAACATATCCTTATTTTTTTCTAAAGTTGTTATTAATTGTTTTTGTAATTCTTCTGGAGCAAATGGAAAAACTTTATGATGTGTATATACATTCATAGGATATTCTAAATCTGCATTTAAAGTATATCCTTCTAGTTATTTAATATATTTCTAATTTAATTTTCTATTGTTTCTATATTAAATTTTCTTGCCTATTGAAATCCTTTGTATTGAAAACATTCTGAAATTGCTCAACCATATAAATTATTTTCATATGAATACATACATTAAATAATTTGAAGGTATATTTTTTGTAATCATTCACATATTTATTATATATTATTCATTATTTGTATTCAAGTAAATATGACAACAATGTGGTATTCAATATCTAATTTCTTTTTCTAAAAATAAAATGAAATCATAATCATTTATGAGATTTATTTCAATTTTAGTTGTTTTTAACATTGTGTCCCAAGATATACTTGGAACTGTATAATATCACGATGGATATAATTTCTATGTTTTTAAACCAACATCTCTAAAATTTATAAGCATATCAGCTAAAATTCATACACTTCTCCACCATTTATCCGGCCTTCAGTTATCTAGAACTCCAGTTATCCAGAACACATCTGGCGCCCTGTCACACAACATGCTACTTGATGTTCCTGCGAGGCAATTATCCCCCTCCCTCACCAAGCAAGCACCATGCCCAGTCGTAGCTTGCACGTGACGAAACAATCTGCCAGATGCTGTGCACTGGAGCAGTTCACTCACAAGTAGTATTGTTAAGAGCTTGTAGGCAATTTTGAACATTTAGTTAGTTGTTGTATTACACAATGTTGGCAAAAAGGACAAACGAGTGTTCTGGTACTAGCACAAGGCCTAAGAAAATTGTGTTGTCTGTTAAAGACAAATATCTTTTTCTTTATTAACTTTATACATTTTCTCATTTTAATGTTTTCCATTTATTTAAGTTTTTTAAAAAAGATTTCATAATAAATAAAAATTTTTCCAATTCTAAACAAGTAACGCCGTTGAGTTTATAAACCTACAAGAGCTAAGAGAAAATTAAAAATTAATTTAATTTTCAAATTGTAGACACAATGTGTAGTAGAAAAATGTATTATGTTTAAGATAACAGATTAAAAATTATATAGCTTGATAGATGTGTTAAACTTATTGAAAATTAAGATTCAAGCATTTAAAATGAAAAATGTTATGGTCTTTGGTATAAAGGATTAATAAAAAATAAGAAAGAACAATTAATGCATGACATTAAATTTTCTTTAGTCTGGAAACAGTTATAAAATTTTCAATAGTTATTTAAAAAAAAAAAATTTTTTTCCAGATGAGTATTAAAATTTTTTTTGTTAGGTTTTGTTGATTTTAGCTGTTTTTATTTTTTGAGGTTTTTGATACTATAACAGATTCTTAGATTTTTGATATTTGTAGAAAAATTATCGATAATATGGGGTGGACCAGATTCTGCATTTATGTATTACCAACAATGCAGAAATAATATTTAAAAAATTGTGATTTTTTTGCACAAATAAAACCTATTTACCATTCTTTCTCTGGTGCCACCATCTCCTCTGTGATGTGTGCTGACACTAGAGAAAGAGAAACTCAATTTCCTCTGTTTTCAGGCAGCAGGAAGAGTGTGTGTGCGCATGCTTGCGTGTAAGCATTAGTATGTCGGTGTGCATGTACATGTGTGTTCCAAGTATGCTTCCATTTGGGGAACAGGAAAAGTCTTGGAGTATATCCAACTCATGAATGGGAAAGGGAGAAGACGGATGGAAAAGTGGAATGGGGCAAAATTAGATTTCATAGTGGTTGAGAGGAGAAGAGGATTCAGGTGATGGGATACAGAAAGTGCAGACACAACATAACAAAAATGCAGCTCCAGTTATTCCACTTCATTATGTTCTTTTAAGGTTTTTTGGGAGTTGTCAATGTCATCTTACCTCATCCTGTTATATTGGACTACTATTGTAATCTCACTTCATTTATTAAAAGTACACCTACATTGTATGTCTGCATACATACAGTGACGTTCACAAGTGTTCACACGTCCTGCTCTTTCCCAGAATTTCGCACAATAAGCAATCATGTTGACACACACGCATGCATCCAGCTGTAAATTTTTTTCCCATTCTATCAAATACAACAAATAAATAAATTTCCTCGTAAAATAAACAAAACAATATTTTACACAAATGTAAATAAACTCATGTTTTCAGAATCAGAAATGTTCATACACCTTTGTATGAAGAACAAAAGTTTTTGTACATTAACATAAACAATAAAAATTCTCTATTTAAAATGCCCTCCCTTTTGCTTCAGAATGCTTCTCAGATGTGCTGGCATGAACTTCATTTTGGGTGGCACTAGGAGGGATATCATTCCACTCGTGAAGTATTTTCTCCTTCAAATCCTACATACTCGAACTATATATTTTTTGTCTAAGTATGCACAAATAAAGTCAATTTACGCTTTTTTCACACTTTTTGAATCAGACCTTTGAAAAATCGTCCCATGTGTGATGCGTTTAGTTATTTCCTAAATTGTTTGTGATACATGACATATTTATGTCATGTATCACAAACATTTTATCATTCCGTTAACATAAATGTAACCTTTTTTGGTTAAATTGAAATGCTATTTATATTTTATCTATCAATTATAATGCTTCATTTATGAATAAAATGAATAAAAATGGTGATAAAACATGTATATTGGTAACGCCTAGTATGAAATAGTTCCCAAACAAAATATTGTTACACCTGAGTGTGCACGAGTGCAGAGTGTTGTCCTTTGGTGTAATTTTCCAGGCTTAGTTAAGCTTTGTTTACATGAGTCGGAGGGATATCCTGGAAGTAAAACTATTTCAGGGCTTCTGAAAAGTGTGAAGTAACCGTGAATAGATTACATATACTGTTGGTTTAAGTTTAGGGATAGGGGTAGAGTTTCTATTACATGAGGACAATTATAGAGCAGCCACATCTGTGTTGTGTTGGGTAGGATTTATGCTTAAGATCATTATCCTGGTAAAATTTAAATGTATTACCCACATCAAGTTTTATGGCACTTTGTCGCAAATTCTGTTCATGAACAGGTCAATTTATTTATATTGATCCAATCATCCTTCTATAAACACCAGTTCACCACCACCACTTGCACCCCCACACCATAATCAAACCCTCATCATGCTTGACGGTAGGACAAAGATGTTAGGGATTCGTCTCTTCATTGGTTTTTCTCTACACACTTTTAGCAGACCATCATGACCGAAAATATTGAATTTACTCTCATCTGCAAATATTACACAGTTCAGTAATCATTGTCATGCTGTAAATATACCTTCGGGAAGTTAAGTATTTTCTTCTGATTATATTTGCCTATGTAAGATTCCTTCCACTGTGTTCTTGCATTGGTGTGACACTGATTTTGTAAGTATTTCTTAGGTCCCTTGCAATAGTGCATGAACTGGTAAAAGGTCTCGGATGAATTTTTTCACAATATATCTTCCCTCTCTACAAAAATGTACTTTTGGTTGTCCACCCCTCTGTCTGTGATCAGCGCTGTAGTTTTTTTATTAGGACCCTAAAAACAATCTATAGTGGTTCTGTGGTAGTTTTTCTTCAGTTATTCTTTTCCTGAGATTATTTTTTGTTTTCAATTACAGTCTAAAACTAATTTTTTCTTAGTATGTGACCTGTTCTTTTCCACTTCATACTTCTGTTCTCCAATTGGTTCATTATTTGTTATTGCTCTTGGCCCCTTTACAATTTTATTTAAATATTCTGTAGTTTGCTTTCATTACTTAGTAGATAAATTAATTTTACTGTAGCACGTGTCAAAAAGAAGGTTTAAGAACAGTTGAACATTCAGAGATGGCGAGTGGATACAAAAATAAGAACAGTTATATACTTTTGTGGGTTAGTATGCAGTCAGTGTGTACCTCTGAATGGAAATACTGCAGTACTTAGGTCCCAATGAGATGTAGGAAAATGGGTGAACCAAATGCATTGGATGTACAGAGTTCAGAAATATAAAAATTTGTGTAAGGTGAGAAAATGGTACAGAAGGAATTTATGGTGAGAGTTATTTGCACTCAAAACTAAGAAAAAATACAGAATACCTTAGACAATTTTTGTGATTAAGATGTGGTGGACGTAGAGATCATATAAAAGGGTTAAAAAATATATGGATTGGGATGGGGTTGAATGTTGAAGAATCACATTTACAAACCTTTGAACTACGCTGCTAACCTTTATAGTGAGGGTTAGTATGAGGGGCTGCATATCTGAATATTAGGAACAGCATCAATTTTTAGGATGTCATAGTTGTTGTATTATATAATTTTGTAAAGGCTGGGTAGCATGACCTCATTGATAGCCTTATGACAAAGATAATACATAGAAAATAATGCAGAATGAATAGCATTAAATAGGCCTGAATAATAACTAGCAATCTTCATTATTTGTACTAACACTTACCTAATGAGAATATAGATTAACTTAATAATAATCTCAGTTTACTTGAGGCACAGAATTAAAGTTACTGTCACTCCCAGTGCTTTTTTAATATTGTTATTGCTTGTGTGTGCCAATGTTTAATTTAGACTTTATTTTTACATTTATCAAATTATCGTAGGTATTGGTGACTGAAGCCAAAACACATTAATTGTGTGCTCTTCAGCCTATAATTTGTTGCCTGTTGCCAATAAATACAATACAGTGTGTGTGTGCACGCGTGTGCGCGTGTGTGCGCACGTGCGTGTGTGTGTGTCGCATGCTTCTTATAAACAAATTATTTCATGAAAATTAATAAGTTGCTTGTATACTTATATATCTACTATTACAGTGGATTACCGTTTTCTGAAAAAAATATTTTCTCTTGAGTAATTTTCTATTACCCATAAGTGATTGTTGCTACATTTCACAACCTATTGTGTTAGCTTTTTCCAAGTCAGTAAATATGTATTTTTTTCAGGAAGCATTTTGTGACATTCTGTTTTGATAAAGCCATTTATTGGTAAATGATCCACTGTTTTGCAGACATTAATACAAACTTTCAAGTACTTGTTTTTCTTTGCCAGTTCTGAATTTAACAGAAGATTCTGAAACCCTCTGATTTTAATACTAGCAAATGTTCTTATTTAAACTTATATCTGCTTGTTTTTTGAGATACACTATCATTGGGGCTTGACCCTATTAAGACCTCTCAGATAATCACATGTTTCCTGTACCAGATATGAACGCAAGTACAGCAAAATAAATTGCAGCTTGTGCGGAGTGTATCGGGAGATATAAACCATTACGTGACATATGCTTACAAAACATGGGGAGCACAGAACACCAGTTCTTCTCCATTGAGTGCTCAGGTAGCTTTATGATGGGTTAGAATTACTGCAGGTTGTGTACTTTTGATGTGCAACAAATTTTTTGAATTGTTGGTTACTTGTACCCAGTGGTGAATCTGCCTTTCTCTGACAGGTCATTTGAGGCAACATCATAGTGACTTCTCAGGGTTCAGGGATTGTATGTAGTTAATAACACATCTGATGATATACTGTCCAAAATCTAAAAACATAAAAATTTATTCAGATTAATGCCAACTTCACATGATATCCTGGCATTTTTTAATATTGTGGCCTATGTGTCTTGAACACAAAACATTTACTCAATGAAATAAAATCACTGATAAGAATACAAAAGTAAATCATTGATATTACTTTACTTGACAACCTCCAGGTTCGTATTCCATGATATTGCAGATATGTTAAGACATACTCTCGCCCATGATGCTACACCATCATGTCATTAGTTCTTGAAGCACTAACTTCAATGGCATTCGAGAACCTTACATTTAGCCAGTACCTAAAAACAGGAATCTTGAATAAATGCTGGAATAACTTGCTTGACTACAATAACAATGCTAAGAAAGTGAATAATTTGAAATCTTGCTGTAAATGAAGAAGTAAATAAATGTTATAGTTTTAAGATTTAATTTGTGCATTGTATCGCTGCTGAATGTATTTCATTTCCAGACTCGGCACTGCCACATTACCACATGATTAAACATTGTGTATTATAAATGAAAGTATGGTTAGTCTGAAGTGTTTTCAATAACATGTATTTTCTTGCTTGTAAAATTTGTAGTGTCAGAAGAGTATTATTCTATTAATTTTCATGAATTATTTGAGTTTATTACAATATTTTTAAATGTTTTATGCTTAAACTAAAATATTTTACATAGGATTATTTTTTATTGATGAGTTGTTGCCTGCGTAAATGGTATTTATTATCTTTCGATTTGTTAATATTTTTAGCAATTGTGAACATTTAAATAATTTTTTTTTTAAATATATTTTTCCTTTCCAAGTGAATCTTTTTGTTTATTTGTAAATTATGCTCAGTTATATGTGTAATATAAAGATATTGCAGAATGTTAAATGTTAAATTTTCAGAGTTTTATTATGTGCGTAACTTTTCTGATGCAGTTATTAAAATTTTGTTCTTCATTTTTGAACATCCTATAGTTAATTAAATATTTATTTCGATTGTATAATATGAGGTTAGGACACCCTTTTACTTTATAGTGCTTATTTAGACATTTTTTATGTATGTACTCATTTGATTGCCAAGACAACAGCGTAAAGTAATGTTTGCTAGATGTGCTTATCACAATGGTCCAAATTTTTCTCTTTGGGAAGTTTAGTTATAGGCATAGTTAACTCTCACCATGTGGTGTATGACATTTTCCATGGCCCGTTCGTTAATTGATACAGATGTTTCCGAAGGAGTGTCCTGCGTTCGTGGCTGTCAAGTCCAGCATAATGCCAGTTTAGGGGTCATATTCATAGTTGAATCTCATGGCTGAGCTTAAAACAGTTTTAGTCAAGACTATCTTATTTCTCAAGACAATGTTATTTCCGCATCATGTTTCATAATCTGCAAACAAGATTATCTTTGTGGATTAGGTGTGCTCAAGGCATAGCTTATTTTCTACCACTTCTGGCTTGGTCACGCAAACTTAAGGGAGTGGTATCCATTTTATGTTAAATTTTTCTTTCATAATCAAAATTTATGACCAGGCATAAAACATCAAAGCTAGACATGGCAGAGAGGACTACTTAAGGCACTGGTTTCCCTAGCGCCTGGCAGATAGATTTGGCAAGTGTCGCACCTGTTGACGGAGCTTGAACGTTCTCCTGTTATTTCAGCCTTTCGACGAGAGATGGCAACAGTAGCGACACGTATTAGTAACAAAACACAATCGTTATTCATTGGAAGGCACGTGTCTCACTTCTAAGAAACACGGTCCGTTGTAAGACAACATGTTGTCTGTGGTCAAGGATGAGTAAATGTGAAAATCGAAGAGGGGGGAAGTGGAGCAAAGTGCTTACTCTCCTGCAGTGACACACAACAGAATGGCCTGTGGGATGAAATGCTTGTTGACAATGACCTTCACATTTCTTCCAACTCTCCTCCTATCACTCATTAGCAACTGTAGTTACATGAAACAGCGGGTCCTGCCCATGAATTTTTTGGGTCTGCTTTTATTTCCTTCCTGAACTGTGTCATAAGAAATAATTTTTAGTAAGGAAGGCTAAAGAAATTACGGTACACCTCACAAACAAAATATTAATTTGTGGTACACTTAAAACATAAATTTTATATTAAATTTGATTCAACTTTATTTTATGGCAGGTAGTACAAAGTGGAAAAGAAAAATGAGGTTTGACATTGATATTTACTTTTGATCATTATACAGCATACACGTTTGCTCCATAGATCTCGTGCATTAAAATAATTATCGTATAGAAAATCACCAAGTTGTTTACATTTTTTTCACATATTCTACATTGGCCAGAATGTGTAATTTTTGTTGTATGATCAGAACTGGGAATTGATTATGATCAACATACCATTCTGCATATAATTCAAAGCTATTAGTAGGGATAGGAAAATTTCGCGAGTTCATTGACCTGTAGGTTAGACTCAGTCCTGTGTATACTTGAGCCTCAGCTGCGTGTTCATTGGCTGTTGCCCCAGACCTGGCAGTAATGGGATTTGCAAGGTGTTTACTTGTAAGTCTGTTATTGACTCAGAGGAGTGCAGGACGGGTCTAATAAACTGTGATCCAATTTGAAGGTTACTTCACTATAAATATTTGACATCTATCATCTCCTGAAATGAATTTGCAAAATTTCCTACTTCTAGCTTTTAGATAGGGCTTACTGTAATTCAAATTGGACTATTGCTCTGCCTAGATTATTTGTATTTCATAACGTAATATGAAGACTGATTATTATGTAATATTATATACAAAAATATATAATTATCAATATATACAGTTTAAAAATGTTAAATAATAGAAATTGTAGTATATATTTGGGAAGTAAGTAATTTGTAATATGTATTCTGGAAATAAGTAATTTTATTTTACGACAGTTTCATAACTTGTTAGTTAACTCGTTAACTTTTCATTTGTTGGGACACGTACTGTAGTAGTCAGATTGCTTGCCTTCCACTAGGGCCAATCCAAGTGGCAAATTTCTGCGTGTGGAACACCTGGCGGATTTTGACGTTGATCGGTGGGTTCTCTCACTGTAATCCCATTTCTTCCAGCGAAGTCTTATCTATATATGTTGTAAGACTACGGCAAGAAGTAACTCGTGCAATATTATTGTAACCTAAGTTACGTCACAATAAAATTAATTTGCGAAACCGTAGCCAAATTTAAAACTGAAATTTGTTATATTACTATACGTATTTTGTAGCGTTTTTAATTGGAATACATCAACTTTTATATGTTAAGAATGCAATTATGCTATTTTGTTGTGCCCCATTTCTTAATGTTTTGTATATAAGCGTAAAATATAAAGTATTATATTAAAAATCCAAGAAATTCTTAAAATAATAAGTTTCTTTACAAAACTTTTTATGGCACTATTATATAGATTTTTGATGTACGTATTTCCGAACACCGACAAACTTTGGCAGGTATTCTTGATGAAAAATAGGACAAAAATGTCTATACCACTGTTTCCTTAAAGTGATTATTGAAGGGAGCTACGTATCCCTAAAAACCATGGCTGTGAGTGTAATTGAGTTAGTAATATCAGAAACTACTCATGATTAAGCAACAGATCTGTGAATTGTATAATGGAGATCTTATACCTGTGAAATTGGGGTTGGTAATATCATCCCCCGTCATCATGAAAATAGGGGTTGCCACCCTGTTTGTACAAAAAAATGTGAACCGTATGCTGTAAGCAATTTGTTGACATGACTTAAGACTCAGCACATAGTAATGAACAAAACAGGTTGTGTCGAAATCCATTCGGAAAATATTGCCTACCTCACTGGTCACTCACCTTCACAGTGCTCAATAGTAGTTAGGCAGTCAGGTGTCAGCCTTCGAGATACCAAGTTCAATACCAAACCATTCCAATTATCTAATGATTCAGTGCTATTTTTTGTGTGTATAGTGAGGCGGACAGACTGTTTTGTTAAAATAGTAATGTTTAAATTAGTGGCAAATCAGATTACTTTGTTTCTTGTTTGAGTTGGTGTGTGTGCATGTTTGTGTGCATGTGTGTTGGTGTGTCTGTGTGTATATATAACAGATTAGAAAAAAGAATTTGCATATTAGAAACATGTTTATGTTTCTAAAAATGGTTTTGTGCCTCTTTCATTTATGCTTATTATGCTCTGTGCCGCTTAAAAATTAAACAGAGCAGAGCGACAAAAATCGTTTAGCCAATTGAGTACCATTTGTAAAGTGTTGTGAACAAAATAAAAGTTTTCCTCTTTCTTGGTCACACACTACTCATCACCACTGCAAAGAAAAAGTAGTGTTCTTCCCATATTTTTGTTATGATAAACAAACTTGACTGTTATTTGTAATATCATAAGATATGAGATGTTTTATTTCACTAACATCCAAAGCCATAATGTATTGCTTCATACAAAATACAAGTAAATTACATATATCAGGTACAACAATTTCAAAAAACATGCATATCAAACAATCTAGTAATATTGTTCCTTAATTTTAATGCATAATGCATATTTATATATTTAACATTACCTTCAATAACACTAATCATGGAGAATATAATTTTAACATATGACTAGGGTGAATTTTATTTACAGAAATACCAATTTTTTTTCAGGTTATGGTATTAATTACATTTCTAAGTAGGCGACCTAATGAAAATATTTTACAATGTAACATTTTTATTTCCTACTTGTTTCTTTTCTTTGGCTCTTTCTTGTGTCTCGAGTTTATACTGTGGCTCCCCTACACGCATTCCTCTGCTTATTTGACTGTCTGCCAATTCCGGTAACACACATTCTGTATAAAATCTACGCAGCTGGGGAACATATTTTCTCTCCAGAATTCGTCATTTCTTAGTTCTCTGATTATTTCTATGCCACTATCACAATATATTACTAAATCACAGAAGTTTCTGTCTGCTGTGTGGAGCTTCCCCTGTATTTGGTACTGATACTTGTGCGATTTTTTAAACTGTAGTTTCCCATTATTTTCTTCAATAAAGTGTTTCTTAGACTTTGCTGCTTCGCGAATAGGCACACATCCTGTAGATGGCAAGCACTTCACCTGTACAATGCCATCTGTTTCTAAAATGCCATCTTGACTGGCTCCCAGGTACGATGCCTCAGGATGAACAAAAAGACCATGGGGTTGTACAGTTACCTGCGTCTCCTTCTCGTAGGCGGATATGGCTCTTTTTTTGTGAACTCGCCCGTAAATTACAGCTGCTGAATACAATTCTCATCTCAGTCACCCTCACCGGCTCTTAAGACCTCACTATTAAGGGCTGCCCAAATCTCTTCACTCACTCACTCACTCACTCACTCACTCACTCACTCACTCACTCACTTTTTCTGCTTACACAACAGGAACATCTGATACATAACATGTGAGGATATGATAGAATATAATTTCTCACTAGCAAAATATGAATTATTAGTGTTACAGGCCATGTCACGTGGACTACGCCCACCTTTAGATGAGAAAGGTTAATTTACACGATAGTGAAATTGTACAGGCACTCAACTTTCCTGATGTCTATCATTGAATGAATGTGTATGTAGCAGATTCAATACATTGTTTTTTCCTCTGTGGTCAAAATGGTCGTATCCGTTGTATTTTGTTATATTATTATTGTAACCATGTTCATAAACTAAGGCATTATTATATACCGCATTTCACAAACGTGCTTTGATTCGAAAACAAAAGGAAATGTGTGCTGAAATATGCGCAAACTGTTTATCATTATTAGCAACTATTTTCTGTACATAGGCTACTTTATCACACATTTTCCGATTTGCACAGTTTTTTAGGCCAAAGTTTATTTAATTATTTCGTTTTTTATACTGACTATATAAACAAAATAAAAAAATCAGTTACTCTAGATGACTTATAAAACTTACTTTTGTCTCTTAATTGATATTCAGCACAGTAATAAAAACAACGTATTCATTAATTTTATAACATGTATTTAGATGTCTGTGTCAACAGTTTTGTTTGAGATGATAGCTAAACAGTACATCTCTTTACAATATTGTTTATTTACATGCTGAAAACTCATCTTACAATAATTTGAATTATCTTGGAAAAGAAAACACAAGATTATGTCGTGTAATACAGATAAAAACACTACTCCAAATGCAGTCATTAGTTTAGCCTGTCTAAAGGTATAGTTCAATTCATTTGGAAATGTGAAAAGATTATTTAGTGATTTCAAGGTTCTGTGGATTTAGAAAAATTCCAAGTATGGAGACAACGTTTACCAAATGCTCAAAACACAGCGAATATTTGGAATGTTGGCAGGTTCTAAGAACTGTCTGGTAGGAATGTAGCAGTTTCGCCTTCACATTACATGCTCTGAAATCACAGGTGGCCTACCATTAGGCACTTTGGTCCCTACCCGCCACACCTCAGCCCCCCTGGCCGTTCTCTATGAGCCCATGTAGTTTCACGACGAGCCACACTGATGAGGAGTGCGCCACTTCTCGGGAACTATTTGCCAATAATTAAATCGTCAGTCATATTCCCGTTATGTTATTTGAGTTCGATGATCAAATGTGCTATAAAAATGCACAAGGTTTTTCCCATGTTGCTGTAGCAGCCACTACTTTCAGAAAACCGAAAAAACGTACTATTCAACAAGTATGGAAATATCAAATTTTTGAAGTATTCTCGACTAAATTTTAAAATAATGCCTGAAGTATAACAAAGAACATAGTTTCACATTTTACAGAAAACATAAATTCGTGAGAAAACATGTACTCAATTCATGTTTAAGTTGACAAAAAATTGGCATAATTTTTTTTAAACCGTAAAAAAATTAGATTAATAGCTGATAAATGCAATTTTAACCTTCAACCATCAAGTTATTGTGAATTTAATTTAAGTGTTTAAAAATGTATGTTTAAAATGATTGCACAATGTTTGGTTATGAATTCGAAATGTGCGCTGTGCAAAGACTGAGGACAGTATTATTCCGGCGTGAACGCCATCATAAAGACATTTCAAGAATACAGAACATTCATAAGATAAATCTAAAATGTAAAACAATATTTAAATAATTTTTGTGCCATGTATTTTTGAATATCAAAGTTTTACTTGGCGTGCATAGCTCTTCCGCTTATGTGAACCCCGTAGGCAGCCATGGTAGGTCCGTGAGACGCTTGCCTCAGCGCAGTCGTAGGAGTGCTGGCGAGGTCACATATGCACTTCAAAATTTTTGCACTGATGTAGACTACTATAGTTCATTCTTAGTATACTGGTTAACCTTTGCTTGTGTACGTTTTGCCAGATATTTTCCCCAGCATTATACTTCCGCTTAACCTAATAATTTGTGCCCTTGTGGCATTTTGAAATGTAAACAAGGAGAAGGGAGGAAAGATGTCTGAGAGGCCACGCAGCCCGCGCAATTTTGAATCAGACGCCATTTGCCAATATTAAAGGCGTTTCAGTGTAATTTCTGTATAATTGCTGCATGCAATATTAAGGGCTTTAATTCTATGCATGTATTTTAGGGTATTTTTCATGTTCAATTGTTTTACGGCCACATCATTTGCGACCATGTGGTTAATAGCCGCCAAGTCAATATCTGCGCCATCCAAGCGCTTTGAGAGCTTATTTGTATAATGTCATGTGTGCTATAATTTATTTCAGGGTTCTGTGTAATTTTCACGTAATTGATGCTTTGTATGTTTGACCACGCAGTCATTACAATGTTTGATTTTCTTGCCATCCGGCATGTTACCAGTACAAAACCAATTCAGTCTACGAAAGAATAAATTTCCCAATGGAAATAGTAATTTGTTTGGCCAGAATTTGTCGTTTTTGCGGAGAAATATTGAAATTTCACCTGCACCACGTGCTCTGCTGCAGCCCTTAACCAGTGGCATCCACACCTTCTAATCTTGCTTTCACGCGCTTACGTGTTTATTGTGACCATTCATGTCGTGCCCAATCTTGTTCCAGTTGTATTTGAATAATTCTGTGTAATTTGTATGGTGACATTAACTCTGTCCTAGCTGGCTGTGTGTATAGGCCGCCACCACACTAACCACGTGCTGGAAGACGCGCTGAGACGAGTTTTTGCTAGTGATGCCAAATAATCACACGTGTTTGCCCATTCATTTCACTATTCTCTACGCCCTGTCTTCAGGAGAAATAGTCAGTTCACCCTAGCAGCTGTCGATCTCTTTCCTTTTGAAGATTGTGTTTTCTAACACCACAGAGAAGTCATCGATCTAGGTGTTTGCTAGATTAATTGCGGGCTGGGGAGCACCCAAACGGAGTTAGCCAGGCACGTACAAGTGAAATTCATAAACTTAAACTCCTGGCGCGTCTTTTGTATGAGTGGTTGTAAAATAAAAGCAAGTAGAACATTGCATCAAGTGTTTCTTTGTAGTGACAGCAGCCTCCTGCCATTGTTTTCAGTGATAAAAGTTTAGTAATGATGTTTAGTTATGCAAAGTGTTTCGTAAGTACGCTTCGGTGAGATATACACACAGAACCCACAGCATCCCTGAGAATCCCGAGTCTCAACTGTACGGTGACTGGGAGACACCGCTGGTGCCTACTTACAGTAAGTTTATTGTCACAGTTTGTCTCGTGTCCCACCCGACAGCATCAAAACAAAGTAATGATAATTTAGTGAAAGATAAAAAAATAGCTTTTTTTGCTTAGGAAAATGTTGCAGGCGAGTGTAATAAGAGATTGTAAAGAAAACTGTAGGCCTGTGAATAATGTGATTTATTTACATGAGCAAGCAAAACATAATTCAGCACACTATTGAGAACATCACTTTTGAACTGAAATAATCAAAACCAAATATAAGGTGAAGAGGTTTCATATAACCTTTCTATTAAAAATTATCCATGTACAACATATTTATATTTACAAAACTTTTACTTGTATTTTCAAATTTAACTCACAGTATAATTTGTTAAATTTAATTTCTTATAAAGTACATATATGTTTATTGTAAATTACAACTGTATTTGAAAAGAAACAACATTTTTTTTTGTAAATAAGTAATATTATGTTTAGTGCTATCTAGTTCCTACTTTATAATTAGTGGAAAGTTCTATTATGCAAATTATGTAAAAAAAATTAATGGTATCTGTGTAGAATTACTGTTGTGTAAATACTTTCTCAGAGCAGAACAATTTAGATTTTTGCCGGCATGTGTATTTATATCATTAATCTCAACCTAACCCATGCTTTGCTATCACCATTTTGCATACTTTTTGCTAGTTTGATGTATAAAGTTATTCAATCAGTATCCGATGTTGAATAAAACACCATCTCAAGTCACCTCTACAGTGAACTTGGCGAAGATTGGTTTGTTTGCATTCTTAAGCAAAGACTCAATGGTTATAAAATGTGGTTCAAAATCACTATCTCATGCAGTGACTATGCAACAGAAATATTCGGTTTTAAGGTACACAAAATAAGATGGCCTTCGTGAAGACCGCCTTGTTTGCATCTGCTTGAAACATGCTTAAGCCATGTTTTTGAAATGTAAATATGAACTTAAGACACCTTATAAGGTTGCCTTGACACACCTAATGCTCAAGATGTGTTTATGAATACCGCCCTAGGAATGAGTTGACAAACCAAGTTGTTAATGAAGTGTGGTAGGGAGCGTGGGTCATCGAAGAGGCTCCAAATAAGCACTCATTATAACTAATGTTGGTGCTGAGCTGCTGTTTACTTCCAGAGGAATATGGCATCCCAGGCACTACGATTGGAGTTGGCTACCGCTTTTTACTTGGTTCTGCTGCCGCCGAGATGTGCTGTAAGCAAGTCTACGAAATTAATATTGTTTTGAATTTTTGTCAAATTTAATTAAGTCTGAAAATATTTTCTTGTCTGGTGACCCAGAGGCCGTTTGTACTAGTCTTTTTTCTCTGCTGGCCAAAGAGTGAACCAAAGCAAAATAAAATTTCTTTTAAGAGAACTTTCTACAGAGTTAATAGATTTTAATTTCTAGTTTTCCACTAGTTTTAAAGAAAATGCAACAGAAGAAGGAATTCTTAGTTAATTTACTCCTTAAATTTCTTTGAAATAAATTTTGTAAGGAAGGGTGTAGTAGATATTTTCACAGCTTTTCAGTTATTTGGCACTTGAAATTATTTTACACTATTTTGAATACACAATTCCCCTTTCAACTGTTGTTTTGAACATGAATGTTTACCTTGTTTTCTTATCATGTAATTAAATTTAAAAACCTTTATTTACTCTTTCATTCAATTAATTTACAAGTGTCCAGTGTGTATTGAAATGTGTTAGATTCTTGTTTTCCTTTAAGGGTATTTAATGTGTCATAATGGTGGATTTTAGTGTGTGTGTTGGTGCATGTGCGCACATGTGTGTGTGCACGCACAATTATTTTATTTTTTTAAAGTTTCAATGTGCCCAATATTTTATATTTTAATTTATATATTTAATCACCAGTTTGACAAAGATTTTTTTAAAATCAATTTACAAGTTTTTATATCTATCCAATATTATTATTTATTATAAGTCAGTCATAGGAAATAATATATAAATGCCACGACACTAGATATGTTCAAAGATGATTTGTGACAGTCAACTTTTAGCCACGTATATGTTTAAGGAAAAGGGAAAAAATAAATTTATATTTTAAATGTATTATTTTGTATTTAAGAATGTTTGAAGTTTTCGGAACGTGTATTATCGCAACAGGAAATTTTTTCAAACTGTAATTTTGAACTGCTGTTAATCATGGTAACCTATGAATTACAGAATATTTTTAGAGAATATTTTTATCCTTTGTAATGGATGGATATGTTCCAAGCACAAATATGTTATCTGAGTCGAAATTACTATTTTGTGAAAACAATTTAAGGACACTGCAAGACATGTGGCAGAGCTGACCACACCAAGTTAATAAGAGAAGGTTTGAATATGTTAAGAGAAAATATTTTCAATAAATAAAATGTGCTATCTCAATGCCCATCCAGCCTAGATTGTTCTGTTAATCCTTTGAAATTATCCTTCTTGTACCGACCATAATCAGCTGAAGTATTATGTGTATTGTGTAATTGACTAATATTACTTTTCTTTTCCCTATTGTGTATGAACTTGCAACATGTTTATAACTTTTGTTAAGATTTATGAAATGTCATTTGTGAGTCCTGACATTTGTGAATCACTATTACAAGCTTACCATCCTATGATATTCTTTTACTTATGTTTACGCTAGCTGCTGGACACAAACTTAAATATTTGCATTCAAAGAACAGTAGTAAAATTTATTTGGGTAGACTTTATTTTTAGTTCAGTACAGCCAGAAACTGTTTAAGATTCGATAACTTGAATTAATGAATCATTTAGAATTTATTCTGTAAAGTTGTTGTAAGAGTTTTAATTTTTGAAGATATATTTGATTTGCATTGGTTAAGGCCTAGCCGAGTCGGGTAAATTGCTTGCTTTTTTTTTTTTTTTAAACAGAATTATTGAACTAATTACATTTATTGCAAGAAAATTCTTATGTTCAAGTTGTTTGCTATTCATCAGATGATACTGGCATACAAATCTGCCTGATATAGTTATGCTGTGGTATATGGGAACTGAAAGGTACCCAGTTGAATCATTTCACAGTTTTATACTCGACACATCACTACAGTGGCTACAGTGGGGAATTAAAGTTGGAGTTCTTTTGTCAGTCATATTACTTGACATATTGTTTTGCTATTCCCCGTAATAACCACATCATTATTACCACAAAGTGTGTGCATAGTTCTGCTATGTGCATCTTCCAGAGTGTGCATCCAACAGAGAGAGACGTTTATGTACTATAAATTATTATAATGTAACAAATTCTGTAACTTGCAGATATCTGTTATACAGTATGTTATTAAACTGGGGTGGATTTTTCTGTTGCATGGCACTTGTGGTGCAGGCTGCTGACGATAGACCGGCGAGCTCTGCAGCTGACAACTGTGGCGAAGGTGCTGCGGCTGTTCGACAACTACATAGCAGATGCAGGGGTGAATGAGCAAGTGACTGCCGCAGAGCTGCAAGAGGAGGCAGATCTCCTTGATGCATTTATTAACACCCCTGTGATGAGACATGCCAAGCAGTTCCTGCTAGAGAAAGGTTTCTGACCAGCACTGTCACTGATTGTATCTTCCAACTACAATAAAAAACTAGATGAATCATTTCTTGAGGGACTAACTGGAAAAAATATATATGCAGACTAAGAAAAAAAATTAAACTATTATCAAATGGAAGCATTATTTATGAATATAATTTTTACTACGAGACTATCTATACATACCTAAGAAATCTGAAAACTAGATTCCTTCTTATTTCACGAGACGTTTGTAATTAAAATAATTCTGTAATGCACCATTAGTTTACATATGCAGTTTATAGTAAAAATGTTCAATATTTATGAGGAGTGTTACCATTTGCATATTCGTAGATACAATTGCTACCAGGGGCCTATTTCATAAAAGTTACAATTTGACAGGTGACATGTGACACAAAATTGTCAGACAGGTTTATAATCCGACAAATGTGTATTTCATAAAACCTGACAAGTTTACAAATTTGTCATGACAAATAGTTGTTTCACAAAAGTTTTGAGCTGACGGGTAAAAATCCGACAAATTTGTCAAATATTACACTACACACTGTTTTATGAAACTGATAAGTATAATCACTCTGTCACATGTCTACAAATTTGTAGAATTGTCACTGCAGAAGTGGCAGGCAAGCTTTCTTATGTAACCAGTAATTTGTAATGTTTATATAACATGGCAGTGCAATTGTGTTTCAATATTGTGTGAATTAACATAGTTTGCCAAATAGCACATCCTAGTAATATTATCCACATTATTTGACATTCTGTTGCTAGGGTGAACAAAGTTATGTGGGTGGAATGATTATTTACCGCTTAGTTATTTGTGGTAGGAATCAACTGTTCATGAATTGCAATAACATTGCGATCAATTATTGTAAGCACACTTCCGAGCTCTCTAGCATGTAATAAATTAAACTTAGGGTTTGACATATAATTGTAGCATTTATGAAACTGTTATTTTAAGGTTGACAATTTACACTTTTTTGCCTGTCAAATAAAGGGAACTTGTATTATTTATGTAACATAACATTGTAATGACATATTGACAAATTTGTCGGATTTTACATAATTGTCGTATATGTCACACCTGTCACATTTTATGAAATAGGGCAGAGGTAGCAAAAATTTTCCATTGTCGAACTATTAATCTGAGTAGAATAAACCTTACCTCAGTATTGTACAACACACCATAGAGTAAGAAGTGTGTTGTAGAAGAGAGTACACAAATGTGCTCTACTAGATTGGTTGTAGGTGCGAGCAATTCCATAGAAAAAGTGACTTGTAAGTTTCAACGACTGATCGTGGTATGCATGTTTTTTGTTTTTGTATCACATTTCTTCTTTGCTCATTGTGGGATGGGCAAGTATTAACATTGAAAATGATTCAGCATTACTAGAACTATAAAGAAATGGCAGCGGGGGGAAATTATACTTTAGAAAATTAATGATGTGGACATTTTAAATATTGTTTTTAAGGGAAATTTCTCATGATCACTGAAAAGAAGGTATCAGTATGGAAAAACGATACAAATGAAATTGATACATAAAGTTATTATAGTATTGTTAACAACTGTGCTCACGTCAAATTTGTTTTAATGTAAATGTAAATATTGTGTGGCAGAGCACCTGCGACTCCAGCAGGAGGGGTTGAATAATATCGTCAATGGGATGAAGCAAGTTGGTGTATATAATGGCTTAAATCAGGAACTTTAGTGGTGAAGGAAATGGTAGTACACTGAGAAAACTCTAATGCCATCAGCAACATGTGTTATGTTTTGTACCTGCATAGAGTTGGACTTGACTTTGCCTGATGGTAGTGATGGGAGGTTGGCATGTTATTTGTGCAGCTACCAAAGCTGCTGCTGTTGTATTATTATTATTATTTTTATTTTATGTTATTTTTGGAAATGGTAACATTTCATCCAAGTTATAATTTCCACAATCGATAACTCGTTTAAAATACACAACTCATTGAGAGAGAGAATGAAATAGATAATATAAAAGTTAGCTGAAAACTAATTTAAACGGTTAAACCAGTTTTTATGACAATTAAATTATACACTGTTCTTTGGTAAACTGAGCACTTTTGGAAGCCTTGCTAAAGATCTTGTATGTGCATTGTGTATTCTTCCACTATATATAGAATTAACATTGCCATGGAGCTGATCACTTTATTCATGCATTGGTGAAGTGAAACTCTGAAATTAAAAGAAGAGTTATTTTATTTTACAAATTTGTTAATTATTACACTTGTGTGCATAACAAAAAACAGGAATAAACGGAAATGTTTCAGTACTCACAAGTGTATACCAAAATACTTTTAATTTAACATTAAGACAGGGAACTACTTTCTTTCCATTATTACCAACTTTACTGGGTGCACGAAAATCACTGTGGCTGTTGAAATATTTGCAGGTATGGACACTGACATTTTTCAAAGGTTGATTTCAAAAGTGCTCAAGCAACTGTGAACATCCTGTACAATACGTGAGATAAGAGAGTTTTATATATATATATATATATATATATATATATATATATATATATATATATATATATATATATATATATATGATAAATGTATTTATTTACCAGTGCTAAAATACTCAATCTGGTAGCTAAAATGGTGTCAGATAGTTGAAATATATGTTATAGGCTTGGTGTCGACGCGACCTAATGCATTCAAGAACTTGTTACGGGACCTGTGGTTCACCGTGTTCTCTCGTGGCAACCGTAGGATGGGTAGCAGTGCATTTGAGCATGTGTTCCTGGGAGAGCTGAAGCGGGGCGAAGTATCCGGACTGCACAGCTGGATCTTCTTTGCCCACGAGGAGTCTCGCCAGCAGGCCAACTACCTCGGCTGGATTAAGAAAATAGACTTGGGCTCTGTGAGTGCTCACATCAGTTTGTACTATTTGTTAGTGTGGTGCAGTTACTCCTGGCTGAGCCAGTTGTACAGCTGTACGTGTACTCTCCAACTGGCTTTACTTTGTCTGAGCTATTCCTGCAATCGTGGTCCTCTCTAGCCATCATTTCAAAGATGAGGGCGACAAACTGATGCTATTTCAAGCCCAGCCCGATGCACAATTAATTATATTTAAGCACAGCTAAATTATTTTTGTGATTTTAACACACTATGATTTGGAGATGTCATTTTCTTGAGCCTTACTGTGTATTATCATGTCACATTAAATGCCTAACCTAGCTAACTTTAAGCAAATTTGGCAGAGGCAAATATTTTGCTACAATTTATGGTGGCGGTGGGGTAGGGTGGGGGGGAGCCCCTGATGTTAGTCAGCAACACTGAACTTGTTTATAATAAACATTATTGTGTACCAGTGGTATAATAACATGGGACTTGATGGTGTGCTGAAATACTATAACAGACATCCAAGCTATTCACATAACTTATATTATGAACAATTTTGGCCCCATTGATGGTAATATGAAACATAGATTACAGATGATCAAAAGATTTCTTTTGTCTTTGGATAAAGGTTGTTAGTTGTGGAATTGGTATGGGAAGGGATGCAGGAGGAAGAATAAGAGGAATAAGATGCTTGACTATGGGTTAGCTCTAAATTTTTATCTCCCTTCTCTCTTTTATAACCACCTCATAGTCCCAGTTGTGAAAGTGAAGTTTTCTTTTGTTATTAAATGTCGGTTTTCCCCGTAAGCTTGGTGTTTCATTGTATCTGGCGTAAAATTAACATTACTTTAAATGAAATATTTATTTAACTCAAGGGGCAGCTTCTTTGCGAATTAAATTATATGACCAGAAGTACACACTTGACTTCCCTTTATCACCAAAAATTGTTTGAACATCGAGGAACTTTGGATGTTTTGGAAAACAGATAATACAAGAAAATCTTTGGAGTGGAATATCATCGTAATATTTACTGTGATTATATGTAACAAAATCATAGTAATATAATAATGTATCATATCAATTTTATAATTAACTTTGTGTCCGTTTTAGCCATAAATGTTTGTGATAAATGCATGCACATAAAATCAATTATAAAAATTATTTCCTACATTATTGCAGTAGAACCTCTCTATTACGACCCCTCATGGTTCCCTAGAATAGGGTCGTAATAAAAAATTTGGAAAATTTTGGGCAGATTTTGACCCACCCTTAACCCCTATGCCACCAAGCTTGCCATTCTTTGCATGAAGTTCATATTCAATTGTCTCTAGCTCATAAAAACCCACTTTTTAAATTAAATATAAATACATATTAATAGCTGAACATCTCCTGATTAATTTGATACCAAAGAAAGGCATATTGAACCACCCCTTGTAAAAAAGAAGGCCTAAACACACTTTTGTCATGGCCATTGAAAGTGTGTGAAAAGATTAGACTATGTATTACTAAAATATAAAGTTAATAATAAAGATCTATTACACAGGTTTCGTGGGTCATACATTGCCATGAGACAAGTAGCAATCAAAAAGTTTAGGTGGCGTTGCGCAATACGTGTGTGTGCGCCGTGCTCTCGCTTTGGTCTGGCCGTTTCATTGCTAGAAAATCGGACGTATTATGCACAAAGCAGCAACTAAAAACACTGTTGGAGATGCCTTACGTTTGAAGTAAAACACTGCACTTCATTTATTGATAATAGATATGAAGATACATTATTTAGATTAAGTCACTCGTGTGCTGCGGCTAGCAGCGAATATACTGTCGTGTGTACGTAGCTGGGCGAGGGCCTAGACCCTCTGGCTGGGCTGTGAAGTAAGCGGCTCTGGCACGAGCATCACGCTCATGCCAGGCCGCCCGAATGTTGTTCAGCTGTTGCTCATACCGGGGCCGACTGCCTCGCACAGCTGTAAATCAATGACTACAAGATTACTCGTGGGTGGCGGCTAGCCAGCGCCACTGTCGTCGTTACGGCTGGTGTTGGGAAAACATACTGATAAATGCTATTCACGTCAATGTGTTGGCCTCTGTACTGGTACAATGAGACCCAGCAATGTTTAGAGGAATACAAAAGTTTAGTGCTGCCTATTTGAAATAAGTATTAGCTAACACAAATTTTTCATGAAAAAATTCAGACTTGGCATATACACGTACACGGCCTAGCTCCTCAAAGTAAATTGCTCAACATAAAAAATTATCACCGTTTAGGTATGGGCGGAGGAGGGTTGACAGAAGTTAAAAATGAGAGGGAGGGGTAAGGCAGAGGCGGCAGTAAGGTACAGTACGTGACTAGACAAAGAATTCTCAACCTGTCTGTAACCCTCTCCCTTCCCCCCTCCCCCTATCCCAAATACCAAAGTCCCCTTCTGACTTTAAGTAATTTATTGCTTCACGCTGCTTGAAACAACAATTGTCAAAGTTTTGCGAAATGTGTGACCGCTTATATCAGTAAAGGCCAGTTTTCCATAGGCTGAAAACCGTGGATAATAGAAACTTGTACCGTCTTTGAAGAATAGGTCTACAAAAACAAATCTGTGCATAACAAACTGCGTTTGAAGATACCTTGGTTGGCGAGGGATTGCTGTATCTATTTTTAGACGTGCCTCATATTTTCGACTTTTTTGACCTTAACTTCTCACGGTTCCTCGGGATTGGGTCGTAATAGAGAGGTGGTCGTAATAAATGGGATCATAATGGAGGGGTTTTACTGTATTACAATTTTCTTACGTACAATCATAGTAAATATTATGATGATATTCCATTACAAATATTTTCGTGCATATTCTGCTTTCTGAAGCATCCAGAATGGAAATATGCTTATATTTTGTTAAAAATGCAGACTATTTTAATAAATTATTTTTTTACATTTTAAAAGTACATTTTAATAAAATATTTTACAATGTTGAAAAACATATACATTCTTCTTTCATATACAGCATAAATCACACTTTTCTGACATTTTTTATGGCATCTGTACTAATTTTTTACGAGTCTTTATGTTGTATAGTTGGGTGCAGTGCTCCATAGATAGTTGCTTTACTTCAACCTTAAGCTACGCCTTAGGACTAGTCCTATTTCAGACTCATAATCAAGAGGTTGAAGGTCACCCACACTGCTTGTACACAAGTGGTACACGAGAATACACTCGCAGTCAAAATTGTTCATAGGGGTCAGAGTCCCCTTGTGACCTACTTCTCACAAGTCACACATTAAACCTTCTCTGAGTCTCTTACCCTAGCGTGGGTCGAACCCCTGTTAGTTAGCCCAGGTCTTGTGGGAAAGATTATTAGGTGACTCCGTATATGAAACTTAGATTGAGTGTATATCCTTGCAGTATTGGCAACCGAGGTTTGAACACTCATCCCACTGTCCCTTGTGGAACGGGATTGTGCCAATACTTAGGTACAGGATGAGTCCTAATCCTGTATCAGGTGGTTGAGTGTTGGGATTTCAAGTTCCGTTCGAACTCCACCCTTTATACTCTGACGCATGTCACAATTCTGCACATTGCACATGCGCTCTCTAAGTTACAACTTTGTCCCATCATCATGCGTTGATAATATTTAAGGGCAAGTCACACGCTGGCAGGCAATAATCTTGCACCTACAGGGTTGGTCCAAGCATTACGGACAACTACAGACACGCAGATAAAATATTGAAACTGTACTGCCTGCTAAAAAGTGGACATGCAGTTGCCACCCTCGAGGAAGAAATTGTGTTACCCACATAGCCACCGACACGGCCAAGAAGAAGCAGCTAGTAGGCAGTGATCCTGTAGGATGGCAGCACCCTGCGGCCGATGTCGTCACTACTGCCAGAGCCTCGTGGAGAGGTGGTAAATATGTCAGCAGCCTCCCCGCAGGGCTTATAAGAATTTGTGGTGCGCCCACAACTCTAGTTAACAAGCATTTGTGACATGAGTCTAGCAAACCCCATCCCCCTTGGGCAGCCACTGCTGAATTTTTCTTTATATAAATAGGTGCAGAAGCGCAGCCGGACACTTCTTGTCGGCCTGCCGATTTGTGTAAGGTGGGAAGGCTCTCCAGTCTGCAAAGACACTCTTAGCCTACATATGACCCTCCAGTCTGAAAAGATTCTGCAGACTCTGCACAAGGCTTCCCTGCAGCAAAGCAACAAAGTTTCAAGAGGACTGAAGAAACACTCTCTCCCACTGTCACAGAATAATGCGAAATCCCTATGTAAATAACGTTAACATAAACTGCTTGTATTGTTTATAGCATGGAGCATCGATCAAAGTATATTTCGGGTCCCTTCACTTAATATTTCCTGCAACTATGGTTTTTAAGCTGGTTGTTTATGCAAACATCTAGTAATTGGATGTGAAATATGTCATGTGCGCCGCCTTTTGTAACTGCTCTGCGGTGCATGCTCCAATATCATGTCTTCCCAACACGTCTGTTGACACTGCGACCATGCGGGGCGTGGTGCGCGACTGTCGTGCTACTTCCCCTACACCCCTCCAAGAGGGGAAGTGGTTACCCATAGCTACGAGCGTGGCAACCTAGCATCCTCTCTCTCACCCATCTTTCTGTCTCTCTCAGTATCACATCTTCTTTCCTCCTCTTACATGCCCAACCTACGAGAGGGGAAGTTGTTGTCGAGCAAAAGATAAAGCACATCCTTTCTCTTTCTCAGCCACGCCCACTTCAGTTGCCTTGCCTTCACACGCCGCCCGCCAGAAGCAGAGCAAATAAAGCGCGCCTGGCAAACGTAATTTTATCAAAATTATGTTGCTCAAAATAGTTCCCCCTTACATCACTTGTACTTCAAAGTAGATGGTTTCACCTGAAAATGTTACACAAAACATACTAAGGAGGAATTGTTATTGGAAAATAGGTTTTCTTTTGTGATTTAAGGTGGTGTTTTCCCGTAAGGTTGGTGTTTTATTGTATCTGAAATAAAATTAACATGATTTTAAAACGTAATATTTATTTAACTCATCAAGGTGCAGCATCTTCGTGAATAAAATTTATGCCCAGAAGCATATACTTGAACTCTCCTTATCACCAAAAATTGTTTGATGAATATCGAGCAACTTGTATTATAATTGTAAATTTATTTTCAGTAACTTCTGTGGGGAAATCAGAAGATTTATATTAATTTATTTCAATAAACACGTGTCTTTTGAATAAACTGATAAAATGTAAAGACCTATTCAATACCAATTGCAGTCTAATAATGGGTAGGTAAGCACCGAGCCGGTTGCAGTTTAACTTAGGTCAGGGAAAATCAGAGGACGTGGTTTTGAATTATTAATTATTAGACATTGAAGAAGTCAATTATAATTGCCTATTTATTTATGTCTCAAAATTACAAGTTTTCTTTGCAGTAAAATATAATTAATTGCTTTAAAAGACAGACATTTGTCACACGCACAAGATGTCAGCACTTTGCAAGAAGTAGTGGAATGGACGGGTAATTCTCCCGTCGCCTGCCGCCACCCCTCTCCAAAGCTCAGCCGCCGTGTACATACTGCCGATCGATAATTCTGTGTGCCCTCTTAGCTGAACGATTGCGTGCAGCACATTCACAATTTGACTTGAGTTCCAAGTCATATTATTTTTTTTATTAAAGGGTTAAAGTTTTAGTTCAGCTTGTATTTGGCGTGGGATTACAATAAATTATATACAATATTTTGAAACATTTTTTTTTTTTAAACGAGTTTAGGTGAAATGTTCTTTAACAAATTATTATTTACAAAAATTTTTTTTTTCTAAAATTTCCATTTTTATTGTGTTTATTTGCTAAACTGCATTCACAGATAAAATACAACTTGTACTGTACTCAATATAAAGTTTTATGATATTAGAAGTTGAATTTTATTGATATACATGTCAGAAATTGCATCTACTGAAATCCCGCATGTATGGACATTTTTTGGCAGTCTCCTGAATAACGATAAATCGAGAGTCGACTGTACATGTCTGGTAAGAGACAAGCTCGCCACATTAAAAGGTAATGATACAACCAAAGAACACAAAAATATCATACTGATGCGTGACACCCCCTCGACTGGAAGAACACTGCGTCAAGAGGGGGTGTCTTTTGGCGGGACTAAATCAGGTGTACCCTATTCTGGCTGGGGTTTAAGGTAATAATTAATCCTTGCAGGGTAATGGAGCTTGCCCTGTGTAAAGGACTGGCTGGATAGCTTTGAGGCAGGGCACTAAATCAGGTTCAGGTAACGAGATCTTTCGCTTCTGGCTTTGCGTGGCATACCTGTTTCACCCTCTCTTTGAGTCCATGTAGTTGGGAATAAGGCATCTGGAGTAGGCTACACAAAACACACTTCCACGTCCACGAGACGAAATGTAGGGATGGTGTACTTTATACGTTTTGGGCCACGTAAGCATCTATCGACTGGGCAGTCATCTTATTTCAGAGTCAAGCGCTTAGGCACTGTGAACAATGAAAGTCAGGTCTCACCATCTGCAGTCCTTACATGTGTGGTTGTTTGCTTCAGCCCTGTCTTCCTAATCCAAGGAACCCCTCTTCTGGCACTGAAAGTGTGGTGGAAGAGGGCGAGCACCAAACTGACAAGCTGGCCTGTAAGCTGAGTACCTGTACGTGGGCTCTACTGTTCTGCCTACCGGAGTACGCAGAAAGGCTGGCTGATGCTGGTGCGTGTGTGGCAAGCAGTGTTTTTGGCTCATCTGAGTATCGTTCCCAGGATCACCTGCGTTTTCCCTCAAGTTGGAGGTCAACTGTGATAGGTGCCAAGTCTACAGGAATGTGGTACTCGAAGATCAGTTGACACACACTGTTTATTCCGTGTGATCAGAAGTAAACATGTGGTGACGCACTACCTCCTGCATTTAGCAAGAACTTACGGAAGCTAGGCCTGCGGAAATCCAGATAGATGAAACCTGGTCCTGAGCTACGAGTTGCAGGGTAATCGAGCGCTGTGAAAACAACTAGGAAACTTTACTGAACTCCCTAAACATTGTTGCCCAGAAGGGGCCGCAGTGTCTAGTGTGTAGACTACTTGGAATTGACTTATTCAGCACGTTACTTGGATTACTAAGCAAGGCGTGGAAGGAAACAGGATTAGGAGTCTCTTCAGACTGAAATTGCAGTGAAGAGGGAGGGAATAGCAAGGTGCTAGATTGGATTTAGGCGACTAGCATGGTGAAGTGCAGACTGATCATTTCCACGGCAGGTAGCACGGTGAGAAAATGAAGACTGGTCCTGCGTCAAATTCTGACTCCGGATTGATACTCTGCCGGGCAGCTGCCTCAGCGTTCATTGGCTGGGTTCTCTTGGGCGAGGGGTTGCCACTGTGCAGGAGGAGGCAAAAGCATAGCTTCTCTGGTGTGATGTCACTGGCTGACTGGGAGAATGGAAGATAAACAATGAAATACTAGTGGTGCCATCTAGCGGTGGTTAGCACTCACTGACTTGTGGTGCATAGCTGTGGTGAGCCGGTGAACAGTACAAGTTGCAGGCTGGAACGTCCATTCGTGCTCTGGTCAACAGTACAATTTTTGTTCCGTCGCCAACGGTAATGCAAACTCCGTAGAATTCATATGTGCTGTGGTTTATGCTGATGAGCTGAAGTCATCTAATTAACATTGTCGGAACGTGTCGTGCGTCATTACTGTAGGCCTTTTCTTGGGGAAAAGATGTAACTATCATATTTTGTATACAGTATAACCCCACTGATAAGAACCATCACAGTTTCCAGGAATAGGGTTCTTAGTGCAGGGATGGTCTACATAGAGGTTTTGGGGAATTTTGAATTGATTTTGATCCACCCTGACATACATCAAACTAAGGGTGGTATCAATTTTTACAAATGCACTGCTTGCGTGATGATTCAAAGGGGTTGCGACAGTGAGATTCAACTGTACAATTTGATTTTGTAAAACTTCTAGACCTCTTCTCTAATTGTACATTAGTAAAGGCTCATATAAATATAATTTTGTTTTTGTGTGTTTAAATTTTTTCTGATATTTAATTAGGTGTGTATGAACATCGGTTTATGGTAGGGTTTCTATTTGAGGCAAGTTGTGTGTTTTGTTTTGCTGTCACTTTCCTCATTGAATTATAAATATATAAATGTCACTGCTGAACAAACAACTTATGATACAGGCTGGCCATCTTCCTAGCTCTGTTTTGTCAACTACCAATTGGCTATACACACACGTGGCCAATACACACCAAAATACGGTAATTTGGAAAACGAGTTGCATGAAAAATTGAGTTAGCCGAGTTTTTATTCATAACTTGACTCAACTAGAATTTTCTAGCTGTTCATACATCCCTGCCCTTATTCATATATTGTGTTTGTATGAACACTGTTTTCTTTTTAAATCAGATAATAAGTACTTGTTTAGTAAAAATACCTAAACTATAACACCATATGCAAGTGGATGCATGGTTCTGAGAAAACTTGTTTGTGAAAACATACTGCAGTAGAAAAGCTTGATTGTAGAAACAAGTGGTTGTTACTTTTCAGAAAGGGTCAGTACTGAAGCTGTCTTACAACTGGAGGAATGTGAGGAAGCCGGTGGGGTCCATGTTTGTGGGGACAAGCCCTGAACTGGAGATGGCTGTGTACACAGTATGCTTCCTAACGAGAGTCAACGAGCGCTGTCGCGTCCGCATGGGCAGCACTGTCTTCCACATCAAGACCTACAGTTTCAGCGTGCGTGGCAAGACCATAATCAGCAGTGCCTTTCCAGACATATAACACTGCATGCCAAACATGTACGTCTACAACATATAATTTTATCCATTCAGAATGTAACAGTTTAGGAGGGAAGTCGCTGCCATCTTGGATTCATGAATGTTTAACAAAATTTTCCTGGTTACGTAGCATAAATAATCTCCTTAAAATGTATTAAAGTACTACAGCTTCACTTTATTTTATTAATTTTTGACTAGTAACTACTTGCAAGAAATAAGTAATATTTTTTTTCTTGTGGGCAATTATATAAATGACACTAGCAACAGTAGTCCAGCAATACTAAATTTAGAAAATGTGCAAAGCAGTGCCCTATGCCCTGTTAATGCCTAAAATAAAATACAAGATCGGTGACAAAGGTTGTGGCAAAAATCCTGTAAATCCAAGATGACGATGACTGATGTGTCTGAACTCTGAATCAGTAAGGTGAATGTACTTGCATCCTACTATATTTTTAATGTTAAACTCAGTAAAACCCTGTTAAAAAATGGGTATTTCTTAAGGGACTGATAAAATGAATGTTTATTGGCCAGGAAAACTTACTAAAAGGGTTGAATTATACATGTTTATATAAACAAGGTGTAAAATTAATGAACATATTAAGCAGGACGTATTTTAAACCCAGCCACATACGGAACAATTTTCTTTATAAAATTGCATGTGTGGGAGTCTTGCTTGCTGCTGGACGTGCTCATCCACTGGAAATATTGATGCTTACGTGCAGTTCTGCTGGCTAGTTAACTATTTTTTGGTAATTTAAATGGTGCTATTTCCTCTACACGTTTCCTTGCTAGTTTCTGATTTTGGCCAATGAGAGCAAAGAAATGTCATGTGACTTTATTTACATGGCAACATAATTGTTTTGGCAGTATTTCCCATAAGCTATGGACATGGAAAAGTGGACAAAAGAACAGATAGTTAGAATTGTTCCAATATCATGTTTTCCGATGCAGATACCTTGATAGCAATGCACCTTCCCACTGAATTTTAGAAAAAGTATTACTGTAAATAATAAATTTAAAAAACATTTCTCCTAAACTCGTTTAAATAAAGAAAATGTCTCAAAATACAGTATATAATTTATTGCAAGCTGACATAATATTTTCAAACCCTCTGAAAATGAAAATAATATATATGACACCAAATCCAATTCAAATTTTGAATGTCCCGTGTGCACTCGTAAAGCGAGAGCGCACAGAGAAGTTATCGATCACGCAGTATGTTCACGGTGGTTGGAGGCAGGAAGATTACCGCTCCACACCACTACTTGTTGCAGAGTGCCGACACCTTGCGCGTGTGGCAAATTTCTGTCTTTTAAAGTAATTAATTACATTTTACTGCAAAGTAAAGTTGTAATTTTGAGGCATAAATGAATAAATACAGCAATTCTTAATGATTTCTTCACTGTCTTTAAAAATTAATCATTCAAAACCACTACCTCGAATTTTCCCTGTTGTTACACTGCACTCGGCCCATTGCTACCTACACATTATTAAATGGCAAAAGTTGTCAAATAAGCCCTTACATTATATCAGGTTATTCAAAAGATGCGTGCATTGAAATTAATTAATATAAATCCTCCGATTTTCCCTGCAAGAAGTTGCTTCAAATGAACTTAAAACTAATAATATAAGTCACTCGATGTTCAAACAATTTTTGGTGACAAGGGGAGGTTATGTATCAAGTATATGCTTCTGGGCATATAATTTTATTCAAGAAGATGCTGCCCCTTAAGTTAAATAAATATTACATTTTAAAATGATGTTAATTTTATGCCAGATGCAATGAAACACCAACCTAACAGGAAAAAACTACTTTTAATCACAAAAGAAAACATCTTTACAAATAATAGTTCCTCTTTAAAATGTTTTGCATAACATTTTCAGGTGAAATCATTTGCTTTGAAATACAAGTGATGATAGGTGCAACTATTTTTAGTGACATAATCTTGATAAAATATCCATGTTGGGCCGGCATGTGAAGGCTTAGCCCGTACAGCCGAGAGACTTTTTTTCCTTTTGCTAGGCACCAGCTTTCCCTCTCGGGGTATGTGAGGGGGGAAAGGAAGGTGCATGGCTGAGAGAGACAGAAAGAAGGGTGAGAGAGAGGATGCTAGGTTGCCACACTGGTTGCTATTGATAACCACTTCCCCTCCTGGAGGCATGTAAGCGGAAGTAGCAAGCCAGTCTCTCACATTGCAGGCCCACAGTGTCAGACAAACGTGTTGGGAAGGCAGAAAGTGTGCCGTAGTGCAGTGATAAACGACAGTGTGCGTGACGTTTTTTACATACAGTTACTAGATGTTTGCATAAACAATAGTTGCAGGAAATATTAGGTGAAGAGACTCGAATATACTTTGATCGACACACCATGCGATGAACGATACAAATGGTTTATGTTAACATTATTTACATAGGGGTATCCGTATCGGTATTAGAAAACATGGTATCTGAACAACTCTACTTATTTTATTAGTGAGTACTCCACTAGTGTAGATTCATCTGATGTGGAAAAATAATTTCATTGTAACTTGCAGCAACAAATACTATATATACCTAAATCCAAGACTATCTCGAATTTAAAATGACCTCCAATTACAACTTTGTGTTTTTGGGAAAAATAGTTATGTATTCACTACCTGTTTTTTTAAATTGCAGGGAAGTTAGTGGTAAAATGAAAATACAAGTGTTAAAAAGATTTTAATTACAGTACCAAACACTGTTTACAGCTTACACACAAACAACTAAATATCAACGGCCTACATAATAGGCCCTAGTTATTGGTTGATGTTTTCGATATGCTTCATCATGCCCCCACTTCACTGCTGCTATCATCTGCTTATCTATGACCTTCCCACGACACTATCTTCGCTACCACCCGTCACATTAGATATGCAGCGTTTTTTGAAGCCTTTGCTGATCACTTCACTTCAGGAGACATTTTGTCCCATGCAGCCGTAATCCACTGACACAAAACTGTTACACTTGCCTTTTCATAATGTTTCTTGATTGTGTTAGGGCATCATTGCCTGCCAGGAGTAATTCAGAATAAAGCATTTTCAAAATGTCTTACTTGTTGACACAGACATCTAAGACTTGTAGCTTTGAAGTCATGCCCCCATGTATGATTACGAGAGCAGTATTCGTGCCTTTAATAGATGACTTAACCTGTGGTGTTAAATGTCCATTAAATGTATCCAACACTAACGTCAGTCTCTCCTTTAAAAGTGATCCACGTCTTCTATCTCAAAATACCTTTTTTTGCCAGTCCTGCATCAATTCAGTGGTCATCCAACTTTTTTTTTTTTTTTTTGACATATCTCAACCAACCCTGACTGCAGTGTTTCATCATTTTGCGATTGAGTACAATGAAAGGTGGCAATTTTCTGCCATCTGCCAGTGTTATATCTTTTTGATGAGTAGTGATTTTAGACACTTAGGACAACATATCTCTTATATAGAATATGTAACTAGATGCTGGATTGTTAATGAATTAAAACACCCAACACAGTTTCAACTCAGCTTTTTAATTGCCATCTTTCTACACTCCCTTTACAGCAGTGCAGCCAACTACTACATATCAACAGTTACTACAGCCAGTACTGTAAGCATTACTGTTACTCTCATCTTCTCGTTGGCAGATGTTTTCACACTCACTGTTCTAGTATGAACTATAAAGTTCGCCGGCATGTCAAAATATACAGGTGTTTAATTGGCATTCCCCATCTGGCCAAGACGATAATCATTTTACTTTCTGAGTTGAATTATATATCTCTGGAAATCAACAAATTTTTATTCAAAATTTGATGGCAGTTTCTGGCAACGAATTGTTCTTTGCCGCAGACAAAAGCCATTTTTCCTCATCATTCTAACGCACCTTCCTTTGCTTGCTTTGAAATCACGTTGTGTAATTTTGAATGTCTTTGCAAGTTTGCAAGTCTTGTACTAAATCGCATCACACTAAATTGGCATCCCATTTGCATATTGAACTTTCATAAATTCAACAACTTGTTTTTCAATTTCTTGGAATCTGCCATGCTTTGGTCTATTAGACTAAATTATTTTCTAGTCTATTTACAACTCTTCAATTTCTCTGGTTATCACCATCACACATTAACTTCAGACAAGCCGTATTTGTGCGCAGCTGCAAACTATTGTTTATTTGTGCCACATAATTGATTCCCATCATTTTAAAGTTGTTGTCTTAACTTCCCCTTTCAATTCTAGGCAAACTGTTTGATAAAGTACCCCATGTTTCCACATGGTCAGCCATATTTACCATTCAATATGATGTGTTAAAACTGTAAATAAATTCACCTAACTGTTTTGCAGAAACTGGCCGTAAATGAAAAATGCATATAGGCACTGGTTAATTTACACCAACTTTATTTATTCGGGATGTTTTGATCAAGTCGGTACCGTTATGAGCTACAGTTCATTCCAAAAACACATAGCTCCCAATAACCTCTATTTAGGTGGCTACTGTATAATCAATAAACATAGGCTTAAAAATTTTGTCTCTTAAAAATCTATGTATCTGAATTTACGTAACCCCTACTTTTTAAATAATCAATTATTGTAAAAAAAAAAAAACCTCATCTTGGATTTGGGTATTTATGGTAAATGCACTTTGATTGACGTTCCTTAGATGACATGAAATGGTTTAATTTTTGAGTTGTAACATTTAGGCTAATTTCAGTACAATCAATTCTAAACTTTGTTTTAAAAATTGTTCTTAAACCTGTTCAAGTACACTGTTATAGTATAATAGTCACAGTGTGCCATATATCATGTGAGAACATTTGTAAGTTTTAGACATTTAGATTGTAGAATAGATATTTTTTAAATCATAGCCCTCCATAGTGGAATCTCAATTATTCGTGTCAGGTATACCAACAATAAAAAACAAATCATGCGGGAAAACGAGAGATGCAGACGTGGATTTTAGGCCTGGGAAATGTACATAACCTTAAAATACATTTTTTTTTTTTACCATCAGCCAAAATATGTCATTTAAACAACCTATGCAAGTGAATTTGTGATTAAATATTCACTTTAAATTAAAAGTTTCCATTTTTGTAATTGAGCAAAATTTATATTTTTTATTTATATTAATATTCTTGTTCAGTGTTCCTTCATAAGCTTAGCTATGCTCAATTCCTTGGTAAAAATTACATCAACTGATTTATTTGCTATAATTTTTGACAATCATTACTTGCAAAATCTTTTAAACCTGTACAATTCTAACCAAGCACACAGCCGATAGTCTAATATAATAATCATGCCCGCTAAATCATGTACCGCCTTAGCTCTAACCTCATTCCAAATTCCATTTACAATAACAAACAAGGCTATAGAACGTTGGATGCATTGGTAGAGGTTTTATTATCTCATTGCCGCCAACCTAAGAGTGCAGTAAACATGTAAGAAGAATAAGCTTACGAGATTGTTTCTCATTGTCGCCAACATACGAACTCAGTAAAGATGTAGGAAGAAGAAGAAGAAAATATGCAGAATGTAAACAATGCCATCGATAGCACCATTTATCCGCTTCCCGATTCCGGTTTTTTGAATTTAAATCGCGTTCAAAAACGAATTATGCATGCAATCTTTGGCGAACGTACCAATGAGAAATGTGGTGAAAAGTAAATAATGGAACGAATCATCGAAAATCCACTGAATTTCATACTTAAAAAGTTGTTCCGAACATATTTTGGTTTTCGGAAAGAATACAGTGGATGCAGGAAAATTAATGATTTAAGGGTCGTAGCATGCTGGTTTTTTTAACATTGTTTACATAGGATATTTGTCAGGACCGTAAAAAAAAAAGACGGATAATCGATATAAACGGGATATCGACGAGGTTCCACTATAATCTGTGCCAAAATAATGTGGTGATATTTGTGAATAAGTTCATAATACATATTGTATGTACATATGTAAAAATATGGAATGTTAATTTAAGTTAATATTTTTATATCAGTGTACATAATTATGATGTATATTGAAGTGTCTATTTTACACCTTAATAAGTAAAGATTTGTTCATTTCAACCATAATGTATAATTGCTGTAACTTACCTTTTTTTTTTACATATAAGATGAGACTAGCTATGTAGGTGGGTAATTGTCTAGAATAGCGGCTGTTGTGAAGGAGGCGTAATCAAACAGATTAAATTTATTTGGTTTGTGCATGGCTTACATGTTCAATGTTTATGGTGGGTTGACGATAAATTAACTAGAACATAAAACATAAAATAGTTAAATATATGAGCAGTTCCCTCACTTTGTGTACGACAGGCACCATGTTAGACATAACATTTTCATGGTACTTGTACCATTATTTTGTGCCAGTGTACTATTATTTTGAATACTCTAATAGTATGAGAGAGCACTGGCACTTTTTAAAAACAATTAAGTCATAGTTGGATTGTGTGAAGTTCCTGAACAATGTCTGATTTTTTTACCAGAGGAATCTGCATCATGTGTATGGCTATTTATTCGGTGAGTATGTAACCAAATTAAATCTAACTTTATGATAGTGGGGAGGGCTATGAAGATTAGGGAAATTGCACAGTAAAATGTGTGAAAAATCGGTACATATTCGTAATATTTCATCACGAAAAAAAGTGAAATTGCAAAAAACCTAATCAAACAATAACAAAATTGACAATATTACCAATACAGATGCTTGTACACAGACACACACAAACCCCCCAACGTTATAAAGGTTGTTCACGATAAAATGAGTACTTTTCAAATCAAAATTTACTGCCCTGGATGCATATATTTTAACGGGCGTACTGAGTAGCATGCACCCAGTAAAGTTGGTAACGATGGATGGAAAATAGTACTATATCTTAACATTGAATAGAAAGTGTCCCGTAATCATTTGTAATAACTTAAATTATTTCTTTTATTATTATTATTATTTAATTTTAACCCATCAAAGTGTAAAAATGAGCAGATTGGTAAAATATTTACGTTTATAATAGGTTCACAGTTTTACTTGACCTACACATGAAGAAAGTGATGAGGCCAATGCCAATGTTAATTTTATGTAGGGTGGAACAAGACAACATGTGCATGCAAGTAGATCTTAAGCAGGGCTTTCAAACGTGTTCATTTTACCGTGAACAGCCTACATCTTTATGCCCATAGATGGGTCGCAGTGGCTGAGCGATTAGCATGCTTGCCTCCCACGAAGGCGAACTAGGCTCAATGCCTGGCCGTGTCACAAAATTCTCGCAAATGGGAATTGTGCCGGACAGTTGGTCGGTGGGTTTTCTCGAGGATCTCCAGTTTCCCCTGCCCCTTCATTCCAGCACCGCTCCATGTTTACTTCACTTCACGTCCATAGTACATTTGTGTTCTATGTAATTAGTTTATTCCACTTTCTGTAAATTAAAATTATTTTTCTGAAAAGCCCCTATTCTTAAGAATAACGAAAAACATCTTGTATAATAAATCCTTAGTTTATTTATGCAAACAAAAATTTATATCAAATTAGTCAATTACTTACCTTCCAGTATTTCCTGGGTTTCTATCAAATATATTTATGATAACAATGTGAACATGCAAATTAACAAATTGCAGCATGAAATATAAATAGGTACTAACCTTCAATAAATTGCCAAATACCCTTATATTCCATCGTGGATTTCTTATTTTCCGACGTTCTATTCGTACCAAAATCAACCATGTGTTTACCTCTCCAAAATAGACCAATGTTTTGTTTATTTTTGTGTGTGGCCAGATAAAAATGTGTTTGTAGTGCTTGCCATTGACTCTTGACCGGAAGTTCGAGATTGAGTCGAGAATAGTGGCGTGTGCTCGTTCCTACCCAAGCCAGTTTGTCAGGCCGACCACTCTTGCAAAGTGCAGCGTGCTAGAAGTGTTGGTGCAGCAAGGGTCAGCTGGGGCAGGCCGTGTGGCGTCTCGTACGCTTTCACTGTCCGGATGTCAACAAACCCCCTCCCCACCCCCCCTGCTCTACAACCCGTGGAGTGATACGAAAGATCCACAGTTTTCTATTATATTATCATTATTTTGTGGACACATAAAGGGATACATGATAACACGTGCAGCAATATGTTGTGTTCAAACCCACAGTTCCTCTGGACTCGCCCAATTTTTTTCTGTGATTCATCCCTGTGTGTTTTTGCAATGCAGGTGAGAGTTGTGTTTTTATAATTTTATATACAGTTTTATTTCCGTGTACGAGATTTTTAAAGCAGAAGTGTTTGAGCATGAGTGAAAGTAGATACCTCTGCTGCGCTGGGCCCCACACTCGCACGCCCTCAAGCCATGGTGGGAAGACAGTCAGCGAGTAGCATCGAGAGTGGTCGGTCCGTGCATGATTGCATCGTTCTTTCCGTGCCCAGGTGGCCAGCATTGTTTTGCACTGGTAATGTAACTGTAAAAGTCGTATTCATTTCTGGAATCTTTTCGTTTTAGCCACCCGGGACACCACCCCTTGCACCACAAGGTTTGATTCTCTTGGAGAGGATAACTTAATCAGCACACCTAAGTATTGTTAGCCTAATGGCATTTTGTATCCGCATCACCTTCGCTGCAGGTCAAAGCATGCATAGTGTCAAGTTATCTCCTAGAGGAATATATAATTTTTACGTCAATTAAAAGTGATACATGGAACTCACATGTACTTTTTTATTCGACGCTGCAAGGAATTTTGGGGCGCGGGCCCTTCAATCCTGCATTTTTTTACAAGTGTTATTTGTTTAAATTTTCTAGGGTAATTTTTATTAATGTGTGCTGCAACATGTCAAAGTGTTTTTATTTCTGGTCGTGTGGTTGGCCCAAACAAACCACAGCATAGGGAGTTCTGATCAATTCAGTATAATTAATTTATAATACCATACAGCGAATGGGCAACCCAAAGAGCCCCTCATTTACTAAACCACTTGTGAACAAGGCCTACAACCTGGTGAACTGCAGAGCATTGCAGGAATGTTGGTCCGGGTGATCGGCCCGCAGCACCCTGAGAACATCAAGGGTTATCATCTCTACCGCAACAACAACATTGACGCCGCCAAGGTGACATTTGGCACTTACCGGGTAATTTTCCATAACCTATCTTCACCTGTAAGTTCGCAGCATATATAACCTCAACCAACCCTTTTCCAGGCAACTGACAGCCATCGAATTGGCTTCCCAAACGTGTGGCAGTATCTTACCATTTGCTTTTCATATTTGACACTGTATCATTCGTTTCCACAGCGTCAAATTGCAAATTGTCGCCCTTCTGTGTGGCCAAAATTTTCCTGCCGAAAACCTATGTCTGAAAGTTCGATCAACCTTTAAAAAATTTTCCTGTGTATAATCCGAACTTCTCAATCCATCCTAACCATGTTTATCCGCATACTTGCAATGAGGAGAGTCAGTGGAGACCAACTACAGTATCGAGGCACTTTCTTGACGTCTGCAAGATGCCGGGTAGTGAGCAACATGGACCAGCAGAAAAAGTGCATGAAAGGAGCTGAATCGCCGCCATAGGAGTGAAAGAGGAAGAGGGCAGGAAGACAGCCATCTTGGTGCACCTGGTGTGACGTCACAGCTCATGTCACCAGGCAGCGCAAAGGAAGGGAGGGTGCACTTGTTCCAGCCGCAGCATCCGACAGAGGAGGAGAGGGAGGAACGAGGGCAAGGCGGAACGGAGAGTAGTAGTTACCTCCTACATTCGCACCACATGCTGGTGGTCAACTGAGTGCCGCTGGTCATTGACCCCACGCCATGCCAAGCGGGTCTGCCGTGTCGTGAAAACACCCTCGTCGCGTCGTGCATTTATACTTTCATCCGTGCTGAACACATGGTCGTGTTTACAAACAATGGCTACTCACATATCCACTGGAACACCCGCACCACTGTGTCTGCAGTGTTTAAAGTCCTCTCCACGCGACTTTGTTGACAAATTCGAGCAGGGTGCATGCAATGTTGTTATTGCAGCCGCCATCCGAATTCGGAAGAAACCAATCACATCACGATCAACCACATGCAGTGGAAATAGTGGTACTGGTTAACAATTGGCCCACAGGAACAGTATAGCAATTTACAGTTAAAACAGAATCTGTAACTCTCAACTATAACCTACCATGATACTGTGACAATTTCATTAGTAATGGACAAGGGGCGATTATACTTCATTGTCAGAGATGGAAAGCAAGTTACCATAAGAATGCCTCAATGAGAAAGATCAGGCTACAGCAAGTGGGTTACCATTCACATGTATTCCATGTCACATCCAAGCAAGCGTGAGGATTTTACAGTGTTTCAATTGGCAAGTAGGACAGGACACAAGTAGTAGAGAGGGGGAGAAACAAGGAGCAACAGCACAGGTCATGGGAGTGGAATGCCTTGCATATACAGTGGAGATGCAGTAGCGGGTGCAACACCCACACACAAACAATACGCACCAGGTGAGCAGAGGATTACATCAGCAGCCTGTGTCAGCAGTGTTGCCACAACCCCACTCAAATGCAATTCCTTTACCATATTCACCCATTAATACCTATTTTCCTCCAGTACCCACAATGTACCATACGCCCATGCTGCCATCAATTCTACCGCCTTTAACCCCACCATACCAGATAATACAGTCAGTGATACCTTATAGGGAAAAGTCCCTTCAAGAGAGTGTTCAGCTCATTACAGATGCAGAGCCACCTTACTTTGGAAGAATAACAGCCTAACGAACTACTGACAATTTTCGTCACCCACAAGATGCATCTCATTCTCCGGAAACATCTGCAGCCCATGGAAAACGAAATTTTAGAAGTGAACACAGAGTGCGAGACCTGAGTTCCCTGCCACTCTTCATGCCATTGTTGAATAGGAAAGTCGAGGACTTTATGCACGCCGCAATACTGCTGGAATGCAACTGTGAGCAACCACGTTGCGACTCCAAGGTAGGGCGATAGTGCTATAAGCAAAAATACACGAGAGGTCATGCAACAATTCAGAATGTGCAAGCACCACCACAAAAACAGTTTGACCAAGTTAACATTTTCCAAATTTTTTGCAGGTAAAAAGGCCACAGTTTTCGAGTGATAGAAGGCAGGAGGGGCAAGGTGCATCTCACAGTGCAGGAGGGCAAGTACAAGCTTGGGATCCGAATCAACCGCCACTGCATCCATGATGTTATTATCCCGTGCCAGTGTTCCATTGATATAACAAGTGCCCAAATAAACTACACCTGGAGCTGATAAAGGAGGCGGCAAGTAAACAGCAGAGGAAAGGGTCGTGGGGGTGAAGGGGCCCAGAACTCCTCCCACCATGGACCTGTCATTAAAAACACTGGACAAACACCACAGCAAGTATTGTTACAACAGCTCAGTAATAGTGAAAAGCAATTTATTCGTATTCTTGTTGACATGAACTGACATAGATGCCATGCCCTAGTGGATACCGGCACGTCACACAATCTAGTATGCCCACAGTTTGTTAATTTAGAAGTAACATCTGTTGATTATGTAATCCGACTTACAACTCAAAATCAAAGCAATACAGCTCTGGGTTAAGCTAAAATGTTAGTAAGTGTTGGAGACCTAAAAACAGTAACTATGGCCATTGTCACCCCTGAAATCAGCAAAGACTTAATTTTAGGAATTCCATGGTTGTCAGAACAAAACACGATTGTTGAGCCCGCAGCAGGCAGGATTCATTTTGAGGAAAGGGAAAGGAGAATAGTGTATAATCTGGACAGGAAATCAGCTGACAATCTTCCGAACGTCACGCTAGGCGACCTTGATCATGACAATCCACCCGAACATCAGGCCGTATTCCAGAGCTTACTTTACGACCGCCGAAACGTATTTGGTATGCAGGATGTATTGTGCTGCACAACAGTCGCGGAGCATGCAATTCCCATAATTGAAGAACCCATTTGTATGCCACCACATACCTACTTACCGTATCAGGCCAAAATAATCAAACAATAAATACAGGAAATGTTATAAACGATGGAATTATTGAGCCGACAGATAGCACGTATAACTCCGCAATAACGCTCGCGGCAAAAAAAGATGGAACATGGCATTTTTGTGTAGACTTGCGGCCACTTAATCAAGTAACTAGGAATTCACTACCGCCTTACATAAGTGTGAAAGATGCATTATGTTCATTAGGTCAGGCCAGGATTATGCCATCTCTTGACTTAAAAAGTGGATATTGGCAAGTATGTACCTCTAACGTCTGAGGATAATGAAAAGATAGGTTTTGCTGTACCAGACAGGTGCCGGTTTCATTTCTGTGCCATACCCTTTGGGCTTAAGTGCGCACAAGCGACCTTACAGTCAATGATGGTTCGTGTATTGGACGGCCTAATAGGCGAGTACACCATGGCATACCTTGATACCGTCATTGTACAGTCCAATACTTGGGCGGAACATCTTCACCATTTATCAGTTGTGTTGGAATGATTTGCTATAAAAAGCCTCACATGTGCCACAGGGAAGTGTCACATTGGCAAGACCAGCATTGATTTCTTCGAAAACATTATCTATACACAAGGAATGATATCAAACCAGGACCAGTTAAAATTAATTGAAGAGTACCCAAGGGCAAAAACCTGGTAACAGTTAAGAAAATGTTTGGTCTCATTAACTGGCTCAGAGAACATATCCTAAATGTTGCAATTATGATGGCACCACTTACCAACCTTTTTTCGCCTCAGAACTAGTTTTAGTGGTCAGCTGAAGCTGAAAATAATTCCAAGAAATTAAGCAAAAATTACGTTCGTGACCAACACTTGCCAGGTACATTGCAGGCAGGCATTTATATCTACAAACTGATGCAAACCAGGAAGGAGTAAGAGTAGTACTGTACCAAGTGAATGACAGCAGAGAGAGAGATGTAATTGACTTCACCAGTGCTGAGCTAGGCCAGACCGTGCTGCATTACAACATTAGAGAACGTGAATGCCTTGAAGTAATCCGGGCTGTGAAAAAATACAGTATGTATCTAGAGTACCAGCAATTCACTATACGCACAGAAAACCATCGTTTACTCTGGTCGCATAATATGCGACAGGCATGCAGCATGTTAACAAGTTGGGCATTACATTTGCAGACATTTGATTTCTGTGTAGAACACATACTGGGAAAAGAGAATTAACTAGCTGATGCCTTATCACGTGCACCGAATGAGCACGTAATCCTGCTGGATGAAGCAGAATAGGAGGTAATCCTTCCACCAGGTGAGCTCGACCCAGTTATGGAGATTTGCACACAGCAGGTCAGTGCTGCAGATACAGATGTGCTAATATCGGAATTTTGCGAGCAGGTTAACAGGTGCAGCAGGATTGCCAGTCCTTGCAAAGAAAAATCCGGCAATGCGAGCAGGGAATGGTAGAAAATTGGCATGTTGTGGACGGACACCTAGACACTGGTTTGCTAAGATACCCGGGGAAATTGAGGGTGTATATCCCTATACGTGTGCGGGATCAGATGTTCGCCCAGGCACACAGTAAGCCTTTTGATGTTAAAAAAGGTGATAATTTAACTTTTATATATATATATACACACACACATGCGCGTGCGCTATTAAATGGAGAGTACTTGGTTCTTGAAGTGTAAGGTCACTAAAAATAATAATATAATACCAAATTAATATTTGGTTGAAAAAGTTTAAAAACTAAAGGTGATAAAAGTTATGTGAGTTACGAAAACCCAACCATTTAACATAACTCCTGTATAAGTAAAACAGATGTTTTGTGAATTTAAATACTTTTCTGTAAGGATCACAGTCATGTAGTATCATGATCATGAAGGCTAATCATTTCTAACACAACATCGTTTAACATACACAAAACATGTTCAATGTTCGTTCATTGTTCATTAATTGTTCAGTGTAAATTTCACCTATGGTGGGCATTTTATTTTTAAAAAGTTTCCAAAGGTTTACGAGCAACTTAATGCCGTGCCAGGGACCTGTTAATTTTATGGGTTTAGATGTATATCTATCATGTCAGTGAACTTGAGTGTACCATTTTTATTTGCATCAATAATATACATTGCCTAATGTGCAAGAGCTAAACTTTTTGGCTCGAATTTTGAATGATTTAGTGATAATCTAATAGTGCAAATATGGGTGCCACATATTAACACTACTAAATTATCTGTTTAGGCCAGGGATAAAAACCCATGACCTTCGCAATAGAAAATAAACACCTTATCACTGAGCCATGGCAACAAGATGAGTGAGGCAACTATTAAAAGTCTTCATGCGGTGAGATGTGGCGATCTGAAAGCTCGTTATCAAGAGTCATTAAGAGTTTTTGGCTCGTGGTGAATAGATAATGACACAGTTGTGATAACATGCTTCCTGTCTCTGAGAGAGCTCACTTTTGTCGAGGACAAGGAAAATTCGTGTTGAGGCAGAGCACACTTCAGGATTGCTTTTTTCCTGCGGCCAGTAAGATATTATGCTCATCACTGAAGTAGATAAATGATTCTCATATACAATTTACAAGACAGAGTTAGAATATAAATTTTTTTATTTTATTTCTGTACTTCCTTTCCCTCATTTTTATGCTCAACTCTATTGTGATAAAACCAAAATATTTGTCCCCGCACTTTGCACAAAGCTCTTTAAATTTATTAAAAGTCATATCTCCACCAACAAAATCACAATGAATATGATTTAATTTGTGTATTATATCGTCGAAATATGCATAAACGGTTCGCATTATCCCTTCCTAATTGTTTACGTACTTTAGAATATGTTTGTGCCAATAAAAATACTCCAGTATTTTTATGTCTTCCCATAGTAAGATATTCGCAGATAACATCCTGGATTTCTAAAATGACATCATCAAATATATCTCGAGAATCATTTTCCCACTGATCTAGTGGAATCATTTCATCAATGTTATTAAAAAATAAGCCATATTTTCATTAAATTCTTTGGATATTGCATCAAAGTCTTTTTCAAACTCAATATATTTATGTTGGTTTAATCTTCTAGAGTAAATGTACAATTTATTAAAATTTAGCCATCCTGGCTTATAAATAAAATTGATCATTAAATTTGTCTTGTTACAATTACTCGTCCCAACAATTAAGCCTCCTGTGTTATCAGGCAATAATTCACCATTCTTTTTTTTTTTTTTTTTTTGTAATTCTCTTCAGAAATTAAAACACTAATACCCCAATTAACTTCTTTTAATTAAATATGATAATTTTTTGTAATAAATGGACAATAAAGTGTTTAAGTTTACAAATAATAGTTCCACTCTCGAAGAAGCTTCACTATGGTGTAATCCATCAAGGCAAATAAATTGCTTATTCGTGCAAAAAATATAGCTCTAATATAGACAACTTTACTATAACGACAATTTTGGAAAAAAAAAAAAAAAAAAAAAAAAAAAAAAAAAAAAAAAAAAAAAAAGCTGTTGTTGTTAAAAATGAAGTTATCCCTATTCCTAGGGGCCAATACGATATTGAATCTTTAAAGGAAACTATAAATTCAATTGAACCATTTTCAACTAATAACATTGAACTGATGTAGTACAGTGTGAAAAACAGAATATCTATTAAATCTAAGTTTGATATTAAATTTGATGACAGATTATCCAATATGCTTGGTTTTTAGAGAAATATGTTGTAGGTACTAAGTTCCCTATTTTAAATTCATATAAAACAATAAATTTTCATTGTAATTCGGTATATGGAATGCTTACAAAATATGACGAATCTGATAATATAGAAACAGATATAATTGCTAGTTTTCCACCATAAATGATGTTTGGTTTTAGAGATTGAATTATTAATGAACTAGTGTATCCAATTTCTTATCTAATTAATAATGAACAGCTTAATCACATTGTTTTATAAGTTAGGGATGAAAATGGTAAACTGATTGATTTTAATAGTTCTGCTAAAGTTATTGTTTTGGAAATTAATGAAGTTTACAATACAATATAAAAATTTAACAATATGAAAATTAATTCATAATACATTTTGATACCCATAAGGAATGTGTCTATTTTATTTTCTAGAATAATAATTTTATCACAAGTATTTCATGCTATTTTGTTAACTTTTACTGTACATACTTCATGTTTCTCAATCCTTATCAAATTGATTGTTCTATATTCTATTTTCTTTTTAAACAATAATTCTTATAGTCGGCGAAAGTAATTATCTTATTAACTAAACATTTTTTCACACATTTAGATTTTTTGTTTTCTTTGACTCCAACTCTATGCATGCATTTTTGCTTGTAAACATATTTTTTTTTATTATTTTCCCATTGCATTCATCTTCCATTTTCACTAAAACTTTCTTACTTATTTGAGGCATGTTATATATATATATATATATATATATATATATATATATATATATATATATATATATATATATATATATAATCATTTGGATAATCACTTGGATAATCACTTGTATCAAATTTATGTAACATTGACTTCATATCTTCGCAAAAATTTTCTGTTTTTGTGTTAAAAAGTATGAGTTGGTATCTTGGTACCATAGTTCAATATCATTACAATATTTTGGTGTCATTACTTTATAATGGAAATCATACATTAATTATTTTGGTATATCTACATTTGACATGCTAACATAAACAAGCTTGTTAAATATTACATTCGTCTTGTTCATATGTAAGCTGCAAGATTCTCATTAAATATCGTACTTTTATTATCATTTGGTATTGATAATAATTTTCACATTTATCTTCATCTGATAATAATCTTATTAATCTTATATTTTCCATTGTTTTGCCAAACATAGAATTATTCATCAGTTTGTAAAAATCTTTTTCGAAGTTTTTTTGGCATTAGTTCTCAACTAATCAACAACAACAATCTATGTAATTTTTCAACCAATCAGACTGATCAAATGCTAATATTATGTGTATTTTAGTAAGTTATAATCCCTTTTTTAAACATAGTTTGAAATTACGATATTGAATTACATACTTTTGTTTGTTACATAAAGTTGTTAATAATTTAGACTGATTTGTTCCTGGAACTGCCTTATTTTCTGGGCAAAATGGAAGATTTTTATGTAATTTACAAATTCTTGTGGATATTGTAAATCCACTTCTAATATATAACCATACTCATAATCATCCTACAAATCTAATATTTTTTTACTCCAGTAATCTAAATAAATTTATATACATTTATACACATATTTCTAAAATTTTAAAATATATCTGCTAATAGTAACACATCACTTTTTATTATAAGTCATGGTATTCACCAATGTGTTTTATATTGAATTGAGCCCATACAAGTTTTGCATGATCATATTCACTATCGGTTATATCAGATTCGTTTAATTAATTGTAAAAATTGCACTAATAACAAAATCTAATTGTTTTTTTGGAAAATGTTTTGAATATATTTCATTTGATATTTCCTTAAATTAGATGTTAATTTGTCTAAACTACTCGCCATAAATTTTAATGTGTCTATAAAACTCATTTTTAAATTTTCTGTTGCTTTCCCAAAAGTAATAAACTTTTCTTCATTATTTGGAATTAAATCTATATTTTTTTCCTACCCTAACTCATCAATAAATAAATGAGCATTATACCCTTTGGGTAATTTAATTGTAGAACAAAAAGATTGCATACTGGGTCAATGAATTTTCCTGTTACATCATCATGATGACATACTTTCTTATTTCCCTCCATATATTCACATTCGCATCTTTTTGATTTCCTATATAATATTTGTTCTTCTTTTGTTAGTGGATGGATTGGTTCAATTTGTGAATATATTTCCCCAATTTCTTCTACTTCCCTTTTTATTGATCGTATAAACACCTCAATATGCTACTGGTGGCTTATAATCATCATAACTAGATACAATATAATAGGAAAAACCAGATGCTTCATGTAATTGATATTTCATTGTGTATGATTCGTCATTCAACTTTAAGTCAATGTTATTTATTTTCTCATAAGTAAGTTTATATCTTTCTTTAAGTATTCCCTTATAAAGACCATTATCGATATCATCTTCAGTTAAAATTGAATATTTTTGATTAAGTTAAATTTGTTTATTTCCTTTGGATTTGATCTAGTTGTTGATATTTTCTTTATAATTTATTAAAAATCTGCATATATTGTAAAAGGAACTTTTGTTATATGTTTAATATTTTTAGATTTTATTTGTTGTCTTTTAAAAGGTAAAGTTATTCTTTCCGATTCATTTTTAGAAAAGTCTTCTGTGTGCATATTTAATCTCTCTTGCGATGTAAATAATTGAAGATGCATATCACATATATAAGTTTTATGTTGCTTATTATTTTTTTTTGCTGAAACTAACCGGGATAATTCTTTATAATCCAACGTAAATGCAAGTTTGTAACATTTTTGAAATAAATTTAATTTATATGTTTGTACTTTTTTCCCCAATCTTTAATGGATATACTTGTCATCAAAGAATACACATTTATAGAGGTGTCAATTTTATTTCCTATTTTTGGTATATCATATATTTTAGTGGGATATTCAAACTTATATACTTCTTTGTCAAAATTAGGGGCCACATTTTTATATTTAGTTACTCTATGATGATTTTTTTCTACTGGAAATAGTAGTGATTTTATTGCCCAAAAAAGTATTTTAATTTTTATTCTTTACATTTATGCATGCTTTTTTATTCTTAATTTCTTCCGGCAATTCTATATATGATGCACCATTTAATGGATTATACTTATTTATAGTTAATTGTATTCCAATTATTCTGCCTAAAGTTCAACCTGAGCCTCTTCTTTGAAATTCAGATAACTGTGTAACTATTTCCTGTTTTATGATGTCATAAATCCTTTTAATTTCTACGTTATTCAATATTGTGTGATTAAATGTTTGAATTGTAAATTATTCTACTTGATTATTTTCTTATTTACGACAATTTATATATTATTTAATGTTCGTTTTTAGCCCCCTAAATGTTCTAAGATTATTGCGTATTGTGTCAAAAACCTTAGTTTTTACTAAATTAAAAAAATATTCTGGTTTTACTAAATTAAAGTAATTTTCAATGTTATGTGTTGATATCCTACCACGAAAAGCTTTGTTAACTAAATAAGATTTATTTAATCTTCTGCTTATTTTGCTAACAAACACTTTAGTAGAACAGGGGAATATTCCGTTTATTTCATTTTGTCTTGTTTATTAATTCATTGATATAGGCATGTGATAAACATAAATTTGTAAAATTGTTCTTTGTTATCCATTTTGTTACCTGCTTACTTTTGTTTCTAGGTTGTACAAATAGATTGGTTTTTTTTTTTATAATTTATTTCTATCTTTGGGATATAATAGATTGATATTGGACTAAGAGAATGGTAAATTTGTGAATTTGTTCTCTGTTTCTTCATTTAAGATAAATTGTTTAAGAGTTCTAATAAATCCTTTTTACATAGTCTGCCTGTATTTATTATTTTAAAGCTTTTAGCTTTAGTTCTTATTTCGCAACTGTTAAATCGTTTAGATTAACCAAATAATATTTTTTTAAAATTAGATTTTCTCCTGCTACAATAACATTGAACTGTGTAATAATAGTTCTAATTAAATCATCTTTCCTTAAATTGCTCCAATTATTAATTTTAAGTTGTTTAGCAATATCTTTCAACTCGCGAACTCTCATTTCACTCAATTCACTAGTTATATTAGAAGTCTCAAGTTTTGTAGTTATATTTATATAGAAAAAAATTAATCATGTTTTAATTTTTATGAACTATTTGGTACCTTGCTTTTTTATGAAATAGCACAATATTTTTGTCAATGTTAATATCGAAAGCAAAATTTATTAATTTTTAAATTCTTACCATGATTATATTTCTTCATATATTCATTAAAACAAGTTTTGCATTTTATAATATTTTTGTCGTTAATATTTTTATAATGATAAAATTGTTGCAATGATTTAGTCTCATTACAAACTTTACATGTTTTGATTGTATAATTATCTTGTTGGGTTTCATTAAAAAATGTCTAGTGCTATATTGTGAAATTTTTATTTTTTATGCTTTTTAAAGATACGTTATAAATATATTTTCCACATTTGCATAATACCTTCTCTTTATTTAACTGATAATGATTTGTACCTCGCGGCACAGCGAGAAGACAGTCAGCGATAGCATCAATAGAGGTCGGTCCATGCATGATCGCATCACGTTCTTCTCGCACCCGGACGGCCAGCATTGTTTTGCACCGGTAACATAACTGCAATAGACTGATTAATTTCTGGAATCTTTTCATTTTAGCCGCCTGGGACACCACCCTTCGCCTCCCAAAGGGTTGCATCGCCAGGGGAGGATAATTTAATCAGCATGCCTAAGTCTTGTTAGCCTAACTGCATTTTTTTTTATCTGAATCACCTTGCTGCAGGTCAAAGTGTGCCTAGTGTCAAGTTACCTCCTGGAGGGATATGTAATTTCTATGCCAATTAAAACTGATACATGGAGCTCACGTGTGCTTTTTAATTGACACCTCGCGGCAATTCAGGGTGTGGGCCCTTCTATCCTGGCTTTTTATTGCAAGTGTTATTTGTCTAAATTTTCTGGGGTAATTTTTATTAATGTGTGCTGCAATGTGTCAAAGTGTTCTTATTTATGGGTGTGTGGTTGGCCCAAACAATCCACAGCATAGAGCCGCCCAAAAGAGTCCCTTGTTTACTAAACCACTTATGAACCTGGTGAACTGCAGAGTGTTGCGGGATTGTTGGTCCTGGTGATAGGCCCACAGTACCCCGAGAACATCAGCTCTACTGCAACAACAACATCAACGCTGTCAAGGCGATCTGTAGTGCCTACTAAGTAATTTTCCATAACCTTTTCTCACCTGAACGTTCACTGCCCATATAACCTCAACCAAACCTTTCCCAGGCAACTGACAACCATCAATAGTATTCTATCGTAGTTTCGAAATCAGAGCAGTGTGATTTGGCATTTCGAAATAATCTTGTAACAACTCCAGAATTGGCCTCCCAGAGGAAAACTACATTTACTGCACCCGATAGAAGGCAGTTTGAATATTGTGCCATACCATTTGAGCTCTAGTGTGCCCCGCCCCCCTCACAACTTTGAATCTATGGTGGTTCATGTATTAGAGAGCCTCATTGGTGAATACACGCTGAAATATTTGGGCGACATACTAATCTGGTCAAACAGCTGGAAGGAGCGGTTTGCAATTAATATTTTAACTTGTGCAATAGAAAAATGCTACATGGGAAATACCAGTATAGACTTTCTCGGAGAGGAACAAACCCAATTTAGAACAACCAAGCACACAGAAGCAGCAAAGAAAATTCTTTGGTTTGATTAACTGATTAAGAGAATATATTGAAAACTTCGCCGTAGTTACTGCACCACTTACCGAACTGTTTTCACTGCAGAAACAATTTCAATGGATGGACAAAGCTGAAAGCACCTTTACCAATATCAAACTTAAGTTCTGGCCATGTACAACACTCATACGGTTCAATGACAGTCGGAATCTGTATCTTCAAATAGATGCAAGCCAGGAAGGAATAGGAGCAGTGTTGTACCAAGTCAATGACGTCGGGGGAGAGCACGCTGATGGGAGTCAAATCGTCGGAAGGCTGTAGGTATTCACCACATGCTTGGGCAAACCATTTTAACACAGTGGCTTGGAATAACATAGGGTCAAAATGTGGAAAAGGATGTAGTTAAGGTTGAGTGAAAGGATTTTCTGAGTTGCAGTGAGTCTGGAATAAAGGTAATTGTTGGAAAATGGCATTATCCAGTGTGCCGGGCATCCTCCAGATGCTGATGTCATGATACATGGTAGAACTGATCCTCTGTATCTCGGGTAGTGCGGCTGATGACCAAGGCAGAAGTCCTCCTGTTGTATTGTTGACCCTCAGATAAACATAATCATTCTGTGGTGCGTCCTAAGCGGCGAACTATTGACTGTTTACGCATACTAGCCACTGTTTTATGCAGTTACGTACAGACATGAGCACTTTGCATACTGAAATGATATTTATGAAATGTGGTGGGAGGTGGGGGCCCATGCATATAATGCCTTACTACTACCAAATAAAACCACTGTGATTCTCTTGCTGGTACATTTTCCTTGGTGCTTTAAACCTCGCTCTAGGGGACAACTTACAATAATGCCAGACGTAAACCTGCTGGTCTCAGTGATACAGCCAAAACTGCACGAAGGGGGAAAATATACTTACAGATCCATTATGCTTCCCCAGGCAATGCAAGCTCTGGGGAAGAGACAGGTGGAGAGTCCCAGGTGGCTAAATTAAAACGGTTCGTGGATAAATTAAACTATGTATAAACTAATGATTAGGTGCAACTGATGTTTGCCACCTTGGCACAAAAACTGCGAACGCGGATGATGTGCGTCCAACCTCTCAGACCATGCAAAGCTTACTAATTGGTTGATGCGGCATATGTGCCGGCATTGGCAGGCATGCATGCTGCGTAGGAAATACTTATCAAGACATGAACATACTCTGCTCTTACCTCGTTTCCTGTACATGGTCATAAAAATTCATTGTAACATAGAATCAGCAATGAACACAACTACACTGGGTGAAATGTGGTGCGGATGGAATACGCGAGAATGAAAACAGTAAAACACACTTGCTCTGGAAAATTGGTAAAGGCTAGAATAAGGTGTTCTTTATTTAACAGCATGTCTTTGCGTGCACTTATTTGCATTGAAAATACCTTTAAAGACTAATGTGCATGTTCACTGCTTCTTTTGTATACTGGCATTGCTTAGAGGCATGTGGTGTCTTAACCACGCCATTCCTTTCACCTTTCACTGACACTTATCATTTCACAGCACTGCTCAACACTCGCTTGAGTGTTCCTGCTTCTGGATTGTGCGTAGCATGGTGTACTCATTAGATCACTGCTCCTAACTGCGCTGATGAAACCCTTGTGGTGGGCAAACTGTCTGTGAAGAAGGGAATGCGGCACACATCAATGTGAACGATTTTGCTAGCACCAAGCTCGGCCAGACAGAGCGGTGCTGTGATGTCAATGAGCGAATTGTTTGGTGGTCATTAGGATCATTCAAAAAGTATTACGTCTATCTCGAATACCAGAGATACGGAAAACAGATGTCTAGTAAGGTTGCATAATACGCTAGAGGCCGGAAGCAAGCTAACCAGATGGGTGTTTCATTTGCATGCGTACAATTTCATTGTAGAGCACGTGTCAGGCAAGCAGAACTAGTTAGCGGACATGTTGTCATGTACCCCTAATGCAGAGGCAATTGTTCATGATGAGGTGGAATAGGAAGATATTTTATCACCAGAAGCATGTGACCCTGTAAAGGAACAGTATATACAACAAATAGGTGCAGAAAACGACACCTTAATAAGCGATTTGTATCGCGAAATGATGCAAGTACAACACAAAGAAGTGGCCCTATTGTGTGATGACTTCTTGATATGACAGTGCCATACACATATTAATGACATCATAAATGGCATGGATTATCTGTTTGATTGTAAAATTCATTTCAAATCATGAATACTACTAATCACCAGGCACAACCAATAATGTGCATGCTCCATTGTGGTTGTGCACAAATCACAAATTCATGAAGTAGACACTGTCTCCCATAAATTATCATAGTTTTATTCTATTGAACAAGAGAGGCCATGAGAGTTGTGTCAAACGATTTACCAGAGGCCATGTTCTAACACCACAATGTCAAATCCCATTTGGTGTCAGTTAGGAATGCCTGAAACAGCCTGTTCTGAAATGGAGTGTCTCAGCCGTATCTGTCTGTCCTGGTCTTGCATGAATAGAGTGGTGTCAGTCAGATATGTCCGATGTTGCAGTCAAAGTGTTAATCGTAGAGAACTCTGGCAAAGTCTCTTGAAACTAGACAAACTTTCCATAGGTCCCTATACAGGTAATTAGTATTCAAAATTCGTCTTGCATATAAAATGAAATAAAACTGCATTATTTTTTTAGAGTTGGGTTAAATAGCCTATATATAGGGGCATAGTTCCCACCAATTTCACTTTTAACAACTTATCAGAGTGCACCAGAGTCACAATCAAAACTACCATATTGGCTTTGAATTCCAATTATCGCAGAGAATTACAGGTCTGAATCTGGATAGTAAATCAAGCGATATGTTTACAACCTTGTAAATACTAAGTATAATGTGGAATATAAACCAAATTCTTTTTATTATATAATAGCTTAGCTCACAGAAAATACTAATTATGGTTTAGTGGTATGTTTTGGACCTCGGTTCTACATAGGAGTTGAAGATTTCGAAAACTGAATGGAAATTTTGGATACAGAACACTGTTTCAAAGACTGGCATTACTCCAAACACACACACCCTCCTAATCAATTTTCTGCTTTGAAAATCGAAAATATGGAGCGATGGGAGCGATGGTGGCAGCGGAATTGGCTGTTATGGCCTGCAAAAGATTTCGAAATTTTTAAGAAAGTCAAGAAAGGCCTTATAATTACTGAATAAAAGCTGTTTCTCAACTTTGCCGACCTGTATTTTTTGTTTATCCATGGACCAAACCAAGTGTGAAAAATGCTTAACTTTTGTTTGCAATTGGAATTGAAATATTATCATTACCTACACTTAAAGGACACATTGCCGAAGAAAATCGAACACAAATTACGAGATTTAGAAAATTACCTGAATCGTGATCGAAAACATAAACTGGCCGAAACAATAAACGATATTTTCGTGATCCAATTCCAAAGGTTAGTTCCTCATGTAGCTGCCAAGATTGCCACAATGACTGTCGAAAATGAAGAAAAAAAATCGATTTCTATGAATGCGAATGCAAATGAGGAATCCACTATCACATTTGAAAAAAAAAAAAAGAAAAAAAAGAAAGGGGTTTCCTAAACATCAACTGCATTGTGTTGTTTGTAAATTATCAAGTAAATAAACGATTGCTAAAAAAAGGTTTTAGGTATCCTTTCCCTTTTTTTTCAATTATTCACTTCTTGGTTCTCATGTTTGAGCTCTTTGTATTTGTTCATCAAATCAACGAGTTTCTCATCAAACACATTTTCCTCATGAGCCGAAATTTACTCGTACCATACCAAGGAGACTCGATATAAATTTGCCTATTATGCATCGTATTTATAGCTTGATCTAAAGTTCACACATACAATTGTAGGGAGAAGGGTGCAGATAATAAAATATTAATGGCTTCCCCGAATCCTGGTAGTGTATTTACAATTGTCGTCGTTTTTTCGCATCATTTTTCTCCAATTTGTTACAGTTACAATTTACGAGCGAATCCATTAAATTAATGCGATAATTTGCGGCTATATAGTTTAATTGAAACGTGTTTGTTTGTCTAATTTAGAAATTATTCAAATTGTTTACCAAATTATTACAAATTTCAAGCATTTGTTGCGAAGTCTGTAACAAGTCGACACTTTTTTTTAAATGATCTATATTTTTTACAGTTTTATTAATCATGTTAAATAAAATGATAAAATTAGTAGACTTTACAAAAGCATCACCACTATTTTCGTGTTCATAAAAAAAAAGTGATTGTGTTTTCCCTTCTAGTTTAGCCATCAACCAGGCAGCCATCATCATCATCATCATCATCATCATCATCATCATCATCATCATCATCATCATAATCACCGTGATTCGACTCTTCGTCAATGCGAGTTTGGGGAACAGATTCAAATATGTTTGTTTGCAAGACACGATGATGAGGGGATTGCGAGCGAGGTGCGGCAGTATCGGAAAAGGTGATCTTAGGTCCCAGTGTATGTGCCTGATTGTAATCTTGCGATTGTGGGCATCTGGGTGATGATGGGGGTAGAGTTGGGGGCCTGCGATGATATTGTGATGCAAATAGAATATTTTTCATAAATATTTGCGAAAAATGCGATATATGAAAAAAGTATTTTAACATAATTTTGATAAACTTTGTTTTTTTTTTTTTTTTTTCCGTAGTATTAAACACCAACATAGCCCCTCGTCATTGTTTTTAAGTTTTAATCGAGTCGATAAACTCAGATCGCCATAAAACAACTTGGCCACTTTGCGAATCATCATATTGAATATAATGGCACTAAAAGTGGGCAAATCCATAAATATTTGTGGATGTAATTTATGAGGGTCGTTGTAACGAATTTTTAAATTACAATTATTAGATTCGTACGAAAACTGTCCAGTTTTAAACAATCGTAAGAAGAAATTTTTTTCTCATGGCCAAAATTTGTAATGTATAACTGAGCTGAATAATCATTCATTTTTTTTAGGTATTATAACTTATAATTTTAAAAAATTAAGTTATTATATATTATATATATATATATATATATATATATATATATATATATATATATATATATATATACACACACACACACACACACACACACACGCACACATATTTATATAACAAATACATTGATTCATTTATGACATAAAAAATATTTATTTAAATATGTACATACAAAAACAGATTTATTTACGCAATACAATTACTCATTTTTTACACAAGAGTTGTTATACCAAGAATTAAAATTTCTGGCAAGATAGTTCCAAATAAAATCTACATTTGCCAGAGAACATCTTTGTTAATATGCACTTGAATTATGAAAACAGCAGGTGCCACATTCGATGAGATATTTCTGTGTAGCTATTACGAGTTTCTTGCAGGCACTCCCAACTGCATCAGAAAGTGTATTTTTTGAGCACCTCTGATGACTATGTGTCGAATCCAACTTTCATGTACGATTTTGTGAATTGTTTCAGTGTTCATCATATGATCATGCTCGTTATGTGGAAGATTCGAAGGTATGCCTTGTATTTTCCAGTAGAGGTACAAATTTTGCCCAAAATCACCCAACATACTTGTTTGTAGGTGTGCTAATGGAACTGGTCTTTGAACATGAGCTATGTAAAATGCCCTGTTTAGTAGCACATCCAAATTCTAGGGGAAATGTTTTCACCAGCATAAATTTCAAATTGAATGTCGATGACCATCGTTTTATCCAGTTCCAAATCCATTTCATCTGTAGATGATATTTTGATGTAGTTTAATTGTGGAATTCCGTTCAAAGTTGTTGCTTGATTGAATCTTTCGAGAAATTCTGGCGATGACAAATCTTCTATGGTCGCTTCTTTCCAGAAGCTCATCTCGTCATATTCCTCAGCCCACTCTTGGGATGATTGAGTTTGTTCAATGTCAATTTCGATACGAAATGAGTTTTTGTATTTTCCTTGTATATACACACTTGTTTACGCACAGAAAAAGAATGATTTATTTAAATCTTCCATTGCCCTCTTCACATCTTTAGCTGTTAGATCCCAAATCAACCGAACTATGGGTAGGGTACAGTCCCAAGATATTTTTTTTTTTTGGAATGGCATTGTCAAATTTTTCCAAGTCCGTTTGAACTGCTCATGTGGCAAATTATTATTTTCTTCCTGGGCACTCTAATTGTTTTGTAAATATCTAGCCTGATTTTCATTTGCTACAATTATACATTTAATCCATGTTTCATTCAAAATTGAATGAACTGTTTTGAGTTTGATATCTTTCTCATTAATGTCCCAGGGTATTCCATGCACTTTCATGTACAAATTGCGATTTTGTTCGACATTGTTAGACATACTCTTTACCAAGTGTATATATGGAACAGGTCTAGATATATACAAAATGTTTGACCCTTGTTATGTAGCATATCCAAACTCCAATTTATATTTTTTCCCATGATATCTGCCAAATTTAAAATCAACAGCTAACACAGGAGCTTGATTAACATTTTCTAACAGCTTACATTTTTATTCTGGCCTTTCCCTACTCAGAGTAGGTATTTTTTCCTCTTCACTAGAGTTGCTTGAAGACCCTGAACGCCCATCACTGCTGTTGGTACTACTTTGTCTTTTACTTCTTTAACTAAACTTTTGCTCTTTCTTTATATTAAAGCATTGTATAAGGAAATATGCATGGCTTTTTTCAATGATGGACAAAATCAACCTCGTATAAAATTGTAAATAGTTATTTACAAATTTCAATCAGAAACGATTTGTTGCAGTTTCAAGGAAAAATATACGAAAAAAGACTAGGTTTATTTAATTTTTGGCGGGATAATGCAAAAAGACTGTTTTCGTAAAAAGGACATCGAGATTAATCGCTGATGTGATTAATACTTGAAATATGAAAACGAAATGATGAGAATTGGTGACAAAAGACCCAGGATAATAGAGAACATTTACCATCGCTTGAATTGTATTATTTTGGAAAAGGTTTGTTTCTCAGCTGCTTAAAATGTGGCAATGTAATATGCATATATGATGAAAATTGTAATCACGAATGTATTTGCAATAAATAAAAAAAGGCTCCTTTTTTTCATGGCACATTGTTGGTTTATTTCCTCACTCACCTAAATTGTTTTTCTTCCAGACAAACACAACAAGTCGATGTTGGACGATACCAACGGATACTTGCATAATAATCTCGACCATTTGTATTATGCATTTCTGGTGAGAGAATACGGCCGAAATTTTTTCCTGTGTACCACTTCGCTCAACATTTTCGTCTCATTCCTGTTTGTAAGTATTCTGATATTCGTCTTATTTCGCGAAAATGATTATTGACTCGAGTAAAATAGACGAGGAGCGGGAACATCTTGGGAAAATTATCAAACACATTGAGGAAATTTGCAGAGTAACTGTTGGTGTGAATCTGGATCGCATAATAATGCAACTCGTTGGCTGGTATGACACCAAATATGAGGGAAACAAAATCATCTCCATTGTTGTATCCAGTGAACTCGGTAAATAAAATCACCCTGCAGGAAATTTCGCCCTTTGGTTACAATCTTTTGTCAAAGTGTATGTTTGCTCATTGGGCGGCAAAAAAACAACATGGTGCAGAGTACAATCGTGGGCTGGTCGCGCAAAAAAAGTTTGGTTTACCAACACATAATCTTGGACTTTGACATCGACAAGGAACACAATTTCGACTCGTACAAAGAGAACCTCGTTTGATGCGATCGTGTGATTGAGTTTGTTGAGAATGTTACTGCAGCCACATTCCCATTTTACGTCAAGAGTTTCTGTCTGGTGACACATCGGCCCGAAAAGGCCAACTTTCACCAAATTCTACCCATAGTGATGGATTTTGTCAGTGCGCATGTAATTTTTGCCACTTCTCTCTTCTTTATTCGCAATCGAAGGAGGGGTTGGCATTCAAGTTTGTGCTGGACAATCCAGCACAGTGTTGCTTGTCCACTGTCCGAGATAGATCAGGTTCCTGAATGGCTGAGCATGTATGATCATGTCAAAAAAATTAGACCCATCAATATATGGTCTCTAAAGGACGAACTCGTGTCTTTGGTTCCCTTTTACGATCCCTCAAGGAGTGTGAAGCCATCGTAGTATCCATAATTTGAAATTCATCATGAGAAGTTTTTTCTTTAAAACTCCATCGGACCGGTGAATATGTCAAACGATACACGTTCATAGATCAGGCAATCAGGCAAATGCGGAATGACGAGGAATTTCTTGTGGCAAATAGCCATTGAGTGCAAATGGGAAACGATGTTGGTAGTTATTGCGAGGAAGACTGGGTAAAGTCACCCATAGGATAGACCGAGTACAGGTTTGGATTTGAATATATCACTGCGTATTTCATCGTGTATGTTGATGGAGAAATTACTCACAAAATTGAAAATTTAAGTGGAAGTAATGATGAGAGTGTAATTACGGAGATGTACATATTATGTAGAGTCTGCACAATCGAGATAAATTTTCAGTTTCAGACTAAACCAGTTGAAGAACACTTTGTTTAACGTGGAAAAACTGGACATTTCATCCAATGTCATCTTTTCCGAGTATGCATTTGGAAATGCCGAACATCAGGTTCATTTTTATGATTGTTAATTTTACCCCTTTAGTAAAAATCAATTGTATATGATTGATCGTTTCGAGGAGGCGATACGACAACCCGACATTGAATTTGATCATTGCAAGGGAAATTTTATGCATGCACTCATAGCTGGTTTACTGGCTAAACATTCAATGTTCGTCTTTGTTTTATCGGAGATGTTGTATCGCGGTTATGTGACGAGCATGTTGTCATTGCTCGTTCGCTACATTGACAGTAAAAATTGAATACTGTTGATTGAATGTGTGTTCATGTTTTTCAACCCGAACTGGTATGCAAAGTTCATCTTGAGTGGTTGATGCACCCACGAAAATGTACTTAATCACTTGTACACAGGATTCTACAAGACCGATGTTCTTTACTTTTTGCTTTTGTCTTTATGTGAAGGACCTCTTGACTGGATAAACCTGTTCAATGTGTACAAATACGTCATATTTGGTGAATCCAATGGTCGAGACGGTGGTGGTGATAATGGGGATTCGTCCTCGATTAACAAAAGAAATCATCATCAGGGACAGCTTCTAAGGTGATTAATTTCTTCTTTATCGACCTTTTATTGATGAGGCGAAGTGGTAACTTTGTGTTGTTGTTTGGCAATGGAAAGTTTTCGATCATTCCCGAAAGCGAGTTGTCCTTTAGTTTCGAAATACAAGATTACGAGGCAGTTCTCGTCAATCTAGGTTACTAAGTCTTTCGTGATGGGTATGTGTTTAACCCATTACTAGATGTATTTGAAATAGCTTCGCCTTCACTGACTTGTTGGTAGCTATCAAGCACTGTTATGATATTCCAAAACCGATAATCACACTGGTCTATTTCCCTCACGTTCAAGACCTGTGCTTCAATATCTACCTTCAATTGTCACATTTCTTATTGCAGTTGCAATATATCAAGTTAATGGTGATGTTATTCTGCCCGATATTTTCAAACATAGTGGCTAAGCAGTATGCATTAATCGAACCTGATTTAAAACCTCTTGACTATACCGATGAAAATTTTGTAGTTATGTTCAATGATTTGACTCTAAACTATAAATGGCCCCCAACATTTGTAGAAAATTAAAAGCTCATTACCGGCACCAAATTGGCGATTGCTTTTAAGATGTTTGTGTACTTGCTGCATATTTTAACTCAGAAATACACTGTTAACCTGAAGAGAGTTACTCCATTTATATATTTGATTTTCGGACACTACATGCCGTAACTACTCGGTTTGGCCAACTTTATTTTCGATTGGAAAAACATTCTTAAGTTTTGTGATTTGTTAAAAAATAGCATAAGAAACAAAAGTGAGCTGGACAATGGACATTATCATGGTACAGAAATTGACAATGACAATGAAAGAACGACCACACCATTCTACAGTTTGCAATCTATGATTTCTTTTTTATGCAACAATCGAAAATATTTTGCACACAAAGCAAAAACAATTCATTGCCGAGGATAATGCCAAACAAACTGAAAAAATTGTGGCTACAGCTTCCTTGCCGATAGATGCTGTATTGCCACAGCCAGACCATCCCGAGTCCAGTTTTGAAATATCACCATTGGCAAGTTCAATTTCCGTAGTGGGTGATGGAAACGAGCTGCTCAATGAGGATAATTTCAGATTTGTGGTACAAAAATTGAAGTTTGGAGATGGAGGACAGGCTGAATCATCTATCGAGCTGACCAAGTTCGAGGATGGATTCGTATGCAATGTGCTTGTCATATTTTCGTGGTTGATGTGTATGGGGTTTCACAATCCCTATGCAAATGTACTTTTTTTTCTCGATATTTACATGAAAATAGCTTCGAAATTTACGATGATATGAAACAACTTGTAATTGAACACATTGATCTGCCTGTGTACATGAATCACATAAAGGACCTCGCTAATTTACTATGATAATTTTGCAAAAATTTATGAGTTCACCTGCCTGTTCACATTTAGCCAAAGATTCAGTGGCACCATCTCAAAGGACTTTACGATCGGTAAAAACACTTAAACATCTACCGAAGAGAGTGCCAAACCACACCTTAAGAGGACTAGGTACTCACTGAGTACTTGGATCATGTGTACATTGGATTTGCATCCATGATTTTATATTGTGATTTCAACATGGACTTGATAGTCACTCTCTTGAAGTTTATGGCTTCTTTTAAATTTCGCAGGTAATCAGTTGTGGAATTCCCTGGTACTTTACAGTAAGATGGGCGAGGGAAAAAACATATTTTCAGATATTTTTTTGAAGCTACACAACATGGGTATCCCGAGTCATCTTGCATCTCCAATAATTGGCTTGGATTATGACATCACACAAAAGTGTGTGTTGTAACCACAGTTGATTATTTTCGAGAAAAATTACAAGCGAGTGTGTGTTGTAATCACAGTTGTTTACTTTCGAAAAAAAAAGTGTGGGTGTTGTGAACACCATTGTTTATTTCTGAGAAAATTATTGTTATTAAATTCAGAGAAACATGGTGAGTGTATGTGCTGCGATCCACATTCCTTCCCCCACTCTTACTTTCAATAAAATGGTAATTGCAATAAACTCTAATCAAATTCACCAACTTTATGTTATTCAGCTTGCAAAAACTTTGGGCAACATAATTTAAAATGAGCAAGTAAAAAATTTTGAGAAAAAACTTGTCAGTGTCTGTGTTGCAATCATACTGATTTGGTACTAAGAAAATAACTTGTCAATGTGTGTTGTGATCCCCTCCCACTTTTACTTTCAAAAACCAATAATATCATGGCATTTCATTTTGATTTCCCCCCACCCTTACTCTCAACAACCAATCATGTCACAGCATTTCATTTTGATCACCCCACCATTACTTTCAATAACCATCCAGTGATATTTGTTTACTGTTGTCGATGACTCGTGATTTATCAGTGTAGTTTGTATGATAACAACAACACAAAATTCTTTTAAAGTTACCTATAGAGCGATGGTGTGAGCTGAAGATAGAAACATCACTCCTCCTCCCAGAGCAGAAGAGGAATATGGTAAGAACGAAAAGGTAAGTTACTTATTAAATATACATATAGATACCCTATAAAATATTAATATTTTATAAGGTATATTTATTATTTTATTATTATTCTTAATCCTTTCCTTCTTCTCTTAGAGCAGAGATGCTTCTCTATACGGCTCTTGCCCTCAACTGACGTATTTATTCCAGAATACTCCACCATATAGGCCAAACTGAAAGAAGGGGAAGGGAGGGTAAATGAAAACCTGCAATATCATTGGTTGTTGACAGTAAGAAGGGGGAAGAGGAAAGCTGAGCGCATCACATTCTGGTGAGTATTGGTATCGAGATTCGAACCCCAAATCACTGCAAAATATCCAAATTTTGTCACTCATCCAAAAAAATTGAAACTTCTTGTTATATACAATTTGTTTTAACTTGACCTGTGATGGTACCAAGCAACACATTGCTAGACTTTAAATTCTTAGAAATTGTTTCCAAAAACTCTTTGTTTCCCTTTAATTGTTCTATGATTACCTCCACTATAGAGTCCTGCTCGAGAATTATGGTATATAAATCTTGCATAAACAAATAACTAGGTAAATTAACTTTGAGGATTTGTTCAAACACCAATCTCATTATATATATGCACTCTGACATTTGATTCTTTGTGCTTGTTGTTTGAAGACCAAAGGTTAGGAAATAACCATAAATGATCACCAGTTTCTGGCACCAATTGCTTTTCCCACAGAAAACGAATGGGACTATTTGTTGATTCAAATTGTCAAATTGTAGTTTTTTGTTGATGGCTTCCATTAGGAGCAGCAAGTAATTGCTGTTTCTATCAAATAGAATTGTGCACAAGCCATGCACTTGGTCCACTGTAATTGACTCTTTGGCCCGGGGTGCAAAGTTTCCTGTAAACGCCATTGCAGCATTGGCAAAATAATTTGTGTACATTTAGTGTGGTTGCTTCGCTGTCGTCATGTCCGAGCAGAGGTGAAATGTAATTCTCAAAGACGGTATCGGGTTTGAAGACTTTTCAAAATCTTGAACAACAAATTGCATAAAACATTGTCCGATCCCTGTGTATTTTGTGCTTTGGGACTCACAGGTAAATCGTTTTGTTTTTGCACCTCTATGCATAAATGTTTGGCAAGTGTGAACGCTAGACAGAAACACATCACTGGTATGAACAATATATAAATAGCGAGCTTACCTTATCAAATTTTGTCACGTAGAATCAGAAAATTAATTTGACCAGGGAAACTATGTTTACTTGATTGGGTTTTTCCACGAGCCTGAATACATCTCGAGTAAAGCCTTCGATAATTTTCTGTGATTTATTTGTCAGGTAACTCACAAAAGTTTGTTTTGTTGGTTGATTATCAACGAATGTTCGCCCATCTATTTTGGAAGCATTTTAAACATATTGTAAAAGCAACATTTCGTAGAATTGTTCAGATCTTAAACTATGGATAAAATGGAATCGATTTTGAGTTTCGAGTTGAGTTTCAACAGAGCTTCATAGTTGATTATATCATTGAGGAGAAACAAGTTTATTTTGACAATTGTTATAACCATTTTGACATTGTACGCAAAAATGATATTTATGTTTGAACGTTTATATTCCCGAATAGTCAACAGTTTAATGTATTCGTCGCTCAATTTATCATATTTTTTACTTGTGTTTGAATCGATTGGTTCCTTAAAAGTATAAAATTTATAAAAATCATTAAAAGCAATGTCGATAGTAGGAGCCATTTGGGTTGTGGTATACAATTGTTTAATTGATCTTATATATACATCTTCTCCATAATTAAATATGTAATATTTTTTTATAAACTTGCTATTTAGTAAAAAAAAGTGTGGCCAAATGGAGAGTGGTTGTTTATTTGAAGGGTGTTATTAGTTTTTAGAGAGATATTCAAACAGGAATCTCATATGGAGACCATCCCGTCGCCATAGTTGAAAAAATTGAATTTGAAACACGAAGGCGGGTCATCTCGCATCTAGTGGCAGGGAATTGTTTGCCACACAATTCATTTCGAAATTGGTGATTGTAGCATAATATGAATTTGTAATGGCTACATACCTATCGAAGATTCCCCATTTAGCACAATTGAACAATCTTTCAACCATCCAGTGATATTTGTTTACTGTTGTCGATGACTCGCGATTTATCAGTGTAGTTTGTATGGTAACAACAACACAAAATTCTTTTAAAGTTACCTATAGAGCGCTAGTAATTATCTTTGGAAAATAAATTGTATTTTGACATGACTGTATCTTCTGCCAGTAAGGGTAAAAGCGAATCACCAGAAACATTTTTGAAATTTTGCAAACCAAATAAAGGAGCGCCCACAAAAAAATACACATTTCACATATTTGTACAATTCCACCACATCGTAAATCTCCAATATTATTCGCACCAGTAAACAGACCAAAGAATGGCCCACTATGAAAATTTCCAAGGGAAATGAGTATTTCGACAAGTACTTGTCCATCGAAAGTTTTACTGAATATACAGACTGCAATAAATCTTTATGCCAATCATATGCAAATCCTATAATTTTAACTTTCGGAACATTTCGTTATAAATGAGAAATGAAACTAGAATATTCAGATTTTCCACACACAAAATATAGCACTTTATCGGGTCATAATTAATAGTCATTTAATAGTCGCTGAAAATATTTATCCGACACTTTTCTGAAAGGAAACAATTTGTTTGGAAAATTATAGTTCTAAATTTATTGTCTGTAACTAGCGAAGATCCGTATAATCCTGGCATTAGAAATATAAGTTTAGTAGACGTTGTTTTACTCATACACTCAATCACGAGTAATAAGTTTTTTAAAAAATTATGTATAAATACTTACATGTACCTGCTGATGAAATAATGCATGGATACTTACATGTAGTTGCCGTATCGTGATCTGCGCAGAATACATAATCATTTTGCTGCCTTCTAGATCGAAGACAAGTATGAGGAATTATTTTCATGTAACATTGCAGAAAGTTATAATGTTGTGATGTCTGTTGACGTAAGACATATGCAGTCTACATTGTAAATAAATCTGAAAACTTGACCAATGAGTATTTGTACAATTAGTGGGACAAATAAAAACATGGACCCTTGATTTTATCGATATTTACTATAGTGTTGACTGTCCTTTATTAATTGCATTGGTAGAGAGAGTTGTCTGAAGGTCTCAGGTTACTCGCCAATGACTGTAGCTGTTCATTGTGAAGCACTGTCACACTGTTACCTTTGTCGTGTAGCCTGTTGTCCACATGATGTGTTGAGCAGACTACAGATGTGTTGTTGATGCTCTCCTGCACTCCAATGTTCTACTGTTTTTTGTTTCGCCCATGTTGGGCAAACCACTTGATGCATGAATGTGGCTTGCTGGTGTAGACTAATGTTTTATTCGCCCAAGCTGGGAAAGCCACTTGATGCGTTGTGCCTCCAGAGGTGCTGGCGGTGTGTTCGTGTCCTGCCTGAAGGCAGGTGGGGAACAGGAACTGACTATGTGTCCAGCACCACGTTCGGTGTAGAGAACGATTTTTGATGGGGGTCGTGCGACCGATGACCTACGGCGACTCTGGATATGCAGACAATATGAAGGAGAGCTGAATGAATTTGTCTGATGTATTACATAAAAGTAAAATATTGTCTGTGGGCGAAGCTGTCGGCCACTTCGCATGCCTATATTACCACTGAATTTACCCTGCTTGAGGGAGGCAGGACCCATAACCCATAAATGCAAATCATACACTGAAATACATTTGTAAATTTGAAGGTTGCTAATAGGGTGCAGTACCGGACGAACTCAGGAGAGTTAAATGCAATAAAACACATCTAATTATGATATGACTGTTTTATTACAGTTAAGGTACAATATAATGTTACTGCACTTGTTAATGTGTACCTTAGTTAAGCGGACCCGGCACTCTGGACCTGCCGGTGGTCTCTACTGCTGAAAAATAAGGCGTGGACCTTAGATTGTAATTACTGCTAAATAAAAGCACTAAAAAGTTTCTTGAATTATGTTAACTATGGATATGCCAGTTGTCCCGAGTGCTGAAGTCTGACTAACGACATGGCGTCTGTTTCACTGCATGTCCGGCAAATCTGGTGGCAAAATGAAAAAAAAAAGAAAAAAAAACTGAACTTAATGAATAACATGATAAGTGAAATTGATATTGTACATAATTAAGATTGCTACACTAAAACACATTGGTGACATACTCTTGAACGCCAGAGCCCCAGGTATGGCTAAGAACGTGATGTCACGAGAATGTCACCACACTTGTAGGGTGATATTAAATTAAATGATCCCTCAGTTGACTGATTCTCGATAGATGATTACATGTACACTTTTAAAATTAACATTTTAGAATCGGTGTGTGTCGTTATGTAAGTAATTTCAGGGATGTATATGGATGTGACGACATACGGATTTCGAAACTTATGGCAGAGGTACACCTTGTTTACTATGGAATGTCTTCGACTCTCTATGCTGGAGCGGGCAGTTTCCCTAGTGAGTTATGGTGTAATCACCTGGAATTATGCTTTAAAATGCTCCTATTAATTAATACTGCTAGGTAACAGCTCGCCACTTCACACTTTCTGCGGGAATTTGATTCCCCGTCTTTTGAAACCACTCTGAGCCATGTCGCACTCCGGATTTGGCCACGGGGCCTATCGACATCGCGTACTTCGGAATGTCGTGGGAATAAGTGGCACAACTTACCCCAGTGTTTCCTGCAATGGATGTTGCGTCTAACGGCCATGGCTTCATGGGACACACTCGTTTATATCATATATCCATTCATCACGAGAGTTACTTCTTGTAGGAAATGTTAAATATTATGACCCACCACCACGAGTTACAGGGCAGTAAGAAAAGTGCAATGCTGTTCTTGTCGACCTGCTATGATCGAGACCGCAACTTAATGTCGATCGGTTGAGTATTGTTGTGTGTTTGATGTGTCTGCAAATGAACAAATGGGCACGAGGGATACGTGGACGTCAGAAACACGCCAGTTGTTTTCACCGCAATGAGAAGATATAAAGTGGGTGAGTTAAAATTTCGGAATTCGGTGCGGAGGTGGGCGTGGCGATGATGTGATATCATGTTGATGGAGGGGGGATTGGAGAAGGGTAAGCGGGAAGAGGGGACAAGCATGCAGATTGGGAAAGGGACTAGGTTTTTTTTTTAAAAGGGAAAAAGGTAAGGAGGTCGTACTCCAAATATGGTAATGAAATAAACCAAGCATGCTGATTGGGTGAGGAAATAGTTTTTTTTTTAAAGATAAGAGTGGGGAGAGATGGCAAGAGGTCACTCTCCAAATATGGAGATGAAATAAACCAAGCATGTTGAGTGGGTGGAGAAAAATGGTGCGTAATTGACATCACATGTGACTTAATGGAAAGAGAAGTAGAAGAAGGAACCCAGTGATCCAGACAGTTACGAGTCTTCCTCAGTGTTACATAAGACCACCACAGCACCACTTAAGTAATTGTTCCATGTTGTGTATCATAATGGGAAAACCATACAAACATTCAGTCTGTACTATAAAGTAACCATCCTAATTGTTCAATTTGCTGTCTAGTACCGTATCGTGTATCTGGCAAAGTTCAGTTTAGCATATCAAATTCGACAACAATTTTTCTGTATTACGTATCAAAGCAATTTTTTTTGCAAATTTTCTCTTGTGAATCCCCAGATGGCGTGTGGGAAGGGGGGGATGTATAATCACAATTTTGATGCCAGGCATGTTATTCATTCTTTGACAGACATAAAAACATTTCTCATCGAGCACGACATTTTCAAATCGACTATATGGAGCGAAAAATTCAGGAAAGGCAAAGCGAAATTGGTGGAAAACAGGGGCTTGTTTTACTGGTGCCGATGGCGAATGGAGGACGGTACTAAAGGCAACTTTAAAGTGTCGGCGAGACATGGCAGTTTCATGGAAGATTCAAACTTGTCTCCAGGCAAGATAATCGAGTCGTGTTTACTCTGGTGCCTGATAAAATACCGTTGACAGCAGACAGACTATATTCAACGAACTCTTGTGCTCGGGAAAGACGGTCGTCACCTGGTCGAGTTTCTGCGGTCATGTGTGCATAGACTGGGTGTTGATGTACATGAAATGCATCGGCGGGCCGGGCAAAGTGGTCGATATCAACAAGTCGAAGCTGGGCAAGTACAAGAACCGCAAAGGACATAAAGTTCACGGCCAATGAGAATTCGGGGGAGTGCAGCGGAATGATCCGACAAAATTCTTCCTGGTGCCAGTGGAAAAGAGAAATGCTGCGAACCTGACCAAAATCATTCGCGAGTAGATCGCTCTGGTCACGACGATAATTTCAGAATACTGGCACGGTTACAGAAACTTGGACATTCAGGCTACCATCACATGCAGGTGAATCACTGGAGGGAATTTGTATGCAGCGGAAAGAGCAGAATGTAAAACACTCGAAACACACTACAGATGAAGAGGGGTGATACGTTAAGGGTACACACTCAAAACATTAAGCGAAGTTGGTGTTCTGTGTGATACAGCATTCCCTGCTTTGGCCAATGGAAAAATCTTGGGTTGGCTACCTGGCGGAATACGTCTGGAAAAAGAATCATCGTTAAGGAGAACGACTGCATGCTTTGCTGATTCACGCCACCGACATGCACCATTGTAATCGGTGCAGAGGAGATGGCAGCGAAGGCTATCCTAATTTCGAAATGTATCTGTTTGTCATGGTTGTTTTAATTTACAGGCACGGGCGAGATTGAGTTGCTGTTGCAGTTGTAGTTTAAATTAATGTTTGAATGGTTTGTTATGTGTATTAATTTACAGGGGCGAGTGAGACCGTGTAGCTGTTTGATTTAAATTACAGATGAGAGTGTGAATGACATGCTGTTTGATTCAAGTTTAAATTAATGTTTAATTGAGATGCTGTTTGATTCAAGTTCAAATTTATGTTTGATGAGTTTCTGTTTGATTGAAGTTAAAATGTATGTTTAATTGATATGCAGTTTGTTTCAGTTTAAAGAAAAGAATTAATGGCTTGCTGTGTGTTTTAATTTACAGTTGCGAGTGATTGAGTTGCTATTTGTTTTAGTTTTAAAATACATGTTTAATAGAGTATCTGTTTGATTTAATTTAAAATAAATTTTTAATAGAGTTGCTTTTTGATCCAAGTTAAAAATTTATGTTTGAATTACATGCTGTTTGTGTAAATATTCATTCGCGATCCGGAATAAAGCCTAAAATATTTGAGTAGGTCATTATCGATCCGCCTAGCGATGACGGGTGTATTTGCATCTGTTGCATTCGCAAAACTTGGATCTGCCAGTTTCAATTATTGAGGTGAATTGATTTTTTTAAATATTACATTCATTCACCATCCCGAAAAAGCATAGCGCGGTCGTGTCTGTCATGACTGGTTTGGCCGGCAGCGGATGCAATTGCATACGCTGTTGCTTTCATGGACTTTGGTCCTGCCAGTATCTAGTGTTGAGGTAATATATAAAAAAAAGTGATGGCGTATATATAACTTTAAAAAACTATATTGTAAAATTTATAAAAGTTGAATTCTTGAATGTACACTTTTTTCAGCACCCTTTTAGTGATGGTGTACATGTGAAAAATTGATTATTATATTGATGGATTTATTTAAAAAAAATGCATTTTTAACTGTCCACAGTTTTACAGTACCTTTGGTGATGGCGTACATGTGAAAAGTTGTGTAATATATTGTTATATTTAAAAAAAATTTCCCATAAATGTATACGATCTTGGTGTACCCTTTTAGTGATTGCGTACATGTGAAACTTAATGTAATAAATGGTTAAAATTATAAATAAATGTGAATAATTAATAAATGTTATCTTTAAAATGAATAAAAAATAATGCACCACAAATTGTGTGTATTTGAACAGGGACGAGAAAAAGGTGAAAAAATTAATTTTTTGGATATGCGATAGAAAACTTTTAGCAATAGTTTACTTTGGCACCTGGATACACCATGGGAAACAAATGGGGTCTTTTACCCTATATTACGTTTTCTGTTTGGATACTCTATAGGAAATAATTGGGTGCAGGTCGAAATTTTCCTCCGACTCGGCTGGATACGCAATTCGAAACAAGTGGGGTATGTCTTCAATTTCCCCCCTTCCTGCTTGGATAGACAATGTCGTCCTTTTCGGTCCTGCGCCTTTTTGTCACCTGGATACATAAAGGGAAACTTTTGGTAAAAACCAACTTTTTATAGGTGCGCTGGATACGCAGAAGAACTTTGTATTTTATTCAGGTTTTTTCCGACTCGTGGTGGGGTGGGATACGTAATTGGTGGTTTTTTGTGCCCGACTTTTTTCACCATTGGATACGTAATACGATGGTTTGACAGCTGTTGTCGGATGGTATGGGGTTAAATTGTGTGTTATAGAGGTGGTGAACAATTTGGAAGGAGATTGGTATGTTAATGATTACCTGGAAGGTGCCAGATGTCGCGAGGGCGGCATCAGCGATGATGATGCGGTAGAGCTGAGATATCCTTGGTGCTCTCAGGGTGCTGCAGGCCAATCACCTGGCAAAACTTTCCCACGATGGTCTGTTGTTCACCTGGTGAGGAGGCCTCATTGTTTGGTAAACGAGGGGCTCTTTGGGCGGCCCAATCACCACATGGTATTGCAAATTATTGAATTATAGAATCGGCATAATTAGACTCCCTATGCATGGATTGTTAGGACCAAATCACACACCCCTGAATGTTAAACACGATACTTTGTAATGCGTTACAGCACACATGAAAACCAATAACTACCCTTAAAATTCACATAAACACTTGCAGAAAATTGGCGGGTTTTATGGGTCCTGTGCCCTGAAATGCCTCTCGGAGACCAAATAAAAAGCACTCGTCAATTCATGCTATTTAATTTGAAAACTCTAACATTCCCTCCAGGAGAACAGCTTACAAAGTTGCATGCTTTTAGCTTGCTGCGAAGGCTACACAGTAATAAACGTACTAGGCTGGTATGGAATTACGTGTGCTGATAAATTTACGAACTCCTCAGGTGATGCAATTCCCAGGGGTCTGGTGGCGAGGGGGAGTGTCCCGAATGGCAAAACCAATAAGGTTTTTTTTAAGAAATTAAGATATTGCAGAGAAGTTATCAGGTAATTAAGAATTGAGACTGTCCAGGCGGAAAAAGCGCGAAAGTGGTTTCACACGATCCTCCCTCTCTAGGTGCGGCTTGCTGACTGACTTCCCGCCATGGCGCAAGGCCTGGCGAGCCCGTGCCCGCATGCCACAGAAGGATCTTCTTGCACATGCGGAAGAACATATTTACTGTTACATGCTACAAACAATATTGAACACTGCAAATACAAATCAAATAACTACTCAGAGGTTTACCTTGCAAATAGAGTGAAATGGAGTTGACAAAACAGTAGTGGCGGTGAAAATAAACATTTATGAAAAACAACACCATTGCAAAACAATAACACTGGGGCATAAGGGTTTCTAGGCATCTTTTACTTTATTTACTGGCCACATGTCTTCATCATGTGTCGAGAAATATTCCTGCAAAAATGTCTATAACCCTTTAATGCATTAACACGTGTTCATGTATCACTCCGCCTGCTCTCTCAGGCCGGTAAACGCCCTTGACATTACTCTTCTTTGCACTGGGCTGCACTTGTGTGCACCACACCTGGACTCACATGAAACTGACACTACTCGGGGGCGATCTATCGTCGAGTGCGCATGCGTGCTGCGATGAGGAGTGACCGGTGTGACAAATGGCTTAGGGTGTGGAGTGACACACGTCATTTTTTTGAGCGATTTAGGTACGCCATACGGAACAACCACCCTAAATACATTCGGTAGCCATGAACAAGTTTAAAAACAGAACATGCTTTTATGGTTATACACCCAAAGCAGAATGAAATCAATGGAAATTCTAACTTCAAAAAACAGATAACTTACTATGTATGATATTTAATTATAATAGACTCCAACATTTATCACTATTGAATTTTTTAATTCTTATGAAACCTACAATTTTAATGTAATGGCATAATGGTTGGGTATCTGTACATTCAACGTTAAACTTAAGTTAATTCAACAAGTGTGGAATTCCCGCCAAATTCAGTAATATTTAATACACTGGTTGTTTGGTTGGAAGCAGCCAATAGGAGGACAGCAAAGAAGAGAAGTAGTTCGAAACGACTTGTGAAAACGGTTCACTTTGAACGAGAAATAACTACGATCGGAACTCATTCGAAGGTAATGTAACCTTTTCAATAGCTGAACTTATTTAAAGCGTAGTAGTTCTGCATCCCATGAAACCATGGCCTAAGTCCATCAACAGCTTCCTGTTTCAAATTCATGATTTGGGACACCATCCCTTATAGTCGACATAATTTATCAGTGTCCTCCCTTTGATCAGGAACATGATATGTTGATATCAGCTATGTCGATGAGTGATTCGATGATCGATTTGATTTTTATTTGTTCCTCTTGAGAAGTGTTGAGATGCAAACTTTGATTACATTACCAGTAGCTTGACAACCAGATCAGTGCAAATTAGATTTATCGGTGCAGCAATCTGGTGAAAGACGGTTATTTCCTCCACATCTCAAGCATAGATTGTCAACAAAAACAGTCACTCATACACACTGTAACAAAAGTTATTCACATCAGTCTGACACACACTGTTAAGAGTATGCAATTACTACATTTAGATGACATATACTTGTTGCATTACACATGAGCTAGTTTAATATTGCGAGTATTAATTTTATCATATTTTGGATCGCCTATTTTCTTCATTTGTATTTTTACCACGGAGGGGCCTATCACGTCCAGTACTTTGAATGGATCCTTGTATTTAAAATTGAGTGCTTTAGCATGCAGTCGGTTTTTCCCCCAAACCCAGTCACCTATATTGATCGTGTTTGCTCTGAATCATTTGTTAAATTGCTGTTTTTGTGCCTCAGTGCGATTCACCCACACTTGCTCCCTGTCTTTGCGTAATTGCATAGACTGTCAATTCCTAGTTCCTTATAATTGATCCTGGATTTCGATCTGGAATATCTAGGTATCTGAGACTGCATCTGTTGGTGATCAAGTGCGGGACGACTGTTTGATATATTCTTCCCCTGGTAAACTTTGTTGATACCGACAGTTGTTGATCGACCCCCATTCTTGGATTTCCGCGAAAGTGCTTTTGAATCTGCTTTCGATTATTCTAACTCGATTGCCTTTTAAACGAGCTCATTAAATGCTACTCTGTCAGAATGGAGAAGCTGTTCACGAATACCGTTATCCGTAACCCACGAATAAACTGAGCTCGCAGAAATGTGTCTGCAATTGAAACTTTACATTCACATGGTGAAATAAAATCATAGTCATTTAGCTCACTACGAAGGACGGCGATCAAATCTGCAATTTTCTGTTCACTGATTTGGTACTTTGATATGAACTGGTGTTGAGGCACAAGAATGTTCCTCTTGGGAGCTAAATGTTTTTCCAGCATTTCCATAAGTTCAGTATAGGTAAGTTCTGACGGTTCTTTTGGTGCTCCAAGCGCTGAGATCATGTTAAAATTGCTGGCACCAATTGAGTTGAGAAGTAGTTGAGCACAATACTTTTTATCGGACCTCACTTTCTTCATCTGCAGGTAATTTTCAAAACGTTGATTACGAAAGCTTTCTTTTGTAGAATCGTAGTTATCAAAATTTGGTAGTAATGCTGTATTCAATTTTCCGGATTATGTAATGGTACTATCTGTTTGCTGCTGTTGAGCTTGTTGATTCTGTATAAATGCTTCGATTAGCCTTTGCAGGCTTCCAAGTAAAATGACGAACTTGTTTTGCGTCTTTTTTTTATTGATATTGTTAATGTTAACTCGATGGATTCTTGATATCAGATGTTTGACAAGGCGATGGTTTGTTATTAAACTGTTACACTAATCTGAATAACAATTCTTCACCCCGTCGCCAATTTGTTGTGGCCGAAAATTAATGAAACAATGTAGACAATACATTGCTAATTCATTAAGTGTTTTAATTGATCAAGAACGTGCACAGCGACGACGCACTCTAGGGAGTGGCCCGGGACGTAGCACGGATGTGCAGAAGAAATTGAAGAATAAAGATGAATTATTGAAAACTCAAGACTATTTGAATTGTATTTTGTATTTGTTTTTTTAGAATTCGATAATATTATAATACTTTAATATTGTTCTGTAAATAATGTGTTCATGTTCTGACTTGTCGATGTCTTTGTACAAAGTTGTACTCGAAAAAAGACCAAATGGATGCAATAAATAAAACAAATAAAAACGACACTTCACTTTGCATCGTGGTACGAGACGCCAGGTATCGCGGCGGGAGCTGCCCCGAAGTTCCCTGCAGTGAATGTTTGGCTTGGGAGCTGTGGTAATCGGGTGGGAACCGTGCCCGGCTGTTATTCGGATTCAAGAGTTTCCCTTGAGGCGAATAAACCAAGAAGATCGCTTAAGTCACGTAATCGATGTCGACGAAGGTGGGTTGATGCCGCCCTCGTCAGGATTTTCTGTTGCGCTCGAAGTTGATTGGTCGTCTCTGTCGATTTAGGTTCAAATGGTCACTGGTGTACTCGTAGGTGCATTTTCACGTAAATCTTCATTCCTGTAGGATACACACTGGTTTAACGCTCCAACTCTGAAGCTTTGCTGGCTTAATACATTTTAAAGTTAATATTTATTTTTTAAGGAATTTTTTTTATCGAAAATGAAATTATTTGTTATATTACGCCATCTGTCAACAAGTATGTGACGTTGTTTTAGCGCGCTTACCAACCAATGATCTCTCAAATTGGGTTCACGTGATATAGGAAATGACAGTCGAATGTTGAATTTCGTGACAAGTAGCGAAAGTACCTTGAGAGGAAAAGTGATGTGCCATTCTGTTATTTAGTAAATAAATGTGTTAATGTTTGAATGTCTAACTGATGCACTGAACGCAACATATCAGCAACTACGCGAAATAAATGTTAGGATGTCACAACCTCAACGAGTTCGTAAATCGTCGCCTAGTTCTAGTAAGCAGGGGCCGATGCGGGCCACACTGCCAATGTCTTCTTTATTAAGACAAAGCAGTAATTTAAAAAAAAGCAAAAGTAATAGCCCTACATTATCGCCAACGTCTAGCTGGAAAACTAGAATCTCTCCAGATACTCCTTCTACGGGCCAACGCAGTCCTGGATCGCTTAGTTACAAAGGTACTTGTCAAAATGTCAAGTTCTTTGTTAAGTTTTCGGCCAATAATTGCCCTACGTGATCGCTTAGTGCACGTTGTCGTAATGTGTGATGAATGTTATGATGTAGTAAAGTTTTGTGTGTTGAAAAAACGCAGTATAATTCCGGCCAGGCTGTTTGGTTCTCAAATTTCTTTTATTGCCTACTCAGTGCAAGTTGTGTAAACATTGCACGTTCGCAAGAGTTTTGCTTGCGGGCAAATCGTTCAGAAGGTAAATAATTTAGAATAGAGAGTAGAAACTAAGATATATTTTTCAAAATATCAAGTAAAACTCTGTTTATTGAACTCCCAGTGTTTTTAATCATCACTCAGATTGGGTGTTGTAAATATTGTGAACTGTTCTGGCTAGGGCACTTCAAAGCAGACTTTGTTAAATTGTGTACGTAAATGATATAGGTTGTTCTGAAAATGAAAGGAATAAAAAGGACAAATGTCGGGACGAATGTGGCGAAAGGTAAATTTTCATCAATTTTGAGACCTCTATTGGAAATATAATTTTTTCTCAATTACCCCCCCCCCCCCCCCCCCCCCCAGGCATTCTTCCCTGTTGCTTTGCTCCTTGATGCCCAGCTCCGAACTTTAGGTGGTCGCAAGCTGTATATATCTAACGGTTGTATACAGATTATATCTTGTAAGTTTTGTCCTTTATTGAACAACTTAAATTACTTAACCCCCTTTACTTAACTTTGACCCCCCCCCCCTTTTTTTTTTTTCACAATTTAATTGGTTTTTACTGTAATATTAAGAAATTTGGTTTAAACATTGGTTTTTGTTATGCCATTTTTTTGGGGTTCTAGATCAGTAACAGTTCAGAAATGAAGTTTGAGGAAACGTAGCACATTGTAAATGCCACGATTTTTTGTTTGTTCTTTACGACTCAGCTTATGCAGCAAGGAATATATGGGGTCATTACTCATGCTCACTCTATGCAAAGGGTTTACCGACACTCCTCTGTAGAGGGCCAGTGTTCCCATTTTAAACATAGTTATTTTTTATCAGTAAGAAGTAAGGTTTGCACAGAAAGCTATCATGTTCAAATTTAGAATTATAATTTTGCTGTAAGATCTGTAAATGGGGATTCACCTGTAAGTAAAACTGTAGTAAATGCTTCTGTACATTTAACATTTGCAAACACTGCTCATCTGTAATGTTCAAGAAACTATAAAGTCTAATCCCAAGCTCTCAGAAAATTTGTTTACGTAGATAAAAGCAATGGTATTTTTGCAGTAAGGCATAGTTGTAATTTTTTGTAAGGTCTTTGGCTCGACATGTGTAATGAGCAGCAGTTGATGTGCCCGCTGAAAGCTATTGAAGGTGTGACATGTCGTAAATGTGAATGCAACCAGTCAAGTGTTCCTGGCCCCCGATGGGCCATGCCTCTGTGTCCTCAAGATAGACTGCCTTTGCTGCTGCTTGTATTGTACATGCCACCACCATACATTGCAGTCCTTGGTGGTCACTAGCCATGTCCAGTGCCGTTTAGCTCTGAGATTATGGGATCTCAAGAGTAGGTATAGGTTCAAACACATTATGGTGAGGGTATGTTGCACATTGCAGTACTTTTAAACTAACATTCACAGAACTCCTTTTTTCTTAGGTATAGATTCAAACGCATTACGGTGAGGGCATGTTGCACATTGCAGTACTTTTAAACTAACATTCGCCGAACTCCTTTTTTCTTAAAATATACAACGTTTTTGACTATTTTTTTGAGGATTTTTTCAGTTTAATGAACCACACAGTTCAAGAAAACAAACCTTGTAGCTGTCCAAAAGTGAGGTGTATGGTTCCAGCAATTTTCTGGAGAACCTCTCTTTATGCTGCCTAGATATGTAGATGACAACATAAACTGTTACAAAGATTATGAGAAAGTGATCACAACAATGGAAACAGTGCAAGGGGAAAATTTTGAAGAGGTTTATATTTTACAGAAAAGATCTAATGAAAACACGAGGTGATGCTGAATTGTGAAAATTCTCTTGAAGGTTACTGTAAAATTATTGTTATTTGACCACACCTTTTACATATAAAGCATCGCAAGCACACTAAAAATCATGCTTTGAGTATGAATTGACATTGTGTACACCATCTTTGAAGCAATTTCTCTTTGAAATGAGATGCAACTTGCTGAACTGGACTGAAGTTGGCTCTATTCTCTATCCCGCCTCCTGGATGACTCATCTGCTCGAGTGCATGGGACAAGAACTTCACATATATTTTCAGGACAATAACCCTGCGTGCCTCAACTTAGGATTTTTTCTCGAAAATGTGACCTACCGATATGATCACCTATCATTTTATACTGCTGGAGGATATGATGCGGGCAGTAGACGAGTGGGAGCAGATAGATGCCTGAATCATAGACTTTGATAAGTTTCCCCACATTATTTTTATGCAAAAGTGGATGAGCTACTGTGAGATACGTGAGTAGGGCAAAGTGAGGCTGTTTGCAGAGGATTGTGGGTTGTATGCAGAGGTGGGGGGAAAATAATTTGCAGGAGCACACAGAACAATTGAGGAGATAGACAGAAAGGAATAAAGTGAAGATTAATGTATTAAAGACAAAGATAGTAAGGTTTACTAGGAAGAGGAAAAGTTATGAAGGCAGCACTTACTCTTACACGACAAGTCATGGGATAGCATTATGTAACTGAATGACTCATGGCGCCACTGCTGCAGAATGACGTTGCACTGCCTAAATCAGTCTCGGTTCTGAAAAGGTAATCGTGTCATCCCGATTGACTGTTTGTTTACATGCGCATGGCAAGGCAAATTGAATTATCAGGGTTCGAACGGGGCATGATTGTGGGTGCCAGAAGGATGGAACATTCAATTGCAGAAGTTGTGGAGACCTTCAATATTCCTCGATCCACAGTGTTGTGTGTACAGGGAATATCAAAATCAAGGCATTACAATCCACCATAGACAGCGCAGTGGCCGTCCAAAGTTACTTGATGGTTGTGGCCGGTGGAGGTTGGGTAGAATTGTCCGTGCTAAAAGAGTAGGAACACTTGCTCAACTCACTGCTACATTCAACGCAGGAAGTGTCAGATGTGTATCTAGCAGATCTGTGCAACGTGCATTAGGTTCTATGCAATATGGAAGCAGAAGACCCACCAGAGTGCCCCTGTTAACAGCACGACACTGGGTACATTGCCCCACTTGGGCTCGTGAGGTTGCTAATTGGACCCTGGAGGACTGGAAACATGTGGCCTGGTCCGATGAGTACGATACAGGTGGTTTCGGGCTGATGTTAGGGTTCGGGTACGGCGCAAACCCAGTGGGGCCATGGATCTCAGTTGTCAACAAAGCACTGTGCCGGTTAGTGGTGGTTCTGTAATGGTGTGGAGTGTGTTCACGTGGCATGGGTTAGGTCCACTTGTCCATGTACCCACAAAACTGAACTTTGGTAACTGCTACAAATCTCTCCTTGGTGACCATTTGCATCTGTTCATGGACTTCAGTTTTCCTGACAATGGTGGGATGTTCCACCATGATAATGTGCCGTCTCATCGAGCTACTGTTGTCGAGGACTGGTTCAAAAAACATTCGGGAGAGTTCCAGCGAATGGAGTGGCCAGTACATTCCCCCAACATGAATCCAATCAAGCATTTATGGGAAGTGGTGGAAAGAGCCATTCGCACCCAAGATCCTGCACCTAGAAATACCAGGGAACTTTGGGCAGCTGCAGACAGCATGGCTTAACATCTCTCCAGAGGTCTTCCGTACACTTGTGGAGTCCATGCCACGTTGAGTTACGGAACTTCTTCGGGCTAGAGGAGGCCGTACATGTTATTAGACTGGTATCCTATGACTTTTGTTTTGTGAGTGTATATATCGCCAGGGCAGGAGGTATAAGTACCTGGGAGGGGGTGTGATTCATAGTGAAGGGGGTTAGTGGGGAGATGAAGGAGAAAGCTCATAAAGCTATTAGGACTAGGTCAATAATAGAATATGAAGCAGCTGTCTGGGACCCATATGTGGAAGAGGAGGTATCGAACCTGGAGAAGGCGCAAAGAAGAGAAGCAGGGTAAATGAAGAAGGCAGATGCGTGAAGATGATGAAAGGAATTTTAAGTCATCCGTAATGATGGAGTTCGGATGGTGCTACCTAAGGAACAATCTAAGAGAGGAGAGGCTGGTCATGATGGGACAGGATGGAGAATAGAGTGGGAAGATAGGGATGTTTAGACAATGGACTGTACAGGTGGAGAGGTGCAAACAGTAGAAAACAGTGCAAACAGTAGAAGTTATGGAGGTGGACATATGGGTTAAGGCAGTCCATGCTGGTGAGAGCTGTGAGAGAGTGGGCTAGTGTGTTGGGCAATTTAGCAAGGGACTGAAGAGTGAAACGGGATGTGGGAAGGAAGCACTTGTCACCAGGTGATTGACCAATCGCAAGTTGAAACATCATTATTATTATTATAAAGTTTTTTGGAAATTTTATAGATGAATTAAATGTAAGTAATGCAGCAATTATTTTGGATGAAGGATATTTTCTTATTTGTCCTGACCAAAAACTTTAGGCCTACATACAATTGTAGACACAGTGTAAGTACTTGCAAAATATGGGAAATAGTCACCATATTTGATAGGTTCCTTGGAGAGTTAACGACCTAACAGGATGGCAAAGGAAACTTCTTTCAATGTAGCTTTTAATGGAAACATCAAATGCATTATAGAAAAGATTAATTTTTCGTAACTAGAACAGCAAGATTAACATCAGTAGCATCATAATTTGGAGGAAAAACAAAGGGGATTAGTGTAGAACATGTGGCTTATTCCACCAACAGACTTTGCAACTTTTCACTTTGCACTTTGGACTTTTCATTCTTGTTTCTGTTCCACAAAAATTGAAATTCGCAAGTAAAATTTGAAAAGTGAAAGACTTCGCACTCTCAAACTTGTTTCTGTTTCACCATAGTCAAACTTTGCAAATCCAAGGGAACAATACTTTGCAAAGTTGTGTGGTTTTATGCAAAGGAGAGATTCACTTTGCACTGTGTGGTTATGTTTATTAAAACTCCTTAGTGTGTATTGAACAATTACATTCACTTGTCATATGATGTTTATGGTTATTTGTGGTTAAGATATTTGAAATTTGTGTGGTAGGTATCGATTGACAGTCATGATAAGACATAATTAGCTGCATTCTAGTGATGTCAGATGTAGACCACCAACCTCCTAAGGTGTACAAACCCAGAGTCAGTTTTGAAATTGGAAATGCTTTTCAATTTAAAGAGTGTTTTAGATTACATGCTGAACAAGTTGAATTAATTCTGAATGCAATTGCGCCACACTTGCAACACCAAACAATAAGAAGTAAATGCTTATCTCCCAGGGAACAATTGCTGTTATACCTACACTGGCTGGGCAATTGGGGACAGATGCATGGTGTATCTAAGTCCACTGTGAGCCGGACAGTAGGTAAAGTTGTGGATACTATTGTAGAGGTCCTATTACAAGAAACAGTAAACTGGCCACATAACACAGTAAATATTGCACGAGACTTCTTATTGAAAGATGGTTTTCCATCCGTTTGTGGTATTGTTGATGGCACGCTAATAAATATTGATGCACCCCCAGTTCATGAGGAAGTCTATGTTGATAGGTAGGGAGACCACTCACTAAATGTAATGGTAATTTGTGGCCCAGACTACAAATTCTACAGTATTAATGTAAACTGGCCAGGCAGTGTCCATGATGCCACAGTACTGAGGAACTCGGATATACAAAACCGTTGGAAGCCATATCCAAGCACGGTTGTGTTATGCCGGAATCACATAACCCTGACGCACACGACACTGCAGCCAACAGCCAATGAAATACAAGATGGATCATTGTAAGCCTGGCCGAGTTTGTCGTCCGAGCAGCAATTTTGGATTAGAAATGATTTCTGTTCTTCGTTGTGTCGTGCGACACGACGCACAGAATGTACAACCTTGCAAAATGAAATTGCATTGCAAGATTTCCCGACAATGGTAAATAAACAGCTTAGAAGAAAAATAAATAGAAAATTACTTATGTAACTTTTAAAAATAATTTAACCTTTGTATGCATTAGCGATACCAATTGGTACCATTATGTATTACAAATTTCCCTCTTGTTCACTGCCTTTGAAACTAACGTAGCCTATCAGGACCTTCTAATTAGTTAGGTTAAATGCCGAGAGCGTGGTGTCGGTCGAGTTGTAAATTCAAGTAGTCACATTGAAATGTGTCGTGGTTTCATTTTTGGTCGGGGCTATGTGATTCCGGAATTTGGTGACAGTGCTTATGGTCTTAAGGAATGGTTGATACCGCCACTTCACAGAAATCCTAATCTTCCTGTTGATCAACGGTTTAACATATGCCATAAAAGGACGAGGAGGATTGTAGAGAATGCAGTTGGTATATGGAAAGAGCGGTATCCAAGTCTGAATCATCTAAGAATGATTCCTGAACGAGCAGCTAAAGTTGTGTTAGCTACAGCAGTACTTCACAACATTGTTTGCGATTCAGACCCAAATTAAGTTTTTGTACGTGGCGATGAAGGTGATAATGTTGAGGAGAACCATAACTACTACATAATTTTAGATGCAGATGAAATAGCAATTGGAGCTCAAGATCTCTTGAACTCATTGATGACATATTTTGAAGACTAAGAATGAAACATTGTTTGTATCTTCTTAACTGAGATGTAATGTATGTTAATTACAAATGTCTAATATTTTTATGCACAGGCATTTACAGTATTCCATTATAATATGAATTTTCTTATTAATGCATTTCAATTTGTATTGTTATTGTTTCATGCTAAAATTTGTATTACTACTTACACAGAAATATGTAAATTGCCTACTGCATATTACAAATATCCAGACTAATAAATAACAAATAGCTATAATTAAAAATTTGTTATTAATCATGATTATATACAACCAATCTTTTTGAAGAAGTGAACATAATAGATTAGAAGTACCATCATATGACACATTAAGGTAATTACTTCTTCCTCCCACATTTGTATTGCAATAGCTAGTATCTCAAGTTGGAACCAACTCCTCTAAATTTGTAACACTAATTTCTGCATAAGGTCACTTAACAATTCAATAGTCATCCTTCTCATTATTTCCCACTTCCGCTGTCATCCGCCTTATCTTCTTCCTTTTTCCATTTTCATTTGAAAGGTTTATCAATTTAGTTTTTTGTCCGCCACTAGGATCTTCATTAGGTGTTGATACTCTAGGGACTTCCAAAAGCATGACCTTCTCAGGAATCTCCTCCTCTTGGCTTTCAGGAAGGCTCATCCCATCCAGAACCACTTAATCTGTCTCTAATATGTCAAATATTGCCATGTAAACTTCATCAAACATTTTGTCTTTACCTCCGGCGGAGCCAGTTTTCGAAGTATTAACATGTGAATTATATAATATGCACAAATATACAGTTAATAGGGTTCTTCTCTACGACCCAGCTAATTAACCACACATGCTATGATTTGTATCTGCGAAATAATAACCGACAAGATTATTTCTGCAAACTTATTTAAAAGGTATATTTTAGGAGGAGGTTTATTGACATGGGGAAGCTACTTTGTTAACCCAAATTGGTGTATTATATTTTATTATAGCATATGTTTCCTATTCAGAGAAGTACTTGGAACTACCCAAAAAAAAGTATTAAGCATTTGAAATATTATAAAGTTATGGAATGCACAAATATAGCACATGACAATGTTTTTAATGTTGAAGCCTACAATTCATGCTTCTATGTATTATTCCCACATTTTGGAATCACAAGGTAAAAAAAATACATCAGTATCAAAATTATTGTTTTTCTGTATTGTATTTGTACGTAGGCCCTATACCTACTGTCTGTGTGCTTGTAACATGTGTGTGTCGTACATTACAGCTGAGATTGTTAAGCAGTTTAAAGTACCTTTGTGTAAATAAATAGTGTATGTATTGTGGTTTAGAGCGTTACATTGATACTTCCCGAGAACATTTTAATACTCTATTAACTCTATTCACGTTTTATCATGTTGCTGAGTGCCCATAATACAAACATAAAACTAGAAAAATTGATGAGGGTTATACTGCTCTTTTACTACATTTTTTATACGGTTTTGATTGCCTTGCTTAAAAAACATTTCTTCAAACATTAAGGGTAAAATGCCATACAACATTGTTTTCTTCTCAGACTGAAATTTAGAATGGGAAGTACAACACAACGGAACATTTCACATGTGTAATCATTCTATAACAAGTTTTGGTCGGCTACAACCTCGTGCTTCTTTGGTTTGGGAAAAATTAAAAAGCTGTGGTAGTTAGATCACCTTAAGCTGAATGCAAACCTAGAAAAAATTTGTTTGTCAGCGATGACTAATTTTTTTTTTAGATTTTATGTTTTGAGCAGATATTCAAACATAATTGTAGTTTGAAACCATTAGTTTACAATGTAAACAAAAATTTTACCCAAGATCAAATTTTGGTTTGAACTGCATCCAGCATTAGAAGTGTTTCATGAACATCTTTACAGCATTTGATCATAAGTTTAAAGATAATAAGCAAATAAACTTCTTGCTACATTACTATATAAAAAATGACAGAAGCTCTAGTATTCACAGTCTAGTACTTGTCAACAGGTACACACAAATAAGGAAAAGGCAATTTTATTGTGGTTGTGCAATCCTGATATTTCATTGGCCTAGCCAGTTTAGCTGTTGGTAGTGAATCTAGCAGCCAGGTGGCAAATTAGGGTGCAGCGGGAAAATTGAAATTTCGTCGCTGTTGAGTATGGTTTTGTGGAGCTGTGGTTATCATTGAGGCCCGGGGTCTGCTTGGATTTTGTTATAAATTGATGAGTTAGTTCCCTGTGTTTTTAGTTCTGAGCTATTGCATGAAGGTGGTAGGGCTTTCACTACTCTGGTACTGTAGCAGGGATCAAAATCTTTGTTGTGTGACTCCGCATGTGCTGCAGCTCAAACCCAGAAGCCTAGAAATTGATGACAGTGGCAGCGAAAGCCTGCAAACTACCTTGTAAAGTTTTGTCAACTGTCTCCCCTCACTGCCTCGTGTCTGGGCTGCTGAGCTGTGTGTGTCTCATGTCTATGACCATTTTAGTTGATTCATCATTAAAACTCTAACAAAGGAACTATTTTGTTTGGCTTGCCACCCTGTCAGCTGTGTTTCCAAGTTCCTAGGATGCTAGTTAGTGTAATAGTACTGGTGACACACTCACAGGTGTTGTCTGTCAGATCAACAAGTTTGCAGAATTCTGGTTACTGTAATCCAGACACCACAAAATAGTCTGACATATAGGAAAGGGAAATTACATAACATTCTTACATTTTACGCTAGCACTTAGTTGTATATTACCATTTTTCAGCTAAGTACTGTGAACATTCTTGGGGTCTCGTACACAACATTATGCTCACCTTGTGATGCTATAGGTAATACCAACGTGCAACTGGCATACTCAGATCTGTGAAGCAGCTTTTGAGTGTTCCATCAGGCTAATAAGCACCGTGAAGTGATATAAACCCATTAGTAAGTTAATGCCTTATTACTATCCCTTTCCATACGAGAATGTACTAGACAATTTATTGTGTGGACACACCACCAGCTAAGTCCGTACAAATTTGGCTGACCAACTTTACTAACTCATGGCAATATTTGTTCCAAGGTTGCAACAATTTTTGTAAATGAAAAACATGCAATATTTGAAATTTTTTGTAATGTCCAATAAATTAATTAAAAACGAACCACTTGCTCAGAAAATCTAAATAAAGAAATATATTTTTTAATGTTTATGGGTACTAGCTAGAAATAATTTGAATATTCTGGTAGAATGTGGTTCATGTTGAAGATATGGAATGGCCATTTTACAAAAGTTGCCTGTATGGGCAGACCTCTTTTATTCATACATTCAGGTTTCATACAACCCAAATGTTTATACTTTTGACATTTACACCCATAAAATACACTTATGTGGCATTTGGTCTTTAATGTATGTCATATATAGTAATGTATATAGAGCACTTTGTATTATGCTTACCAGTAAGCATTAAATGTTAGTGCTACTTATAAATAACAGTACTTAGTGTATAGGCAGTCTGAATACTTTTTAAATGCCCTGTTACTATACAAAGTGTATGTGTTAACAGTGCTTTATTAACAACGAACTGAGTTTAAAGAATAATCTAATTTTATTCAGTGCCTCAAGACCCCTTAGCTCCCCGTACCTCCCTTAATTTCTTCCCGTTATATCAGCTGAGACTAGAAGCTGACCAGCAGAATATCACTTCCTTGTGTTCCATACTAGCCAACACTGTCAAACATATAATTTGGTTATTTATGTGCAACCATTCATGATTTTGTAACATAAGAAAACAACATCATGTTTGTATCTTAATTATGGGTACTAAACATAATTTACAGCTTTCTGGGAACATGACTCCAGTCATAACATGTAAATTTATCTTCCAATTTAGTTGTTACCCATGACATAATGTGTAGGTATAAGTAAAACATAGCCTGCGTAAACATACTGCAGTGGTGTCACTGGGGCTGTGTTGTCGCAGGGAAGTCGAGGACCCTTGCGATGGGGGCCAGCCAAGAGGGCGGCAGTGCGGTGATGCGTCGCACTGCTTCTCTGGATACCTTGTACCTGCAGGGCCAGTGGCCCACTGAGTCTTTCTACATGTACTGTGGCCACCTCCTGGTCGACAAAGCCACCCAGGTACTGTGTTCAACTGTCTGCTACTGTGCATGGGCAGGGCTGGGTGGGAACATTCACCAGGAGTCTGCAATTTTAAAACAAGAGGTAGTGAATCATTATTGCAAGAGGAGAATTGTTGAAATGATACACAGAGAGGAAAGTTGTTCTGCATAATAAGTCTGTATCATTTTGCTCCGGGTCTGTAAACACTAAAGTAATTTTACCTTGTCTTAAGAGTTAGTATTAGTAGTCCATACATATTTTCTGTACCTACATTTATTGTTTGCACGTATCTGAGCAAATAAATATCCTGAGAATACAACTTTCTACCGTAAAAGATAAAAACCAATTATCTAAGCCTGTACATTTTTTTTTTTTTTTTTTTACCATTAAGTGCATTTAAAGCAAAAAAAAAAAAAAAAAAAAAAATCATATTTTTAGATCTTGCCTGAGCTTTTTTCTTAAGTGGTAAGGGAAAAGTAAAACCATACAGTTGTAGTTACATATGTGGGAAGTGTGATGACGGAATATGCTGCACGCTGGTTCATTGCGTTGTGTGTATAAGCGATGGGGTGCTGGGTGCATATGTTATAGTTGCCTGTAATGCTATGTCTCTAACGTGAAAAGAAAATCTCGGGCCCATGTACCTTTAATAAGTTTTCCAGTTTCATAAGCTTACATTTTTTAATCCCTTTTAAAACTTTTTAAAAGTTTCACTGTATTTTTTTTAGTTAGCCTATTTTTTATAACTCAAATAATTGTACATGTATATCATGGTAACAATTGCAATGTTTTTTGGTAAAGTCATTGTAACTTAATATTTAATTACAGTATGGCCTCTATAATGTTGAAAAAAGTAAGTTCTGTAGAATATTCCCTAACTTCATGATCCTTATTAGTGTGTTGTCTGCAATAGGCTGCCCAGCTAAGTCTAAAAAAAGAAATTTAGGCACCAGTCAACAATTGTTGTGGCCGTGGTATCTTGTCGCCTTGTCTTTGTCCGTGGGCACGATGGCTTGCTCTGGTAGTGGTTGCCGTGGTTTTAGCTCATTTGAATAAAAAAATATGTCTGAGGACCACTGGTGACAAAACTTGTTAACACAAGAACATCCACCAATTGACGTGCTGAATCTTTATAGAATAGTCCACTCACGCTTAAAACAGTTTTTCTTGCTTTACAAAATGGTGAACTCGCAGTCCACTAATTATGTGTGTGCTATCAAATGATGGTGACATAGTATCAAAAAAATATATGCTGGCCACAAATACCAACTAAAACCTATGCCACTCATGAACGTGTTTACAACAGATTATCATATTCCTTCCTAAAAAAAATTGCCTGCATAAAGTTATTCTTCTGAATCACTGTGCGAGTTCGACGCTTAATGAGTCTCACATAAGCACTTCCCAACTAGGACACATTTATTAAGGTAGTGGCAAATCTATATGATTCTGGCATCCTCCAACAGGAAATAGTCTCAAAATAAAAAAACGTTGAGGAAAAAAGAATTTAGATAATCACAAAAAATACCAGTAGGTTCTTAGGGCTCCGACACTGCTTGTGAGCATTAACAGCTGAGCACTGAAGAAGGCTCTAACATGGACGTATTCAGCTATCGGTTCATGGTCATTAGAAGTGTTCATATTACAACGTGTTCACAGCCAACATCTGGCATGACCCATATTTATGAGTGTTTAATCTGTACACTAAATGACTCAGAATCTTCAGTCATGAGTTCTTATTTTATTTACTAGTGCAGCAGTACATATGTGCATTGCAAAACCTGCATTCAAAATTTCAGAGATTAGTGACACTCCATGGATACTTTCCCCCCACTATTTTTTATTGTTTTATCGTACTGCCAATATGTTTCAACCTGCGACGCTGCAGAAATACATATTATGGAACCTGAATATGTCCTGTGTATCTTAAGACTACATGATTTTTAGCTTTTTAATGCATACAAGGCACAGAAGCAACGGAGCTGTATGGACGACACTAACATGCACACCTAGTGTGTTGTCGCTCTTATGTGCAAGGTGTGCAGTGTTTTCATTGATGTGCTGTACTGTGAAAATTGTATCTGTAACAATGGGACTTCATCACATGCGATGAAAATGCAACTATATATGTCCTTATGGTTGTACTTTTCTTCTGCCTCTTAGGAAACTGTGCAGGTAAGCTCTAAAAATGTGATTTTTTGCCATATTCACAATTTTTTTTTTTGCCCTGAATACACTAAAGACAAAAGTAAGAACTACAGTCTTAGGTAATTGATTTTCTGGCAAAAAGTTGTTCTCTTAGAATATTTATGTACTGAGATGTAATCGTGCAAACAACAAATGAAACAAATATCCGCCTATCTGGAACTGTTTTGTGTATTTTGGTACAGATGCAAAGTTGTACTCTGGACAAAATAAGGCTGTGCTTTTGTACCATATTAAATATTTTTTCTTATAGAGATCTGATAAATTCCAATCTTGGTTTTTTTCCTAAATTTTTTTGCTTTATTTCCCCCCTGGGTATTTCATTTATATGTGTATATCAAACAAAAAAGTTAATAGAACGTTCATTATGCTGATCCAGGAAAACTTATCGTCCAACAATTAAATATATTTTATAGCCAATTGTTGAATATGAGTTAAATACAGCTACTTTGATTAAAGAAAATGAATATATAAGAATCCAATAATACATATTGGGATTAATTATTGGCAATTTTTAGAAAAAACTGTTCCTCAATAGATAAGAACATTTAATTTTGATATAAAAGAACAATTTAATAATTTACAGTTCAGTATCCTCGATTATGTAATACTAGTTGGTTTTCAAACTGATAGAAAAGATTATGATAATTATATGTCCATGCAGCTATGTTCGATCATTATTATGTGAGAAATATTTGTCATAAATGTAAGAAACTAAATGTTTCTTAAAGAAAATTCTAATCTAGATTATGATGCAGTATTCTTTCATAAAATGTATCTTGCATATCATGAATTTAGAAAGTCTGAAACAAAAACATTTATAAATTGTATAAACAGTGAACTGTACTACAAACAAACTTTAAATACAGAACAGATGGTGAGTGTCATTATTTTTTTGTAAGAAGACTATTATATATAATTGATTGTACATATAGGCAAACAAGTGGTGTTAAAGATGAAACAAATACATATATAAATTAGTGTTGATTTTAATAAAGCTCTACCATAGTATTAGTTGGTCAAAGAAATCTCGCATATGATTAAGAGAAAAAATGTCCAAATACAATTTTGTATTAATAGATGAATGAAGAATTCGCAGAAAATATTGTTTATATTGTTCTTGGACTTATATAATCTGTTATTTTAAATATATGTTTACAACTATGAAATTATATGATAGTTTATAAGTCTGAAAATGTATAAAATTTAATAATATAATTTTTCATTATTATTTTGCTTAGTTTTATAACTTTTTCTCAAATATTCATTTTAACATGCTCTACATATATGCAAATATTTATCTCTTGTATGTGGATGCAGTGTAAATATATTTATATATTTTGTTTCTTGACAATTTTTACATGTTTTAGCATACCTCCTGTGGTGCAGTCGGTTGGTGCGCCATCAATCTGGTGTGCAGGAGGCTCTGGGTTCGAATCCCGTGTAAGGCATGGGTGTTAATTTACGCTGTAAGTTAGTCTGTAAGCCATCCCTTGCTAGGCTTTCGAACATAAAACTGGGGGTTGTTAAAGATACAATACAATACAAAACATGTTTTAGTTTTATATTTCTTATTCTTATAATATGTGATTTCGTTTGTGCTCTTTATAGCATGCCCTGCAAACAAATTTTCTTAATTCTTGACGTGACAATTTCTTCTTTTGTTTATTACTAACTTGTTTGGTTGAAGCATGGTTTATGTATATTAAAATGTTTATCCTTTGTTCTTATGCAAATAATAACAGTTAATATCTTTTTCTTTGCCACATTTTTTACATTGTTATAAATCCATTTAAGTATGTAAATAATATAATTAAATAAGTTAAATAAAAATGAATTCACTGCACATTAAGTTAAACAATTCATATGAGTGTATTAAAACACAGGAGCTAGAGATTGATAGAAAATATAAAGCAAGTTTCAAATTATTGGTACTAAATTTGGTAGAAAAGTTAATCACATCTTAGATCATCAATATAAGATTGTATTACCAGATCATTGTATTGAAATGTTAAATACAGTTGATATAAAACAATGAAATGGAAACCCATATTTCTAACATATAAAGGTGTAAAGAAAATAAGTTGGTCTATCTATGTATATGATAGAATTCACTGAAATCAAATGATCAATTATTACTTATTAAATTGCTAATTTGCCTGTTAGCTGGTCTGTTAGTGTATCGTATCACTGGCCTACTGTTATTGTAACATCACTCTTTATTTATCCAATTATTATTAAGCCTTTTTAGAGAAAAATTTGTTAATTATTTGAATAAATATTGCTTGTGAGACACTATTTTAAAGTAAAAAGTATGCTCACATGATTTTCTTGTGAAGAACACCATTTTCTCACGATTTTATTGCGTAAATCATCTTTTATGGCATCTTCAAAAGTGATATGGTGGTTTTATTAAAAGTTACTATGGTTCCTTTTTTTTGGGGGGGGGGGAGGGGGGGACTGCTCTTTGAGCATTTGGGTTAATAATAGGTGTTTGGATGTGAAATTTGAGAAAATGGTGATAATATATATATATATATATATAAACACACTCCATTACACACACACACATATATATACTAACACACTCCATTACTTTGGTCCATGCAATGCCAAATGTAAAAAATTCCATCCCCTCAATTCCTGTTTTAAACAACAAATCATATTACACCATTTCATTCTCTCCCCATGGTATGTTGCAGACAGAGGACGTGTCCAGTGAACAGAGGAGACTAAACCACAGGCATGGTCCAGACATTTCAGAGGAGAAACAGGAGAAGCTGTTGAGGCACAGGTACAGTCATTGTAGGTGTATTGTCTCGTCAGTGTTAGTCTTTGTACAACTCCCCAACCACCAGGGAAAAAAACTATCCAGATGCACAAATGTAAGGGTGCCCTGATATAAAATACAATTACTTTTGAAAATATATAAAATTAATTTTATTGTTTAAAATGTTTTTCTCGTATTAATAAAAAAAATGAAAGTATGAATGCCTCCCTTTACCTCTCTCCTTGAGGTTGGGCTGGTATAAATGAAATGTTTTTGCTGTATATGGTTCCTAACCATCTAAAGAGTGTACTGGTCATACCAAGCCAGCCGCGTAGTGCTAGGTGAAATTGGATTTGGGGGGAAGATGGCAGATCTAAGATGAATTTAATATCTTGAGAAAACCTTTGCACCACAGTAGTGTCTACTGCATCTTACAAGAGAATCCACACATCAAATTCCTTACTCATAAGGTAAAAGTTTAAACTGGGTATGTTTGAGGCTAGAGGCACTTTGTTGATTGAGTCAATTTTGGCCTGTGCTCCAGCAGGTAGTTTTAGTTGAAAAACTGGCTGTACATATGTCTCCTAGTGGCAGCTGACAACACGTGAAATATTTCTTGTGGATTTTATTATTTGGAGGTATAAAAGAACATGTGATATTCAGACATATGAACTTAAGTATTTTAGCCATTCTGTCAAATTTCAGTGGCTACAGTTATAAAGTGAATTAGAAACTCAACTTGTGAAAAGGAATTTATTAATTCACTCATTTTTATTTTGGCTGTAATGTCACTAGTAGAAGTCTTCTCTTCAGTATTTATAAATTGCCCATTGGTAACTTTATTTGTTAATATTTATGTACACCACCACCATCACCACCACCACCACCATCAACCTAATTTTGACACAGTAGTTTACTTTATAAGATGTACAGTTTTTCTTCACGTACCCAGCGCTTGTGTGGATTCAAGTCACTGCTGAGTGCTGAGCAGTCAACTGTCACTTCTTTGATCCCCAGAACAGCAACCCTTTCAAAGTAACGACCCTGTTATGGGGATGCATAAAAAATGTGGTTAAAAATGTTAAAAATTGTAAGGATATAGACCGAAAAATAAGATTGTTGTATTTATTTTGGTTGCGATGCATTTTGATTCTCTTAGCATGCACTATAGTACCCACAAGGGGGTCTGATATAAAAATAAACACCATCTAAGCAGGTACTTTACTGTCCAACCCCCCCCCCCCCCCCTCCTGCGCCAAAAATGCAGAATTTTCTTCACGTGCAACTGCCATAGTCATTGCCAGGGATGTGCGAGCACACAAAATTTCGAGTACGATCTCGAGCTTTGTAATTACTCGACTCGAGATCGTATCATTTTCTCAAGCTTGAAAAATTCAAGTTTTTTGGGGGAACAAGTGCATATTGCAATTTCATCCTGAAGAATAGAAGAAAGAGAGCCTCATTTTATATGCATCATAAAATAAACGACTACTGGTCAGATGGCAGACAAAGTTTGGGAATTTTCCATTGGTGCATAAACTGAATTATTATTGCTTCGTGTGCACTCAGCAACATTCACCACACCTTAGTGCTACCTTTTAAGCATACATGAAAGAAAATGTGAGCATTACCTATTTGTAGAGTCCCTGAAAATTTAGCAAATGCAAAATAACCATTATAAAATCTGAAAAGTCGCACTAAGTTAAATTATGATTTAGTGACAAATGAGAAAAACATAAATGCACCAAATTCTTCACAACTGTCTTTCACTGCATTAGTTTTCAACCTAAATAAAAGAGTGATCTTTTTTGAATTAAAAATTCTTTTGGACTGTCTTTGTATTGATGGAAAACGTAATGTAAACAATTGCTTTTTTCGGATGTCGTAGATATGAGACCTGCAAGCAGCACTCAACCTGAAATGGCTCGCCACATCAAACCTAGCGCTAGCAGTGTCGCTTTTATTGAAAAACATGTACGTAATGAACGTGTGCATAGCGAAACTGTTCAAAGTCATTGTGTAACGTGTTGTGTAGGAACATCTTCAACATGAAGATTGTAGGAAATGGCGCGATTTTATTTTGTGTTGTGTAGGAACATCTTCGACATGTAGACGTGAAGCCAAAGCGCGTTTTTATTTTGTGTCGTGTACGTAAAGCCTTCAGCCAATATAATTAAAAAAGCACAGAAAAATGAGTATTTGTTTGAAAATCTAATTTCCAAACGTAGTAGAAGTAAACAAGTAACCTTAGTTTTTTGTATAGTGTGTTAAGAGAAGTCAATAGGCCTATGTAAAGTAAAAAAAAAAAAAAAAAAAGTATTGTTCATTATAATAATGCTACAATGCTGTTTGAATTGAATGATTAATTTCCCCAATGTAATTTTTTTTTCGTGGGATTTATTATTTATTACTGTACAATATTAGATTTTAAAATTTGATATGGGAATAATTTAATGGACACTTTATAATATGGTTCAGGTAAATAATTAAACTGTATTGTTAAATAATCTTAATTAATAGGAAAATGCTGTAATTGTTTGTCCATTTGTGTGAAGTAGGCTGCTAGTAGTTTTATATTGACAGTTTTATTAATAATTGTAGAAACTCGCTCGAGTTCGACTTGAAAGATTAAAGCTTTTTCAAATACTTGGCTCGAGCTCGACTCGAACAAAATTTCAGTGCTCGCACATCCCTAGTCATTGCAATCAAAAATTAATTAAAAGTAGTTTCACTTGTGATAAAATATACTTGTTTTAATGCTGTCTCTCTTAATTGATGCAACACGATATGAAAAACTAAAAAAAAAACTTGGCAAAGAATGGTCCAAAAATTATGGCCGACACAGCTTACTGCAACTGCTTTCATTATGCAGTGTGCATGATTTGAGAGAGGGGAGGAGACCTGTTGAAGCAGCCTGGATGCAGCGACCACCCCTCCACACGTTCCCTTCACTCCCACAATCATTGGAAGGAGGGTGCGAGGATGCCTTCTTTGCTACTAGGCAACCATCCTCCACTTTGGCCATCATGTAAGGGGTGGAAACATGGTCATGCCAACATATCATCCAAAGATACCTGAATTTTAACCCCCCAATCAGTGTGTATTTATTCACAATAGCAGTGGACATCTCGTTTGATAGATGTCAGTCTTTAAAATGATCAGTGATATTTAATTTTAAAATGTATGACTTGTGATACTGCAGCAAAAAAAGTGGGCTTAATGTCTCGACAGCGAGGTCATTAGAGATGGTGCAAGGTGCACATGGAAGGGGATGGGGGAAGGATTAAGAAGGAATCAGCCATTGCCTTTGTTTGGGACCCATCCCAGCATTCATCTAGAGTGATTTAGGGAAACCATGGATAACCGAAATCAAGATGGCCGGACCGGGAATCGAACCTGGGTTGTCCTGAATGCAAGTCCAGTATGTTACCACTGCACCACCTCGCTCGGTGCAGTAAAAAAAAAAAAGAGATTTAATATTTGCTTCTTTACGACCTTCAATAATAAATTACAAGGTGTTATACCATGCCTTCAGAACTATGTGGGATTATTCTGCATGGGTGAATCAGGCAACATGTACATGATGTTGATGTAACCGGCAGAAGCAAAACCCATGGCAAAAGCCACACTCGGCCACAGTTTGCAAAATCCACAGTAGCCAAACCTGTGGTGTATGTACCTCACAGTGACCAAAACCACAGAGTCTGCATTCTATTCGTTACAGGTGTCATCAGGGAGAAGGGGGGAGGAGTAATAATAAATGAGTTTAAAATGCAAAATTCTTGCACATCATTTGAGAATGGATGTGAAGAACCACAAACGAAATTTAGATGAAAAACACAAATTTTGAAAAACTAAAAAATTCTCAAAAAGTACCTGCTACCTTAATGATGTAAAGCATTTGGGTTTCTCAATGTGCCTACTAGAGTCCCATTGCCATAGCTTAAATTGCCCCCTTCAGATATTAAAATTAAGGTGAGGTCGACAGTACACCTGGTAACTGATGTAATGTGGAAGTGTACCAAATTTGATCATTGTAGTATAAGCAGTTTCTGAAATAATGGAAAGGAAAAAATACATACCACCCCCCCCCTCATGAAACTCAAATTTTCTAAATTTCTTAAGAGTTAGCGAAAGTCTCCCAGAATAGATGCCCCAATGCCAAATCACACACAAATTAGTATTTTTGTATTGGAAGTGGCACACTATCACTATACTGGCTGTGTTGAACAATCTTCTAGGGGAAGGGGGATGGCTATGGGAGGGTAGGGATGGAAAGAGGAAGGATGGGAATAGGTACTGAGGGTGGTGGCGTCCCCCAAACTCTCAAGGAGGGGGGGGGGGGGGTGCTTTTGCAATCCCCACAATGTGTATTGTTGAGTGCCAAAATTGTATTCTTCATTAATGTTTAGATTCAAAACCACATCCTCTGATTTCCCAGTTAAGATTCTGTTTGCGCTTACCATGGTACACTCCAGCACTGCACTTCTTGTGCATATTTTCTGATAAAGGGGTGTTGGGTATGTCCTTTCATGATATTAGTTTATTCAAAAACTTCTACTATTTATTGAAATAAACTGATTTTTGAATACAATATCCTCAGGTTTTGTTGCAAGAGGTTACTGAAAATGTACTGTTGTGCTCAGTAAAATGTGCCGCTCAGTGTTCATAAACATTTTTGGTGAGAAATGGTTGTCAAATATACATGCTTCTGGGGTATCATTTTATTGAGGAAATGTCTGCTTATTGAATTAAATTAATATTTCACAAATCATGATTTTAACATTATTACTTAATACAATAAACAAAATTTTTTTTAGAATTTTTTGCTGTTGAAATTAGTTACTTTTTATTTTACAAAATCATTGATGGGATTTGTGGGACCTTGTAAAAATCACTGGTTTTCTGGTTGAGCTATGATTTTGCTGTGAGAGCCATTCAAAAATATCAAAAGTACAATTTTAATGCAATTTTAGCTTATAGGGTTTGAGGGTGCGTCAAAATGGTTTTACATTTCCTTAACGACCCCTTCAAAGTAATAATCTTTTTGCTGGGAACTGTGAAAGGTTGTAGTAGCAAGAGTTGATTATTTCATATTACCAGCATTACACAAGATGCAGAATAACTCTGAGCTTGAGCTACGTCACGCATATGGAGGGGAGGGCGGCAAATGCATGGAGGGGCGGGAGAAAGATGAGAGGAACAGGAATAAAAAACAGCCGTCACGGAAGGTAGAGAAACGGGAATAAAACATTGACTACTTACCACTCGGGTATGAAGTACTATAGCAGTTCTGCAAAGTCACTCATTGCTCCAGTTGATGAGTCTGACGTGTAATAGTCACTGCTGCCACTACTGTCAATGTTTGCACCACCTAAATTTATAATCACTTTATCTATTTCAATGTCAAATCGCACATCCTTGTCATAGTCGTTTTCAAGTGTGTGGATGTGATTGAAAAATGGTATCCAGTCTTCTGGCCCCATTTTGTTAAATATGTCCTTGCAGAGTTTTTTCACATCTGTCAAATTGCAAGTAAAATTTTTTGAAGCAACTTCTTCTTTAATTTTTGTTCAGATACTTTCTATCGGATTCAAATCCGGATGATAGGGTGGCAGATGAAGTACTGTGTGGCCATGATTTCCCAGTAGTCTGTCTACCGAGTACTGCACTTGCCGAGGTTTGTGTTGCTTTACGAGTGGGTTTTAGCAGGTCGCTAGTAAACAAAATATTCTCATTACCTTTACATTGTGATAGGGAGCATTATCTATCACAACAATAATGTCAGGTGGAAAATTTGGTATTGTTCGTTAATCCAGTTTCATAATTTTCTTTATTCATATTTTTGTGATAACCCCTGTTGCGTTATGCGACTTCCATATTGCAATAGCATTAGGGACCAAACCGTTTTTGCCTCCTGCGTGAATCATTATTAACCGCTTACCTTTTGCCACAGGTACTAGCAGGCCGTTGGAAGACATGTTGCTCCACATTTTATTTTTCACATGCGATGACAAAATGTACTACTCATCCATGTAAATAATTGTAGGTTTCTCATTTCTGTATTGCAGCATACTATTGAGATATTCTGTACGTTTTTGCAGAATATCTGATTTTTCTATTAAAACCAGGCACTGAGATTTTGTTTTTGCAACCTAAATCCTAACTTCTTCAAAGTCATCCTTAAAGTTGAATTACTTCCTTGGTAATTTATGACATCCTTTAGCTTAAGTCTTAGAGTTTTGACTGTCAGCACACATTTTTCATTTAGGTAGAAATTGTAAAACAGTACATTGTACCACAGCTTCGTCGAAGGTATCAATGTCGTATTTAGAGGTTTTTTTCTGTTTCTTGTTGGGTGTCGAGAAAGACGTTCCTTCACCTGCTTCTTTCTGATTAGCTTCTTTCTTAATTTTTTGCACTGTGGTACGAGACACGCCCATCGCCTTAGATGTTCTCAGCTGTGCTTTCTCAAGTGGAATGGATGGTTCCCTCAATCTCGCTTCGTTTTCCATAAACTGCAGAACACTGTAAACCATTTCTTGCACCTGTGAGTGCAGTTTCTTACCTTTCACTTATTATAAAACTGGAGGCATTTTAATGTATAATGTTGTACTGTACCTACTTCACTGTGTTGTCACCTATGGATTACAGAACACTGACTGCAGAAGTGATGAACTTCACACACACCAACTGTAAAGGAAAGCTTGTCTAAGTAATGTGGACGTGCTCACAATACCTACGTATGCTTCTGACTCTACAAAGAGACTACATTTTCACTCTGTATAGTAGCTGCAGCCGTGCTGGTATCAAGTACATGTTATCGCTCTGCGGCTTTGCCTCCTCTTCCATGACTGATACTAATACTGATACAGCCCATTGGTAATGGTTGGCCAGGCTCTTGAGTTATTTTGCATCTAGTGTACCTTGGTTGAATTGACCGGTAATGGAGTGGCAGGGGCCTTCCAATCAGGGATTGTAAATTATGACTTAAAACCTTTAAGTTGTTTATGTGAGATGTCAGCAGTGACAGTTACAGAATACCACACTGGAGGAAATTAGTTTTTGAGATAATCACTTCACTTTTGACAGTGTGTTGCACTTTACCCAAATGCAAAAAAACACTAATTCTGACCTGCTGGGGGCTGTACTCTGTTTACAGTGATTGAAGGTTGGCACACTATCTACAGTCATTGAGGTCTTTCATAGAATGTAATGCATGTGGTTGATGATGGCAACAGCAGTTTGACATGACAGTCAGTTAGTTTGCTGGCTCATGGTGTGTGGTTGGTGTTGCTAGGTTACAGAGACCAGCAAAAGATGGCAGCACTAGCTGTCGTGAGCGTACTTCAGCGTTTGGTCTGATATTACAGCAACCACTGCCAACAGGTGAGGTTCACAAAGCAGTGTGTGAGAAAGGAGGCTAGGAATGTCCGTAATTATTTTTTGGGTGTGCTGCTTTGAATGTTTCATGTGCAAAAACATTTCAGGCCTTAATTAGTTATGATACAGTACCCCCCAAAATAAGCTTCTTGTGTGTTGCCTAGTAAACTTTACAAATTGTGATTGCATGACATATGCTACTTGTTCACTCTTGCTGCAAAGTCATTACCAGACCATGACATTTGCCAAAAATTTCTTCTGCTACTTGTCAAGTGAGCCTGTGTGGTTGGGTATGGAAGAGTGATGTTGATTACTGCCCAGCCAGTTGTAGCAAATAAAATGAGATACACCGTAATCTTAACACAATTGCACTGTGGTGCCATGTTGCTGCCTTGTGATTGGCCAGATTATTCCTCAGCGCTGTGTTTCTTTCATAAACATATTAGAATGTTATTCTGTGTAATTCACTTTTTAACAATCAATGGATGCTTCCGGTTTGCTTTTTCATAACTACGTAGTTGTCTTCTGCAGATTTTATTTTTTGTTTACTTTAACAATGCATTTATTGTCAGTTGTCTTCATACACTGATGTATTTTCACTCCTTAATTCCCATTTGGTCAGTCGGTACCGTAGTGTGTAATATCAGACGTGAAGTAGCTTTTTTTGTTATGTTTCAGAGAGCAGATATTTTTTTAAATTTAATGTGGAAGCTTTATGTGATTTGTGCAAGGTCAAATCAGTATTACAGTCCTGATCCTTGCCACTTTTCATTTCACTCCTTTTGAGTGAAAGGGTAGAGTGCTGAATTTCTGACGATAAGACTAAAGTTTACAAAATGTGTCCAATGGTCCATCATTAACAAATATTTTGAAATGGGGATATATGGTTTAAGGAAACTGGGTATGTCTGCTATTGTTTGTGAAATGCTGCATAATCTGATGGCCTTTTTGTCTATAGTTAATTTTTGGTAACTGCTAGAATTTTTAATGTTTGTGTAAACAATCAATACCATCACCACCACCATCTGAGAAAAGCCATTTCATACATGCTTAAAATGCACTTTTGACGTAATTTTTTACACTGTACTTCACATTTCAAGATGTGTGATTTTGCTTTTATTTTTCCCGTGTTACTGGTTTTAGAAATTTGCTAAAGTCTGAAATTATCTAGAGTAGATGATAACACTGATTATGTGTTTACAGTTGTTTTTGTGCGCCAGTTGTATACTGATGTCGAGGTGCATGTATGTGGTTGCAGCGTCACAAACCAAAACAGTGTCTATGCCAGCAAAGGGGAGTGTGCCGCGGCCAATGAGGAGCTCTGTGGAAGCTCTGAACCAGGAGATTGAGAGACTGGTGCTTAGCGAGGCTGACCGCGCTGACAGCAAGGTACCGTAATGTTGCTGCTAGACTGTGGTTACCTTATGCCAGTTGCTCTCTTATTTATAGCAGGTTTTGCTATTTTATACAAAATATTTTCATGTAATTGTGTTGAGGTACTTGGTGGCTTAGAAAGTAGTGTTTCATGTTTAAAAAATTAGGTAGGAAAATTTTTGTGGTTGGATATGATTATTATCAGAGTATGCTTCCAGAAACATTGCATCAGAATGAGTAGTACAGTTTTTTTAACAGTACTTATTTTTACAGGTACTGCATATTAAATCAAATACAGCCTCACTAAATTGTCAAAATCTATAAATTAATTTGTTAATAAAGACAAAAAATCTTGTTACCTAGATATTGCTAATCTCTTAAAAATAAAATGTTTTCTATGTTAGTTAAATGAGAAGTGAGTGGTAACGCACATTGAACATAAAATGTGTATACGAACATTTATTTACTAAGAACCACTTGGTAAAGTTTCCAATGTAAACACAGTATACATGGAACCTGGATTTTACATTCCTGCCAATAACATTTTCCTGTCAAATATGCCACTTTCCTTCTGTTCCACCTTTTCCCCTATGTTTACAATACATTACATTCTGGCAACTGACATGCCAAATGCAAGTGCCTTCCTGTGATATACACTGTTTGTTTGTGTTATCTTGTGAGTTGGGAGTGAAGTAGAAGATAATAGGGTAACAACATTGGAGTAAGACAGGCTCAACTGCAGCGATTTTTCAGGCAGCAGTTGCAGTTCTTTTTCCAAGAACTAGACTGACAGCCTGTCATTCAGGGATGTGGAAGGGAGGGCGGGAGAAGCTACCCTGCTGTGAGCTGTAAGATAATCTTATACTGGAAGAGGAAAGAGTAAGGGAGAGAGAGAGAGAGAGAGAGATGCCATTGCCATCCCACTGAGGCCTGCTTTAACAGGCACTGATAATCATCTACAGCCTGTGTAGCGGGTTGTCAATTACCAGCTTTGCAGGTGTCACACTGCAGCTCTACCTAGAAATTCCAACATTAAAAATATTTTAAAAGCAATATGAAATCGGACATAAATTACTTGGCAACTGGCAGAGTTCAATTTTACTCTTAGTAAAATAAGGGAGTGCTGAATTAAAAAAATATACATATTAATAAATTTATTTTTCTGAATATGAACAAAGTTGAAGTATGCTGAAAAATGTGGTATGTGACCTTGTAGATCTGATATTTTCACGCGTGCCCGATTAGACTGACTTGGCACGTTGGTCGAGGATTTTGTCCGCTAGACCTAAAGCAGGGTAGTTGGGTTTAGATAGTTGTTGTGAGGGGAGGGTGTTGGTTAGCACTTAATTACTCCAGCTTTTTGGGCATTGTAGTCGGGGTAGGTTTCACCTAGACATGGCAAATTCGGTCTAGGCCAGACCGGAGATTCCACACGTGTGCTTCGTTGGTCCAAAAGTTGAGGTTGTCCCAACTTAGTCGCACTTTGGTACCGCTCAGAAACCCTTTTACCCCAGGTTGACACATAGGATATATGCGGATACAAGGTGGGAAGTCAATTATTAGAACCGGAGCATGCGCAACTGCCTGACGTTGAAGTTCGGTGGCGCAGTCCCGTTACACCTGCCTCTCCTGCATAGGACGTGGTAGTGCAATCCACAGTTTGAGAGCAGAATAAGCTAGGAATTGTTTCCTACATTTTCTACCACTCCTCTTCTCGTGACGCATAGGGCAAACAGTTTGACAGCCTATGTGATGCACTTAGACAGGAAGGTTTGACAGTGTAACCTAATAGTGACTTGCCGGCACGAGCTCAATAAAATTCCCCACTGATTTCCCACAGTATGCGGGCTGATCAGCAACGTGGAGCCGTGGATACCGCCAAGTCTCTACTGGTTGTGCGTTTGCACTAGGTTGAACGGCAAAACTTCAGGCTATGGTCACCGCATACTGACTTAGTGCGAGTGGTGAGAAATAACCTGAGTCTGTCGCCCCTCCCAATGCGAAGGTGTTTCTATTGGTTGTGGCGTCGCTGTTTCTCCCCCACGAGCACTAACTTAGTGCTAATGTGTGACAGGGAAGAAACAGGTATCCGTCGAATGTGTATGTCTTCTGGCATGCAGACACCTGAAAGGGTTCCACAGTCAGGCTAACTCTGTTTAAACAAATCGCCCGGTTCCTGTCTGCAGTGCACTATGTATTCTGTCTCCAACTGTTAATTCTAACAAATACACTGGAAATGAAATACAAAAAGGTAGAGAACAGAGTGTTTATTGGATATTCAATAAACACATGACCCGTGCTACCTCGTACCAAACCGTGGAGGAATGAAGGTAACTGCTGATCCAGGTGTAGGTGACCTGGTTCTAAGTTAAAAGGGGAATAGCTGGTTCTAGGCGAATGCAAATTAGTTACAGTTAAACTTCTAAGTAAAAGGTGTCTAGAGGGGTCAAAGTGAAGTTGAATGAGTATGTTCATTTTGGCTGGTCGTCGAGACATAGTAAATAGCTGCTGGGGCGTACTTGAAGTTTCCAAGATCTCTGGAGGTCGCAGCACTGTCAGTGCTGGATGTTGCAAGAGAGGATGCGTAAGAATGACTCCCGAGTTCGGCAGCTTCCGGACTTATATAGTGGAAGTTTGTAGGCTGCCTGCGCAGGCTGCGGGGAGGCGCGACGTCCTTCTGCCCTGGTTGTGGTGGGAAGACTGGTCAGCGTTTCTGCTTTATGTCATACAGATAATGTCGGTGCAGCTAGTTGTCAAGACGATGCAGCTGATTGTCATGATAGTACGTGGTGATGGGCTCAGTTCAAGGTGTCCAGGACAGGCAAGCATCAACAGTGTTGTTAACCACAGCATTGGTCAAGGTCATGGATGGGGTAGGAAAATTTCAAACAGTGAGAGCCTTACTAGATGGAGCATAAGAATCGTCCTTTATTACAGATGCATGTGTGAAGGACTTAGGACTGAAGCGTTGCCATTCAAAAGTCAGTATATCTGGGATTGGGCAGATATCTGCAGCTGAAGCAAGGGGAGAGGTGGTGTGCAAAATTGCTTCGGTGCACTCTGAGAAGTTTCATCGTGTTACTAAAACCTTGATACTTAACAGAATAACAAGGGACATCGACATGCCATCGGTGCAGGTAGATACATCATGCCTCGCTCACCTACCGGATCTCCCATTTGTAGACCCACAGTTTGTGACACCTGGGGCAATCGACATGCTTCTCTTTGCAGAGGTCGTTGCAGAAGTAATGACAGGTGCCAAAATCGCAGGACAGCCACATGCCTTTCAAACAGAATTTGGTTGGGTGCTGGCTGGAAAAGCACTATGTGAACACAATAGTCCAGAGTCAACTTCATTACTTGAGCACAAATAGCAGTCTTACAGTGCCCTGCAGAGGTCCTGGAACATTGAGGAGGTTCCAGGAAACTTCATTTCCAAGGATGACCAGAAGTGTGAAGAGCACTTTGTAAATACTCACACTCAAGATGGTACAGGGAGGTATGTATTACGCCTTCCATTTAAGAGTGATGGCTGTGATACTTCATTGGGGAATTCATGTGGGGTGGCACTCAGACGACTCCATGGTTAGGAGTGGAAGTTACGAAGGGTGCTCTTGTGTGTTGACTGTTTTAGAAATGGAGGTAGCATGACTTGTTATTGTACTGATGAAAGAAATGCAATGATGTTGCCACACTTGGCTAATTGATGGCATTCACAGTGCTCCTCACATAGACTAATTACAAGGTAGCGTTTACTGCTAGCCTGTACAATATGGGAAGCACTTTAGTTAACCTCCAAACAAAAAATGCTGATAATTATTTTAGTGAAATTTTTTACCTTTGTTATTTGTGAAAACAGTAACAGTTATGTGAAGAAAAACATCAACCAGTGTTGCAGTGACTAAAGGGTGATTATTTCAAAAAATGGTTGTAAATCACTTAACAACTCTATATTCAACAGTATTGTAGCAGGTGATGTGTAGGGACATATTGTACAAAGTCTCAGGAGTATGTCATGAACCTGGTGGTCATAGTGATTAATCCTGTGCAATAATTTAAATGGTGGCTTTGAACTATGGGAGGCCTTTAGAAACAGGTGCATATGAGGATAAATCAAGAAAACCTTGCCATACATTCAGTGGCCTATCAAGGGAGCAACCTTGGTGGTACATCAAGTTTAATTTAATGTGTGACTTTTCCTCCTGATAGCCTTTTTAACAATGAATGTGGGCGAGCAGAAGTAAGTGTGGTTTTGTGTTTGTGATGGCTTTGAGAGGGCTATTGTTGCATGTGCAGCAGTTTGGGGGCAGCCAGCTGACCCCAGAGGGGCACCGTGCGCCCCTGGCAGACTTGCTGCGTTCCACGACACGCTCGGTAAACACGCAGACCCCCGCTCGCCCCGGGGAGCTGACGGGAAGCACTGCCTCCTCTGGCCCGTCCTCCCGGGAGTCTGTGTCCCCGCCAGTGCCCATGGCAGCAGACACCTCCCGGCCTCCCAGCGATCTGCAAGGTGAGTCCTCCACCACCTCACACCTGCTGCCAAAATTTGGCACTTGATTCTATCATTTTTGACCTCACAACACTTAACTTTATTAACATGCAGTCATGTTGCAGTAAAATATTGGGTGATCGATGGATGAGACAATTGATTCTTTGGTTCCTTGATTCTCCCTGTTCTTAAACAGTTACTTGTAAAAATAGCTGCCCTTGTGCTGGGAGAAGGTATATTGTTCCAGAAGGCAGCAGAGACTCGTCCCCAGAGCAGGAGACCGGCAAGCTGGGAACATCACCTCACATCAACAAGTTCCTGGCGCGGGAACCCCAGATGGCTGCGAAAAGGTTAACCTCAAGTTCGTGGAGGACACAAGGTGCATAGTAACACATGCTTTATGTTAGCAATACTATAACTGATTCATGGTTAATTGATAACTTTCGAAATTGTCCTTTGAAAAGTGTCCTTTTTCGCAACCATGTACAGTACATATATTTTAATTAGGGATGTCAAATTTGATTCCTTGATTCCACCTGTTCCTTTGCATTATTAGAAACTTGAGGATTGAGTGTGACGCGTGATGTTCGGGAACGTATATGTCTATAGTCTGGTTGTAGGAGGCAGCGCAGTTCATTTTATTTTTGTTGAGGAAATGTCAGGCGCTCTTCTTTATGAGGGTTCAGTTCTGTGTGTGGGCAGGCGCTTTGCCGGTGCACAGAACTGGCCATGTGGCTACTCGACAGGGCACCAAATCTTGTTTTGCTGTTATTAGGGACTGACTAGAAAATTTTGCTTGTGCGGAATTTTTACGAATTTGCGCAAAATTAAGGGGAAACCGTGAAAAATACATATTGGCATGAAAAAAACAAAGTTTCCACGAATTTTTGTAAATTATGCACAAAAAGTGTATTTTTTATTTTTTAAGTTCGTATTCATTCAGTTAAACATAACAGAAAAAGGCTGCGCTCACAGAAATCAATGAATGTTCTAAAAGGTGGCAAAATTTGAATATGATGTTCAAAAACAAAACGTTTGTGTAAGTATGTACATAATGTAAGCAAACGGTAATCCTAGCCTAAAAACTAGAGATGTGACATTCAATACTTTGATACCTCAATACTGGGACGTTTAGAACGTATCGAGTATCATGATGTGTATATCAATATATTTATTCAGTACGTGAAATATATTATCGATCGTTACATGTATGGCTTGGTCCGCCATTTTCCCTATAGTCATTTGTCACTGCGACAAAACCATTTATTTTAGTTGTGCAGTTTACTAGTTTCAGAAAGTTTGCGAAGTGTCTTTATTTATTTAATTAGTCAGTTAATTATTTTGTATCAATGGCAGAGAAACGTGTAGTACGGATTGCAACAGAACGTTTTCAGGAGTTGCAAATAGGAATTACTAACAGTAAGTCGGTGTGTATTGGAAATAACGTATTATTAAGGAGTTAAGGATTGCTATAATGAACCAGTGGACTGCTGGTCCGGTGCCGGTCAGTGCCATTCTGAACTTCAATTAGCTTATCCTGCTGCGACGTCAGTGCTGGTGCTGTTGCAGTGTCGGTCCTGTGCTGGTGCGGCAGAGTTGGCCAACTTTTAACTTTCACCAGCAACTGATTGGCAACTGACCAGCACCTTGCATGTGATTGGCCGTTATTCGCGCCACGATGATTGTGCACCAATGAAATCAATGTTATTGTGCAAGTGCAATGAAATTCGGAACTTTGCTGACAAAATGAAATAAATATATTTGTAACAGAAGATAGATAGCTACTTTCACTAAATTCCAAACAATTCGTTATGAAAAGTTTATTATTTCGTACGTGATAACTGCCGAAATAGATTGCAAGTGTTGGGTCAAATAAAGTAAACAAACATTCAGAAATTCATCATCGGGCAAACTTAGCCAGTGTAAATACAGTTGGAAATAAATAACTTGGAACGAGTAATTGTGTTCAACATTGATTTGGAAATCTGACTTTAGAGTTAATGAACCTTTTGCATTTACTAATACTAAAGCGACGATCAATTCATAGTGCACTACACAAGTGTAAAAACAACCAATGAAAACAAGGTGAACGCTGCGCTATCTGTTACCAGTCGAACAAACTATGCTTCACCAGCAAAGCACTGACATTTCATTGTAACGTGACCGCAATCCACCAGCACACGACCAGCACAGCACCAGCAATCCCCCAGTTTCATTGCAGCAGGGACTTTATTAGAATGTTTGAAATGTACGTCGCCTAGCAAACCACGTTTATTGTATGGAAAACAAACTTCACCAAAAATATTTACATCCGGAATGTGTTTAATATTCAAATTTGTACAAACTACATATTTATTGTTTTCTTTCGGTGAGGTTCAAACTTGACAGGTTATATAAGTTGAGTCTTTCTTTCATACAAGCAAATTTTCCACTTGTCCATTAAAACAAAAAATATTTCAGTTGACGCGTGCCCGGCTATTGACTGTGTGGCACGGTGGTCGAGATTTGATGTGCTAGACTAAGTGCGCGGGTATAGGTAGCTGGCGTGAGGTGTTAGAAACCTGACTTACTTGGAAGATATTAGGTTGGTTGGTAACGTGGATTACTGGCTGAGTGAGACTGTTGTTACATTTCTTGAGTTAAATTACGTTGTACTTCAAGTTCCTATCTGCTGACTCTTTGACTCCAGAAGTTCGGATTGACTAGATCGTATCTAGCGTCATTCTGGTAGACTAAACCCCTCGTTACCGGGTGATAGTAGGGACTGGTGCGGATGAGCAGTGGAAAATGAATATAACGTATCACGTAGACAGTCGAGACTGCCCGTAATCTCAGTGAGGTGGAAAAATCCTGTTTCGTCTGTCTTTCCTGTGTAGGAGGGGCTTAGGTACTCCGCTGCTGGGCAGCTAGATGAGCAATCTTTTGTTCCCTATGCCTTCGGCCGTGTCTTACCTTGTAAGTTATAGAGTTTGGTTCGCCGCTGAACAAGATACGGTGTGCACTTGGGACGAGACATTAAACCCTACAATAGTGTATGTTCAGTAGATGATTCGTGGCACAAGCTCGGTAAGAGTCTCCATTGATCCCCCACGTCTGCGGGCGGATCAGAGATGTTGACCAGTGTGGGCCATCAATACTTCTACTTGGATGTGAATTTCCAGCCAAGGCCAGGCTCTGGTACGTGATACAAGCTAGGTTTGCTGTCTCTCCTTGGAGGAAGGTATTCCTAGTGGTCGTGGCTCGTCTGTTCCTTCCTCCCAGCACCTGGGTGCTCAGGGGGTAATAGGAAGCAACAGGCAGCCGTCCAATGGGTGTTCAAGACTACAGGTCACCAGAGAGGGGGCCTCAGTCAAGTTAGTTCAGATTTACAAAAGTACCGGTTTCTGTCGGCAGTGCACAGTGCAACTTATTCCAAGCATGCGAAGTAGACGTTACTCTAGAAATAAAATCATTAGGATAGAGAACAATCTGTATTTATTGAGGACTCGATAAATATAGTGACTCGTGCTATCTCCTACCGAGCTGACGGAATACTGAACAAAGAACTATGGTAGCCAGGTGAACGCGACCTGGTTCTAAGCTGGAGGGAAAGAGAACTAGAAAACTGAATATTTAACTACCCAACTAAAGCCATCTAATGCAGCTATCTGTAGTTAATGTTTAAGTAGCAAGGTATATTCGTGTTCGGTTGTGATGAAGATTGATGTCGTCGCAGAGGGTAGCCACGATGGCTACAGAAGACTCGAGGTTTCGCTGGAGGCCCCAGCACTAAGGAGTGCTCGGGGTGAACGCGAGAAGAATTACGAATCACTTGTGGAGCCCCGCTGCACACAAACTTATATATTCAGAAGTCTAGGTTGCCACAGCGGGGTGCGGGGAAGGCACGTGACGTCCTTCTGTTGTGGAGGCTGGCTTGGTGGGAGGTGGGAACCCTCTTGTTAGCGTTCCTTGGTTTGTGGATCTTTGGTGGCTGAAGCTTGTTGGTGCTCAGTGTGGGGGGAGGGGGAAGCGGTGTGCTCGCTGGTTGCGTAACCTTGTGGCCACGTGCTCGTATGCCTGGGAGATTTAAGTGGTTGAAAATTTATGTGAAAAGTATTGCGTGCACAACTCTCGTGGGTGGTTGAAGTTGACAACTCTTACGTAGGTTGAAGTAAGGATATTTGTCACGTAAAGAGCGATGAGTCATAATCGTAGTTGATTGATAGTAGAAGCAGCATGCATCACAGTCTTGTAAGAAGAGGTGCAAAACATCGCAGTCTCATGAAAGACGTTAAACTAAAGTGTTTCCCAACCCTATCTACTCCACTGGCAATAAAAATTAACTTAGCCTCAGCAGTACGACTTTACAATTACAAAAATAAAGTAGGTTGGAATGCTGACGTGTAATGATTATAGAATTTGTTTACACTCTTTGTTTTATTCGTAGACAGAGTAACTGTGGTGCAAGGATACATTGTGTCCGTGCTATTTTTCAGAACTGTCAAGATTTAATAAACTTATATTCGGTATTCTGAATGCAAGTACATATTTCAATTTTTTACATGCCATTTGTGTTTCCAACTGGTATTTCATATTTTTTTCATGTGTTTTGTGTGTGTAAAATCTCTGAAAACGACACACGCAAAACAATTTTTACAGAATAATAAATTTTTCTTACATTCGGTAGTGGAAGAATTGGTATTGTTTTTCATCTGGCAGTAAACAATTCCCACATCTCTATCTGACTGCAGTTTTTGGGTTAAAAATAAAAAGTTTGGAGAACAAGGTAACATATAGCTGAATTTAATTTCAATTTTAATGTCTTTCTGAAAATTATTTAGAATTTTCTAAGGGTGTCTTGAAAAGTGTATGGTTGCCAACTGCAAATGCACTCTACGAAAGATTTTTCTCAAAATACAGTAACCAGCGACAACGCCTTAATGCAGAGAATTTTGCAATTCGCAGTGAAATATATTTTGAACGATCTACACATGACGGACATGTTCATTAAGATTGTGTACAAATGTTTTGTGTTTAACTCAAAAAGGTTTATATTTAATAACAATTTCGTTCTTTGAAATGGCTTAAAGGTTTTTAGTCGTGTTCACTATTAGTTTTGGGTGTTCACAATGTAAATGCACATTGGTGAAAACATCAAAATGAAAATACAGCTTTTCAATTTTCAAAGCACCACTTTTTTTTGCCCTTTCAAAACGATGCCATTTTCCAATCCCTTGCGGTTTTTGGCAGGTACTGCTGAGGTAAGGCTACCTGGTTGATGTTTCAATACAGCGACAGTGTTCGGTGTTGCAGATATGACAGGCGGTGTTGGTGTAGGAATTTCTTGAGGTCTGTACATTGACGTAGAAAGTAGTACAGCTGGAGTCAAATGAACAGTTACTGGAGTAGGATCGATTCAGGCCATCTCAGATACTCAATGATATACTCTGGGTATGCTGCAGGTCCGGAGCGCTCTGATGATGGTGAAAATAGTTGGCTCTTGCAGGTGACTTAGAGCTTGTGCCTGTTCTCTGGGTGAAGGCAAGCTATCTGTTTCACAAAAAAGGGTTGATACTCATGTGCTCGACCTGATGCAGAGAATGTTGCTTTCACTCTTTCCTTAAGGCCCTTCCTTTTGGAAAAAGGTATTAGGATGCGGAAATTACCCCAGCAAGCTGTAGCGCAACTGCAGGAATGGGCCTGTATTGAAGTTACATATGTCACCGCTTGGGTGCGTGGCCTGTTAGAAGGCTTACCTGTTTAGGGGTTACAACCACCTCAGCGGAGCCACTTTGAGGAAAGAATAATCACCAAGGTAGCATGCGGTTTCACAGACAATGTACCTGTGGAAGGCTCCTCTGTTCCCACAATCCAAGGATTGGTGGAAAGGACGGCCGGTACTGGTGTTTGTTCTGTGCAGAAAGCAAGTATATTGCTAGAATGAGTAACTCCGTGAATACCTGCAAGTGTGTTACAAGGGTAACTGCAAGTTACTAAGACTATAAAGAAGGTACTCAAGTTAAAAGTCACGTTTTATTTTGAAGGAAAATAAAAACGTGGCGAAACCACTCTAGCTTCGGGCCAGTGACGTGGGCTTCAAACCTCTAAAGCTATTGTTAGGGTGGCCAGTAGAGGTGACTGATTCAACAAGGAAATGCGTAGCGAGAGTTAATGCAGAATAATCTCTTGCATTGTTGGTGGGCTTGTTGCAGAAACAATGTCACGGTATCACTGACATCGAGTTTGGGAAACTAAGCAGATATGTGACAGGATGCTAGTATTGAGAAAGACTGGGAGAGGTGTCACTATAGCTACAAGGTTTCTGCGAGGGGGGGAGGGGTAGGACTGCGGGGTACGTAGCGGAATATCTCGTACCTGGCGTAGCCTACCCTACCGCAAGCTTTGCTCTGCTGATGAATACCGTAGATAGAGATTGTTCCAAGCAGCCATGCTGGAACGACGGTAACAATACAAGAACTTAATGGGGAAGTGCCTGAGCAACACGTGCTGGACACTACAAACTGCTTTTAAGCTCAAAGACTGCAAGGTGGTCAGATTCGAACAAGCACTGGAAATGAAGACTGGACAATTTAATTAGAACCGAGCCACGCGTGCTGGAACTAAAAACTGCTGTGGCTGAGCAGTGTCTGAGCAGTGCTGCTAGACAACTTGCAGAGACTTGGGCCATCACAGCTTTTATATTCATTGTGGGCCAGTGCCCAACTCTCATTGGCTGATGCCACTAGGGTGAGGGGTGGTCGCTGAGCGGGGGGTGCAAAGCATGACTTGCCTCTGTGACATCACCGGCTGGCTGGAAGGGGATGCAAAACAAAAGACAAGCAATATTACTACTAGTGTGATCCAGCGGGGAGTAAATGAACTCACTTGTCTAGCATAATTACGGTGGACCGGTGAATAATAAAATCTGTGAGGCAGACATTACAATCTTATCCTGATGTAATAAAATTAACTTTCACACTCCTTGCAAAGGACCTGAGGAATGGAGCTGAAGTCATTAAAATTAAATTACTCAGATAGCGTCACGCGTCAATCCCCCCCCGATCTGCGACTGACGCTCATCCTTAAAATAGTGGGAAAGCATAGTCTCCGTACAGTACTAGCACACTTCTGCTATGGCCTTCGTCTGAGCAGATGTTCAGATCTCATCTCTGAGTAGAGATGGAAGATAATGTGATGAAGAAACTACACTGTTTCGCTCATCAGTCTTGACTACAGAGGGATGCCGGAGCCTACCGTCTGGGTCCATAGCAAGTGTACCGGCACTTTCAAGCAAGCCTGTCGTGCAATTCACTGGCACTTAACCAGACTCACAATCTACAAGGCAGCCAAGGTTAAAGAACCTCCTCCTTGGAGAGGTAGAACGCATCTCCTGTACTAGTCTCCATATCAGTGGCTCTACCTGTCATCCTTGTGCCACAGAACATATTCCCTTTCCTGCAATTATTAAAGCAGAGTAGCGAGAAAAGTGTTCTGCCCAACTTTTGCTGGTTTGCAACCTGATGTGCGAAATTGCGTTTTCACAAGTCCAATCAACATTCCTCTCGGCCATCACCTTCAGAGGGGTGGGTAAATAAGTGAAAATTCCTTTTTCAGGAATGCGGTGCAGTCCTCACAAAAGCAATTTCCTCTCCTTCGCTTCTTTACGGCACACTGATCTGTGCGCTGTGACTCGTGGTCGCTTCCCCCTCTCATGTGGACTTGACCTTTCTAGCTAACAGCTGGGGAGGTGGGGTGAATGTCGTTCACATCACATCTGGCATCTAGGACACCTGTGATTTGTCAGCTGCAATAGATCAACAAGAATAAAAAAGGATACACACTCTTGTCTCCTTCAGACACATATATAATCCTAGCTCGCTCTCTCTCCACTACCAGGATAAGAAACAGGAAAGGAGTGCTCTTTTTCCATTCTGGCGCCAGGGCATGTGCTGTCACGTTCCTTTTTTGTGTATCAAATGACTAATGACTGTGTGTTCTTGTTTCTTTTATGGGGATTCCGGCAATGTCTCGCGGCTTCTTTTCATTATGCGTGCCTTAGCATTTAACGTTTATTTACAAACACAGGTGACTCACAAGCATGTGATTTGCATGCAATAAAATACAAGTTTGTAGGAAAAACTGTTTTGCAGGCTGTCCTAAGTGTCACCAATGTTAAAACACTTCACGCTCTATTATTTTATTCCCTGCAGCAATGCTGTGGCCGACTACATGGACAATTTGCAAAACCTAGTGTCACACAGTTTGCTTATTTTACGTCTTCACTTTTTCACAATCTTTGGGGTGACAAGAGTACAAGCGCTTTCAGCCTGTTCCTTGTTAAGGCTAGTTCATAGAGTGACAGGGGAATTATGTTTAAGAGTGCTTTCATCACTACAATTCAATATTTGTGGCACATGCTTTGCAAAGACACTTTCTCAGTACAAGTATTAAAATTTGTTTTCTTTCTTCTTGCAGCTGTTTGCGAGTTTATTTCACATTAGAAAAATATGTTTTCACTGCTTTCTCGCGGTGGAGCTTTACTAGCAGTTAGTACTGGTTTATGTAAAAGTCTCTATTATCTTACTATGTTAACCTACTTTTTGGTTTTTCCTGTTAAAAGTCTTTCATTTTTGGTACCTGTAAACAACTACAATAATTACTATTTACAAGGCTCTCTTCTTGCAATTGATCTCTCTCTACTTTCAGTCCATAATTGCACTATAAAATCTTCTGCTTGTTTTTAAAGTTACATTAAACATTTTATTTTCTCAACAAGCAAGTGAAAAAGCTAGTAAGATAATTACACACAGGTTGACATAGGGGGTGTGAGGAACTACTGTCTTTACAACCTCTTGATGTGACTCGACACACCAACCTGATAAAAACATAGCTTATGGGTGAGAGCTCTTGTTGTTTACGTAGCACTGTTTTATTTTTACGGTCTCTACATGAGCACAAACCTCTAAGGACAATTCAACCTTTTTACACTGATCACTTAGCACTGGGAAGACTACTATGTACACTGACTCTAGGATGATTGCTGCATGGTGCCATCTGCTTTCTGCTAGGGGTGTTGGCCGGCTCAGACGTCGTGATGTGTAGTGTAGCTCCACCTACTAGGGCGCCCCCGTTTCTTTGAAGAGGTGTGCGGGGGGGGGGGTGGCCAGTGGCACATTGCAGACGGTCTCCAGGGCATCTCTTTATAGTGACTTTGTGCGATGTGGGCTCGGCAGACACATGTAAGCTGCACACGTATAGGTGCAATACCCTTCCCTTTTGTTCCACGTCACCATAATTTTGCAGAAATATGAGAAATAATAAAAATAAAAGAAATGTTCCCAATATTATTACCACCAAGAGCACAGGGAGATGAAAATTCTCCACTGTGTCCACAATATACATTTTTGGCATTTATAGGCAGCACTAGAAGTGTTTTTGATGAAAAATTAATAAATTCTGACATAATTTCTCCCCTACAAAACATTTGTGATGGAAAATTCGTGTTATGTTGCAATGTTTACAAATATACATCGCACAATTACTATTCCACAGATGGTGATGTGACTTCAGAAAGCAAAACCACGGCAACATGTTACACAAAAAAGCATCTATTAATGTATACTTGTGGCGCTGCGGTGGGCGCGCAAACTACGTAAGAAATCTTTCTCTTGTACAGCAGCAAAATTATTTTCGCATGTACGGCTTCAATGGCAGAGCTCCAACTTGTTTACATTTTATGCATGTGGGTTGAAGGAAGGTTATTTTATTTATGAAAGTGAGTGAACAAATTATTGCACGTGTGAGCAATACTGTAAAACCATATAATTTTAGTTTCTAAAGAAAGTAGTTACCCAATTTCACTGTAACCTATACTAATGTATCGACTTGATACCATACCAGATACAGATACATCACAAAAGGTTAAGTATCTGCCGATACCGATGCTTGGTATCTGTATCAGAACAACTCTACCACTAGACATGTCCGAGCTTCGATAGTATGTATAATCAAAGTCAAGGCTATTTGAACATCTATTGATCTATGCAAACAAATTTACTATTCACATAATGCAAAGCTTCTAATCATTCAAACATGTGTAACAAAAACATGTGCATGTTGCACATATATTATTTTCTGCAGAATGATTGAATATTGACATATGCAAAAATGTGTTAATACTGTCAATTCTAGTGCAGTGTAATGGTAGAGTCGACAGTAGACTGCAGTATATGGCTGCCATAGACAATGGTCACTATCAGTACCAATCGCCTTGTGTGTTATTTGTTCTGTTAAAATTGGTTCCAATGAAATGTGTATAAAGGCAATGTAGAGAAATTATGTAAGAAAGTACTGCCCTTTAAAAGAAAAAAAAACTTAGTCCAATTTGGAACTCCTTTACACTTTACAGAAGTTGGTGATCGCTTAGTAACATGCAATTCATGTAAACAGTTGTTGAAACAGCCATGTGATGAGACTATTGTGCATGTATTCGCACATTTTGTAACACATATTATGCTGTATATTATAATCATAGTAAAATGCTACAGTGATGCTTAGCGGCACACATGTGTTAATTTTAGCAGAGAATTTTGTTCATTTTTGGTCTAAGCAAAGTGTTATGCTTCAGAGTGGGTTATGAGCAATTTGTTATGCTATTTCGGCCGACGGGTATTCTAAAGCACATTTAAACAAATTGATTTTAATGTAAGCAACACTGTTGAATTCAAGTATGTTGAACTTTATCCACTTACTATCCTGGGTTACTTAAGCTAGAGAATTAATGATTTCACATATCTTGAGGTTAGGTTAATTGAGAATATTCTGTAGAATAATTGTGGGTTAAAATGTGTGGTTTTTTTGCCATGTATATTGTAGAAATCCTCTTTCGTTTTTTTTTTCAAACATTGTGGCTGTAGATGCAGTAAAAACAAATACTGTATTTCAGTGTGTATAGGCCGCACATTTTTACAAAAAAAAATTACAATAAGTGGGGTGCGGCTTATATACAAAATATTGGTAGTTTTTTTTTTTTTTCCAAACATGTTAAAAAATTTGTCAACATACAGTATATTTTAATGTTTTAACTCTCAAAGAGAGGAAAAAGTAACTCTGCAATTATTTGTTCTCACACGTTCATAAACAGAATAACCTTCATCCTGCACATGTAAAATGTTAAAATGTAGGGGAGCTTGGCCATATATGTCATACATGAGAAAATAATTTCTCTGCTTTACAAGAGAAATATAGCTTACGTAGGTTGCGCGCCCACCGTGGCTCAACAAGAAACACCATTTTTTATAACATGTCATGGTTTTGTTTTCCCAAGTCACATTACCATCTGTGGAATAGTAATTGTGCAATGTATATTCGTAAACATAGCAACAAAATGCAACTTTTGTGTCACAAATTTTTTGTAGGGGAGGAATTAAGTCTGAAGTTGTTATGCTTGTATGGAATTGTGACTTAACAATATTTACAGGAATACAAAAATGCAGTGCGGCCTATACTTGAAATACCCAAATTTTTCATCAAATGAATGTTCACACGTGTCTAATTACCACTCTTGGTTACTTTAGTGCTTGGTACTCTGTGATGATAGGTAATGAACAACCTAATCTACATTCTTGAAGATAGGTAATGAACAACCTAATCTACATTCTTGAAGATCAGGCAGAAATGTTGGTCATTTCAGAAAATACATATTATAACAGTGTAAAATGTTTAACATAATTTGACTGAATTGAATTATTACACATTAAAGTAGAAGTAGTTTTAAAATGATAGCTGAGAAGCTGATGCACAGAGGGTTGTGGCTAAGTGTGGGAAGTGTGTTGGCTGTCCAGGAGACCAATGGTGGACCTGAGCAAGCTGGAGTACTGCCCCAAGAAGCCTTGCGTGACCTTGAAGCCCAGCCTGGGGTCAGCCTTCTACCCGCTGCACCGCGAGGGTCCCAGCAGCCCTGTGAATGGCGACCTGAGTGGGCCCAGCCACTCGTCCACCTAAGCCGCCCGTCACGGCTGCACCTCCTGGGCATTCCAAACACAATAACACAGAGAACACTAACTGAACAAAGCTTATTATTTTCTTATATCATGGTTTTACTATTATTATTATAACAATTTGTAGTGTGGATGGGATGCAACGGGACCGCGTGTCCCACGTGCATTGGCAACATGGAGGAGAGAAAGAGAGAGATAGGCGTCGTGTGACCTTGAATTTGTTTTTAATAGACACAATAAAAAATATCTGTCTCATAGTTGTGTTTGCTTTCATTTTGGCTTTATTCCTGTTGATATGCCATAATTTTATGCACCTACTCGAGTTGGAGGAACTTGATGGATTCCGCATGTGAAGTTGTCAGTAACAGATATAACCAAAATAATTCCTACTCTTCATCTGACTAACAATTCTATTGCAAAAGTTAACCTGTGAAAATGCAGTATAATTCATATAAATTTAAGTTCAAGTGAGAAAATGATCTCAGTACAGTTTTGAAGGAGTGAATGTAGTGGAGGGCTCTTCCGAATGCTTTCTGCTGGCGGGAGGAAAATCATTTGACACTGCTGGTGTTATACATACAAAACTAATAACATCACTCAGTACTGCGCTGTCAGATACAGTCAACACAATTTTAGTTTTTTCTACAGTTAATGCAAAGTACATGTGCAGAGCACTGCCTAACTGTACTCGGCCTGTGTCACTACTGAACTGTTCAAACCCCACCCCTTCATGTAGTGGTAATGGATTCTCCCGACTCGCCTGGCACATTTTGGACTTCGCCGCATTATTTTCTCACTTGGGTTTCAGTCCATATTAAAGGGGACTTTAAATAAGAAGTTTGGACTTGTGTAGTATCTCCATTTTTTTGCAACATGCTGTGTGGATGAAGCTTTCTCATAATAGTAAAGTTATTTTATGCTGCGGTTCTGTATGATTTTTATCATAAGTTACAATTTACAAATACAAACTTACTACCGTGTCCTACTTTACAGTAAACAAAATTTATTCAAAAGTGTTAAGTATGAACAGTTTACATTCTCCACTAATCTTTATCATGTTTGTTACAATATCTTTTCTAGCACTGCCTATTTTCATCCCACGAAACAAAAATAGAGATTATTTCATTTAAATATCTAAAGAAGTGAACACATTTCCGTGCAACTTGTCTAGATGAAACTGCATTAGAAAGTAAAGTGAAAGTACACAAATAAAGGTTAATGGGAAAGAAATACATGTAAACATGCTCATGTTCGTGCAAAAAAAAATTCCTAGTATTCCACACAGTACCAAGCGTGTGTTCTCCCACACCTTATCATATATATGATGACTTATCATGGTACAGAATATAATCTGTACAAAACATGCAGAAATGGTACACACGTACTATTAAGATAGCACACACCATTGTCCTTGGAGATAGTGATAATGGTTTAAGAGAACGTATTTTTGGGTACTTACATATTCCAACTGTGATGACTAGCATTATTAGTGGCACTGAGGTGTGTGAAAATTGTACAGAGTATGCTGGTGACTTTGCCTTAGGTGCAATGTGGTTTAGTTAGGCTTTGAAGTAAAGAAGAAAAATTTAGTATGGGCAGCAAGCCCGCTCTGGTTCAATTTGGGGCAAGAAGTAAAGTGCCATTTTAAAGCTGGGGAAGGCACCACCCAAGTTGTGCAAAATGTTGCTAACCCCTAACATTGGTTGTAATTTGACGGTAGTGAAGAGTATGTAAATAAACTCTTTGTGTCCCGACTTAACATTTACTGAAGTGAATATGAGTCCACTATGCCCTGACCATGCATACTGATCCAGTGCAAAAAAACATTCAAGAAAATAAAATTTGATACATTTTTGTGCACATTGTGAGTTATAGTAGGTTAGTGTTAAAACTAGGGATGGGATCCTTGATGCTACAATACCTCGATACCATTGATACTTAACAGCAGGTCTGATTGGTTAACCGAAGTTTCGGTTCGGTCCAGTCATTTTTACAAAAACCGAAACCGACCTAAATTCTCAGAAAAAAAAAGCGACCAGTGGGGTTTTTCTTGCACCGAAGTTAAAACTAACAAATTATTAACAATTTACCAAATAATGACTCTTCCACTTATATTACGGTATGTAGCGTATCTGTGGCATTATATTTACAATATTGCTACTCGTGTTGTAGCGTAAAATCATTCTAAACAGTTCCCCGGGATAAAGAGGTTATGGTTTCCCAATAAACCATGCATTGCCAGTACAGGATTACTGTTTTATTGTATACACAGATGTTAGTAATGTTAGTTACTGTAATTATAATTTAATATTAACGAAGCATGTAAACAGTTAATTCCCTCAAAAATATTTTGCAAATAAATATTATGCTACGAAGCGAGTACTGCCACACTTTCTCATGCAGTTTCCCCTTTCCATTGAACGGCTACTGACTCAAGTTTTGTTCATTTCACGGACACAATACTGTACAGGAATGTTTTTTCTTGTTATGTTTCTCTGCTTGCTGACTGCTTTGTCATTTTATTTGGCAACATTAATCAATTTAGGTTAACCACTATATAATAGCTGGATTATAAACCAGCCAAGGCCTTGCTATTGTGTGAGGCCATTTTTCATTACCTGCAAGAGAGTAGTTAAAAGAATAATAAAGAGCACTTGTTTTGTTTTTGCTTCGGGCGGGCATTTTTTTAGCGAGGTCTTATACCACTTGCATTGCTTGCAGCAAATTTATGTTCTTTCAGCTGACTTTCCGCTAAATTTGGCGTAATTAAAAAATATTTAGCAGAGAGATCTTCAATTTTGTGGGCAGCTAAATATATAATACAATTTCATTAATCAGATTTTTACATGTCGAAATTCAAAAACTGTTGTAAATTTTTCACTAAGGGTGTATTTTCACAGTGATAGTAGGTACCACAATAGTAGCTATCACGATAGTGTGTGACAGTAACCACCACGATAGGGCCTGTTTACACACACGTTGAGACGTGCTGTGCGAGATATGCTGTGATAGTTAATCTCAAAAGAGACATTTCCTAAACACTTGTATACTGTAACTATATATTGATAGGTCCTACATTTATATCCTTTTGTCAAGAGGTTGATATTTGTTGGAGTAGTTTGACACATGCCCAGTTAGACTGACAGGCACGATAGTCGAGGATTTTGTCTGCTAGACCAAAAGCGGGGTGGTTGAGTTGATAGACTGTTTTAGGCGAGGGGTGTTGGTGATGATGTACACTGTCGTTCTGGTTTGTGCTGTTCGGAATTACAACCGAAGCAGGCTCGACTGCTTGGTGGCTGAGTTTGGCAGCACGATCCTGTTCCACCGGCCTTTCCTTCGTGGGAGGTGCAAGTGCACTCAACTGTCTGGTGGCAAGGAACGCTGCGTTTTGTTTCCTACGTTTTAGGCTGTGCCTATGGCTGTAAGGCATCGGGTCTCTGCTCACAGTATGCTAGGTACACCCTGACGCGAACAAACTAAACACAATTTACAGTGTCAGTCCGGTTTTGGCTTGCTGACCACGCTCTGTAAAGTCTCCACTGATCCCCCGCGCTATGCAGGCTGGTCAGAGATGTGGAGCTGTTTGGGTGTGCGTCGACACAGGAACGGGCAGCAGGTCTCAAGCTAAGAGATATCCTGGCATTAACAGTGCTATGGGATGAGGCAATAACTCGAGACTGTCGCTCCTCCCTGGGTGAAGGTGTTACTAGTGGCTGTGGCTCCTCTGTTCCTCCCTGCTGGCACTCGGATAGTGCTATGGCAGTTGGAAAGCAACAGATGCCCGTCTAATGAATGTGTAAGAAAATATGACGGACCCCTGAAGGGCGCCCGTAGTGAAAGTTAACTCGGTTATTATAAATTCCCCTGTTCTTGTCAAGGGTGTACGTAACAACCTGTATCTGCCAGGCAAACAGACAGATACTCTAAGAAATAAAAGCTGAAAGGTAGGAAACAATAGTATGTTTATTGAAGTCTCAATAAACATGCTATGCGTGCTACCTCCTACCAGGAAATTGAGTGCTGAAGGTTACTATGCTGGCCAGGTGTAGGTGACCTGGTAATGGAGAACGGGAAAGAATTAGCTAAACGAGAAAACGTATATAATACTTCTAAACTGGGTTAATAAAGATGTCTTGAGGAGAGAAAGTGAATTCAAAATGTGTCGGAAAGTGTGGTCGCTGGTTGACTGGTTGGTTGATCGTCAATGGTGAAGTAGCCGCAGGAAGAGTACTCAAAAGCTTCATAGTTCTCTGGAGGTCCCAGCACTAGCAGTGCTGTGGGATGTCTCGAGAGATGGTACAAGAATAACTGCGCGAGCCCGGCAGAATCCTGACTTATATAGTGGAGCTTGTTGGCTGCTGGCGTGGGCAGCGGGGAGGGTCTGACGTCCTGCCCTGGTTGGCGTGAGAATACTCTGGTCAACGTTTCTGCTTCGTGCCTCATTGGTGGCGCTCGACCTTGCCCAAATTTTGGGCAGCTTTTTGGCTCTTAGCTACGGATGGTGAAAGGCGGGGGTGGGGCGGTGGTGTCGTGCCTGCCGGGTTACGTATCCTTCAAGTGAAGAGAATTCGTTCATAATTTTCTGTTGCCTGTAGGGTAGGCAACGTATCTCTCGCGGGTAGCAGTTGAAGTAGGTACTCTGGCGAATATTCGTAATCGTAGTTAATTACAGTAGAACCTCTCTATTATGACCCCTCACGGTTCACGAGAATAGCGCCGTAATAGAGGGGGGGGGGGGTCTTAAAGAATTTGGAAAATTTTGGGCAGATTTTGACCCACCCCTAACCCCTATACCCCCAAACTTGACATTTTTTGCATGAAGTTCATGCTCAATCGTCTCTAGTATATAAAAAACGACTTTTTAAATTCAATATAAAACTTACGTATATTTTACTAGCTGGATGCTTCCTGATTAATTTGATACTCAAGAAAGGCATATTGGACCACCCCTTGTCGTAAAACAGAAGGCCCAAACACAGTATGATATGGCCATTGAAAGAGTGTGGAAATATGTATTATTAAGATATAACTAAACACTGTTGGAGATGCCTTATGTTTGAAGCAAGAAACAGAACTTTATTTATTGATAATGTATATGAAGATACATTAACATTGGATCTCTTGTGTGTTGGGGCTAGCAGCGAATACATTGCTGTGCACACGTAGCTGGGTGAGCGCGGCAACTCCTATCTGTCGATCGGCCCTAGATCCTCGGGGCTGGAAAGCTCTCGGTCGGTCGCTATGAGATTATTCTGGCGGGTGGAGGCCAGTCGGCCGCAGCCAGTCAGTGCTGTCGTTACAGGGCGGGTTCGCTTTGTAACAACGGCCCGGTGTTGATAAAACATGCTAATATATGCGATTCACATCAATGTGTTGAATTTATACTAAATGTAGGTGGCGTGTTGGCCTCTGCACTGGCACGATGGGGCCCAGCAATGTTTACGGGAATATAAATATTTAGTCCAGTCTACTTGAAATATTAATTATCCCGAATTTTTCACCAAAAACCTTGTGACATTGCCTATACACGCATACGGCCTCATTCGCCATAACAGGGTACCAGTAACATAAGAAAACTTTCTATTTGCACACACTTATCTTTATTCACTTTACACTACACACTTTCACAAGAAAAAAAAATTGTACACCATTAAAAATTTGCATAATTTTATGTAGGCTTTGGTGAGCACAACCTTAAAAATAATCATTACAAAAGGGGGCATTGAATTAAATTTGAAGTTATACATACACTGATTAAGAAACTAGTCCTTGTAATGTGCCACTGTTTTTACAGCAAAAGAGGAGGAATAATGGAAGCGAAAAAAGACGGAGTGTAAAGCAGAGGCGGCGGCATGTGACTATAGACTGTTTACGGTAAAGTGAACACTTTTAAGGCTCTAGTTACTTTTTTCTTTGTCATTTTTTTATCCTTTAACCACCTTTTTAAATTAATATTCTAATGTAAGTAATAAACACAGATAGTGAATTCCACCTCACTCAGACATTAACTTGTAAGCCTAAAATAAAATAGTGCTCACTTTACCGTGAACAGCCAATAGGACAGAATTCTTACTGACCTAGCCTGTCACCATCAACCCCCCCCCCCCCCCCCCCCCCCCCACTTCCACGGACAATACACCAGTGTCCCCTTCTGGCATTAAGCAATTTATTGCTTCACACTGCTTGGGACGACAAAGTCAAAGTCTATGACCGCAGCTTGAGAAATGCACTATCTCTAACATCAATAAAGGCTAGTTTCCCACAGACTGAAAACCGTGAATAATAGAAACTTGTACCGCTGTTGGAGAAAAGGTCTACAAAAACAAGTCCGCGCATAACTGAAACCGAGGTTTAAGATACAGCGATTGGCGAGGGACTGTATCTATTTGTAAACGTGCCTCAAATTTTCGATTTTTACGACCCAAACTTTTCACGGTTCCTCAGGATTGGGTCATAATAGAAAGGTGGTCGTAATAAATGGGGTCGTAATGGAGGGGTTTTACTGTAGTTGTATAAGTAGTACGCGTCAGTCTTTAATATTCGCGCACTTACTGGCGATCTTCAATCTCACCTTTAGCGGGCCTCCCCCTCGGACGAAGGGCAGCGTGCAGAGGTACGGCCACATGTACCTGGTTGTGGGTCTCCATGGGGATTCCCGGAACCGGCCAGGCGTATGGGCGGCCTTGGTGGTACGTGGGGTGATCAGGCGTCGTGGAGCAGCCTGGAGCATCTTGGCATCTGCTTCTGCCGCAACTAATTGGGAGGGCACTCGTTCTAGGGACGTTGAGACAGTGCGGGGGAGTGTGAAGCCCTCCACCCCGACTGCACGAGTTCCTACCCATAGGGCAGGATGTTTCTCTGACGGAGCAGTACAAGGGAGAAAGATCTCAACCCCTTTGCGGATAGCACAGCTCGTCATGGTACCAGGTCGTGGGCGGCACCGATGGTCTTGGTGGCCAGGTCCTGGGGCGAGACGGTGGAAGGGAGATTCACCTCGAAGTCTACTGCAGGTGATGTGCCTTTTGAGGGGTAGTGGGTGGCATCAACATTCTCGATGAAAGCAGCTTTTCGCATAGCGAGATGGCGGGCCGGAGCACTTCCAAATTGGCAGCTCGCCGTCCGGGTTTGCGGGTATTCCTGCGTCGCAAGACCTGGGGACGGAGCACATCTGTTGCAGCTCGATGGCCCGGGTAGCAGAGTTACCTGTGTGACAAGCGGTTGGGACAGAGCACTCTTGTCCGAGCTCGACGTCCAGCTTGGTGGGAGTTCCTTCGATGCAGGTTCTTGAGGCGGAGCACTTCTGGTGTGGCAGCTCGACGTCCTAATGGGCAGGTCTTCCTGCGCAGCAGGGGGTTGAGGCGGAGCACTCTTGTCTGAGCTCGATGTCCTGGCTGGCGGATCTTCCTGTATGACAGGTGGTTGGGGTCGGACCATTCTCGTCGGAGCTCCATGTCTCGGGTTCCGGTGTTCTAGTGGCATCCTGTACTTCTTCGCCGAAGTTGGAATGACCTCGACTTCTGGCTTCGTAGTTGTACTTGGTGGATAGGTAGGCGCATATGTGATTCCTACCCCTCTTACCGAAGGTGCTTCCTATTGCTCGCTAATGCAGCTTGATCGGCGGGATGTTTGACGGTGTTCTCTGTCACGTGGACTCCACCAGGATAATTCGGATCAGCTAGATCTTGTTTTGGCTGCGAACTTCTCGGCGTAGTTGCGTGGCATCGAGGACATTGATCTGATGGAGAATGCACCTTGGCGTTGTTCTACATCTGGCTTCCATGGCTCGATGTAACTAGGAGCCTTGTCAATCATGATTGGCGTCGGCTCAGGTATTGTCGAAGGTCCTGGCTATGTATCGCGTGCTACCCTTTTGGGTGGGGGGTTTATCTTCATCCCCTGATTGGCCAGGTGTGTCTCTTTTCGGCTTCGTCGTCCCCGAGTGTTGGTATGTCCCCTGGGTATGGTCGAATCTGGCCACGGGTGGCCTTTCGGACCCGTCCACATGTCTCTTTGGCCCAGTAGATGTTGTATCGCTTGCCTACGATGCGGTATGGTCCATCCCATTTGTCAGCAAGGCCAGCACTGAATTGGTTGCTAGCTTTGCTGAGATGGTGATTTTGCAGAAAGACGGCTTCCCCTAAGTTAAATTCTCTTACCCCGGTTTTTGGTTATAGGTATTTCTTTAAAATGAAGGCATTCTTGGCTTTCTGGGGTGCGTGGTGTAGGCCAGGGCTGCTAGCCGGATGTTTTCTGGTTGAGGCATATCAGTGGGCTCGCTTGCCCACTGCCAGTCGCCTGGTCGGCGCAATGTTTGTCCCAGGAGTGGGATGCTCGGACTGGTGTTGACGGCCTCGTTTGTATGGCATCGAAGGTCAAACAGGATGGTAAGGATGTGCTTATTGCAATGCTTGTGATCATTACCCACACTGGTACAGAGGCACTTCTTGATCTCCTGGTTGCTCCGTTCAGTGGGGTTGGCTTAGGGATGGTAGGAGGGGTAGTCCAGGTTTCTACCCCCCTCTCTCTTGACAGGCGGTTTGCCATTGACGGCTCATAAACTGGGTGCCATTGATCTGTCAGTATGGCTTTTGGATAATCCTATCGTGCGAAAATCTCCGCCTCCATTTGCTGCGCGATTGGGGTGGTTTCTCGGCTGGCTAGAGGGAAGGTCTGTACCCATCTTGAAAATTGATCTGTTACCACGAGTAGGTAGCGGTTTACTTTTGTGCTTCGTGGATACAGGCCCATCAGATCGATGGCGATGTGGGTCCAGGCTGTCTTGGGTCTCTGTGGTTTTGCGGTGGGAGGGGTGACAGGATATGCTTTGCCGCTGCAGCACATGACACAGTTGCTGACAATGCCGGACATAGCGGCTTATCCTGTCCCAGTTGTAATGGGTTTTAATATCCAGCAGGGTTTCCCTCGTACCTGGGTGACCATCTTGGGGATGGTCGTGATGGTGCCGGCATATATCAGTGTGTAGTTGCGGGGGAACCCAGATCTTCCACTGCGTATTGGGCTGCCTGCTACTTGTCCACATGACGTCATCCCTTAGTGCATATCATTGGCACTGTTCCTGTAGTAGGCGTCAGATGTCGGGGTCCTCCTGCTGGCTCAAGGTTATTTGTTGGCAGGTTATTTGCAGTTGAAGAAGTCGGATTTGTTCTTCCGAACTTCTTTCGACCGGGGGGGGGGGGGGGGATATTTACTCCTCCTCTTCCTCCTCAGCTTACTCCTCCAATGTCGGAGCACGAGACAGAGCGTCTGACATATCGTTCATCTTACCTGGGCAATGCTGGACCTCGAAGTCGAACTCAGTAAGGAATATGTCGCACCGGCCAATCTTGGCCTTACAATTCCAGGACTCGGTTAGCCATTGTAGGGCTTTAGAGTCGGTCCGTAGAATGTAATGTTGCCCTTCTAGATAATACCTGTATTTCTTCTCGGCCCAGATAACGGCCAGACTCTCCTGCTCATTGATGTGGTAGCGCTGCTCGGTCTCGTTTAAGCGAGTTGATGCATATGCTGTCACATGGGCCTGACCTTCTACTTCTTGCTGGTATAATACTGCACCCAGGCCATTTTGACACGTGTCCGTTTGCAGTATTAAGGATTTGTCTCCTTGTGGCCGATGGAATTGGTGGATATTCTTGAAGCTATTCTTCAAGTCGGAAAACGCTGGTTGTTGTTCCGGGCCCCATCGCCAACGGGTGTCTTTCTCGAGGAGTGGGTGTAGAGGAGTCATATATTCCGCAATATTTGGAACGAAGTCTCGTAGCCAGTTACACAGACCCAGGTACCGTCGTAGCTGACAGTTATTTGCAGGTTCTTCCGCTTCTTCAATTGCTCGTATTGAACTGTGCCGTGGGAAGTTTCCCTCGGGTGATATGACGTGTCCCAGATAATCTATTGATGACTTGCCGAAAATGCTCTTTGACAGCTTGCATGTCATTCCGTGTAATTCGAGTCTTTCCAGCACTCGTTGCAGATGACCTAGATGTTCCTCCTAGCTATTAGAATATATTATTACATCGTACAGATAGGCGAAAGGAACTCGCCTATGTAACTCATTAATACTTCCGCAGACATTAACCGTTGGAATGTTGCGGAGGCGTTTTTCAAGCCGAATGGCATGACTCGAAATTGTAGGGTTTCGCCCTCGGGTGTCGTAAAGGCCGTATATTTCCGACTGTCCGGATGGACCGCAATCTGCCAGTATGCAGACTCCAAATTGAGAGTACTGAATATTTTGGCTTTGCCAATATCTCGTAGTGTATGAGACATGTCTATAGCCGGGGAAGTGATCGGGTGGGCGACTTCATTTAGCGATTGGTAATTTACACAAAGTCGTATTTTCCCATCCTTATTAGGTACAAGGACCATGTGTGAGTGATATAAGGAATTCGATGACTCCACGATCTCCTCGTCCTTCATGTCGTTGACCTGCTCCATGATGAGGTCACGGCGGCGGGCTGACACTCAGTAGCCATATCTCATGTTGTATGGTATGTGTTTGCCGTAGCAGTCTTCCTTGTCCGAATGCGTGGGCATGCTCATCTAGTACGGTTTTTAATTGGGAGAACTCCGGTTCTGCGAGTTCGTGGTTAATGCTCATTGGGTCGATGCGCATTGGCGGGATGTCGTCTGGATTCTGATCCCAGTTTACCGTGATCCGATTGGTTTCTCCCAGATAGGCTCTAGGTTGTCTGTGATCTAGAATGCATTGATGGCGGATGAGCCACGGGTACCCTGGTATTAAAGATTCGGACGTGGTTGGTGATACAATAAATTCTGTCGGTGTAGCAATACTTTGAATTTTTATGTTCAGAGTAATTCGGCCGGTTGAGTAATTCCAGGGTGGAGTCGGGTTGCGCCATTCTTACTATTTTGGTTTACGGTCTTAGTTCGGTGAGCTGGTTTGGTGTTAACAAATTCATTCTGATAAAATTCCCAGTGGCTGCCGAGTCAAGTAAGGCGAATACCCTGTCGTTATTTACTTCCACCTCTATGTGTGGAGCTACGAGAATCGGTACTTAATCCCTGGAGGATGGGCCCTTGTAAACCGAGGGTGGTGGCCCGCTTCGTACCCCGGCGTCGGCATTTACTGGCTTGGTTCCGGGAGTTGGTTTTTCAGCTGGTCGTGTTGGGATATTTGACGGCGTTTTGTCAACTCGGTTTGGTGGAATGGCAGCTCCCTCTGGTTTCCGAGGGCAGTCCTTGTTCCAGTGGTTCTCCGGACAGAACCAGCTTTTGGGTAAGAATGCTATGCGAGGAGTTGAGGTTGGTACGCCTTTAAGGGACGCAACTGGTGGTGCTCGTACCTCAGGGACCTTGGTTGATACTGGTTTTTTGAGACTTGCCTGCGCTGCAAAGTTTTACTCACCTTCTCGGGCTCGACCAACTAATTCGTCCAAGGTGGTGGGTCTAGTCGTCAGGAGTACGTTCCTGAGGTTTGGCAGTGATATTCGATCGATGAAACGAACGGCGGTGGTTTCATCGACTCCGGGGAACACACGAAACATTTGTTCCTTCCTTCGTATGAGAATTTCCGCTTCTTTGTTGGGTCTGGCTATAAAACTGCGTCGTTAGTCTAGCCAACACCTCCTCGCCAATGAATTCCGCTGCTATCCGATTACTGAATTGCTTCCAGTCGTTGAGAATTCTCCGTATCTTTTCCACCACGTGAGGGCGAGGCCCTTCAAATGCAGTTGGGCCCTGTCAACCCATTGTTTCGGTGGCAGGTCCGTTTCTTTCAATTCTTTTTAGCATTCGTTTGTAAAGGCTACTGGGTCTTCGTGTGGGTGACCTGCAAAGTCGGTAATTTGAATCTCGTCGTCTCTACTGGTTGCTGGATGGCCAGATACCGTTCCGGGTCTTATATATATCCGGGATGGTTTGGATCTGCGGGAGTGAGAGATGTGCTTTCTTCGGTATCTCTCGCACTTGTAATGCCATCCCGGGCATAGAGACGCGTTCGTCGGGCCACCCTATAAATAGGTGGTGATAGGGTTCACTGTACGTCGTGCATCGGATGCGGTTTTTCCCTTGGCTGGGATACGTAATTTCATTGCAGAAACTTGTGGGTTGTTGGCGGCAAGCAGTACAGCGGTATTCTAATACGCCCGTATCCCGGGCCTCGTCAGGCCAGCCTATGCAGGCATGATGAAAGGGTTTAGTGCAGTAGATGCATTCTATCCTTAGTGTGCTATGGCCTGGACAGTTGACATGGCTACACTCTGTACATCCGATACTTCGCGTTCGTTGTTGAGGTTTTCGCTGGTGGCGGCATTGATCTCGGCGTCTGACATGGTAGCGGTTAAGGGCGCCACTGGGTGTTTTGAGGACTCCCGAAGTCCGCTTGATTGATCGTTTCGACCCTTAGTTCTCGGGGTATTGTTGGTCTAGTTCGTGCCATTTACTGCGTACAGCTATTTGTCTGACACCCCACGTTGGGTGCCATAATCTCTTGACGCTTAGGCGAGGGGTGTTGGCGATGGACGTACACCGTCGTCCTGGTTTGTGCTGTTCGGAATTACAACCGAAGTAGAATCGACTGCTTGGTGGCTGAGTTCGGCGGCGCGATCCGGTTCTGCCGGCCTTTCCTTCGTGGGAGGTGCGAGTGCACACAACTGTCTGGCGTGCGTTTCGTTCCCTAAGTTTTCGGCCGTGCCTATGGCTGTAAGGCATCGGGTCTCTGCTCACAGTATACTAGGTACACCCTGACGCGAACAAACTAAACACAATTTACAGTGTCAGTCCGGTTTTGGCTTGCTGACCACGCTCTGTAAAGTCTCCACTGATCCCCCGCGCTATGCAGGCTGGTCAGAGATGTGGAGCTGTTTGGGTGTGCGTCGACACAGGAACGGGCGGCAGGTCTCAAGCTACGAGATATCCTGGCACAGTGCTATGGGATAAGGCAATAACTTGAGACTGTCGCTCCTCCCTGGGTGAAGGTGTTACTAGTGGTTGTGGCTCCTCTGTTCCTCCCTGCTGGCACTCGGATAGTGCTATGGCAGTTGGAAAGCAACAGATGCCCGTCTAATGAATGTGTAAGAAAATATGACGGACCCCTGAAGGGCGCCCGTAGTGAAAGTTAACTCGGTTATTATAAATTCCCCAGTTCTTGTCAAGAGTGTACGTAACAACCTGTATCTGCCAGGCAAACAGACAGATACTCTAAGAAATAAAAGCTGAAAGGTAGGAAACAATAGTATGTTTATTGAAGTCTCAATAAACATGCTATGCGTGCTACCTCCTACCAGGAAATTGAGTGCTGAAGGTTACTACGCTGTCCAGGTGTAGGCGAACTGGTTCTAATGGAGAACGGGAAAGAATTTGCTAAACGAGAAAATATATAAAGGCTGTTGACGATAAAGTGAGCACTTTTGAAATCAACCTTAGAAAAAAGTCACTGCCACTACCTGCATATATTTTAACGGGCATACTGAGTAACATGCGAACAGTAAAGTTGATAATGATGGATGGAAAAGTAGTTCCATGTCTTAACGTCGAATAAAAAGTGTTAGATAACCATTTGCGATAACTTAAATTGTTTCTTCCGTTTTCTGTTTCTTTTTATAATGCACCGAAGTGTAAGAATCAGCAGATTTGTAAAATATTTACTTTCAAAATATTTTCACAGTTTCATTCCACCGACGCACGAATAAAGCGACGAGGCCATAGAAATGTTAATTTTACATAAGATGGAACAATACACAACGTGCATAGAAGTTGATCTTAAGCAGGGCTCTCAAAAGTGCTCATTTTATCTTGAACAGCCTATAATACCTCTAAACTGGGTTAATAAAAATGCCAGAAGGAGACAAAGTGAATTTAAAACGTGTTGGTAAGCGTGTGCGCTGGTTGTTGGGTTGACTGATCGTCGACGGTGAAGTAGCTGCAGGAGGCGTACTCAAAGCTTCGAAGTTTTCTGGAGGTTCCAGCACTGGTAGCAGAGCTGTGGGATGTCGCAAGAGATGGAACAAGAATGGCTGCCCGAGCCATTTTTTTTCTAGCGAGCCCCCGAATTCCGCTACGCCAGCGTGAGCGCCTTCACAGTTCTGTGTGCCCTACGGCATGCTTGTTGTAGCTAAGACGGTTGGAGAATGGGATGCGTCTCAGGACAAGCCCTTTACGCCTTAGGTCGGGTTTAATGAACAAAATGGGCTCATGCATTGCGGCTGAGCAGGGTTGTCTGGTGCCATGGCTGCAGTTTTAACTATGGACACACCCCGCAAAGACGAAAGGTCTAGTAATGGGCATAGAAAACCAGGCAAAGCGGAGAGGGCCTGGAGAAAACTATGCGACAGTTGCGGATTATAAAAGTAATTACTTTTATTGGATTAAGTCTGGAGAAAGTAGGGTTATTGTTAGTTCGCTAAGATAGACTTCGTGAGGTTAATGAGGGTAATATGAAATGTGTCGATCCGCTGCTGGAATGTATCCAGGGCGGTACCGCAGTAGCACGGCCCTGGAGGCGGGGGACAGAACTGCGCCACCCGCTCGCAGATGCCAGGCATCTCTCTGGAAGCAGAAAAAAAAGTTAGTTTCCAGGCATAAAATAGGAGTAATTAGGAAGGGGAAGGGGGTTGTGCTGCGATGTAATAAAATGGCATTACCTACAGTGAAAGGTCGCTTGCAGCTAGTGTGGTGTTGTGTGTAATGTTGGCAGAGTTGTGCGTGGCCAGTGTAGTGTCGAAAAATTAGGTAATTAGTAATGAAGGGCTTAGATAAATAATCGCCAGCCTGGAGGACGCCATATTGGGTATCAGGTAGGTGTATAAGACCAACGCACAGGCCTACACCAGACCGAAACTCCAGGTTGGACCCCACGGTGCTGACACTCGGGTGCGCACGTAGTGCAGCATAGAAAACAAATTTGCAACGTAAATTACAGGACCATCTCCGAGCCAGAAACTGTGCAGAGCCTGCTTTGCCTTGTCCTGTGTTCACGTAGTGCTTCGCATCATTGTATGTGTTTGTGGGAATTATCACGCGACTTACTGGGGTGAGTTAGGGAGATCATGGCGGCCTTTGAGCCAAAATGCTTTTCGGCCGCTTATATTTTTGAGATTTCTCGGGGTCATAATCCCGAGGCTGGATATTTTCGCATTTGCACTGTTTGCACAATCAGTGTAAAATTTCTGTGCTAATTTCACGAAGTGCTCATCCAGTTTTTCAATTTTTAATTCGCGATGCAGATCTGCAATAGGGCAGTATCGGGGCGCGTCTGCTGCTATTCGCAGACATTTGTTTTGAATTATTTGGAGGCGCCTTGCGTACATTTTAGCTGCATGTGCCCAGGTGGGCGCAGCATAAGTTAAAATTGGGCGTATTAACATCGAATACAGTAATAGAGCCTTGTTTCTGGTTAGGGCGTTTCGTGGGTTTAATACAGGATAGAGTGTGGATAGCCGAGCTAAGGCGCTGGCACATTTAGCATCTATATGCGCCTTTCAAGTGAGCTTTCGGTTCATATGGACGCCTAAGTATTTCACCACATCTTTATGGGGAATTTGTTCGTCAAACAGAGTTAATTCGGGGCGATTATTCGTCTGGGGCAACTGTCTGCGAGTAAAGACAACAGCTTCACTTTTGCCGACATTAATTTTTATTCGCCATTTTGTATAAAAATTTTGAAAAGAATTGAGGACATTTTGTAACCTTTGGGCTGCTAGTTCTAGATTGTGGGAGCGACTGAAAATAACTGTCGTCCGCATGGCACCCAAATTGCACCAGTCGGTGATCAGGTTTCGGTAGGTAATTTATGTATATATTAAATAATACAGAGCCTAAAATGCTGCCTTGTGGCACTCCGGCACATATAGTTTTTGCGCCAGATAGCACCCTCGCATGAAACAGTGAAATTTCTGTGCGCCAAATAGCTGCTTATCAATTTGACATAGCAGTCAGGGAGTTTTATATCATATAATTTATATATTAGGCCTGCGTGATATACACGGTCAAAGGCTTTTTCGATATCAAGGAATACTGTAACAACATAATTTTTGAAGTTAAAGGCATTAGTAATGTATTCCATAACTCGTACAAGCTGATGTGTTGTCGAGTGTTTCGATCGGAAACCAAATTGATCCTCTTGTAGTAAGGTATTACTTTCCAGGCGAGAATTTATTTGCCTAAATATAATATATTCAACATCCTTTTAAAGTGTGTGGAGTAGGCTGATTGGCCTATAATTCTGGGGCAGTTTCTTGTCTTCTCCTGGCTTGTGAAAAACAATTACATTCGCTTTCTTTTTTTTTCATTTATTCGGAAAATATTCGAACTTGAGCACTGAATTCACACAGAGTGCTAAATGTTCTAGAGCTAGATCGGGGAGTTTCTTTACTGCCTGAGCCCGGCAGCGTCCAGACTTATATAGTGGAAGCTTGTGGGCGGTAGGCGAGGGCTGCAGGGAGGGGGTGACGTCCTTCTGCCCTGGTTGGCGTGGGAAAACTTGTCACCTTCTCTGCTTCGTGCCTCGTCGGTGGTGCTCGGCCTTACCCGAGGCTGGGCAGCTTGTTGGTTCTCAGCTAGGAGAATTTGATTAAAGAAAAAAAAGGGGGGGGGAGGGAGGGTTGCGTGCCTGCCAGGTTGCGTATCCTCCAGGTGAAGAGAACTCACTCATACTTTCCTGTTGCCTGTAGGCTAGGCAACGTGTTACTCTCATCTGTAGTAGGGGAAGTAGGTGCCTCGGCGATTATTCGTAATCGTAGTAGATTGGTAGTATAAGCGGCACGCGTCAAATTTAATACTGTGACACGATATTAATGAAATTTAAACATATATTATTCCCGTGGTTTAGGTTACTAGTAATATTATTACTTTTATAGGGTATTTGATGTCTTTAGATATAGTGAAACAAAACACATTAAATATTTGCTTGATATGAAAGCAAATTTAAAACAGAAGTGTTGTGTGCATAAATATTTTTGTAATCTTTGTCGCACTTATGAAAACGTGTAGCCATGACCGACCCGACCCGAACGGAGAATCGACATTTTAAACCAAAAACCGAACCGAACTAAAAATATGAGAACCGATCAGCACTACTTAACAGTATCGAGTATCGTATGATAATATTAGAAAGTATCGCATTTTAACATTGTGCTAATGGAATTTACCATGCATTTTTCTCATGAAGTACAAATTTACAAATATCCATAATATTGGCATACTATGTTTTATCGCATAATTATTATTGCGCATAACAGTAGCACAATGATGTTTAAATACTGAAAAAAAACGTCTACGAGTCTTTTGTAGCTACAGTTGCATCCCAATACAAGGAACAGCTGAGCGGGAGAGGAAGAACCGAAGCTAGCCCGCCGCCGGTTTGTCATTACTGCCGAAGCTCGAGCCTGGCTGTGACAAACTACAGCCGAGTGTTCCCGAGGGTAGCCGACATTCGCCGACATAGAGAGAGAGAAAGATAGAGAGAGAGAGAGATAATGTGAGGACGCCAAGCTAGTTGCTAGGCAACTACTTTGCATATCGCTAGGCATGTAAGGAGAGGAAGCGAAGCTACACCTTGCGCCGAGTGCTGGGCGGACAAAATGTTGCAGTGTTTGTCACTCAATTCACTCTTGGTTATACAACGGTTTAGTAAACAAACACTACAGGATGTTTTAGTAAACAACTGTTACAGTAATTTCCTTGAAGTCGGAACATAAAGTAGAGCTGAACCGATGCCGATACTGGATATTAAATATCGGCCGTTATTAATCACAGTATCAGAACCGCCCTGAACTAATTTTATTTGCAGCCGATATTGTGACCAGAGAGTTTAATTTATGCATGGCCGTTAAGAAGATGATATGGTGGCCGTGTTGGAGTAAGGCAGGCTCAAATGCTGCCGTTTTGAGTCAGCAGTTGCTTCTTATTCCAAGTACTAAGCTGACAGATTGTCACTTCAGGATGACAAAGGGGGGAAGGGAGACGCTGCCCTGCTGTGAGATAATCATCTACGTGAAGAGGGAAGAGTGAGGAAGTGACAGTGAGACATGCTGCTCCCACCCCACTGTGGCCTGCTGTGATAGGCACTGTAAAAAATAATTATCCACAGCTTGTATTGCGGGTTGCCCAACTACGATCTTTGCAGGCATCACACTTCAGCTCCACCTTGTCATTTCAGTATTTAAAATATTTAAAAGCAATGATTCTGACATTCATAACCTGGGAACTGGCAGTGCTTCAATTTTACGGTCAGTAAAATAATGTAGTGCTGAATTTTAAAAACCAGCCAATTTTAGTTTTCCCATTTTCAGTCAATTTTTAATTCATATTGCCATATAGGGTCAGATTTGAATATTTTTCAATATGTTATTATTTTTTAATTTTGATAATTTCTTCATTTAATTATAGGAATTTTTAAAAAGTTGATGGTTTCTGGATCTCATTGAGTAGTAATATTTCTGGCCCTATTTTTCCCTAAGCATGGTTGTTTCGTAATTGATTGAAATTATTTTGAACTTGCATGCGTACTCCGGCCATGTACAAATGGTACATGCAATCGCTGTGTGTTGTGGTAAACTAATAGGTAAGCGTGTATGTGCGTTCTGTTCGGCAGCCAGCACGGTGTCGGGCAACAGTATTTCGCCAGGTTGTTATTGAACTGTCTATAAAGTACTCATTGAAAATAATTTTGATTCTCACGACAGAAGCGGAGAGTGGAGTAACGGCATCCATAAAGGGGAAAGGATATTGCGCAGCTAGAAGCCTCGCTCCACTGAACAGTAATTCTAAGCTACTGGTTTCAATTGCAGTGGTCCGCGGTAAGGTGCATATTGTTGTGGTTAATGGTAATAAATCATAATTTCTTTAATTATTCGTCATATATATATTCATCCTACACGTTGTTGTATTGTTGTGTATGCTCACGTCACGCCTGCTGTACACGTCACGTGCTGCACGTTACAAATGTCATAATGTATTCACACCAGATCAAGGGAATGGATTGGCTGACTACTTGAAATACATGGAAGCTAGGCTATTTTGGTCTCACTACGAAATACCTACGATTGTTAGCATTCCAGTCAGCCGAGCGAAATGGCTTAACTGCAGATTCAATAGCACTAAAGTTATGGCCGGTCAGGATAGGGTGAAAGGCTTCCTTGCAAGACATCTTGCATTAAGCATCTGAAAATCGGAAGCTAGGACGCGTGCAAGAGTCATGGGGTTCAACAAAGTAGTAGTGCCACAGTCCTTTACTTTGCTTACACAAAACATTTATAAATACCAGTTAACATGTGACAAGATCATTAACTGTGATGAAACTGGTATCTCGGTAAACCTCAAAAACCAGTCTAAAATAATAGTCTATAAAGGAAAGCGACTTGTAGGGGTTCCAACCTCATCAGAGTGGGGTGAAACGGTAACTGCGGCTTTGTGCATGTCTACTGCAGGACGATATATGCCTCCCATGGTAATATTTCCTAGGAAAAAGAAGTACCAGGGCTTTGAGCTCGGTTTACCGCCAAGAGTATGGTCCGATGTTCATGAAACCGACTGGATGAAAGCAAAATTGTTTCTAATGTGGTTTGGAAGATTTGTAGTCTTTTATCAAGCATCAAAACAGTCTCGTGACCTCCTCATTCTCGACGGACATTCTACCCACACCAAAAACCTAAAACTAATGGACATGGCCAGGGACACTGGAGTAACTTTGCTTTGATTACCGCCTACCACCTCCCACATACTCCAGTCTCTAGATGTCACATTAATAAACCCGGCAAAGCCTTTACTATGGGGAAGAACTGAGAAAATGGCTTCGCTGCAATCAAGGAAAAGTTGCTACCCTTTGGCTGGTGTCTTCAATCTTTGGTGCAGCTTTTGTACTATCTGCCACCGTGAAAACTGCAATTAACGGTTTGGAAACAACAGGAATTTGGCCTCCTGATCCCAGCGAATTTTCGGAGGAAGATTGCCTTCCCCGCAGCTACCTTTGAAATAAATTTCAACGGCAGTGGATGCCCTACAAACAGCATCGGATTGCCTGTGACTGAAACTGCACAACCCAATCGCAATTAAAATGATCAGCCTCAGTGGCGATGCGTGCTATAATTTCATGGGCAAGCTACTGTGTGCAGGGAGCAGCAGTGGCGTTGATCTCTCCAATAAAGGGGGAGGGGGGTCCGGGGGCCCTCCCCCGGAAAAATTTGGATTTCAAGGTGCAGAATGGTGTCATTTAAACATTGTTTAGTACCTAAATATAAAATACACCGCTTGTAAAAAATATTAATATTTTTTAACATAAAATTTGCCCGAGTGAAAAATATTACAACGGTACCTTCATCAAACCTGGAACCTTGTAAACTCAAAATCAATATTATTTTATTACCCGTCGACAGTGAGGTATTTACATACGGAGTAATTTTGTTTTTACCGAAGTGTAGGCAAGAATAATGATTATTCGTTTGTGTAAAGATGGAAAGCAATCAACGCGAACGAGCAGGCGCACAAATAACACTTATAATTATATTGCAAACATTCACGCCAAAATTAATATACAGTAAATTAATGTTTTAACGTAAAAGTATATTTTACACAACCAGTAAATTACCAGTTTGAATTAATATTATTACAGAAATTTTTACAAACTCGCCTACTATGCGCAACATCCCAGCTGTTAGAATCACTACCATGTCACTCAAAGCAGTATACACCCTTCACGCGTATTCGCGTTGTTGGTACCCTGTAGAGGACGCAGGGGATTTGAAACAACGAACAGCCATAATTTTTGTACACAAAATCTATTTTTTTATTTTTTTTTATTCAGCCGTGACACGTTCATAAAAATCGACGGCGAGATTCATCTTTGACAAAAGTTTCTTTTCAATGGAGAGATGTGCAAGACCATAGAGTCTATTTTGCCCCATTGTGTTCCATGAGTATGTCTTTATTCGTTTTAGTGTTGAAAAAGAACGCTCCACAGATGACGTTGTACATGGTATTGTTGCGACTTACGTACATAATTTATGGAACTGTGGAAGAGCATCTTGTAAATCATTTTCACGAATGTATTTAAGAAAATTTTGAACACTTCTGGTTTTCATGGCATCTCGACTATGCACAACTTTTAGTTCAGACCGAAGCTTAAGGTCAAAGTAACTGCCATAGTATTCGATTAAGGACTTCAACTGGACTTCAGGAAGACTATGAGAAAACTCCTGGAACTTTGCAGCATTTTCAAGTTCTAAAAATCTTAGTTTGCTTCATGTTTTCGAAACGTGTTTCGATTTGTGTTACGATGTTGTCTAATATTTCGGCGTGTAGCCTGGAACACTCTCGCTTTGGTTCTACTTCGTCTTTGCATTTTCGAAGTTTCTTTTCTGGTTCAAGACCGAATTTTAGTATGTCGGAGAAAACATTTTCAAAATCGTGTCTGAGTTTATAGTCTGTTCACGGTAAAGTGAGCACTTTTGAAGCCCTAGTTACTTTTTTCTTTCAACCAATTTATATCCTTCCACCACTTTTTAATGTAAACCCTGCCATGTGAATAATAAGCAGAGAGTATACATTCACCATACCCAAAACCAAAAGTCAGAGGCCGCAATGAAATGTAATTATTGTTTATTATGTCTGACGAAACAGCTTCAAAAAGTTCTCACTTTACCGTGAACGGCCTATACATAGAAATACTTTTGTTTCCTGTATCTCCTGAATACAGAAATTGATGTCCAGTGTTATCAAAAATCTTAGAAAACAAAACTAGGAAAAAACATTCTCAAAAGTTTCTAGAAAACTGATGAAATCTTCTTCTGAATCAATAGTGTCACTATCCCATTCTTGTGGATTTTCCGTTATTGTGGAAAACATTTCTAAGAGGGAATCCCGATTGTTGAATGCACTTTTAACAAGTCTGTCAATATAATTCCATCATGTTGGCGCAACACCTGGAAGCCGTTTCCCAACTATCTGATATAGCAATGCTACCCGCTTAGAAGAGTGCGAAAAAAAAAAAAGAAAAAAGAAAAGCAGACAGGCCAGAAAGGGCACTGAAAAACACTCTACACTTGCTAATGTTATTTACAGACTGGGTTAAGACAATGCTCAAAACATGTGTTGCGCAATGTGCAAATGATGCGTTGGAAAATTTGTCACGTACCACTTTCTGTACACCATTTAAATCTCCCGCCATTACTGCAGCTCCATCATACGACTGCGCGATAAGTTTACTGCAACAGTGAGTTGTCATAACAAATTAAATGACATTACTTGCTATGGCTCCCGCAGACCTATCACAGCTAACATCAGTGATTACATAAAACCATTCATTGATCTCTCCATCACTCGTTACAAATCTAAAAACAGTGGAAAACTGAGAAAGTTTGGCACAGTCCGACGTCTCGTCAAGTAAAATTGAAACGAAAACTGATTTTTCAATTTCATTTTTTATTTCAGCTAACACAATATATTTTGAATGGATTCTATTAGGTCGTTCTGGATACTTCACGAGACGCCAGAACATACCGTGGGCGTCTCAAGGTGCTGCGACAATACTGGATCACAAGTTGCAACTAAATAAAGTAACTCAATATAACTGCCACAATTTTCTGATTCTTTTGTTTCCTCATGACCACGGGAAGGCAATTCCTGTACTCTCAAGAAATAAACATCTATTTAACGTTTCAAAATTTCTCTGTTTCTTTGAACTTTTTCGTTATGTCGTTGTGTGCTTAATTGTTTGGCTCTATCTAGACCAAAATCAACTCTATTTTTACCAAATTCTTTAAGAGACAAAAACGAATTTATGTGAACTTCAGAACGCTCGTGTTTTTGAACAGCATTGCATAAATTGTTAAGGTCACAATACCCAGTTGCAGCCCACGTGTTAACATCCTTTGAAAACAATAAACATGGCCAACAAAACAGTTTGTTTAGGCTGTTACATCCAATTAACCACGAGTGTTTCTGATAAACATTTTTTTTTTTTTTTTTTTTTTGGAAATTACAAACCAAATTACCTTTCTTGCGTGTTGTCGTGATCGTAAGTTCAGGTGTCGGCCTACTCTATTTTATGATGTTGCATCTGTCCTGAAAAGTGAAAGCACTGCTGGAAAATTGCTTCACTCGTAATCCCCACACACCACGCTTACATCCACATGTTTCTGTTGCACTCATTCTATCTACTCGGTTCTCAGTCTCACGCGGTTATTTTATAATTTTTATGTAGGGTATACATCGCGCACGAATATGTATAACATTCCCAGCACCAAAACTAAATTAAATAAAAACAATACGATTCGTGTTGCGCGCGCCAACTTTCCCACGCATCGATCTAGCTACTGTAAACTACACCACGCCAACTGCCTACGGCTAGGCCAGCTTCGGCTATGTCCGCTTCAGTTCGGTGAAGAGAGCACTACCATCGTAGCTTCTAACACAGGTTGACGCAGCCATAAGCCCCCCCCCCCCAACCGCGCCCGGGTGGTCTTCCTACCCTGCCATCTCTCCGTCAGCCGGGAAACCATAGCGACCGCCTACCTGCTGAAAGCATTACCCACAGTGCTTCCAAACATCATGGTTTTGCTAGCCAACGAGTTTGTTTCCTTATAATGTACAGTATTGTTTCCCGAGTAGAATGTGTACGATACAGCACGAGAGAAAAGTTACCTTAAAGTAAATATAAATATTAGAATTTAATATTTATTTTAAATATAACATTACCCGGAAACTGTCTGGGCAAGCACTGCTTGTCTCACTTGCCCTAACGAGACGCCACTGATCAGCCTACTAATAAAGCCAAACCAAATTACGACCTGGCACAACCTGGGTGCTCCTGGATGCCAGGTAGTCCTATGATTGACAAAAGTAGACCTGCATCATCTGCATTTCATACTGCCTCCCCTGAGAATGTCACGCCACTTCCTGCAGTTAAACAAGACGTGAAGAGGAGAAATAGGAAAAAAGAAAAAGAAAAACCGCTGTATTGACCGAATCGCCCTGCAAAAGCGAATTGGAGAATGCCCTGAACGAAAAGGAGACACAAAAGGGAAAAGAAGAGAAAAAAGAAGCTAAAGAAGAAGATGCGAGACAAAGATTGTTTGACACGCAAGCCAGGAAAAAAATAACTAGGAAAACCAGTGCTGGAAGTAAGGTTTTGATGAAAGCCTTCCACGAAGACTGTAATATGAAAACCAAACCATACCTAGGTGCCGTTGCCTGCGATGTCTCACGACCATTAGCCTAGTCTGTATGCATGAACCACCTAAGTGACACTTAAGTGAAATTTTCTGGAATAAATGCCATATAAATAGTACATGGTTTATGAAACACATAATTTTGGTTGTTGGACACCTTTTTGACGTAGAATAAATCTGTTATAGTTCCAACACCGACCATAGTACCAGAGTTTCGAATCATTTTTAACTAAGTTTGTACGTGATGTTTTGTCTGTTTACGTGATTATATGTGCTTCATATAAATATTTAAGCAATCTCCAAATGTGATGTATGGTATACAGACCTGAGTTTAAGACCCAGAACTATAAAACGTATTATTGCTCTTTCGGACTTGAAATTTTTTTTTTTTTTTTGGCAATTTTCCCCAGTGTTTGGAGAAAGTTAATGGATCATCATCATCAAGCGCCTACACCATAGCACGTAGGGTTATTGCTGGAAGAGTAGAAATGAATCGTATAAAAGATAAAACAGACAAGTTTGTAGAATTATATTTATTTCTCATGTATTTTGTACATCACGAATTCACATTTTTCAAATGCTTACATGAAATGTGTTTTTCAATCACTCTTCTCATGTCGGTGTTCAGTGTAGCCGAAGTCTTGCTGCAATATCAAAAATGTAGGGGAGATGTTGACGAAGTTGCTGTCAGTGGCTCCACATTCCCTCACAGTCAGTTGCAAGTCTCCGTACACACAAGTAATCTTTATAGCAAGGCGGGGCCGCTGTGATGTAGTGAGGCTCTGACCTCACAGCTCAGGGGAAGAGTGGCCGACTTGTCGGAGGGTCGGGAGTTCGCGCCCGGGCTCCTCCGCGGCAGATAATCAGTTCGCAATTTGCGCACATGTATACTATGAATCTGTCAAGTCGGTCTACTTTACTTGAGCTCGTCACACGGCAAACTAGACATACACTGTAAAATGTCACTCACGCTATGTCCAACGGCGAATGTATAGGTCGATAAAGTCAACTTTTATCAAATCAAAGTTAGCCTACTTGTCCCCCACACAGGCGAACCGGGTTTGATTACTGGCGAAATGGCCCCCAGATTTTCGCATGTGGGAGTAGTGCCAGACGATGGGTTTTCTCGGGGATCTCCCGTTTCCCCTCCCTTTCATTCCATACTCAACTCGCCTCGCCCTCGCCGGCTCTCAAGACCTCGTTAAGAGCCGCCCCCCCCAAATATCTTTCTTGCAATGAGAGAGAGAGAGAGAGAGCGCACTTCTAAACAATGTCCACATCTAAATTGTCAAAAGAGAAATATGCTGCTCATCTCTACGTACATAATTCAGTATGGAGAATTACGTGTTTCTAGGGACATTTAAAATAGACTGAGTTCTGTTTAAGGTTTGATTGATCTCTGATAATTGTTAGTGGTTTATTTTTGTGGGCTGATTTTGAGGTAAGTTTTTGTAACATGTTTTTGAGGTATGTTTTGATGCATGCTTTTGTGGAAAGTTTTGAGGCATGTTTTTTAGGCCTTGTTTTGGAGTAATGTTTTTTTTAGGTTTTTCAAAGGTTTGAACGAAAGATTGCGAGATTGATCGAAAGATTAATGGAAAGGCTGATAAAGAATTGGAATATTTGTTGAAATATTGATTCAATGATTAATGGGAAAATTGAAAAATTGGCCGAAAGATTGAAAGCTTAATACAAAGTATCCTAGATTGATTGGAATATTGTAGGGAATGTGGATAGAAAATTGCGAGACTGAGCGAAAGATTGGGATATTGATGGAAAGATTGCGAGACTGATTGAAAGATTGCGATATTGATGAAAAGATTGAAAAATTGGGAATAATTTGTAAATATTGGAAGATTGCGAAATTCATCCTAAGATTTTTTGGAAATAATAGAACATTGATGGAACGATTGAGAGATCGATCGAAAGAGCGGACGAAATATTGATGGAGAGAATGCGAGAGAGACCAAATGATTGGACGAAAGATTGAGAGATTGATGGAAATATTGCAAGATTGGTGAAAATTTTGATGGGAAAATTGGAATGTCAATGGAAAGATTGCGAAAATGATCGAAGGATTGACGGAAAAGTTGAAATACTGTGGGATTGATTGAAAGAACTTTGGAATTATCGGAAGGTTGATGGAATGATTGCGAAATTGATCGCAAGATTGGACGACAGACTGATGGAGAGATTGCGAGACTGACCGAAATATTGGACGAAAGATTGAGAGATTAATGCAAACATTGCAACACTTGTCAAAAGTTTGGAAGATTGCGAGATTGAAGGTCAAGGAGAGTACATAATATATTACTGAATATCACCCCAGCTGCCCTTGTACATTCCACATCTGAGGGGTATAGCAGAGTAGTAGAAGCGGGAGCGTCCTAGGCCACTTTTGATATCAAATTAATTGACCTAATTAGTCCACAATAAATTCGATCAAAACAGGATAATCCTAATCTGCTAGAATTAATGTGATTGTTTTATTGATTAACTAATAAATACATATTTTTTTAATTATTAAGATTTTTATGTGATTGTATATATTTGGTATGTGTGATAAGGGTCCGTTTTTTTTTAGAGCGGCAGCATCAATGTTCACCATAGGATGTCTGGCGGTGTACTGAGATGTGATGTGTTGGGAAAGGAGTATGTATTTGTAATATAAATTTTTATTATGATATTGAGGAGGAGAGCGGCATAGGAGTTCGTTCCCGTTTGTCATCTGCAGGCGACTAAGGGATAAGATATGTCCGCTTCGGCCGGCGTCTGATTGTAGATTGAGGTTATGGCGGAGTTCGGAAAGGCATATTTTAAAATAGTGAAGAATAGTATTTCTGCTAAATGAAATGATTAGGAAATACACAATGAAAGATGCCATAGTTAATTAAAAATGAAATATTCTTAGCGTATTGACTGAGGGATAAGATATGTGTGGTGTGGGCGATATCTGAATGTCTACTGAGCTCTACATATGCGAAACGGCAGAGTTCGGAAAGGCATATTTCGAAATAACTGTTTTAAAATGACGAAGAATAGTATTTTGGCGATATGAAATAAGTACGAAACATTAACAAAAAAAATTATATTTTATAGAACACGAGATAAAGTGATGAAAAACATGCTACAAATAATTGATCACAAATCAATGAAAATTGTTTATCTCTGCTTACGAATGGAGCACAAATTCAAAATATGAAGAACTCCCAAAACTAATTTAAGTTATGCCAAAGAACATTCAAACTTACCAATGAAGGAAATGGTTTGCACACTAGTCATATACATTCTGTACTATACCTACAAGAAGCTAAAAAGGTATCCTATTTACCTAACAATATAATATATGTCAAACACCAGAATAAATTATACGAATCAACTGTTAACCAAAATCACTCATCGAATCACATGCACATGTTAGATAAAAAAAATGGAAGACATTCGTTAAGCAAATGCAAGTAAATTTTTTTTCAAATATTATTAGTTTATAGCTGAGAAAATAAAATAGGTTTTTGTACACATTTTGCATGTAGATTTCTCTACAAGACGAAATTTTAAAATACTTGGTTTGAGAATATACAAAGTTTTATGTACGTGCAAATAAAGGATGTCTGTAATACAGTCCTTTTACAAACTTTTAAATGTTGGATATAATCAAAATTTTATGTAAGTGAAAATAAAGAATGTTTGTAATACATTCCTTTTACAGACCTTTAATTGTTTCCATCCAAAATTTGCTTGGATATATCGAAGTATATATCAGAAACGTATATACTTAGACAAATATAAGGCTATTGTATTTTTAAAAATACTATGTTTCAGCGATATATTACTAAAGAAAGACCACATATTACGTTTACAGCCTGAAATTAACTCGGTAGGAGTTGTAATATGGCAAATTTAATGATATTTCAACAAACATTTCGAAACAGCCTTATTTTAAGCAAAATTCAAGAAAAATGGAAGCCATTTTGGATTTGAAAACTATATAAAAAGGGAATATATTATATATTTCTTATTTTAATGTCAGAAGTCGTCAAGGTTAGATTGTGTCGGGAGTGCATCACCATGAGGTTTGGATTGCATCAGCCATCACCAAATTGTACAACAGGTTAGGGACATCGATACGTACAAGTTTCACTGAGATGTACAGCAGACTTCACTGAGACGTACATCTGCACAAGCAGGTAATATGCACGAAGGATACTGCTGCGACAATTGCGATCAAGAGTGTGTGAATGTTTTCAACACAATATTAGCTTATGGGCGAAACAAAAAATTTGTTAAACCTGGAAATTCATTCGCAATTATGGCTGCTTCCTAAAGTATTTATAATTACATTCGCATCACATGAGATACGACTTGTTTACCCATTTCTCCCAGAGGAGTTATGGGTGGACAAGGATATTGTATTGTACCTTCCTTGCAAAGATTGTCTGTATGCTACACCAGCGTTCTTTGATGATCCAAGAATACCTCATTTAAGGAGGGATTGTGTTATGCGAAGGTGGCAACAATTAATGGAACTTGTCAGTAATAATCGTTCCGAATTACGAATGGATGGTTCCGGGATTGATGAAGTTGATTCTGGAATGACAGCATATACCCCATAAGCAAATTGTGATATCATAGTGTAAATTAATGTTATGCCTTCATGACATTCAACTCTGACATACCCTTGAATGAAACAGTCTAACCATAATTCGCTATGTGCAAGGCTTTGAAAACCATTATGATAAGTCTTTTATTGCAAAAGAAGTTTGCTATATCATATGCGAATGATGAAAATGATACTAAAGTTTTAATCTTTAAATCACTCCAGCCATTGTCTGTTTAAAACTTCGAAGTGAAAATGATATTTCGTCATCAAATATATATCAAATACGAATTACATTATTTGAAATGGGATTCGGATACAGGAACATTAACAACTCTTGCGTCAGTTTACTTATGTCATTGAAATTGAGAGGTTCAATCGAGCAAGGTCTTACAAGAGCATAGTATGTGGATAAAGAAAGTGTGGTTCTGGCATAACTAACACACCATACCAAATAGAGCTCTGCAATGGGGAAGAACATTGGAGTTTTTCACAAACTAGTGTGGAATATAGGTATGAAGAATGGAGTAAGTGCGGTGAAGACATGTCCTGTATTCAACATGCGACCCTATATGGAACTGCCTTGTACTCCAACTGAACTAAGATTCTATGTTCGATGAGAAGAAATAGCAGAGTATCCAGGATACAAACAAATAAAATATAAATTAATGAGGGAATTCTATGAAAGTCCTACATTGTGGACTGAAACCTGCAATAATAAGCAACACACCACTCAAATTCATGCAAGTAATCGATGTATAGTCTCGCCTTGTGGAATGTGAAAGGGCAAGGTATGGGTAAGACGATTGAGAGGTTCGACCCATCACTTCAATACGCAAGTATTACCCCAGGATATAAGAGAGTGCAGTTTCGAGAAGAAGAGGGTAGCCTACTACAGATTGAAATGTATAACATGAAAGATCATTAGCATTCCTCATTAATTAGTCCGAGATATACTTTAAAAGTTTTAGACATATGTTATGGAAAACAATGTGCTTTGCATAATTTGCATCCTGACAGTAAGTTGCCCTGCAGTGTGAACGCACTAGCAATTGAAGCTCTAGCTGAACACATCACGAAACACACATAATGCAATAAAATCGAATACATAATGCAAAAGGGTTGCTGTGGTATTCCTACAGCATGATAAAAAAATGTGACAAGAAACATGTTATGCACATAGGAAATCAAGAATGAACGACTCCCTGTGGTATGTGGGAATGCAAAGTTTTCGAAGCAAGAATGTTTAATTAGTCAATGAGAAACAGTGACATCACAGCATCTATATAAATGAAGCCATAATGTAATAAACTGTCAGTCATGGTTAGTGTGTTTAAGTCTACAGATATTTATGAGGTCCTGCAAATAGGATACAGAAGAGTGTTCTTTAAACCTTTCAAGTGTGCAACAATATCGAACATTGGTGCTACACATTCGATGCCAGTTTCGGCACTCGATTTGGCGAAGGCTTATAATGCAACAATTGTGCTGTGAGGTATCTCCACCCCGACAGTGCACTACCATGTACAATAGAAGACCTGATTATAGCTAGCCTTAGCAAAGAGATGGAAGAGGAATGAGCCAATGGAGTAATTGGCTATCAACTCACTAGACCTCACCTTGGAACCACTATTCGCTGGAAGGAAACCTGCGATGGAGACATCCAGAACTTTATTTTCGAACATGGAAGTTTAGCCTTTCTGTCTATGTGCAACATTTATGTGTGTGAAGCAGCTAATTCAGAATTATGTTCACACCGAATTGCAAGTATTTGTTTATTGTATATGGTTTGTGATCTGTAAGTTATGATTTACCATATTCACATTTCACTTATAAGGAAATCTGTGAGTCAGATATTCATTTCCAATGTTCATATTTTCAGGGTTATATGTTAAGACATAATAAATAATGTATTTCCGAATCTAGTTTAATCGATTATGTTTGTTCAAAATGTTTTGTTAATCAATGTAGACCTTACATGATAGGGAAAATGCAACTTTAAGACTGAGGGTGAGCATATTGTGACAACTTTTTGTGGGAAAGAACAGAGTTTGAAACATCTTATCCATACCGCAGATAATACTAAACACTTTCAGTATTTTGAAGAATGTGACAAAGGTATGCATATGTTTGTTCATGATCACAAAGAGTTTGGTTACTTATTGCTTACTGGGTGAGTTTCTCAAAGTGTTACATATATCGAGCTATAAAACTAGCAAAACTAAAGTTTAGCCTTCACTGTTTAACTTAAAATGATAGAGGAGGTTTTTCAAGGTAATATATACATTGTTCTTTAATATTTATTCTCAGTCGAGTATTGGATCTCATACGATCAAAATTGTTTTTCACCTGGGAAACCATTATGTTAGCATCAAACAAGGCAAGTCTAATGTATCTTACTCTTTATGGTGTAATGGTTTATTGCATGAGTTTACGGAGAGCTACAATGACTGTTTTCATTTTTAAGTAATTTTTTTCCTGATAGGGGACGAAAATAGTCATGAACTGATTCAATTTAGTGATAATACAAAATGTCCTTTGTTCTACATGACTGCAACCATGCCACTTCCCTCTAGTGTTAAAGACACCCACTCACACTATATCAAAACATACCCAGATTTAGCCGAAAGTGTTATTTTACATTCACCTGGATGTAAAGATGTTTGCATTCAAACAGAGAGAAATAAACCAAGTCATAAGAAAAGTTTCCTCCTTGAAAGTAGACTTCAAGAAGAGGACCTAGACCCAATACTAAGAAAGTGTATGAAAACATTGTTTATTGAAGTGGCAAATAGCTTATAACTTGTGTTGAAATATTTGGTATCTATGTTTTAAAACATCATATAGGCTACTTGTGTCTGCTTTTTAAAATTCTATGTATATTTTTGTAACATGCTATACTAGTGTTTGTTATGTTTTTAAACAGCCTGTGTAACATATGTTATGATTTTGAAACACCCAATACTTTTGCTTTTTGAAATGGTGTATATATTTTGAAACAAGCTGTTAAAAAATATTTGGTATGTACATTGTGAAACATCCTATACTCGTTAAAATTGTGTATATATTTTGAAACAGCTTATATAATATGTGTAACCTTTGTCATTAAATATATTTTAAAATTAATTGAATTGTACGTTTATTTAGCAAATTCTTTCACAAACTGTGAAACGAAAAGTATTACCATCATTAATAAAATGCCTCAACAGAGAGAGAGAGAGAGAGAGAGAGAGAGAGAGAGAGAGAGAGAGTGTGTGTGTGTGTGTTTTAGATTTTCTAAAAAGTTTGTTGCAAATCACTAATGGTGTTGTAATGACTTAAAAAAATGTTTGGTTTCTATCAAAACAAACTATGTATTAGTAATGAAAAGAGTTAAGACAGAGGAAAACCTAATAACAAATAACAAATTTGTTTGTCAAAATACTGGTTAAAACCACTAAAGCCAGTTGAGATTGTATCCAGAAAAATATATATGTTGAAACACGCATTATTTTTAAATGATAATTTCATAAACCCCACAATTATACTAACTAGTTCATTCATGTCGCCGACCTCTGTAGTGTAGTTGATTTGTGTGTTAGTTTACAGTTTGGAGGTTATGGGTTGGAATCCCAGGTAAGACATGGATGTTATAAACTTTCACTTCTAAGTTTTCACACGTAATAGACATTACATAACACTATTGCATATGCATGTAATGTTTGATAAGTGAATATTTCCATTTATATTTTTACGATTCAAAGCAGAAATTTGTTAGTGTACGTAAAAGGTTACAAAGTGTTTAATAAATGTTTCTTTCCATACTAGATTAAAAAAACTTGTACTGCAATACATTCTGGTTTAAAAAAGCTCGTGTTGCAAAAGAAATTTGTTTGTTTGTTAACAAAATCAGTAAATAAACATGTAATCAAATTTAATTTAATAGCTAGTACCAAAGAAATAAGCATATTTCTCATTACACTTCCAATCTATCAGATTGTGCATGTTAAAGTCCAGAAAATGCATCCAATCATGAAATAAACCATTTAATTCAGTAAATTAGTGTTTAATTTTCTTAAATTCTAAAGGAAAACATTTCGGATACATTATTTCTTCGATAGCGATGCCTTTTAATATCAGTTTTGCCGATTTTTGCTATATAAATTATATGACAATGGATGGGGCAGGGCCTATATATAGGGTGCCATGACCTCGCCATTAACAAACCAACCACCATGGAGTGAGGATCTCTGCTACTGTATGCATGTGTACCATCCGCTCTGTCATATGGTTTCCGGGGTTGCTGCCGACCGCTCGCACCACCGCCCGCCTACCTCCAGAGCTGTTGCCGGGCGCTTGCACCACTCACAACCCACCGCTGGGGGGTTCACCCAACACCCACGGTTGGTGACCTGTCGGCCGCTCGCACCACCCAAAACCTACCGCTGGTGGTTTCGCCACCCAGCCCGGCCTACGTCGGAGTCAGCGGCCACCCATCTTCGTTGAGGTTCTGCACAGGCTCTGCGCTACACCTCGCTGGGGCGACTACCTGCTCTGCTCGCTTCTTGTGCAACCTGACTTCGTTCAGGACACCAACTCCGCTGAGCACAGGCCTACAGGCTCCTGCCTGCTCAGCTCGCAGCTGCTCATCGACTTCTTCAACTGCCACCTCTGGCAGTATTCTTTATTTAATTAAATAGGGTTAACATTTAGGGCATTTTAATTATTTCAATTAATTATCGCAAATCTTTAATTATTTAAAAAAAATGTACGATAGTTGAGAGTTTGTTTAACGAAACTTTGCATTGTTATTGAAAATGTATATTATTATTCTCAATTCTTAAAAATACTTTTAGTTATTGCTATTGTTTACGTAATATTTAAATCATTTGGTTGGGGAGGGTGTATGCATTATTGTGTATGATTGACAGAGTAAAATAAAAAATGGGGAACTATACCCATCATTCCTAGCACGGTGGGATGGTGGCATACACCCACCCCTTCATTTTGCTCAGAATGATTTGTATGGCGATGGATGAATGTTTGAAAGCTGTTTGGAGATGAGTGTATGTTGAAAATGTGGAACGTTTGTGAAGGGTGGGGTATTTAATTTAGTTTATAACTAGTTTGCAAGACTTTGGGTTTTTGGGCAGTTGTATGAATGATTGTGTGTGATTGATGGAGCAAAATAAAAAGGAGGGGGAACTACATCCATTATGCCTAACAGGGTGGGATGGTGTCATACATCCGCCCCTTCATTTTGCTCAGAATGATTTGTATGGTGAAGTATGCATGTCTCAAGGTGTTTGGAAATGAGTGAATGTTGAGAATGCGGAATGTTTGAGAAAGGTGGGATATTTAATTTAGTTTGTAAGTAGTGTTTAAAACTTTCTTTTTTAAGTGCGAGTGGGGGAAGGGTGTTAGATATGTGCTATGTTTCAGAGTATGGAAGAGAGAATCCCTCTACAACTAACACCTGAAACCTTTGTTTTGAATGGAGTTGTCTGATGAGAATGCTTGGATGTGTATATGGAGTTTTTGATGTTTGTGTATGTATGTAAGGGTGGGTTTGGGTAGTTTGTAACTAGTGTGTAAGATATTCGCAAAAGTAAAATAATATTTTTAAAATGTTATTTTATAAAATCTAAAGTTTTTTAAATTAAATTAATTTGTTTATTTCACAGGTTGTTCATTAGTTAGTATGTGAGTGTATTAATTGTCAGAAAGAAATGTTTAGCTGTTAAGGTATAACACAGTATTACCGCGCCAAAACTTATTGGGAAAATATTTTTAACAGTGTCAAATAATTTACATTACTTTAGAATTACTTTTTTTAAATGAAGAGTATTTGTTTTTTTTTTTTTTTTTTTTTTTTTTACAAAAAATCAATTTTACAGAAATATTTCAAGTTTTATATCATCTTAAATAAATTGTGTTAGTGTAGAGTTCAACAAGTCGCCTAAAATGCAATACAGTGGTGTGAGTTAGAAGTTTTAAATGTGGCCTGAACACCGCTCGCCTGTTGCGAAACACGGAGGTGCAGAGGCAGTGCACTGCAAAAGCAGCTCATAAACGAAGGTCAGACTAGGCGGCTCGGAATGCGGTGTGCTGGACAGTATCTAGTGGTTTTGGAGCCTGCAGCACAGAGTCAAACAGATGGGGAGGAGAGGGGGTGGTGCAACTCTCATCGCGAGCAGGGGGGGAATGGGAAGGAGGTAGTGCAGCGCGACGAGAGCAGGGAAGTGGCATGCGCCGCGGCTGCTTCTTCAACCACATCTCGCTCCGGGGCTCTCTATGAGAGGATCTAGTGCTGCGTGACACATCTAGGACTCGCTGAAAAAATACTTGTGATTTTTTTAATACAGCTCACAAATGAATTAAAAATTTTTAGAATAGAACTAAATTATTTCTCTTCATATACCCTGAGTTTATAATGTTACTAATAAATATTTCCTTTCAGATGCACTTATATGTCATAGTAAGTGATCATAATGTGGTTTTTGTTTCCTTTTCCAAAAAGATGGAACAATTTTTTTTTTTTTGTGGTATTGAGTCTATTGTAACAGGAAACAAAAAATTAGCTAGATACAATGAGTGAGCGAAAGCGACAAAGTCTTCACAGTTTGTTGGAAGATCTTTTTGTTAGCGATACAGAGAGTGAATCTGAATCGCAAACGAAAAGACTGTCTAATGTAAGCTGTCAGAGTGTTGTTGCTTCGCCTAAGCATCGCGGTTTCGATTTGTTATTGGACGTCTTTTATCTGAGTGATTCGGACACTGAATCACACACGGAAAGGCTGTCAACTGCAAAAGATCGGGACACGAATGCTTCCCTCAAACAAAATAAAGTCGATCTCCTGTTAGATGATCTCTATTTGTCTGACATGGAAAATTTGCTGGATTCGGATAGTGTTTCATCCGAGTCACAAACAAGTTCTGTGTCAGATAGAGAGAGCTAGTCTAGGGAAACAGAAAATGATTCGTTTTCCGATTCCTCAGTTTCAGTTGAAGCTTTGCCAGACCTAACATAAACACTACTAGCGACCATGTTTGCTGCTAGGCTAAGTTATGTGCGAATATGTAATGACAGAATTAACACTGACATGGATCTTGAGCGATTTTTTACAAGGTGCAGTGTTCCTTTATAGATTTAGCATTGGCATCACCCCGGCCAATAATGATTAGCATAACCATAGTGGGTAAGTTTCTGAAATCCTTTGTGGGGGAGGAAGACACTATGGAGACATTTTAATTTCAAAGTAAATCTCTTCCCATCCTGCATTCGTCTGATGTTGGCGAAATTTACAATGATTCAATTAAGCTTTGAATACTGAAGGTCTGTCGACACCTGTAGTGATACGGGATATTCGTAAGTTTGAGGAGAAAAATATTCCATTTCTATCAATGTCTACTGTGTTGTGGACAAATATAGCAATATAATCGACGAAACTTACGATAAGGATGGAATTATCATACCGATGCATATTTCTCCTATACGTTATGCTCGCCACGTAAATGTTTTGTCAATTCGCACTAGTGATAAAGCTGCACATTTACATTTTGTTTCTATTAGAAATTTGTCACAGCTGGTTGGTAGTTAGCTGAGCAAGAAACATAAAAAAAAAACACATTTGTGTTCGTTGTTTCTAGTACTTTGTTAGTGAGGAGAAACTCGGAAGTCATACTATTCTTTGCCAGCAACAAAATTATGTTCGCAATACTTTCTCCACTGGGAGCAACACGTATTTGGAATTTGAAGCTTACAGCAAACAGCAAAGATTGGGTTTCGTCGCCTATTGCGGCATTGAAAGTTCCTTGTTCACGTGCCTGCCCAGTAATGAAACGAGTAATTCAACTACCATTAACCGACGTGTTCCATATGCTTGTAGCATTTTGTTGGTTTGTTCATACAATCTGACTTTATCCAACTACTTTGAGTTTGTGGGCGAGGACAGTATGTGCCAATTAGTAGATAAATTAGTTGAATTGACAAAATGGGTTGCAGGAATTTCAAATGTGACTGTTCCGATGAAGCCAAAACCCCCAGATGATGAAGCTAGGTTGGCGGCTAAAAAATATTGTCACATTTGTAAGGAAAAGCTCAGTACAGATTTTGTGGTCGATCATGGCCATCTCTCGGGCGAAATCAGAGGTCATGCACATAACAAATACAACTTGAACTTCAGGCTGGCCAAGAGACAACTTGTTGCTGTCGTGCATAACCTGCAAAATTATGATGCTCACTTTCTCATAAAGCCTTTGGCTGAACGTCACATAACACAACCCTATAGAACAATGGTAATCGAAAATCTGGGTAAAATCCTGGTGATTGGAATGACCCAAGAGAAATATAAATCCATCACCAAAGAAATTCCCAAATGGGATTGATTTCAAAGGAAAGGCACAATATTTAAAATTATGTTTTATTGATTCATTCCAGTTTATGAGCTCCACTCTGAAAACTTTGGCAGGTAATTTACAATCTGCGCAAGTGAGTATCACCCGCTCGAGGTTTCCAGATAACATCCAATTTGAATTGGCAAAACAGAAGGAAGACTTTCCTTATGACTTAGTTAAGTCGACAGCCAGTCTGAAGTGCATGTCACTCCCACCAAATGACACATTTTATAACGTGATGAAAGATGAAGGCATTAGCGATGAGGATTACACTCATGCTCAAGCCGTATGGGATGCATTCAACTGCGTAAACTTGTTGCAGTACGCCATTCATTATTTACGTGTGGACACTTGTTTGCTGGCAGATATTTTGAGAATTTCAGGACCGTATGTTTGGCTCATTACGGTCTTGATCCCGCCATGAACGTCATGGGATGCTTTATTGTCAATGACACGTGCGCGGCTAGAGTTGTTAACTGACCCAGACATATAACTTTTTGTAGAACACGGGGTTATGGGTGGAATTACCCAGGTTTACAGAAGGTGTGCAGAAGCCAATAATATTTATACGGGTGAAGATTACGACCCCAGCATGGCATTGAAATATATCTGTTATTTTGGCATAAACGGGCTGTACAGTCACATGATGCGATGCAAGCTCCCTATCGGTAATTTTAAGTGGGTTGAGTTTGTCTTGTTTTCATCGTGGGATTTCGCGAACGCGTTGAATGACTGTTACACTTGCTTTTTCGCGGAAGTGGCTTCTTTTCCAGGCGAATGCCACAATGCTCTAGCAGATCTGCCTTTGGCCCAAGTAACTGGCATACCTCCGAGTGGCTCGTATGAAAAACTTCTTTTGACACTCGCGCTGCGGAAGACATATGTTATACACGGGGAAACACTGAAGCACTATTTGATGTATGGGACCAAACTTGACTCTGTTCATCGCATTCTGCGCTTTGAGCAGAAGGCACGGATGGTGCTGTACATCGAATTTTACGTTGACAAGCGTGCTCAGGCTGCGAACGAATGCAAGAAATCGCTTTTTAAACTCATGAATAATTCCGTATATGGAAAATCTTTGCAGAATGTCTGCCGTGAAAGGGACATAAGAGTAGTTTTCCAGGTATGACACTGCATTCCAGGCGCGGCAAATCATCGATGGAAATATAGTCCTGATCGAGATGTCAAAGAGTTCTGTTATGTTTAACAAGCCTTTTTACACTGGTGTTGCCATTCTTGACCTTTCCAAATTAACCCTACATGAATTTCTTTATCAGTACATGCTTACAAAATCTCCTTCACCAACCTTGCACCTCTTTCTTATATTGCGGCACCGATTCTTTGGTCTATTCTGTTGCTTGTGATGACGTCTATAAATATTTAAAAGCGCGGTTTGATACTTCTAACTATACACTCGATAATCCGCAAAAATTCCCACATGAAAATAAAGGACGTACCAGGGTTATGAAAGACTAATGTTGTGGCCGCATAGCCACACACTTTACGTCCCAATCTTTATTGCGCATGAACAGTGTATGAATGTGTTTGTAAATATTTATTCTGGTTTTTTTTTTAACGATCTGTTGGAATGTTTGTATCAACTATTTGTTTTTGTAAGTAAGTAACTGATTTTTTATGAATATTTTGTAAAACAAACTGCCAATGAGTTGTCTTGTAAATAACTTGGTTTTAAAATGTGAAATAGTTTTAAGAAGAGTTTTTACAAAATGTGTAAGATTGTTGCAAAAGTGTTTGTAAATATGATATTGAGTTTAAGAATAGTTTTAGCAAATGTATAGGAATGTTATAAAACTTTTGCAAATTTCTTTGTGAGTAATAGTTTTTTGTGTTTTTATAAGAATTAAAAAAAAAATTAAGAACATTAAATTCATTTGTAAAGACAATAATGTGTCTCGTTATTTCTTTAATTCCTCATGTCGTTTTAATATATTATGTTTACACTATTTAATTTTGTATGAATGCGGAGATGGAGTATTTGTGAATGATGAAGTTCCTGGTTATTTCCCGAGAAAACCCAGCTGAACATTGAACCTGGAACACTTTGGTGAGAGGCAAACTACACTTAAAATAAAAACTTAGCTAGTGAACATATCATAACAGTTATATTTTTAATAGCAAAGAATTCATGAATGGAAAAATGTGAGAGCTGCAGTGAGCTTGCTAGACAGCGAAAGTCGTTTGGGAGAGAACTATAGTTACAGCTAGAGACCCAGGTATAGATTTAACGACCTCTTTCCTGGACAACAGAGCTAAAATCTACTGCTGTTCCAGCGCGTCCTTCGACCTGCATCACTAAGTGACGGCACGCAACAACTTTGTCTTGCAACAAACCAAAATATTACTAAACGCTTTCCAAGAAAAGGAATCTTGTTTTATAAGGGAACACGTAATTATCAATCACACGATAAAAATCGAGTGTTTTTTTTTTCATTAAAAACCTTAACATACAAATTGACTACGGATGTGAGTCAACACGAGGATGTCTGTTGCTAACACACTGGTCTGACACACTTACTTTGTACAAAGTCCGAAAACCTAAAGACATTTAACATATGCCTGAGAGCCGACGAGGATTAAGTGAGGCACCGTGTGTGTCTAGTGTGCTATTGCATTTGGTTCCATGAACATTAAATGTTGGACATTTCGTTACGAGTTGAGATATTAATATACGTTTTTCCTATTCTTTTTAATAATGTCGTTACTTCATGACACCGGAATTGCTGGGGCGGTAAGTGAGTTTTAATATTATGACTTGGAAATAGGGTAAGTTGGCTGTAATTCGTGTGGATTTGGGATAGTTACTTCCTTTTGTTTCATCTCGTATGTGCGTGTGATTCGTTGAGTGGGTGATTTTGGTTAAGGCCGGACAGGCCCCGCCATATTTACCATTGAATTAGACAACTAGGGATCCTGGCAGTGGCTATGGAAAGCCACGTAGCTTCATTACAAATAGTTCACGGTTTCTCTGCAAGAGGTGTTGAAGTCGAGAATTGTGAGCTAGGCTCTTCCCATCACCCCTCTTCAAGGAAAAAAACCTTCACTCTAAAGGCCCTTACACATTGAAAACGTTAACATTTGACTTTACGTTTGCTTTCCGACATGTTGTTTCTTGTGGAGCTTGATACAGTGGAACTGTCAAAGGTAAAGTCAAGCACTTTCGACTTTACGATTTCGAAAAGTTGGAATTTAAAGTCAAAGTTAAGCAGCCATTTTGCCGAAAATCTAACAGAGGTTATGTGGAAAGTGCGTTATTTTATTGTGGTACGAATTTAACCTCGGTATATTAAACCAAGTTCGTTTTAAATTAAATAAATGGCAAACGAAAATAGTGTGAAGAGGAAATATGTGAAATGACATATTTGAATGAAGTATACCAATGAGTTTTTTTGTTTTGAAATAAACGTTTAATATAAATTTTAAGCCTATTTAAAAAAAGGTACGTAAAATGAATCATTGTAATTATTTTCATAACAAGATACGCATTTTTACGAAGCTCGCAGAACAGTTGTTTTAATTGTCTGAACTCTGACTTTACAATTGTATTGTGTATTGATGGTTTCGTCAGGGAAACGGAGACGTAAAGTGAAATGCTAAAGTTTTCTATTCTGTAAGAAGCTTAGACCTTGGGGCGCGAGGGGATGGAGGTAGCATCTTCACCCCTTCTGCCATCCGGTGCGGCCGTGATCGTCCGTCCCGTTAGCTGACTGGCGCGAGGTTGTCAAGTGTACCGCAAGCCATAGCGGAGAATTGTACTTGCAAAATGCCGAAAAGACCGAAAGGTGCTATGATAGGATGAAAACGCGCCAAGAAATCCTGGCTAATGCGTATGTTACAAAAAGCTAGAGAAGGAAAACACACAACATTTAATTTTGGCAGAGGCATCAGAACAAGGTACTGCAATTTTAGATAGTGATAAAGAGTAAGAATTTTTTTAAAATATCAATTCAAGCTAGAATTGTTTATTAATATCTAGTGCTTTACTAGCTCATTGTATGATGGAATTTGTTATTACTCACTGCACCGTAGACGTACCAACCTCATATTCTTTAAATTTAAAATACGAAACTAATCACAGAATGAGACCTAAATAAAATTTCTTGAAAATAGTTTATTTAGTTATATCGATTACTTAATTTGTTCGGGTTTTAAACATCGCCTCCTTTTCAGATTTTAAGTAGCCTAAAAATGCGTACCTGCTGGTAAAAAAAAACTGTGTAGGCGAAGCGAAAAGGTGGTTGCATAGTCCTAGCAAAAAGAGTATCTTTACCAAGTCAGCAGGAAAACAAGTTTTTTTGCTAATATATACACGCGCGCACGGGCGCACACACACACACATTCGTTTTCCAGTGTTTTAGGAGAAAACCTGGCTAGACGTGTTCACAGTTATCTCATTCACAACGCAACTAAACTAAATTTAACTTTATTGAGAATAAGTGTCAGACTGGATCCGACACTAGTGTGAGCGCCGTGTGCCGGCGATGTCGAAAAAATAGTAATGATACAGTCATATGTAGTAATATCTTGAAACATTATGTTATCAGCCAGGAATGAAAGGTAATATCATCATATGAACTATGAGAATCATATATACATCAATAACTACACAGACCTGTCTGACGCCTGTTCCCACGAACGATTCAGATGTAAGGTATGGAATAAAATCAGTGAAAACATTGCATAATACGCGGATCATTCGATAAATTAAGCATTAGGCTTTCATTATGTGAATTTTTTTTCCAGAGTTGAAAAACTTCCACCGAAAAAAAAAAAAAACTAGTTTAAACAATTCAAGAACATACTCCAAGACAAAAAAAGCTTGCAACAGCATATAATTCTCCATCACCAGTTCCCCTTGGTTATTTTGATATAAGGTATGTTGTAACAAGATGTTAGTGCATTTGAAGCATTATTAAATTAATTCAGAGTCCAAATATTTTGGGAAGCATAAAAGACTTTTATGGCGTAAATATATTTAACTGAGTAGAACACAATATCACTAACATTCACATTTGACAATTTATAGCAAAATATGCCATGTTGGTTCAGTAAAATTATTTAAATTTAAATTTTCGCCCAAATCGGTTTTATAGTTCTCACGATCAAAAAGTATGGTACGGTACACCAAACAACTGCAGGTACAGAACGAGGTGGGATAGTGATAACATGTTGGGCAAACATTACAGAGCACCCAGGTTTGAGTCCCAATCAGGCCATTATGAGTTCGGTTTTCCTCTATCATCCCCTTCCCTGTATCTGCTTCTCTGAGCATTTTGCAAAATGGCAATCAAAATATTGTAGAAACTTGAAGGAAAGCAGTTTAGGCATATTTGGTTTAATGGTCAGTGTACATTAGATGTATGCCCACACGTTATGGGGTTAAGTCCCACCTCACGCAGGTTTCTTTTTATTAGCACGTGCCGCAGTACGTAACAGGCCCTCCAAAAAAAATTTGGTACTGAAATGCAAATGTTCCAGTTAACCATAACAAATTGTCGCATGATTCAGTTTTGTCGAGAAAATAGATAATGTATTTTCGTAACTTTCCTTTTGCATTTTGTCGCTTCATTGTTTACACAGTACAAAAAACACATACGCATATATATATATATATATATATATATATATATATATATATGTATATATATATATATGGTCGTAGTTATTATTTATAAAGTACCTTCACTATATATTTATATGGATTTTTATATTACATAGTTATTTTAGCACCATTTAAAATCTCTAACGTGTGAACTAAATTTGTGTAAAAGAGTAGTGTAGATTTTCTGACGCGAAGTCTTTAAATTTACAACCATAGTGGGAGGCAATCCAGATACTTGATGACAACATAATCGGGGGATAGAGTTTGGCATTGCAGCTCCGAATCTATCGTCTACATTCAAAATTCAATTACACCACTCGATCGCCAAAAGATCAAAGAATACGTAATGTTGAGTGAGGACTGCGAAGCATCACGAGAGGTTGCTACCGGTGCGAGGGGGGGGGGGGGGGGTCGCAATTTTGAGTTCGTTTCGCCTCGTCCCATAGATTCCGCGTAGTATAACTTTTGACTAGGAGAAGCTACGACGCTCGTTTGAGTTTCAATCGACAGCTCTCGTCATGATCACAATCGATTGCGCGTATATAAGCATTTGTGTGGTGAGATTATGGTGAAATTGTACGCGTTTAATGTAAAAAATTAAGAAAACTTAACACAATTTCGGCCTGTACTCGTTAAAAAGCCAAGTCGATATACATAAATCGTATACGGTTGGAAAGATCATCTTAAAATCAATCCAGTGATACCCATAAAACCCTATATGATAGAGTGACGCGGTGCGGGGAACGTAAAATAAACATAAGGCGTCCGAGCGCGTCAACGTAGAATTATTCATGCGAAACAAATGGCCGTGTCCCGAACACAGCCAAACCCAGTTTTTTACAATAAAAATGTTTTGTTTTGCAAGTCGCAATATATTAAATTTTATTAACAGTATTCAAACTTCTGTGTTATCGTACAATATATGACGATCAATGCTTTTCATTTCGAAGTTTACAATGACATATCGTAAAACAAATTCAAATTACAAAAATTACTCTTAACTATTCGAATGAGGCTTATATTTTCGCGAGCGTTGCACATAGTATTATTTAGAAATTAATTGGTAGTTTTGTCAACAGCTTGTGAAAAGTAATTTGATTCGGTAACATTACCAAAGTTACGAATAATAATTGTCATAAATATCGATCACGTGGAAGAAAAAGTCGGCAAAATCAGAAAAATATCTCTGGCCAAAAATATATTCAATGGAAATGATGTAGCCATTCATATATCCATTTTCACGATGCACATATTTTTTTGAATGGATGTAACATCTGGACTTCTTGTAGATAATGTTGTGCTACAAGTAACAGTTAATAACATAAGATCTATATCTAATTTGCAACCAATATTATGTATAGGTTAATTTGTTCAGCAAAGTTCCCAATAAAGAAATAAATAATTTCAGAATTAATGTTTTCCTTTAATTGATGAGATTTGAACTTCGTTTACCACCGTCGCTCCAAGAATAATTGTGTTTATTATTCCTACAACTGTACCACTACTATTTTGGCTATTACTTCTGTTACTACGTCTCATATTACTACCACAATGCACAATTACCACTACTACTTGGTACTACTACTTCCCTGTATTTACTTTCACTGCAAACAAAATGTTTTAGTAATGTTACTTCCATTAATTGCTCTGGCAAAATAGAGCTCCATAATACTATCAATCAGCGTGTTTTCGATTATAGCTGGAAGAGTGTGATTCTTATTTATGACATTATGTGCTGGTGTATTTACTACCTATTCAATACTACTTATTACCATCACTGCCTTAAAAAATGAAAGTGAATATTATGCAAAAGTAATTACGGCCAAAGACTAACAGGTGATAATTGATTACCACTAAGAAATTATTCTACCTTAGGCTATATTTGACCACAGGTAAGACTTGTTTCAAGTAGTTACGATCCCGAACAAGCCAGACAATCTGTGTATTCAAACTGAGAACAAAATATAATATCAATATATTTGAAAAGTAATGCTTGTCAAAATTATTTCGTTTTATTTAGAATACTGCCCTTCAGTTGTCTCTGATGAAACTGGATGGCGTTTAAAGATATTCACACACCAGTAAAAGTCAAAGAATAACAGCTAACACACAAAGTAAACACACGCAAATGTATCATATTTCTGACATTCATTTCATATCGCTTTTATGGATTAATGCACTGAAAGTTCTCATGTGAATGGTATGTGTGTATACTGAAACTGCAAAGCTGTAATGTTACGCATACATTCTGAAGACTAACACGCGCTAAGGACTCAGTCACCAAGTTCCATCCACTGCTGCCGACCACACAGTCAAACAGTTTCAAACCTAAGAGTTAAATCTGCGTGACGAAAAAGGCTTAGTTTATCACAGCGAACTGGGCATTAACATGATAAAGCTTGACTAACCACCTGCACAAGATTAAGATATAACAAGATTTATTGTTTCTTCTGAAAAGTGTTATTAACGTTATTCGTGAATATAAGATTTACAACAGCATACGAAATATGCATTCAGAGTTAACAATGCGAAGTATTTCTCTCTCTTTTTTAAAAATAAATTGCTCAAGATCCTTTTCATGTATACGCTTAGAGCAGCCATCGAAATAAAAAAGTAATTAGTCCACTTTCACCTGCTTGGAGTCTCCACTTCCTTTCCGCTGAAACGTGATACATACTACCGTAGCCAAAGCTTTCTGCCTCTCTGGTATTTCGCTGTAGTATTTCCGTAGGTGTTCCATTTATGTTATCAATCCCAGTATAAAACTATCATACTCTACGGTTTTTATTTCCAAATCTTTTAAAGCATTTGTTATTTGAGCTGTTTAAAAAGTAACACAAGCTACTAATTGTTTAACTTATTACACTGAGTGATAGTAAAATATTAGTTGCAACCATACAAATTATACAGCTTGTGGTGCTAAGTTCATAAACATACATCGCAAAGTTATAAAGACGACAGATATTTTCGTAGCAAATATTATGCCGAATAGAAATTGCTAAATGCAAAGAATAAAATAAATACACAAATATGGATATGGAAGTGGCAAATGTAATGTTATTTTAATTTTTTTTTTAAATTTTAAACCAATGTACCGTACAGCGTAACACGTAGACGTACCATTATCAGAACTGTCTCGGCCGCTTTGCTGCCACTTTGATACCCACAGTAGAAGGTTTATTCTACTCAGGTTAGAACAAAACGAGTTTTCTTATCGGACAGTGGGGCATAGGGACAAGTTACGCCGCTAGGTGCGCAGTGTTCCAAAATATAACTTTTAATTGAAACTCTAAGCTACGCGAACATTAAAAAAGAAAGATTTTTATTAGTTACGTAGTTATTCTATATTTTATTTTTGTTTATTGCATATATTTCGTATTTTAATGTGGAAATTTATAAAATCCGCTACACATGGGACACTAGCGCTTACCTAGTGGCGAAAATTTTTGGTTGCTCAACTTTTAACATTGATCGTCCCAACCTGAGTAGAATTAACATTATCTCCACTTACAACTGTGGTGCGTGCCTGGTGAGCAGAGCTGTAAGAAATCTGGCAACATAGGTGAATGAGACTGCCCCCCCCCCCCCCCCAAGCCATCCACACCACTGTCGTTTCTTTGCCTCCCTCAACTTCTCGGAACCATACTGTAAAGGCCCTTACACAATTGGAAATTTTAACATTTGACTTTACGTTTGCTTTCCGCCATTTTGTTTCTTATGGAGCTTGACACAATTGAACTGCCAAAGGTAACGTGAAGCACTCTTGACTTTACGATTTCGAAAAGTTGAAATTTAAAGTCAAAGTCGAGCAGTCATTTTGCCAAGAATCTTATAGAGGTTATGTGGAATGGGCGTTATTTTATTATAGGGTGATTTTAATCTCGGTATATTAAACAAAGCTCGTCTTAAATAAAATAAATGACAAACAAATATAATAAGAAGAAACATATGAATTGACATATTTTAATAAAGTAAACAAATGAGTTTTTTGTTTTGAAATAAACTTTTAATATACATTTTAAGCCTATTTTTTTTAAAAAAAAGCACGTAAAATGTATGTAAGATTATAATTATTTACATAACAGGATACATATTTTTACGAAGCTGGCAGAACCGATGTTCAATTGTCTGAACTCTGACTTTACACTTGTATTCTGTGTTGGTGGCTTCGTCAGAGGAAAGGAAACGTAAAGTCAAATGCTAAAGTTTTCTATTGTGTAAGAAGCGTGACACAGTAGCTCCCTCCCCAGTTGGCAAATCATAACGCGACGTTCGTCCCGTCCCTCCCGTAAGTTTACACGGCAGCTAGCTCCTAGTAGTTATATTTGTGGCCACCAGATTGTAGCACCTCATAGAGTGAAACTATTGAAATAATACGCCTAGTGATATGATCAACTGGAATTAATAATACTATAAGCTATTCACGGTAAAGTGAGCACTTTTGAAAACCCTCTCATTTGGAATAACAGTCAATAAATATATTTCATTGTAGCCTTACACGTTAAATTTCGAGTGTGGTGGAATATATATATCTTGTGTTTATTACTTACATGGCAATATATATTTGAAAAATTGGTTAAAGGATAAAAAAAATGCTGAAGTAAACAAGTAACTAGGGCTTCAAAAGTGTCCACTTTACCGTGAACAGCCTATAGTTATATGAAGACATTTCAGCAGAAATACTTGTGCCTTTTAGTTCTAAAACATAGTAACTATGGCTTGTCGTTTATATTTAAGAATTAACTACCGTATTGCAACAACAAAAGCATTTCTTGTGGTTGTAATTCAACATGCCCACAGTTATGAAAACAGCTTTATTTGTGTGTCTATAACATTGCAATCCACGAATACAGCACATTAGAACACAGTTAAAATTGCATAAAAATGAAATATAAAGGCATTTATTCCACAATTTGCATGCTGTTCGTTATAGAGGAGATGTCATTCGTTTAATTCATTCATTAAAAATTTTCATTTTATTTTAATATAAATCTCTAAACTTTTATTAAAAATATTGTCTAGAAGTTGATTATATGAGTATACATTAGCCAATTTCCAGTTTCGGGTGTATTTCATTACATTAAATTTAGTTCTAAAATTGCCTTAACAGTTGATTCGTGTAATTTATTCTTGTGTTTGACATGCATATTTTTGGTAGGGAAATAGGATAACTTTTTGGCTTTATTGTAGGCATAGTTCAGAATGTGTACAAGTAGTGTGCAAATCGTTTCCTTCATTAGTAAGTTTGCATGTTCTTTGGCACAACTTAAATTAGTTTTGGGAGTTCTTCATATTTTGAATTTGTGCTCCATTCGTAAGCAGGGATAAATAATTTTCATTGATTTGTGATCAATTATTTGTTGCATGTTTTTCATCACTTTATCTCGTGTTCTATAAAATATAATTTTTTTTGTTAATGTTTCGTACTTATTTCATATCGCCAAAATACTACTCTTCGTCATTCTAAAACAGTTATTTCGAAATATGCCTTTCCGAACTCTGCCGTTTCGCATAGGTATAGCTTAGTCGACATTCAGATATCGCCCACACCACACATTTCTTATCCCTCAGTCAATACGCTAAGAATATTTCATTTCTAATTAAATATGGCATCTTTCATTGTGTATTTCCTAATCATTTCATTTAGCAGAAATACTATTATTCGTTATTTTAAAATACGCCTTTCCGAACTCTGCATTAAACTCAGTCTACAATCAGACGCCGGCCGAAGCGGACGTATCGTATCCCTCAGTCGCCTGCAGATGACAAACGGGAACAGATTATTACGCCCCTCCTCAAGACCATAATTAAAAATTTATATTACGAATTCATACTCCTTCCCCAACACATCACACCTCAGTACACCGCCAGACGTCCAAGGGTGAACATCGATACTGTCACTCTCCAAAATAAACAATCACACAAAAATTATAATAATTAAAAATTTTTTTATTTTAAATTAATCAATTAATTAAGCAAACTAATTTTATCAGCTTAAGATTAGTAGATTAATATTATACAATTTTAATCGGATTAATAACCGAATTAATTAGGTCAATTAATTGGATATCGAATCGATAATCCGATTAATTAAAAGTAGTCTAGGACGCCCCAGCCCCTACTACTTAGCACTGTTGATATTTAAATTATAACAAACTATCCCTATAAAAGTGTTGGTAGATACTGATCCATGCCATTATTATGACATACTTGTGCAGGTGGTCGGTACTTGTATATGTGCTTGGTATGGTCGCATATACATACCATAATTTGAAAAAAAAAAAAATCAGAGTAGTTTATACGCATGTAACTGTACAGACAATAATTTATACGTTCTGATATCGTGTAAGGACAGGACTTGACGTGAGGAGATCGGAGATGTAGTAACGAATGAGAGACTTCTGCAGGGCTTCGCAATACTCTATGTACCATTTAAGTACGAATTAAAAATTAATAAAAAAATTTAACTGAATTTTTTTTTTAATAAAAAAAATAAATTCTTTAAAACCAGATAATTAATACACATTTCCGCTTTGAAATAACCTGTACCTATAAACCAACACGGCTACCCGCTCCCAGAAACATACATGCTTGAAGGGGTAGCGGTCGTAACTGCTGAGCACCTTCAGGTACGCAGCAATCTCGAGTCGAAGGCTTCCGGGTACATTCGAGTGGAGCCAAAGATTATCGAGCAGCCTCCCGAGTCGAGCCGACGACCGCCGAGCCCGCATGAGTCGAGCCGAAGACTGCCAGCCACATCCACACAGCTCGCATTTAAAATGCATAGCACCAAATCTCTCATAATCATTCTACCTGCCGGGATAGTAACTTGGAGAATTTTTTGGATTGTTTATTTAAGTAAATTACGTAATCATCTTTAGCTTTTTTATTTATTTAAGGCTTCCACCTCTTAAAAAAAAACGTGACTATGACAAAAGACTTTGAAATATTGTAACAGAACATTAGCATTACCGTTGTGCCAAGTTTCAAAATGTTAGACTTGTATGCCAACCACCACTTACTACCCTTCGTTCAGACATTATTTGAACTCGTATAGGTACATGATTAAAGTAACCTGGGCTAACGAAAAGCTTTGTCTGACCTCCTCGCCGTCCTTACGCAAGCGTACTCTACAAGGCATTGCTCGCTATGTTCTGTGTGGCTAATGTTATATGCAAGTGTGGCTGCACACAGATCTGGAGTTATACAGTTATTACATATTCGATGTTTTCATAGTACCGAGTTACATTTACCATGCCCCACAGACAAGCGTCGCACATCACGGGGTCCGGGCTCATTCATGTCATTAAATGTCTACTGCAATAAGTAAATATAAGCTAGTATAAGTAACCTGATTTTGCCTTGTATTTTTTTAACAAGATGTACATACACTATGCTCATTTACCTCTTACTTTTGCAACGTCCTATATTATTAAACGTGTACAATGACAATGTGAGTGGACTAGTGAAGAGATTTGGGTGGCTCTTAACAGCGAGGTCTTGAGAGCCGATGAGGGTGAATGAGGTGAGTATGGTGCAGAGCCGGAATGAAAGGGCGGGGGAAACGGGAGATCCCCGAGAAAACCCGCTGACCAACGGAATCGTCGGGCACGATTCCCACATGCGAAAATCCGGAGCGACCCGGCCGGGGATTGAACCCGGATCGCCTTGGTGTGAAGCGACCAGGCTAACTGATCAGCCACCGTGGCTCCACAATGATCATGTGTTTGTAAACAGTGGCACTGGAATAATTATAAATTTGGATGAGGGGGGGGGGGAGGGGCAGAGGTGTGCATTTTGCTACCACAGTCAAATATACTACGCACCACAATTTGAAAAGACTGCTGGAAATTGACAGCGAAAAGGAAAGCGTTTTTGGAAGATTAAGCCTTTATAAATATTTTGAATATTCTATCCAAATCTTCTTTATTTTCCTTCATTCATCTGTTAATTGGATACAAAAATTTACTCTTGCAGCACACGGTTAAATTTATAGATTTATATACCTGCCCAATTTATTGAGAAACTAAAGGGCATGGCAATAATATAATTTATGGGAGGTACATATGCTATATTTTAACCCATTCACAACATTTGTAGGGATGCAATATATCCTTGTACCCCCGGGTTTCTACACCCCTGTTGGTAAGTGACGTTAAGTGAGTCAGTTGACATCTCCAAGGCTGTTAGGAACGAACTCCAGGTATGGATCGGTGCAGTGAGGAAAGTTAAGTCGCGCCTGGGCCAAGGGAAAATGATTCAGAGCAGGTTTACCATTGCCTCGAGCAGTATAGAAACGAACCAACCAACCACTTGAAAATTGTCAAATGCTAATGCCGGAAGGAAATAAAGCCGGATCTCCAGGTGAGAGGCAGCACGCCTGTAGCGACTACATCATGAAGGTGACCACGTTGTGGAAATTAAAATTTATTTTGAGATTCGCGGCTGGTGGCTCGGTTGCATAAATTTAATTACTCTATATAATATATATTGTGGCATTTATGGTGACTTTGTAAATGTGTTTAACATCATTGAGCAGGAAAGCCATGGCCTTGTGGTCTTCCAGTTTAAATCCTAATGGTATACAATTACAAGAAAACTTACCGGATTTTATACTCGTGCATGGGCGGTGCTCTGTTACTTAGGTCAGTTTAATTTAAATTTACTTATTAATACACTATACAAAACTTACATTAAATTGGACTGTAGATAGGTTCCTGTATGCATTCACAATGGTGATAGAAGAAGTAATGGCACGTAGAAGAGAAAAGATACTGCAAATATTGATTATTCCAGAAAACGGTCCCTATATAGGTATTACAGGTTCGTTAAGAAAATAATCCTGTTCGTTTGTAAGTTCTGATGGACTAAGAATACGAATATAGAGAAAATTGTGAAATACCGACAATTCTTAATCAAGGGTCTATAACGAACGGACTGGTCGTCGATGGAGAGCGAAAATAAAAACTAATAAAAGTGGAATAAGAAGAACGATTATTTTTAAATTAAGTCAAAGATTGTGGTAATTCAGGTGGAGTTACGGAATAAACATAAGCAGAAATCTAGCAGCAATATCACGCACTGCTTATCGCAGTGTTTTACTCTATTATTGGAGTGTAGGAGTGGCAAAAAGCGTCGTCTGATTTGGATTTCAGTTTATGTGTCTTGTGGCTCATTTGATAATTCAAGTATTTGTAATTCCTGCTAGCTCGAGTGGGCGCACTGTTACCGGCAGGAAATTATTTTCAATCCACTGCGTTCGTATGCTGGAACATGTGAGTTGTATGTACTCTCGGCGAGATTTGTGCTCGGCTCCTCTGGGCTTGGCTGCTTTATTGACGTTTTTCGATTGACTGCAATAGGCGCGCACTCAGTGTTCCGTGAAAGCTAGAAAACTGCTCTCACGTGATTTACCGAAGCGAGTTCTTGTTTGTCGGCCATATTTGCACTCGAACTGCCGCTGGAGACAGCGCGGCAAAACTTGTTCTCAATACAATCGACAGTAATTGTAACCCGGGAAATCGATTGCGCACGGTGCGAGTTCCGGAAGCTGTAAGACGCGGCACTCGACTAGTGCGCACTGAGTGCATTCCAGTGCAGTAACTGGACGATGCTATAAGAGAGACTGACGATTGTCTTGGTACTGTGGGCTCCACGTACGCCCGAATTCTAGGAAGTGTGAAGTTACTCATTGTTACATTTTAATAACCTGAGTGTTTTATGTTATTAAAACGAACAGGTTTGGGTTAGGCGTAGCTCAAGGTAAAGACTAGGTTAGTTCAAACGTCTTTATATAAAACCCAAATAAATACCAATTAACACAAATCTCTACACTCGTTGAGTTAAAGCGGGGGAGTCACTTATAATAACTGCTAACCGATTATGCAGCAGCCACGTTATTATTAACTCCCCAAATGTCTCTGAAACCATTGGAACTTGTTCACCTTAATCTCGATGCCGACGGCTGCTTTGCATCACGTCTCAGCGTCGGAGGTCCACGGTACGTCCTTCCGCGGCCCTCTTGACCCCGCGGCAGCGGCTGGCGTCAGGCCTCGTTTCATGTCCCCGCGTCGCTAAATATTCGCCGCGGGTTTACTAATATAACGATGTTTCCAAATCATCGCTCAGCGTGTGGCCTCGCCCTGATTGCCGCAGTGTGTCGCTTCTCCTGCGTGTGGTGTCAGTTATAGCCAGTGTTATGGACATGACTTGCCCACCCTAACACCATGAACACAAGGCACGATCATGATAATGTTGGCAAGAAAAAAGTAATGTCTTAGTGCGGGATTTGATCATGCCGTCGAGAGCTATGATGAACTCTACGGCCACACATATTGCTACAATTTCACTCTTGAAATTAAGTGGGCTAGACCAAGTTCGTTAAGGGATAGAGGTCTTAATTAAACAAAGGAATAAATTATAATATCATAATTTTATTTACAATAACAACAAACTAAATTCTCTCAACATCTCACAATAAATCGGTATCACTTACTACTTACAATTAGTGACTTAAATTAATACGATTAATAATTTCCAGAAATAAATCAATGAAATTAAACAATTTCAAGTCAGCCCCAATAGACAGTGTACCGACCTATTCAATTATTTTATAAATCATGTGTCCATATTTAACAGTTCCAATATTTACAATAAAATCTGTATTACATGTCCACTCAGTCCCACCTCAGCGTAGTCCATGTCCCGCCAGTCCGCACCACAATGTTCTAGACTTTTCCGAGCGCCCTCACGCACAGTAGGCTTCACTCGCCGGGTTTCACACTTGTTCGTCCATTCACAACAAGAATACCTCGTCCGCCGTCGTCCCGCAATCTCCTATGGTCATCCACATTTAACTATACTCGCGCGCACTTAGCCAGATGGCCTTCGCCAAAGACTGCTGGCCGCTGGACCACGGCAGTATATATAGTGACGTAGGCCGTCACCCAGAATTTTCTCTTACTCACGCGTTGCGCCGAGCGTCCTAATTCTCAGAATATTCTTGCGCCCCCTGTCGGCTTCTTCAACGCGGTGGGGGAGGGGCTGTGACGCAAGCAAGTCTCGCCACTGTCAGTTATTCACGGGCTTCTCAGAAGGGAGGTAACCAGGCAGCGAGTACGTCGTTCCAGGAGGAGGGGAGGATCGAGGTTGGTTACCTCCCACAGCGCCAGACAGCCTCGCGGCGTTAGCTGCAGCGCTTAACAATATGAACAGGCAATTACAGTAAAACACACATATATTTGACTTACATTTTATTAAACTCTTTAAATGTAAGTTTCAGTGTACTTACATGTATTGAATTGGAATAAAATAATTACATATATTTCAGTCTTGTTGAAGGGAAATTTCAACTACTTCTAGCACAAACATTTAAGTGCTAGGAGTTGATCTGAGTAGTTAAGAAAATGCTTTAAAACAACTTTATATTCCTAGAACTCATTCAATTATTAGTTTGAAACTAAAACAAAACAGATTTTTATTTTCGTATAATTTCTGTTACTTCAAACTGGCTAATTGACAAAGGAGCTTTCCTTGCATTTCGTCTAGAAAAAACTATCAATAATCTCATTGAAGTCGAACTTCCAAGCAAGAGTGTTTTCTACAGGTAACACACCCAGATTTGTCAAACACATCCTTGTGTCGTCGTTGAACGCTGGATATTTTTCACTCTCGCCATCAAGCCGAATGATATTTCTGCTTCTGCAACTGTCACCGACAAAATGCAAAATATACTTAGTGCAGTGCATATTCTGGATATTCATTTTATGCTAGAGTATGATACTTCGATAAGAAGGCTGAACAAATCGTAAGTTTTGTATTTCAAAATAATGCGTTTTCATATTTGCTACTTTTTTTTTACAGTTAGTTCAATAAGTCGTTTTTCCCCTTAGAAAGTAAAACTAAAAAATAATTTTTGTTAGTTTTCCATTTATTTTTTATTTTTTAATTTTTTAATTTTTTTAGTAGATTAAAAAAAAAAATATGAATTGGCCATCTATGGACCGCAATGAACTCGAGACTTCTGGTTCGTCTTCTTCTTTCTTCCTTCCCAGAACTCCCTTATTTTTTTCTCCAACTGCTCGTCTCTATTCTTCAGTCCACAGTCTCTTAGGTCTTGGTTTCGGTCGGTCCTCCGGGAATCTTGCATTGTCGATCAGTTGCCTGATGATCTCTCTGTTGTTGAACAATTCTTCCGTTATCCCAACTTTTTCTGCAACTTTCCTGGCCTCTACCATCCATCTTGTTGTGCATTTTGCGATGTAGTTGAATATTTTCTTGGTGAGTCTATTCTCATTAATTCTTTTTGGGTATCCAGAAAATTTCAGTCTTCTTTTTCTCATTGTGTCTGTAATTTTTTCGGTATTTCTGTATAGGTCATCATTTTTCCTCTTGATCCACATGTTGTCTGTGTTTTTGAGTGGCCCCCAAATTTTTCTCAGGATTTTCCTCTCTCTTTTAATTCCAGTTCTCTTTTCTTGTTCATCGTCAGGCATTCTGTACCCTGCGGCATCTACCCTTTCTCGACACCCTGGATTTAATCAATATTATTTTTTCAAAGGGGCAGACGGATGGCTCAGATACCTCGAACACAGATAAGACAAAAAATACATTATTAACAATTTAAGTTAATAATTACTATACTTAACCAGGTCAGCCACCGGAACCATAATAAAGCGATTCGGAATAATTATAGTAATCTGAGATTGCTTATCAATGAGAAAGTCAAATCAAAATATCGCTCCCACTTAGCGATAACCGTTAAATCGCGGGCTTTGTTGGGAGAAGACTGCGCGCCACGATGTAATGATATATGCTGTTAACGGTTAATCGAGAACTTTTGAAATCAACCTTTGAAAAATGTCACTTACCCTACCAGAGAGGCGACACTGAATATGCACTCCACTGGCATTATTGAAAATACCGTGCTCATTATATACCAACATGAAAAACTCTACCAAAAGTTTTAATTTGTCTTATGAACTAAATTTCAATGATAATTATTCGTCTAAATAATGTCAATCTTAATAATAATTATTATTTTAACAAACTTTGTTGATATTTCATTTGATGTTTCACTTAAATGACTATTTGTAGGGTGGCATAACTAGTTAACACGAGTATTAATGGTGTAATGCTAATATAAGTTACGTGCTTTGCGGAAAATTTTGAAAGTTACAATGGTTAAATAAGAGGCAATATAAATATAACACGTCGGGTACCCTTACGGTCACAACTTGTTAGCGAAACGTACTATTTGATAAATAATAAACGGCATATTTACACGACTTTAAAACCAAAACTCTAAAGTGGCCTCCTTAAAATGTAGCCTTCGTAAACAATAGTAGGTGCCACTCTGCAAAAAAAAAAAAAAAAACTACAGCTTTTTAATACGCATTAGCAAGAAAGCTCGAAAGAAGGTATAAACGCCAAATAAGCTTAAAGTAGCCTACGTAATAAATATTAAAATATTAATGCATAGTATTTAAATGAGCGTATTCATTTTTTTATGTCGTGGTATGGTTGGTACTAAGATCATACGATATTTACCTTCCCTCCTTCTCCAACCCGCCCAGATTCCATTACAAATAAGGATGACAACATATGGTGAGAGTAGCATCTCTTTCTCCTGCGTGTTGTACTCTGTGACCTACGCCTGCATATATCTAAACGGGTAAAATTTCTGGCATGCGCCCAGTAAAGTTGGCAACGTCATAGGGAAGGTAGTTCCTGGTCTCGACGTTGAATTAAAAGTGATATATGGTATTCACGGTAATATGAGCACTTTTGAAAGCCTTGATTAAGATCTCGTTGTATGCACGTTGTGTGTTCTTCCACCTTATGTAAAATTAACATTGTCATGGGCCTCATCACTTAATTCATACGTCGGTCAAGTGAAACTGTGAAATTATTGGAAAAGTAAATATTTTACAAAACTGCTCATTTTTTCACTTCGATGCATTAAAAAAAATAGAAAGCGAAAGAATAAATTATCATAAATGGTTACCTAACACTTTTTATTCGACGTTAAGAATGGAACTACTTCCCATCCACAATTGCCAACTTTACTGTACGCATATCACTCAGGGCGCCTGTTGAAATATATGCAAGTAGGAGCAGTGACTTTTTTCTGAGGTTGATTTCAAAAGGGCTCACTTTATCGTGAACAGCCTTTAGATAAAATCCCGTGAATACCGGAATAATTTCTTTTACTTTCTTGTTTTTAAATACATGTTAGTGTAGTAAGCATGAGCTGTAAAATATGCCGTCTTATAATAATTTCACAGTTTTCCTTGACCGACGCATGAATGAAGTGCTCAGGCTATTGGCAATGTTAATCGTTCACATGGTGAAAGAATACACCATGTCGCATACAAGTAGATTTTTAGCAGGGCTTTCGATAGTGCTCAAGTGTATCGCGATCAGCCTATAAATGTGTGTCTCATTAGACATCTATCTCCGACGTCATATTGTAATCGCATACGCAGCCAATACGCCCTTTCAAAAAAAGCAATGTGCGGACAATATACTAAAATGCACATGAGATCACGATGGAGCGATGCGCAGAAGGCGACGATTTTGTGTCGCCGAACTGACTCGCCCGATCGTTCACGTTCCAGAAGAAAGAGTGGTGTAATGTTCATGAATGCGTAATTTTTTTATTTGCCATCGTGTGCGAGACAAAATATATAATATTATCATTGCAAATCCCTAGTAAAAAAAAAAAGGAGGAAGAAGAAGGGTTATTCAATTCTTATCTCTTAACCTTTGCCATCCTGTTATATTGCTGGATTTTAAACATACATCGTGAACATACATTGTATTTATAATATTTATTGTACTCTCGTCACTCAAGGACGCGCACGCAGGGTTAGGTAATGCAAACCGCAAAATGAAGATCCACTTACCCGTGCGTATGTGCGTGTGTGTATATATATAGGAGGGAAATGGGAAGTTGGAGGCAAGGGCGTGGGGCGTCGGATCCTGATTCGGCGGAGCCGCCATCTTGTTACATCACTCAACCGCCATCTTGGATGTCATTGACCTATTACCCCTGACCCATCTGACCTTTGACCTTGACCCCGAGTATTTTTTACCTCTAAAACACTTAAAAAAATCTGTAAAAATGCCAAAAAAAATTTAAATTTTTTTTAAAAAATCCGAAAAAATGTATTATAAAAATTATTAAAAAATCATTTAAAAAACTATAAAGCATCTACAGAAATTACCCATTTCTTCCAGAAATGCTGATAGGGATCAGCGACTCCAGTGACTGGGATCAGTGACTCTGAGCCAGGTGACCGGGATCAGGACATATGACCTTTGACCTTGAAAATTCAAAAATTCAAAAATAAAAAAATACAGAAAATTTACGAAAAATTAAAAAAATCGATTAAAAATGTATGATTAAAAAACGTTTAAAATGAATAAAACCGTTCAAATTCTATTTTTATAAAATTTTATTCCAAAAATTTCTTAATTAAAAAGTCTTTAACCCCAGCAGCCGTTTTCCCGTTATTTCCCTCAAAAATCCCCTTCCCCCTAAAAAAAATTGCCTTAAAATGTATAAAAAATTTAATTAAAAAACTTACATTTCCTGAGGTCTCCCCATATCACCAATTACTCACCTCTGTTCGGATCCAGCAGACGACTGACTCCCTCGCATCCACCCCCCTTACCTATACTCATTCCGCCATCTTGATTTTTCGCCCGTAATTTGTTTACATGGTACTGTAGGTTGCCATATTTGTTTTTATGATACTGGATTCCGCCATATTTGTTTATCGTTTGTCATTTGTTTATACATTACTGGAGGTCGCCATATTGGTAGGAAACCACCATCTTGGTAGGTGGCCACCATCTTGGTATACATCACCCAACCGCCATATCGGAAGCCAATTACCTTGACTTCGACCCCAGGACCTTGAATACAAAAACTTGAGAAAAATACATAAAAGTCATCAGGCATAATACATTACAGATTATTACCACCATATTAAATGCAGACTACCTCAACCTTAACCCCATGACCTTGAATGATCTTGAAAACAAAATACTTGAAACAAAATACATAAAGTCAACAGGCACAATACATTACAGACTGCTGCCACCATATCAGATGCAGATTACATCGGCCATTACTCCATGACCTTCAACTACCTTGAAAATAAAAAACTTGAAAAATAATACATAAAGTCAACAAGCATGATACATTACAGACTAACACCTCCATATCAGATTCAGACTACCTAGACCTAGAGGTCATGACCTTGAATGGCCTTAAAAATAAAAAGTTCGAAAAATAATACATAAAAGTTAACAAGCATAATGCATTACAGACTACCACCTATCTATTAGATGCTGACTACCTCGACCTTGACACCATGACCTTGATTGATCTAAAATACTTAGAAAAATACGTACAAGCCAACAAGCATAATACATTACTGACTACCGCCACTATATTAATGCAGACTGCCTTGACCGTAAACCATGGCCTTGAATGACCTAAAAACCTAAACTCGAGAAGAAATCTATGTGAAGAGGCAGAAATTAGTCGAGGCAATCCACCTTCAACTCAGCTGCTGTCAAATTAAACCTCTCGGCTTACCTCCCTACTGCTTAGAATATACAAGTGTTCAAGCCTTATGGTGTCATATTGACTTAGAACCAATCGTACTGCACCATTTTTACATTGTGAAGACACCAACCAGCCAATCACCAAGTTACCATATGATTGCAGCTAACCAATCACATGTGAGCATTGAGACATCACACACAGGCAGGTAGGCAGGCTTTAGATGCTAGTTACTTGATCACATTAGCATGCAGTTATATCTTCAACAATTTCTTCCAGACCAGTTCTTCGCTCACCTATAAATCACGGTCACACTTAAAGTAGGCAACTGACTCCTGTTGTCAAACCGACCCCTCACAAGACTGACTCCATTGACCCCATTGACCCATAATGACCCATGACCCATAATGACCCTTTTGCGGACAAAAATTACCCAGGCCCATTGGTCGATGCGCAACATGGACTTTGTACTGAACAGTGCAGCACCACGACAGCCCACCACCATGCGTCTCGATTGGTCGTCGCATGAAAAGGTATCTTCGTACGGACCACCCTCTCATACCGACATGCATTTGTGAATTGCGAATATGAAGGGTTGCCTTTTGACCTCGACGAGCATGGGGCTGTGACCTGCATCATCGCTAACTGGTTGTCGCCAGTGTTGATTCTGCGATCGAGTTTTCACCTACGTTAAAAAACAAAATGCATGTCGGTATGAGAGGATGGTCCGTACGAAGATACCTTTTCATGCGACGACCAATCGAGAAGCATGGTCGTGAGCTGTCGTGGTGCTGCACTGTTCATTACAAAGTCCATGTTGCGCATCTACCAATGGACTGGGGTAATTTTTGTCCGCAAATGGGTCATTTAGGGGTCATTAGGGGTCAGCACTGCAAATCAGGGGTCATTAGGGGTCATGGATCATTAGAGGTCATGGGTCATTAGGGGTCAATGGGGTAGATGAGGTCGTTGGGTCGATGGGGTCGATGGGGTGAGTCTTGTGAGGGGTCGGTTCGACAACACGAGTCAGTTGTCTATTTTAAGTGTGACCATGATTTATAGGTGAGCAAAGAACTTGTCTGGAAGAAACTGTTGAAGATATAACTGCATGCTAATGTTGTCAAGGAACTAGCATCTAAAGCCTGCCTACCTGCCTGTGTGTGATGTCTCAATGCTCATATGTGATTGGTGAGATGCAATCATATGGTAACTTGGTGATTGGCTGGTTGGTGTCTGCACAATGTATTAATGGTGCAGTACGATTGGTTGAAAGTCAATATGGCGCCATAAGGCTTGCACACTTGTATATTCTAAGCAGTAGGGAGGTAAGCCGAGAGATTTAATTTGACAGCAGCTGAGTTGAAGGTGGATCGCCTCGACTAGCTTCTGCCTCTTCACGTATATATTTTTTCTCGAGTTTAGGTTTTTAAGCCATTCAAGGTCATGGTGTTAATGTCAAGGCTGTCTGCATCTAATATAGTGGTGGTAGTCTGTAATGTATTATGCATGTTTATTTTGATGTATTTGTCTGTTTTTTATTTTCAACGACATTCAAGGTCATGGAGCCAAGGTCGAGGTAGTCAGTATCTAATATGGTGGTGGCAGTTTGTAATGTATTATGTTTGTTGACATTCATGTATTATTTCTATGTTTATATTTTCAAGGTCACTTAAGGTAATGGGGCCATGGCCGAGGTAGTCATCATCTAATATGGAGGTGTTAGTCTGTAATGTATCATGCTTGTTGACTTTTATGTATTATTTAAAAGTTTTATAATTTTTAAGGTCATTCAAGGTTCATGGGGTCAAGGCCGATGTAGTCTGCATCTGATATGGTGGCAGTAGTCTGTAATGTATTATGCCTGTTGACTTTATGTATTTTTCTCAAGTTCTTTGTTTTCAAGGGCATTTAAGGTCACGGTTTTAAGGTTTAGCTGCTCTGTATCTAATATGGTAGCAATAGTCTGTAATGTGTTACGCCTGATGATTTTTGTGTATTTTTTTCTCAAATTTTTATATTCAAGTTCATTCAAGGTCACGTTGTTAAGGTCATGGGCTTTGACTTCCGATATGGCGGTTTTGTGATGTATACCAAGATGATGGTCGCCTGCCAAAATGGCGGCCTCCAGTAATGTATAAACAAATGACAAAAGAAAAACAAATATGGCGGCATTCAGTAACATATAAACAAAGATGGCTGCCTCCAGTAGCATATAAACGAATGACGGACGAAAAAATCAAGATGGCGGAATGAGTATAGGTGAGGGTGTGGGTGCGAGGGAGTCAGTCGTCTGCTGGATTCGAACAGAGATGAGTAATTGGTGGTGTGCGGGGTGACCTCAGGAAAAGTAAGTTTTTAAATTAAATTTTTTATACATTTTTAAGGATTTTTTTAAGGGAAAGGGAGAGATTCCATGGGAAAAAAGGGAGAAATGGCATCCGGGGTTCAAAACTTTTTAATTAAGACATTTTTAGAATAAAGTTTAATATAAAATACATTTTTTATTTTTCTTTTTAATTTGTGAAAACAATTTTTCAATTAAAATTTGAATAAGAAATTTTTATGAATTTCTAATCAACTTTTAAATTTTTTGTAATTTTTAAAGATTTTTTTTTTGAATTTTTGCATTTAAAGTTCAAATTTCAAGGGCAAAGGTCACAGATTTCTTTCGGAATTTTTTAGATTATTTTTTGGAATTTTTTGAGGAGTTTGGAATTTTTAAAGGTTTTTTTAGTGTGTTTCGAGGTCAAATGTCATCAGGGTCAAGTTCAAATGTTACACGAGTCAGGGGTAAAAGGTAAATGACATCCAAGATGGCGTTTGGGTGACGTAACAAAATGGCGGCTCCACCGAATCCGGATCCGACGCCCCACGCCCTTGCTTCCAACTTCCCATTTCCCGACTATACACATACACAAACACACACACCAACACACGCACACCACCACGCCAGGCTCTTGCTTTCAAAATGGCGGTCACTTGAAAATTTAGAGCAATATGTCATATCAAAGGAACCATTCAGCCGATTTAAACCAAATTGTGTATGTTGGTAATGCATCCTGCAAGCATTGAATTCAGACATGAATATTGTTATTGGTCCACCATTTTGCAAGGTAACATTACATGAGAAAAATAAGCCTTTACATTACATCTTGAAAACTACTGAACAAACTTGCGCCAATTCGGCAAGTAAATTACTACGCCACGTAAACGTGTACGATTTAAAGTGATTTGACACTTACTTTAAAAAATGGTCGCCATACAAATATTTTCAGGTTTGTTTGATACATCTACCGTACCGTTAGACTAATTTAGACCCATTTTTGTACGCTGAGAGTATATACTAGAAGCATTATATATATAAACACGATGACACTTTTGTCAGCCATATTATGAGGTAGCGCCACACGAATAAATAAAGAGTTTATTTCATAGCTCGGTAAACAGTTGACCGACTCCTACCAAATTTGACAAACAAGTAGTAATGCTGCAGGTGATTTAAACATGTGTTTTAAGTAGGTCAGACATTTATTTTAAAACTGGCGCCCAAAGTTTTATTTTTATTTTGTATGCTATATCGTCGAAACCATCTAATAAATTCCAACTTAACTTGTATTCTGGCAGTGTATATTACAACCATCAAATGTGTCCACGCAGTCTCTTTGTAGGGTAACATCGCATGACAAATTAAAATGTTTATGTCATATCTCCGTAGACAACCAACAGACTCCCACAAAATTTGGCAAACAATTAGCACTACGGCAGGCCATGTAAACTAATATGTTTATGTCATATCTCCGCAGACAACCAACAGACTCCCACAAAATTTGGCAAACAATTAGCACTACGGCAGGCCATGTAAACTAATATGTTTTGAGTAAGTCGGACATTTATTTTCAAAATAGCAGCCATATAAGCACTTTAGCTTAGTATGTTATATCTTCAAAACCACGAAAAAAATTTCAAATTCAATTTGTATGCTGGCAGTATCTATTATAACAATAAAACATGTCTATACAGTGTCTCATTTCTCCGCCATTTTGTAAGATAGCCCTACATAAAAATCTGGAAATAATAAAAGGATTTCCACCAGATTTGGTGAACATGTTGTACTGTGGTAGGCCATATTAATTTGTATGTTTCAAGTGTGCAAAACACTTATTTTCAGAATGGTGGCTATAATATCACTTCTGCTCAGTGTGTTATATCTACGAAACTAAGCAATCTATTTTAACTTTGTATACTTTATTTATAACAACCACTGAATGTGCTAATACATACAATTTTTCTCCCCCGTTTATGAAGATCGTCACATGAAAAAATTGAGGTTTTATGCCATACATCGAGGAGCAATCAACCGATTCCTACCAAATTTTACAAGCAAGTAGTTCTACAATAACGTATGCAAACTAATGTGTTTTAGGTGCGGGAGGAATTTTTTGATGATGTTAATATAAATAATTTGCGTTAGTGTGTTATATTAGTTAAACAATTCAACGAAATCTAAACACATTTTTTTTTCTCTTACAGTATTCATTAGAAGCCTACAGATATCCTCTTTTTGCCAGCCTCTTTGCCAAAACCGCGATAGATGAGAAAATAGAACATTTTGCTTTATTTCCGAACAATTAATCTAATTTACACCAAATTATTCACATAAGAAGTAGCGCTACGGCAGGCCATGTGAATGTAAACTTTAATGTTTTGAGTGGCTCAGGCACTTATATTTAAATGACGGCCCTGTAAATATTTCAGGGTAGTAAACCCCATCGTTCAAGACAGTTGAATGATTACTTCGGAAGTTAATGCGCCGAATCCGAACTCCGTAATGAAGTTGATTGCACGCTAGCTTATGGGACTAGATTTTCTGGGTTCAGGTCCCGGGTAAGACACGTGTGTATTTGTAACTGCCGCACTACTGTTGCATATGTTTCTGGTTTCATCTCTAACGATTGCTGTCAACGAGACTTCAAGAACTACCTGCCATCTAAGCTTTTAAGAACTGCTTTAAAATTATCTGCACTCATGTAGAGGGAAGTAGGCTCATTATCTGTATCTGTAAATTCTTGTTAGTTAAGTGAACGGTTAAAACATGTAGACTGTATTGTGAAAATACGAATCTGGCAAGATTATTTCTATTTTCCTAATGACAAAAATTATACAATGGGGGTGTAGCTACACCTCCTCCACCCCTACTGCGCATTCCTATGGGAATACACTCGAAAGCTTTTCGACATATGCACTTAGTGCTGCGATGGGTGGCTGGTGTCGCGGTACGGCTTTCAGTGATGCGGGAACTCGAGAAAGAATGACGATAGCGAAACCGGGGCAAGGGAAAGTTTTATTTAATAAAAAAAATGCACTATGTTTTGTGTTATAAGCGCTGAACGCACCCAAAGAACTAATTCTTCTATATTTACGATTCATTAATACTCTAATTCTTAAATCCAGACAATGGAAGCTCGCGAATAACCTGCCCTCTTCACGTACATTCCATGTTCTGGTAGATTGGCTTTTATCACCACTACTGCTACTCTTTTAGTGATCTTTCACTCTCTTTTATGTTCGTGTCAGCAGGAGAAGTTTTTTTGTGCACTTTAGGTCGCAGGAGAGCTGCTTTTTCTGTTGGTCCTCGCCGAGGTGGAGCAGAAAGAGCAAGGCCTTAAAAACAAACGACTGCTATAATGAATGATAATACGTTTCGGGTAGTTTTATAGCCGTAAGATATGTTCACCATTTTCAAGATTTTTTTTTTTTTTTTTTTTTTAAGTGGCGTTAATATGTTCGGTCACCGCCACATAAATTGTGCACTTTAAGGACTGATATTTGAATATTAACCAGGGTTCCGATATTTCTTTTAATTGCACAATTCGCTGAAACATCGATACACTAAACATAAATATACGCATGTTAACTCCAGGATAATAGTTGAAATAAAATTATAAGTTTTTATAAGGGTTAGTATAATTCAAACACGTTTGTTTGAAATTAATAATTTCAAACCTTTGAAAAATCGCTTCATGTAGGGCGAGCTTGGATGTTTCCTTAATATTTTATTCATCACAAGCGTTTTATACTTGTGTTAATATAAAATACTTAATGTTCTAAATGCAATATTTACGTACGGCTTGAATATAAATTATAATATTTAATATGAGTAAAAACCAGGGAGAAAATAGGTGTGTTGGTAATGCCAAGTAAGAAATAGTTATAATGCAAAATATTTTTGAACTGAGCGTGCACGAATGCGGTGCGTCGTCCCTTTGGTGTAATTTTCTAGATTCGGTTAAGTTTTGATTACATGAGGCGGAGGAATATCCTGGAAGTAGAACTTTATCAGGGCTTCAGATGGGTTGGAATAACCGTGAATGGGTTATAGTAAAACGATACTATTTGACTTCTTTACTAACACTGAGCGACGTGGCGCGATACGATTAATCGAAGTTCGGAGGGAATCCCCATTACGTCAGTGAAATCCAGCTACTGCAATAATAAGTATTCTGTTATTACATTACAGTAGAGCCTTTTTTACTCATTTCACTTATTTGGAACGATTGTGACCATCGAACCTTTAAATTGTACGTACGAACAAGCTGGGACCATACATTTTACTCTTTATTTCTGACGACAGACTATTATCCACAGGAATATGTAGCTCCTCTTTCCCACCCGCCACAATGTACAATATCCACCCATTCTTGCTCTTTCCCGTTCGGGTCGTCACTATCAACAGAAAAGAGGTTTACACAATAAAAAAATCAAGCAGTAACCAATAGACTCTGGTAATTTAATTGACACAAAAACGATGCTACTAAGTTCGGCCAATAGAAAATAATATTACATTGCGTTATTTAAAATCAAAATGGAAAGAGTTATTTATTTAACAATATTTTTGCAGTTAACAGTTGTTTTTTTAGCAGCATGAAAAAAGAAATACATTTTATATGTTGGGTGTTTGAAATTAAAATTGAAATATGTGTTAATTGCAATGTACGCTTCTCTGTACTTAGCTAAAATAAAAACCTGTAATTATTTTCCGCTTTTTCTACAGTGAAACTTAGCATTAAGAAGTAGCAACTTCATCGTGTATACTAGGATTAGAGTCCAGGCAATGGAAATATTTCCAGATTCTACTGATTATCGATTAAGATTTTCATTAAGTAAACTCCTTAACTACTCACAGTGTTCCTTCGTTGCGCCTTGAGAAATCTCTCGCGTTCTCGTGAGTACACTGTAAATTTTTTTTTAGCAAACTTCCTAAGCTGTTATAGAAGTTTCAAAACTACGCGTTGTATGGTAAATGCTGCAAATTTACGAATGTTTACCAACGTTACAATACATATTTGATAACTACCTTGTGCATTTGACTGTTCCTAAGAAAATATAGGAGCACTACCATACATCTATGGGAAAAACTTTACCATCCGCTCTTTATCGCTGTGCGTGTACACTGGTGTGGTATATTTGCGAACAGTTTCTTAGAGTGTAGAGCGTAACACGACCCGAACATACCTACACTTGATAACTAACTATGACACAGAGGTACTTCATCATAATTGTCGTTCATGACTAAAGTATTATCGTGGATAACACTGAATTTGCGAATTAAATTAACACGTAAAAATCCAAACTACGATCACATAAGCAATTAAAGTTGCAATACTCACTTAGCTGATAACATTTATCTTCCACTAACGCGATTAACCGTAAATGGGATTTGTTGAGTTCCGAAGTGAAATAACACATGAAACACCCTCTCTCTCTCTCTCTCTCTCTCTCTCTCTCTCTCTCTCTCTCTCTCTCTCTCATTTATTATTAATATACCATCATTTTTAGGTGAAAAGTTAATTTTTAAATTGTTAATTTTTTCTTATTTCCCGACAAATTGGACAAATCGTAGAGAAAATAAGGGATACAATATAGTTACTGAGGTTATCGTTATTTAAACATTAGTTCACTGCAAACAGTTCTTCATTAATCGTAGTCTATGGAATTAACCGTGAGTAATATGTTAGTATTTTTAAAAATAATTTTTACGAATTGCAGAAACATTTATTCTTATATAAAACATTAGCACATATTTTGGTTGAAGACTCTAGCCGATTTGCAAATACATATGGTTTTATACAGGATGAGTCCTTCAAAATATGCCCCGTGGTACGTGTGTGTAACGGAGCGAAGGAATGAGACTATGAACCCGGCTCGTTACATAGAACACATTTTCAATGTTTTTGCGGAACAACTGACGGAGGATGAGCTCAACAATGCTTACTTTCAGCAGGATGGAGCCACGACGCATACTGCACGTGCAACGATCACGCACGCGCATTGAGTCGGCGTTCTAGCCTGATCGTGTAATCAGCCGCGGAACAAACCATCCCTATGCAACACCGTTCTCCAGATTTATCCGTCTGTGATTACTTGTTGTGGGGCGCTCTAAAGGGACAGGTATACAGCAACAACCCACGCACACTCGAAGAACTCCAGGCCAACATTATGGCAGCTATCGACGCCATCCCGCAGCATGTCCTCGCCCGTTCCTTTCGCAACTTTTGGTGTCGTCTGCACACCTGCCTCGAGGTCAATGGCGACCACTTCCAGTACCTACTCTAGGTATTTTGTTGTCACGCTGGACTGTATTCCCTCGTTCCCTCGCTCCGTTACACACATGTACCACGGGGCTTCTTTTAAAGGACTCGCCCTGGTTTACATCCGCAATCATTATTCTTTTTCGTATAATTATTTTATATCAACACAGAAAAATATGAAATATGCAGAAATTGCAGTATCTACACGTGCGAAATTATTTGGAGATAGAGCAGTGATGGATTGCAATGGTAGGAAAAACGGAAGAAGATTACTTCGCGAAGACCCACACACCGCCAGCGACGCCCGACATGTTTCTCACATACGAACCTAGGGAGTGATCCCGCCGGGTGTCAAACCCGGTTTACCGCTGAGAGAGGTGAGTGATCTAAATACTGCACCACTGCGGCACCTTTCTGGAAACAGGATCTTCATGACAAGTCTTAGCTCCACTGTCACACTTGCGGGCAACCGTTTTGTTCTTTTTTATACAGAACTCTTTACAATGCTGGGGAATATTTTCCAGTTTGGTTTTCCTTTCCGTTATAATTTCTTTCAGCACTTTTATATCTTCTTATGTTTTGTGTACATCAGGAACTCCAGAGCACATTTCTACGGATACGGCGTATGAAGTGATAATTTGTGAGACTGATAAACCAGCCGTGTGTACACTAACAGCAACTCTATCTGCTTCTGGAATCGGATGCCTGTTGCTTTACATCATAGGTTTTTAAAGGCCTTTCACGATGTGAGCACTTTAAAAATGAACCTTGGAAAAAAGTCACTGCTCCTGCATGCGTATATTTCAATGGGCGCACTGAGTGATATTCATCCAGTAAAGTTGGCAACGATGAATGGAAAGTAGTTCCGTATCATTCGCAGCCAGAGTCAGGACTTGATGAGTGGCAGAAGAATCGCTTATCAGCAGCTCAGATGTGGACGGAATCACAGAAAGATGCAAGTTCGCCTTGCAGCACTCTTACTTGCCAAACATTACTGCTTTGGGGGTTGCTGCCTGTAAGAACTTAGGGGAATGTGTTGCCCGCTATGAAGCGTCCTTGCTAGTCGAATGTAATTGACGGAGAATGTTGTAATGTTTAGACTGTTCTGGTATCTCCTTGGCTATCCTCTGAATTTTTCCCAAGCGGCTCTAGGCGTGTGGTTTCGCGGGTTTAGGGGTGGGGGAGGGAGTCAGGATACTCCAGGGCGGAACTATACCTTCTGCCGAGGGAGGGAGACTTTTTGGGGCAGACACTGTAAGCGATAAGCCGTACTTCATGATATAGGCTATTCACGATAAAGTGAGCACTTTTTAAGGCCCTCCCAACAGGCATCAACCACTAATAAATATGTTTTATTGCAGTCTCAGACATTTATTTTTGAGAGTGGTGAAAGTATACACCATATTTCTTAGTCACGCAACAATTCTGATTTTAAAAAATGGCTTAAATATAAAAACTGGTTCAAAAGAAAAATTTGGAAGAGCCTTAAAAAGTGCTCACCTTACCATGAACAGCCTATACCATTATTGTTGCCATCTTATGCGAGCTGATAAAGACTATTCACGGTAAAGTGAGCATTTTTGTAATCAACCTTTGAAAAATGTCACTACCCCTATCTGCATATATTTTAACAGGCACACTGGGTGCCGTGCGCCCAGTTAAGTTGGTATCGACGGATGGGAAGGATTATCCTTCTTTATCGTTGAATAAAAAGTTTTAGGTAAAAATCTGTGAATCCTGAAAACAATTAACTAACTTTCTGCTTTTCTAAACGTGTGTCGGTGTAAGAATAAGCAAATTTGTAAAATATTTACATTCCCAAAAATTTCACAGTTCCACTTGACAAACGCACGGATAAAGTGATCAGGCCCGCAGTAATGTTAATTTTACATATGGTAGAATAATACACAATGTGCATACAAGTAGATCTTAACCAGGGATTCCGAAAATGCTTGCTAGAGTTAAAGTATAAATATAGGACTTTTCACTTTATCTGGAAGGAATTGGGACTTAATCGGGCAGCAGGGAGGAAAAGACTGGGCAACAAGAGTTCACTGTGGGAATGACTCGTATGCTCTAGAGGTTGAAGTAAAGCCACTGCCTATGGAGCACTGCAACCAACTATACAATATGAAGAACTCATAGAAAAGTAGTACAGACACCACGAAAATTGTCAGAACAGTGCGATTTATGTTTTGTATTAAAGAAGACTATATATTTTGCAACATTATAAAATAGGCCTATTTTACTAAATTATACTTTTTAAATGTAAAAAATTAATCGATCGATAGAGCCAGCATTTTAAACAAAATTTAAGTGCGTTTCCATCCTGGATACTTCAGAAATTAGAATTTACAATAAATTCTTCAAGAAAGATCGTCATAATATTTTCTATGATTGCATGTAAGAAAATTATAGTAATAATGTATCATATCGATTTTATAATTAACTTTATTTACGTTAGTTTCAGCAATAAATGTTTGCGATAAATGGGCGCACATAAAATCAGTTACAAAAAATATTTTGTACATTATTATTACAATTTCTTACATGCAATCATAGTAAATATTATGACTATCTTCTTGAAGAAGATTTTATTGTAAATTCTGCTTTCTGAAGTATCCATAATGAAAATGCGCATTTTTTAAAATTCAGACTATCAATCGATTTTTTTTACATTTAAAAAGTATATTCTAGTAAAATATTTTATAATATTGTAAAATGTATACATTATTCTTTCATATACAGTGTAAATCGCACTTTTCTGCCAATTTTCATGGTGTCTGTACTACTTTTTTTAATGAGTTCTTCACGTTGTATAGTCGGGTGCTGTGCCCCATAGACAGTTGCTTTACTTCAACCTTAAGAAGAAAGGAACTCGTGGGCACGTCCTGAGATGAGCGACCTCTCGGGAGAGTAGTAGTAGAGTCAGGGCGTTTCGGGGACTCGAAGGAAGCGGTGCAATGTAGAATTACAAAGACGACAGGCTTTTTGGAGTTGGGTGTGTGAGAGCTGTGAATCAGTCTAACTCTACCAGCATCTAAAACTGTTTGGTAGGAAGAGTATCCCCGCATTGTACTGATTAGTGGACGTTGTCCATCAGTGAAGTACTACAGACATCCTAAGTTGACAGGTGATGGGAGTACCTTCGACTCCACGACTGATGGGATGTTATGATCAAGGGGAATTTGCGATGGATGGGAGAGAGTGAAGGACTGAGATTTTAGTGTGGTTTTTCTTTCTCTGGGGAGCCTCTTGTCTAAAACCTGAACAATAGCATGAAATGATAAATCTAAAATATATTGTGTATCACATTTTAAGCACATTATTAAGTATATATACATCAGGAGAAGCAAGTTCAATACTTTTATGGTATTGTATACCAATTTAAATTTTAGTTAAGTTGTTTTTATGTATTTTTCAAACACATCTGAATGGCACTTAAACGCCACGATCATAAAACAAATATGTTATATGACCGTTAACTTATTTTACACTCGTACAAACCTGGGAATGCTAATATTGGGTCAAATGTTCCCCCCCCCCCCCTTTTTCTGTTTTCATTTTCGATGCTTCCCATCCCTTACTTATCCCAGGTTTTTTTTTGTGGGACGGTATCTTACGGAGGTTGATATGGGAAGTTGTGGTGGATGATGAGGTGGGGAGAATCCACCACAAATTACGTAACTGGTTTCAATATTGCCTCAATGGCGGGGGTAAAATGTACAGTACTGTAGCACAATATTTGAGCGAAGCAAATGTTTATGTGCTCACCGCGGCTACTTTTGCCTTAAGTCGCTGTGTGCCTGTAGTGATTTTCTACATTTGACACATATAGGCTGTTCACGGTAAAGTGAACACTTTATAAATGAACCATAGAAAAAGTCACTGCCTCTGCACGCATAACTTTAATGGGCGCACTGAGTGACATTCGCCCAGTAAAGTTGGAAAATAGTTCCATATCTTAACGTCGAACAAAGAGTGTTATTTAACCGTTTGTGATAACTTGCAATAATTTCTTTCGCTTTCTGTTTTTTTTTTTTTTTTTCAATGAATCGAAGTGTAAAAATGAACAGTTTTGTAAAGTAATTACTTCCTTAATAATTTAACAGTTTCATTTGCCCGACGCATGAATAAAGTGACGAGACCCATGGCAATGTTAATTTTACATAAGGCAGTGGAATACACAACGTGTATACAAGTAGATTTTAAGCAGGGCTTTCAAAAGTGCTCATTTTACTGTGAACAGTCTATAGTCGAGGGACGGGAGCTGTAATAGCGATCCTAGTATGAGCATAAAAAAAATGTGCTAAATTTCTCGCAGACAAGGGAGCTTCGCGGGCAGGTTGCTATGTAAGAGGCTTGTTCCTGCCTGGGAGCGATTCAGTGCCGGGAGGGAAGGTAGCGGGCGACATCGACCGAACGCGCGGAGTAGGTGAGAGCAGCCCGGCGAACATTGCCGATCCCGGACACCGTGCCTCGTGTTCGGCACGCACGCGCTAGGCCCTGCAGGGGTCAATACGCGCGTGCGTGCGGCGAGTCGAGGTTGGCCGTGTCTAGGGTCGGGCATACCCGCCCCCTAGATCCCGCGGGTTCACGGGTCCGCCAGAGCCGAGGATCTAGGACACCGTCCCGCGGTAAAGGTTGGGCCCCCTTCCACAATCGTGTTAGATTAAATAATAACACTTACAAGGCATAACAAGCGAAACCGTTGGTCCACAATGGGCGCTAACCTATAAAGAAAAAAAAATCTCTTGTCTGGCCAATTAGGAAAGAGCAAACGAATAGGAAATTATTTTTGTCTGCATAAGAATTTTTATACGCTTAAGTTGGCTATCTTGATTACAACAGTTTTTATGACGTCAAGCGCCCGTCACACTGTCAAATTTTTGCCTTCAACTATATTTCACAGTAAAATTTGAAGACAAAATACGGCCATAAAATTTTTCCTTCCAACAAATTTCATGAGACAACCTTGAATGTGTTTGAAAATGTGTCACACTGTCAAATTTTTTTTTTACTGGGAGAATCTAATTCGAATTATTATTTAAAAAACTATTTTCATAGTGAGATATTGCTTTTGTTTTTCCATGCGACCCCTTACAGGAAAAAATGTAAGGAATGTTGAAATTTAGTTTCGCTTCTTCACTAAATTAAAATTTTATTTATCAGATGTGTTTCCTGCATAATAAAATTAATGCCTCCGAGTTCGTAATATTATGTGCAATATTCACTGAAAATATCATGCATGCCCACATGGCTTCTACATAAATTAATTATCTTTATAACCGACTTCGTTTCCAGCAATTGTTCGTTATTTTAAAGTTTCTTGATGTTCATATTTGTCGTGCACGATTCTGATTGGCTGAGACCCTTCAAACACCAAATAAATTTTTGAACTGGTCCGATTTTCAAATATTGATGGAAATTGAAGGCTTTTCAGACAAGTATGGCAACATTTATGACATTTCGATGACGTCATAACTGTCCAGCTTTATCTGACCACAATTATTGGAAGCAGTTCGACAGAAAAATTTGACAGTGTGACAAGGATTTTACACATTTTCATTGGCCGGCTTAAAAACTTGGCGTAAGATACTCAGAGATGACCATCTTAACGCCAAGCCACGCAAATAACGCCACATAAGTCACGCCAAATAAGACTAGTTGACGTTGCAATCTCGAATACAGGTTTTTATATCTTTATGCTATGCATATTATGTGCACCCTGTCAATTGTGGACGAGACGTTATTGTGGGATTACAACCAAGAAACATATGCACATAACAATAGAACGCTGCACATGACCAGAAACCTTGTGCGATATTGTCACTATATATTATTTTTAACCAAATAAATTTTGCGATGAGTATGGCGTCAGTTGTCAGTGTTTGTAAATGTTTTAATTTTTTGTTCTTGACACGCATGTGATGGAGTACAGTAACATATTTTGTGTGTTATTTTGTTGAAAATGGACAGTGATTTAAAATAGTCGACACGTTTGGTTCTGCTTTTTTTAAAAGCATTGCTACTGCTATCGTGAAGATATGGATAACATTCAAATATTTCTGCTAGTAAATTGTTATCTGCTCTTTCCTTTAAATGTATATCTTGTGACATTTCTTCGTTTCATCAGCACAACTATGTTCATGTTTTTCTTTTTCTTTTTTTTTTTTTTTCCACGCAAGCAATTCCGATGGAAAATTTCTACTCCACTCTGATTGTATTTCATTGGTTCACGCACTATGTCAGGACTTCTCATGCACGCGATTTGTTATGCGCAGTTGTGAATCAGTTGGCTCGAAATCATTGCGGTCGATTCTTATCGCTGTTATGTTTACGACTGCGAACCCAGCGTTAGCTATAGTGGACAGTGTGGCTGTGTGTGTTTTGTATAAATACATTCGCGGTTACTTCATACTTTTATGAAGCCCTGCCGAAGTTCTTCTTCCAGGATATTCCTCCGCCTCGTGCAAACCAAGGTTAACAACTTCTGGAAAATTACACCAAAGGACAACGCACCGAATTCGTGCGCACTCAGTTGCAATGATATTTTGCATGAGAACTATTTCTTACTAGGCGCTACCAACACACATGTTTTCTCGCTTTATTTATTAATATTTATTATAAATGAAATATTATTATTTATAAATAAAATACAGGCCAAGCTTTAATTTATCGAAAAAAATAAAATACTTTAATATTAACAGAGGTGTAAAAGTTTATGATACATGGCATATTTAGAAAATAACTAAATACGTGACACATGGGGTGATTTTTCAAAGTTTTAATTCAAAAAGTGCGAAGAAACTTCGAATAGACTATAATGCGTTTACGTGTATTATGGTACTCTCTTGCCGGGGATCCCTAAACTGCGGTGAATTGAGCCCAAACTCCGGTACGACTCGGTAAAGGCTGTTGAAGACAGTAAGTAAGCACTTTTTAAACAAACATTTGGAAAAATAATCACTGTCCATATTTTCGTATATCCTAGTGTTCACAGCAGCTTGCAGACTCCTAGTGAACTTTGCAGCGCATTTACTAAAATAATTCTTATGACTTGACATATTGCGAATGTAATGTTTAAATGGACACTTAAGTTAACTCTTATTATTTTATAAACGTAAGCGTACGAATTTCCCCATCACTAATAAATTTTCACTGCTGACAGTTCCAGTGTATGGCGCATGAATAGTGTGTTCAGGCCCATCGCAACGTTAATTTCACATATGGTAGAAGAATACAAAATTACTGGTAAAGTAGATCTAAAGCTAGGCTCTCGAAAGTGCTCAAGTTACCCCGAACAGCATGTATTTACGAGAACGTGGTTCGGATAGGGTTTGTTCTACTGCGGTTGAGAAACTCAGTGCTAGTAGTTTGGCAACTGGCATTTTTCGCCGCTAGGTGTCACTGGTGTCGCATGTGTGCCGAATTTTCACGGGATGATTTCAATTATCATGATATAAATATAATTGTATGAAATCTCTTGATTTGAATACTATTAAAACCAACGTCGAAAATAAATATGTACACCTGTTTAGTATTCTGTCGTAAAATTTTATCTTCCAAACATCGGATTAGACAATTACTTTACCCAAATGTGACAGTGTAAACCAAAAATTCCTTTTGACGATAGCTGTATTTATTCCACTTTTAAATTCGCAACTTTTTTTCACTAAAATAAGATTGTTTCTTAACGCTCATTAAAAACGCGTGTATTTTTCTTCTTAATCTTAAATACCATTAGTGGCATGATTAAATAAATCTATTAAGGTACTTAATATTTTGGCACGGGCAAGTATATATCACAATTCAAACCATACACAAAATTTTACACGCAAATAAAAGTAGTATGTCCATTTATGGGTATCAGATACCAAAACATTAATAATTGTATATTTGTATCCAAACATTGTTCAAATTGTGCGCATTGTATGTAATGACATTTTCCTCGAATAAAACAATTTTACAGTGTTTTTTGAATAGCTTGATTTAAAATCCAAAATTTTCCTGTTTTGCTGCAGCTATATATTAAGTAAAATGTTTTTGCGTATATTTAACATTTTTAAAAATTATATGTATTTATATAATCTGTACAACTTAATTTGCATTTATTATTATATCTGCAGCACAACAGAAAATAATTGAATTGAACATAAAATCATTGTAAAAATATAAAGTGTAAAATGTACTTATTCGAGGAAAATGTCATCGCATTACTTACAATGTGTACAAGCCGAACAATGTTTGGTACAGTTATTATATAATTAATTTTTTTCGTATCAAACGCTCTTGACGTCGGCTTAAAAGCGACGTATTTGGAACAGCAGCGCACCTTGCGGTGGAAATCTTTCCCCAGTGGCAAGTCCTCCCATAACGAATTTCGTATTGGTGGTAAGCCAGAAGGTGGCGCGATCCGTGCCGAGTGGGAACCCTGCCTGGCTGCGAGAGACAAACGAAAAGCGTAATTGAGTAGGGTCGTGGGGGTTGGAGGGGTGGTAGATAAGGGGGCAGGTCCGGCCGAGGGTCGGGGGTATTGATCTGCGCGCGCAGCGTCGTGGGTGCGGAGCGGGGGCGGACCGTCAGTCGCTGGTCGACGCCGGGGCATGAGGCTGCCATGGACCAGAGGCCGCCATCTGAGGACCGGCGGCCCGCCCTAGACCTCTGGGAGGTGAGTGCCTCTCCTCCACCTACCACTGTGCATCTCCCTGCGGCACACTTGCTCCAGCTACTCATATTCACCCGGACTTGCCTCACGTCATCTTACACTTACCACACTCCTCCGGGCTTTCTTTCTTATCCGTGATGTCTCCACTCGCATAAGCTAGTCATTAAAAACACCGACAAAGAGCCAGTCAACTCCAAGATCAAAGTAGAAAAGTATGCATAACAGCGGAGAGTCAAGGTCGTAAGATACCGCCCACAAACATAACGTCAGAATTATTGTGTCTTGTTTGCATATTTTATTTTTTTCTGTCAATGGAATTAAATTTATTTGGTTTATTACATATCAGATGATGGTTAATTGCACGCAATATTAACTATGGACATAATTTAGAAATATACATTTTGTCTTGCCCATATTTCATTCACCGGACCAGAGAGAGTGATGTAAAGCTTTCAATTTTGACTTCATGTGGAGTATGAATATACGCAAATTTTGAATTTTGATTTATGTGACGTAACGGCGAGCAATAAGCATTCCAATTTCTTTCGCCTATGTTGTGTTCAACTGCAGGGGAAATTATTGCACCTGCATTTCGTGTGTACTTATACGTTAAAACTGATGTTGCAACGGGAATCCCGTGGAAAATTCCACCATCCGTTACGTTTAGTAGCCTTTTATTCATAACAGTTTGCAGCATAGACTCACGCTTTGTTAGTCATACGCATAACCGAAATCTCGCTCAACAATTCCCGGTTTGGCTTTCTCAACACAGTCGTTGCGGTAATGGCGGAATGTGACAATCAAAATAAATCAGTGGCAAAAAAAAAAAAAAAAAAAACCATACGTGTAGCTTCAGGCTAGACACAAGCTGCGTTTGTACATTTGTGCTGCCTGAAAAATGCACCATCAACGGAAACGGAATTGCACTGAGAAATTACTTACATATTTGAAACAATAACGTGTATGCGCATTGATAAAAAAATACCAGGTATGGTAAGGTTTTTTAAATCCCCCGCACGTGCGTGATAGCTATTGTGAAGCTGTTTAAGGTAATAACCAAATGCATTTAGTAGCAACGTTCAACATTACTACACACCTTAAAAAAAGTAAAGCACCACCGAGATTTTTAATTAGCAGGTTGGTGAAGGTCTAAGAGAAATTATGGAATGTAAATACCACTGTATGTACAGAATACAACGCCAGACTTGAAGAACGTGTTTTGGTAATGCGTCTACTGTCCCGCACTCTAAAAAAAACTCTGTATTTGTGTAAGGAATTCTCTGGCAAATGGTTTCCAAAGAATCGTTCGTAACACGTACAGAAATTTTAATGTGCAGAGAACAGCCTTCATGAGCAAGCTATTTATAGGTAGCGCAGAACATTTTGGGGGATGTGTATACTTGGAGCCTGGCAGGTGTAATGTTCCCTTACTATGTATGGTTTAAAAACTCTCGTTGCGGTACTGTGTTCAGCAGCAGTGTGGCAAGTGAGGTTAGTTTACCGGTTAGTTGGGAAAAAAAGGGGGGGGGGGGGGAGTGTGCCGTGGACGGGCACGCAGCAGGTACCCTGGGCCGACACTGGCGCGGGTCAGGGACTCAACTGCCGGTCCATAATCGATATCTCCAGAGCTCAGGGACGCCGACTATCCCGGCTCGAAGGAGGCCTGTCTACAATTGCGCTGTCCCAACCTGTGTCTCCGTGCAACGATACGATGATTGGTGCTCGCGACCTTCTGACGTCACGGCACTGTCCCAACCTCCCGTGTCCCAACTCAAAGCAATCAGAAAATTGAATCTTTGTCCCAAGCCATGTCCTAAATTGATAGGAAAAGAATATAGGCTAGTTCCGCACACATTCGTTAAATGTTTATGTTGTGAATGTAAACAATGATGTGCAAGGTGGCCTTTCTCAAGACGAACGTAACGAAATGCCAATAAGTGCCCTCCGCGTTCGGACTAAACTATTTAATATTAAGTATGGATATTTTAAAAACATCAAGCTTAAAGAAAATCCCTGGATGTCAGTCCGCGAGCTTATTGTCTAAAAATCAACCAGTTATGCCATAAATATAAATAAACATCAGAATATTCACAAAGACTTCTTCACGATATCAATATCACCACCACTTATCAAGTATGCATCGTGCTGAATTTACTACGGCCTCGTGTTAGATTCTGAAAGGTCACTTTCAGACAACGCGTTGTAGATCGTTTTCGGATTGCGTCAACGCGACGTCACTTGAGATCGACGTTCACTGGTACAGCCGAATGCAAACGGACCTTAATGCTCTCGCCTGCCTGGGTCTTTTATCCGCGTTCAAGGCCGAGAGGCGTATGAGGGATAAGGGCGACACTGCCAAGAGCATCAAATGCGCCATCGCCACTAAGCGCAAGACTCTGAACTGACGTGCAGAGTTATAGTCGCACTGTGTGTGCCTATGGCACTTTCAGCGGTGACCCTGTTATTTTATTGGTGCAAAGTCTGTAGGAGGGTTCAATCCAGGTCCCTTGATTAGTTCTGCATGTATCTGGCGCGTGTATTCTGAGATACGACGCTTTGAAAAAGATGTTTTTAGCCATTTCGGAATGCTATGAAATAGGGTTTATAATTTTCGTGACGTGTGAAGTGTGTGTTATTTTCGTAGATCAGAACATTGGACGCAGGTTTAATAGTTTCGTAGAAAAAAAAAAAAACAAGAATTACTAACACGCTGTAACGCCGTTCAAGCGTGGCGTAGCCGTAACAACTAAGGTGCTTCTGGACGTCGCCAGCAACTGAAACACTGTCGCACGAGGCGCACAGCATTCTGAGATCTGACCCGCTCAGTCTCAGCGTGTTCGCGATCGAGAGGACACATTGCGCACGAAGGATATTTATGGTCGGAACTGTACTCAGCAAGCAATCAGTGGTTCGTGTTTTGAGCGTCTTCCTTTACGAGGGATCTGCTGTGTTCAAGTTCCTACGCATGTCTCGTCTGCGATTGTAATGGTCAGTGCTGATGTCGGCGAACGTGCAGCACGCCGTTCACTGCTTGCGTACAGCGCAAGTAAAATAAAAAATATCTAATTATTGCAAAACTTGTCCTTGTAAATTAACTTGGGACTGTACGGGTTGAGACAGTCTCTGGAGAATGGCCAAAATTGTTAGTAATATAGATTCTGTTTCCACCAAGAACCTTATTTTGAATTTTTGAGTTTTGTCAAGCATAGTATCAATTAATTCGTAGTTCTCATTTCTATACACAAACTTTATACTTCAGTGATGGAAAATTACTACTCAAATAAAGGTGGTAATCGGAAAACATTGTGGTAATAAATATGCGAATAACATTATCCGAGAACTAGTCGAGATATAAAATATAATTTTATCAATTGTTAGAAAACATAAGCTTATCTTAGACTATAATGAGCAGATTGGGGGTTACTCTGAATTATTTTGTCTATTGACAGTGTTATATTTTAAAGCTTCCACGTTAATCATTATTGAGATGTTCGTGACATTTTACTCACGCAATGACACGGATAATGGCTATTTAAGAAGAGTATATTAAAATAAATAAACATAGCTTGAAAAAAACATGTACCAAAAAACTGGACTCCAACCAGCACCCCAGAAATCGAATTCTTGTCATAACAATTTGCATTTCCATGATTATTTGACTCGTAGTGCCTCACATGTAGTCAGTGAAGAAATATACGTTAAAATGCCACTAAAGAAAAAAATCTGAAGCACTCAATTACGAATTGTGTTCATAGATGGCATGTCATATCGACACTTATTTAATCGCTCATATCATGAGCATGAAGCCTTAGCGACCACAACACCATGGAGTCAGAAGTTAAATAATTTGTGTCAGTGCAATCATTAATTCGCAAATGACGATAGATTTGATTTTAAATAGACTGTGATAACCAAACGGGCATAGCTAAAAGTAAACATTATTTATATTTTAGGTTCATACATTCAGTATCCTACAACCCTGCCCACGATTATGAACATTGCCATTTAGGAGCCTATTTTATCTATTAACAGAAATAATGTACACCTTAATTGAAAGTAGGTAACACTTGTTTGTGAATTTCAGCAATTTACTAAAAAAGAGAAGGCATACTACGAGTGCGAATTTGTAAACTTTCCAAAAATTTTGTGCCTATCGTTCGCTTAGTGAGATTTATATTTGCACTACTATTAGGTTTCAGCTTACCTTGAGATCACATGCCATTATGGTATATAAATTGAAAAAATAATAAAACATTTTTCTTTGAAACGAAAATCTTTATTTGGAAAAAGACTTCTTATCTCAAGCAATGCGTTTTTTGTCAGTCACTTTACCATATATGGCTGATCAACAACATAGTGTACATGATCGTTTCTTAGTTGAAAGCTTGGCACGTTGGTCAAACACAACAATACTTTGCCTTATTGAAACATTTGTTCATTTAATAACAAATGTTTATTAGAATAAATTTAAGATTAACTTACACATTCAACAGCTTAAAGGGAAGAGTAAAAAGTGCTTCAACGGTCGAAACATTTCTTTTAATTTCTATATATGCGCAAGCGTCGCGTAAAGTCATAGCACTTCCTGTGAAGTTTTGAGAGTAAATTATGAGCCGTGATCTTAAATGTGCAATGTAACAACCTTCCAATTTGTTCAGTTCATAAGCAAGCGGCGAGCAAGCCAGGGCTACGATAGAACGGCAATAGTAACACAAGACGTCAGTTTAGGAGGCAGCGTAGTATGAGGTATACTTCACAGCAGTGCCGGAATGCTGTGCGTGTTTGCATTGTTTAATGAAACAGCACTAGACGGGGCGATCGACTGCCTACAGTTCCCAGGCTATCTCGCGACCGACATGCTGACAGAGCTACTCCTTCATAGCCATATGCACATGGAGAAAAAGGCTGATCACGGTAAAGCGAGCACTTTTGAAACGTACCTTAGACAAAAGTCGCTGCCCCCTGCCTGCACATATTTTAATAGGCGAACTGAGTGGCATTTGCCCAGTAAAGTTGGTAACAATAGATTTAAGTAGTTCCATATCTTAACGTTAAATAAAAAGTGTTAGGTAACAATTTCTGATAACTTATTTTATTTCTTTCGCGTTGCATTTTTTTTTTAATGCATCGAAGTGCAACAATGAGCAGATTTGTAAAATATTAACTGTTCCAATAATTTTACAGTTTCACTGGACCGACGCATGAATAAAATGATGAGGCCCATGACAATGTTAAACTTAAATTAGGCGGAAGAATACACAACGTACATACAAGTAGATCTTAAGCAGGGCTTTCAAAATAGCTCAATTTACATGAATGGCCTATATATTGGGTTTAATGCATGAGTCACTCGGGAGAGCCAAGGACGACAAAGGCAGTCATCAACAACAGTATTGTCTCCACGCGCAAGACACTGAATTAATATCTGGTCGTGTGACTTACAATTGTTATAGATCGACATTGTCATCTTAAGTAATACGAAATTAGAATTTGGTACACGTCCATGCAATAGTTTGAAGTTTCTCTAGAGAAATTTCCATAATAAAAAATCGTTCTGAAGACACTCGCCTGAGATATTATCATCCTAAAAATATGCATTAGGGCTTGGAAAATGTATAACCAAACGTTTTAAAAATAATATTGGACTCTATTAGTAGTAGGGTATGGTATGTTCGGGGACATCAGGGATCGGGATGAGGATCGAGGATCTGACCTTGATCTCCATTTTTTCCCGTTTTCCCCCGAAAATCACTCATTTTCCCACAAAATCGTACGTTTTAGCTCTAAAACGCCTTAAAAATTTCCCTTTTTTCCCTTAAAAATTTCTTTTTTCCCCTAAAAATTTCCTGTTTTTCCTTAAACATGGTAGAATGTGACATGTGCAAAAACAAACCCCGAAATCCAATTTCAGCCAATTTCTGGGGCTTCTTTATTACTTGCAGACTATAATTCCGTGTTGTATTTTCATGCTCTATCATTTCACCTTGTATTTTCACAAAAAAATCCTGTAACCCAAAAAATGCGAAAAAAGTAAAAATAATTTAAGGACGTACATATTAAGTGTTACATATGACCGGACTCGTCATTTCAGTCCGCATTCGATCGTGATGTCATATCGATTATGTAACCCAATTTCAGGACCGCCATTTTGGATTTAAGAGGTATGCCCCTACCTGCTGCCCAGCACCTCTTCCCACACTGCTCGCAAGTCTTTGAGCGTGGTTCGACAAACTCACGAGGCACTCGGCTGACCGGCCTTGTCAAATCAACCATACATCTAGAAATCGATGCATAAAAGAATTCTCATATAGGCAGAGGATTCTAACCCACAATATCACAGATAGGAGTCCAGCATGATAACCACTCACATACAGAGTGACCATGGACATCAATGCTTAAATGTAGTATAGTTGCCACCAAACTAAGAGAATGACATTCTTTCGTATTAATGTTTTTTTTTCAGTCAATGCATATATAGCTTATGACCACTATATTAGTGACTGTTTTTTTGTTTAATGTATTTCAAGGTATGCACTGTATTATAAGTTCTCGTTATTTTTTCAGACGGTCTGAATCATGCGTGCCAATGGTCACATTGATTGTTTCTAATATATTCGTTTTAAATAATTATGTAGCAGTGCGCAATTTTTTCGCATGTCGGCTCATAAATAAGCCAAATATGTAGAAGCGTTACGGCAGGCGAAAGTAATATGAGTTTGCAAGTACTATTTCCGATCTCCTATCTTCAAGACTAAAAACTACACGACGTTAATTATTCACTATATCGAATGTTTTTATAGGCATAACTATACTACTCGGATTTTAATAAATGTATGTGTATGTGAATAAACCAAGAACCATCATATTCTCTATATATCAGGCAGGATACAACACCAGCGAAGAATTAAAAAAAAATACTTTTTCATCGAATTTATATATATATATATATACACTGCAGACTACAAACATATAAAACTGGATCCTTTCATTCTCCATCCCATTCACATAGCGTCTTTAGATCAGTATTCTCACTTTTCACGTAGTGAATATAATCTACTTATACACAGCTCAAGGCAGTCCACACACTAGCAAGCGTCCAACCAGAACCCTTGGCCATATATTCTTCTTCTTCACTGCAAATTTTTTCTTTCAAGGCCTCTACATCTCCTGGGATATTATCAACATTTTACAGTGCTTGATTCGCAGTCATGAATGCTCGGCGACTGATGGCTTCATCCAAAGGCTGAGGCTTTTCATAGGTACACTCCTGCCAATCATTGTATTTTAATGGGACCTTCTTCAACTTCTTCCGTTAATTGATTGATTATCCTTTGCTTAAGATGTCCCAGGTACGTGCATATGTATTTCGTACCTACAAAGTTATTTCCAATCACATAATCCTTAAAAGAGCCCTTGAATGCTGGTTGTTTAAGATAGAATCCATTCGATGTGGCGCCAACTGCTAGTTCAGGTCGTTTCTTAGCTGCTGAAACTCGGCCTTTGCAGTTTTTTTGCTATGTCTCTTCAGCTTGTCGCTACGTTTGAACAGATGCTTGCACCTGATGCATCGCTGCGTAGCACAGTAAGGTCCCTTCGCACAAGTAGTTCTTTCATGCTTCCTGGCACCATGGCTGTAGGCAAATACGGTGTCACTTAACAGCAACGAAGCCTTGGCAAAGTTGCAGATGGCAGTGCTGCTGTAGGAGACCCACCCGAAAAGGTCGATGACTCTGTCGGCACCATGCCTGAATAAGACGATGGCACTGCTGGTGTCTCTATCGAAGAAGTCGTCCATGACGCTGCTGGCACCACTCCCGAAGAAGTCCATGAATTCAAATATAATACCTATATAAGTAAATACTTTTAAATCCCCATCATTCAATAAACTTGAAATCATTCTTAAGAATGGTTGAATTAAATATTTTCTGGAAAATATGAATGTTTTTGTGTTCGGTGAATTTATTCCTGATATAAGTAGTGACAAAATATACGAATTTAATTAAAATATGGAAGATGTTGCTTTGAGATCTGAATTAAGGGATTTTCTAAGGATGAATAATTATATGTTGTTCTAAAAATAAATTGGGTAATTATGTTAAACAAATATGTGAAAAATCCTTGTACGGTTATTAACTGTAAATTGAAAATATTAAATTAAAATTCACAAAAATAACTTTTGATTAAAAGAGTCGAAATCATCACAAAGATTAAAAATATGTGTATATATGTATATATAATTTTGAATATTTAAAAAATTATTATATTTAATATTATTAAAGCCTTTTTTAGTATGGTTATATCTTCATCAGAAATATGATTCTTATTAAATGTTGAACAAAAATATTTTTGTATTATTACTTGTTTTTATATTTATCTTTGAATCCATATATTTGTTTGAGTATATGTCCTTTTTAATAAGTCTCATAGTTCAACTTTCAAATATTTCGATATGTCTCAAAATTGTTTTTTAAGATATTTCGGTAATCAATCTATACTTGAACTTATAAATTTAAATGTATCTAAAGATCTTCATTATAATCTATCTTTATTTTTGTGAATGAATATTTTTTCTTTATTATAAGGCATTATAAATATTTTTCTTTATTTAATTTAAGTTCTTCGATGAACAAATGAGCATCATAATATGAGATATTATGAAGATAAATATGTAGAAAGTATGGATTTCGATCATTTATATTACAATACGAAATGTGCTGCTCCTCAATAATTTCCAGTACATTAATTTTAAGATTCTCATTTGTATTTTAAATTGATTTTTATTGTATTTAAATAATTGCTTTTATTTTTCATTAATTTTTATTATTAAATAATTCTTAAATTTAGAGTTCATTTTTTTAAATATTAGGAACCTTTTCTAATTTTTTCTTACAAATATGACATATTGTGTACTGATAATCTGCTAGTTCTTCCTTAGATAATTTATTAACTTTGATATGCTCATCATAAATTATGTTAATATTTTGTGATTCTTTTATTAACGTTTATATAGGCACTTTTGGGACATCTTTGGCACGATATTGTACTGTTATTTTATAAATTACATTGGAATGTTTAATATAACAAGAAACTGAATATTCATAAATTGCGAAAAAAAAATTATTTTTTAAACATTAACATTTGTATTCTTGCTTATATTTTTTAAAAATAATATACTTCCTGTTTATTTAATTTTTATTTTGAATAAAATATGATTATACATCTATCACAAGGAAACGTTTTCCATTATATTTGCTATTTCATGATTATATTAATTTTGATAAATCTTTAATCCAACAATGACTAATTTCATATTTAAAATATAATAAATTTATATGTTTATTGTTTGTTATCCGTAAAAATATATTTCATAGTCTTCATTAAAAAGCATTTTATCATGAAGTCTACCTTTTCCTTTAAATTTTTTTTTAGATATATTATCGATTTCCATTGACATTTCGAATTTGTCTAAGAATTTGTATATTTATAAATCAGTATTTTTATATTTCATAACTACAACAACATGATTTGTTGCTGCATATAAAGCTAATTTTATAAAATGGATTAAACATTTTGATCACTTTCTTATGTTAAAACAAGCTTTTTGCATTTATTGCAATTCATCATATGATTAATAATTCAATGAATGGTATTTATTTATACACACATCAAAATTATTTCTTGAATATAACGACCAACCAGAGTATTGAGATTCTAATACAGTTATTTTGCTGAAATGTTATTAAATAGATTATTTAAAGGTTCATCTAGACGTGTCCTAGTTCTTTTAAACCCTTCTTGAATTTTTTATAATGAAAAAATAAAACATTGAATATTTTATTTATTTTATAGCATTATTTAATTTTAAAATTGATATATTTATTGAAATAATCTCACTTTTAGTTTGTTATAAAACACACTAAGAATTATAACATTTTATTTATTTATAATTTGAAATGTCAGTACTCTAGTTCAAAAGCTGTATCTTTGCTTTAAATTTTTCATATTTCTGCATTAATTTTCAAACCTTCAATATTAATTTTTGAAAATATAATATTAAATATTTTATGATTTTGCTAATAATATTATTAAAAAAATTATGTTCTTCATTAAAGATATTTTGGTTTCCATCCCTGTTCCTATACTGACTAATTATATAATCATGTAATTTAAATTCTGTGTGTGTACAATTTCTATTTCTATGTCAATTCTAGACTAATTACATCTTCATCAAAATGAGATATTCTACATATTAAATTTATACTGACATATCAAATTCTAGACTGACTAATTGCATTTTCATCAACATCAAATTCTTTATCTATTTCATTTATATTTATATTTCTAATTGTTGGTTTACTAATCACATCTTCATCAAAGTAAAATTTTATATGCATTTAATTTATATTTCTATCTCTAATTATAGTTTGAATAGTTCTCCATCAAAATGTAATTCGTTTTGTAATATATTTCTATAGCAATTTTACTCTTTCTTCTTGGTAATGATTAGAAATTATCTTTTAAATGACATTTTCTCAAAATAAAATATCCCCTTGATTTAAAATTTTTGGCTAATGATTTAAACCCCAACAATAAGTTGGTTAAACTTTGTATTTGTCATTTTATATATTTTTTGTTACTAATGATTTTTAAAATTTATTAAACCAAGGCTTTTAAAATGTTTTATACTGTTGATATTTAAAAACAATAATTGTTAATTGTTTTATTATTTTATGTATATTCAATTATGCCTTATATATTTTGTAATAAATTAAAACGTAACAATTACACTAAAATACTAATTTTAAAGAATATACTCCAAATTTATTTCCATTAATTCAAATAATTATGTTAAAGTGTTTTATGTCATCAAAAATTTATACGAACATCCTGAAACCTGCCGCACGTTTTTAGACATTGCAGTTCTCAAGCTATACAATTAAATTTTCGCCATGATACCTGTTTTTCCAAGATTACTCATTCTCCCGAAATGGGAAACTTGGGCGACATCCAGGAGATAATTAAGTAATTGTATTATTTCCTAAAAGTTTAATTTTTTAATAACTTGATCTGGCCTAAACTTCGAATCCCGAGTACTCTAAACAACGTTTACGTTAAAAAGGGCACAGTTGCGGAGATGAACTATTTTTAAAGGTTGATTTTAAAAGTATTTAACTAACGTTGAAGCATCTACATTTTTTTAAACTGTCGTACGAAGTAAAATAAAACTGCAAACCTACTCGAATTCTTGAATTTATTAGATTGCGTTTTGTAAAGAAAATATTAGCACAAGATACACAGGTATCACTGTTACTGGGACAAATCTCAAATCTTTGTTCTAAAATGAAAATCTGCAACAAAAATGTAAACTATCATTGTCGTGGAGTCAGCGTG